>NW_004624760.1:10300469-10363719 GCF_000247695.1 Heterocephalus glaber
ATTTAAGTAATTGGACTGGTAAGTGGTTAATTCACATATTTGTTTTTTGGAGACAGGGTCTCGCTATGTAGTTCAAGCTGGCCTTGAACTCACTACATATCCCAGGCTGGCCTCAAACTTGCAGTGATCATCTTGGCTCAGCCTCCCAAGTGCTGGGATTACAGGTGTGTGCCACCACGCCTGACTTTTTTTTTCTTGATAAGTTTTGCCAGCAGTCTGTCACAGGATTGGGCAAACTGTGACCCTCAAGCTAAGAGTTGCTGGGAGACGTGCCTCTTTGTTTCCATACTGCCTGTGGGTGCTCCCTTGCTGTATGGCAGAAAGGAGTAATTTTGACAGTGACCGTACTGTTAACTGGCCTTTTACATAAAGTGTTTGGCAGCATCTGAACTATCTTATGGAAAGAAGAAGATTTTGGTTTCATCTGCTCAAATTTTTATTCATTTCCTCCCTTGACTAATTTTTTCATTCCTATTTCTTTAGGTTTGCTCCATTATTTTCCTAACTTCTCACGTTGAATCCTTAGCTCATTTCTTTGTCTTTTTTATTTTCTCATATATATTTTAAAATATATTTTACTTTGAAGACTATCTTATTATAATTTGGTTCTATTTCTGAACACAGTGGACCTTTGACTTACGAACTCAATTTGTTCACGAGGGCTGGTTGTCACTCATTAGTCAATTAAAGGCTCAGGATCCTCTACACAGCCTTCAAAGTCTCTCTTCTGTATTCAGGCAGATTTCAGTGTCCTTAGACTTTGGGCAGGATTTCTCAGGAAAGGATGTTGTAATGTTCTTTCCAGATCTTTTTAAGGGCTAAATCTGTATCTGAGACCATCTGGAAACACAAGTGGCTGGCATTTGGGTCATAACTCAAGAGTTTGTAAGTTAAAACTAATTCCGGTTGTAACCCAAGTCATTCATATGTCAAGCCAGTCGTAACTCGAGGGTCCACTGTATTAATGATTTTTATAGTAAAATATATATAAAATTTACCATTTTAGTGACTTATAGGTATACAATTCAGTGGCATTAACCACATTCATATTGTTGTGCAACCATCATTATTCATCTCTGGAAATATTTCATTTTTCCAAACTGAAATTTTGTGTGCATTAAAAATCAAACTACTGGGCCGGGGATTTAGCTTAGTGGTTTCGCTGCCTGCTGCGCAAGCGCAAGGACCTGAGTTCAATCCCTGGTACCAAAAAAAAAAAATCAAACTACCATTTCTTCCCACCCCAAGACGCTGTGAACTACCATTCTACTTTCTGTCACTGTGAATTTGAATACTCCAGGTATGTTACATAGGTGGAACCATACAGTGTTTATCTTTTTGTATCTGGGCTTGAAGCATGACCGTGCAGGGTCCCTGGACAAACCACTAGACACAAAGTAGGAGCAAATCAGCTTTTTATTACCTGGCAGCTCCAAGCGATTCAAATCACCTCAAGAGCCTCAAACAGAAGTTTACTTCCATTTTTATATCTTTATATTTCTATGGGAAGGGGGAAATACCAACTATAGTTGCTGGAGAAATAGCCATCAATCTAAGCATAATTACATAAGCAGAGGAGCAATTAAGGAGGAACAAGGAGGTTTGACAGGGGCTAAGATCATCTTGCTCTAGTTATTTGACATAGCAACGACTATAGTTACAATATGTCTTAGCAAGCATAGTAACACAGTTAACCCATAGTTGCCCACTTCTCCACCATGAGACTATTTCCACCCTCAGGCTTATTTCACTTAGCATAATATCTTCAGAGTTCATCCATGTTGTAGCATGTGTCAGAATTTCCTTCCTTTGAAGACTGAGTAATATTCCATTGTATGAATATACCACATTTGTTTATCCATTCTTCCATTGCTGGACGTTTGGGTTGTTTCTACTTTTTGGGTCTTGGACATAGTGCTACCATGAATACTAGTGTACAAGAGGGTTTTTTTTTTTTTTCTTTTTTGGTACTGGGGATCAAACTGGGTTCCTTGCGCTTGCACAGCAGGTGGCGAAACCACTGAGCTAAATCCCCGGCCCTAGTGTACAAGAGTTTTATGTGAAATCACTCATCTTCATTTCTCTTAGGTACATACCTGGCTGTAGATCTGCTGGGTCATATGTTAACCCTGTATTTAATCTTTCAAGGATGTGAGTATTTTGTTTTGTTTTGTTTTGTTTTTGAGACAGGGTCTCACTATACAGTTCAGGCTGACCTTGAACTCACTGTATAGCCCAGGCTGGCCTCGAACTTGGGGAGATCCTCTTGCCTCAAGCATATGAGTTTTGTTTTGTTTTTAGGTTTTGTTTTTTGGGGGGTGGGGGATGAGTGCTGGGATTACAGCTGTGCTCAACCACACCCTGCTCCTGGTGCAAGTTTTAAAGCCACAAATTGAACCTTGCTCAGCTCTGGATGAGCAACAAGAACACCTGTTTCTCTGCAGGTGAAGGAGCTGGAGCAGAGTCTGCAGGCCTCTGAGGAGAGACTCAGACAGAGCAGTGACCTTGCAGCCACCCAGGAGGTGCAGATCCAGCAGCTTGTGAGTGCTGACCATGCTGCACACCTGTACAGAAGTCTGCAGCAGTGTCTGCCCCTGACCGCAGATACAGTTGCTGTTTTGGGGGCCAGAGCAGATTGAGGACCTGGTCCAGAGCCCGAGTTACTCAGAATGTGGAATGACTGGCTGATTGCCCCTGACTTGTAGCCTTCAGGGCTGCCCTGTTCTGAGACATTTAGAGGCTGTACCTCTGCAAGGGCTCAAGCCTCAGCTTTTCAGAGAACAGGTTGAGACGGGTGAGAAGGTGGCAAGGGCTTGGGCAGTCATCAGTGCCCCAAGGGGGCTGAGTTAGAAGCTAGAGAAATCTATTTGATTTCCTGTTGTCACGCTGAGACACAGTGCTCACTACTTTGTACATTCTTCGATTTAGTGCTTGCAGCACACCTGAGAGGCATGCACTATCATCTTCATTCTGTAGAGGAGGCAGGTTCAGAAGGTTTGGTCATGAACTCATGGGTTCCCAGCCAGCAAATGGCAGGACTCACCTCCTTTTCATGCAAAGCTTTGTTCTTCACCACTGTGTTCTACTGCTGCCTGGGGAAAGCCCAAGTGATCAAGGCCCACTAAGTAGCATAAAGGAGGCCCATCCTAGGGTCCCTACACACCCCAAGGGTGCAGCAGTGGCAGCAAGACCAAAGCCTGGCTACACCTCCTGGGCAAGCCAGGCCCAGCAGCAACAGGCAGTCTGCAGGGGTTCTCAGCAACACCGGAGGGTTGAGAGCTGTTTCCCCTGGGCCCCAGAAAGCCAGAGTAAGTCCTCCCTCAGGACACTTGTTCCTTGACTGACTGCCCTCTGGTTTTGCCGCAGGTGGCTGCAAACCAGGAGAGTAGCCTTGCGCAGCAGCAGGTCCTTGCCCTGAAGCAGCAGTGCACGGAGCACACGTGTGCACTAGAGGCCCAGATCGTCGCCCTGCAGCAGGCACGCGTGGCTGACCAGACAGCCGCTGAGCACGCAATGGTGAATGAAGGGAGGGAGGTTGAGTTCAAGCATTGGGTCATGCGCTTGACTAGAAAAGCAACACTTTTGGGGATGGGGGAACCACTCCATAGATCTGTTCACACCTGAGTATTTGCTCCTGAGACTGGATGTAAAAAGCCTACTGTTGTTGTTTTTTTACCCAGGCCCTTCACACTTAGCTACATCTCCAGCTATTTTTTTTTAATTTTTATTTTGAAATGAGGTCTTGGTAAGTCACTAAATGACTTAGAGCCCTCCTACCTCAGCCTCCCATAGTGCTGGAATTGTAGGTATGCAGCACTGTGCCCAGCTAAAAGACTATTTTTTGTAGAAACTCAAATGCATTTTCTTTTCCTTGGACCCCTCAGGGACTTCCTGGTGCTTTCTGACCATTCTCCTCAGCTTCTTATTCTTTCTGAAATTCATATTGCTCCGTAAAAGCTCATATTGCTCATAATTTCCCCTGTTCCAGAGCCCCTCTCCCTATACCACAGTCCTGAGAAGCATTTTACTACTCCTTGTGAGGTTTGCTTTTTGTTGTTGTTGTTTTTCCTTTGGTGGTGCTGGGGATTTAACCCAAAGTCAAATGCTGTACCACTGAGCTACACCTCTACCCCCAGGAAGTTTTTTTTTCTCATTTGTTTGTTCTTTTTGTTTTGTTTGTTTGTTTGTTTCAGACATGGTAACACTATGAAGTTCAGGCAGGCCTTGAACTGACACTGTAGCCCAGGCTGGCCTCAAACTCACAGCAATTTTCCTGCCTCAGCCTCCCAGGTGCTGGGAATACAGGCGTGTACCACCACACCTGGCTCTTTTTTCTTTTCGTACCCCTACACTGTTGTCCCCTCTCACTTCTGTGTTAACTAAAAGAAAGTGTTTCAGAGGTGCCCTGCCAGAGAGAGGCTACGCCTCGGAGAAATGTGGCAATTAGGACTCCATCTTCTTACATGTCCACTTCATCTGCAGAGCGAGCTGGAGCGTGAACACACTGCCCTTCAGGAGAGCAGGAATGAATATGAACGTTCTTTACAGCATCATCAGATAGAACTGAAAAAGCTAAAGGTATTTATCTGATTGAGTCAGAGTTTGACAAAAGTGTTCGTATCTTACACCTGTGTTTGGAGTAGTGGCCAAGTGAAAGTCCCATACTTGAGTGGAGAAGAAATGAACTAGCATTTCTTTATTAACTTGGTTAGGAATCTGGTAGAAAATGGCATCCATTATGTCCTCTCTGGGACCTAGGACTGTAAGGAGAATTCTTCCCATTGAGCAGTTAGCACCACTGAGGCTAAAAGTGTCAGAAGTTTGTCCAGGCTGCATAGGGAGAGCTGGTGCAAGTCGGACCTGTGTCATTAGCATAGTTCCCTGAACATTGTGCTGTCAGATCGCCTCTGTGGCTTTTTTCAGTGGGGCAGATCAGGCAAGCCCTTGATAGGCCATGATGACCTTTACTTGTATCAAGGACCTTAGACAGAAATGAGGAAACAATCCGCTGGACCGTTACCCTTTCCTTTCTGAGCACTTGGTGCTTTAACCATACCCTGCCTCCTTCATTCCCTAGACACAACTGGTGGCCATGTGCTTATAGGGCCCCAGGCCCCTGGGCCCTTTCATCACACCTTGGGGTGATAGCTTAAGTAGACAAAATTGAAAATTTCAGCAGAAATTTAGAAAATAATAAAGACATAGGTTTTTCTGGGCATGGTGCCACATGCCTATTATCTCAACTACCTGGAGGTTGAAGCAGGAGGATTACAAGTTCCAGACCAGGTTGGGGACAGTAAGACCCTGTCTCAAAATAAAAAATAAAAGTGGGGGGCAGGGATTTAGCTCAGTGGCACTGTGCCTGCCTTGCAAGTGCAAGGTCCTGAGTTCCATCCCTGGTACCAAAAAAAAACCCCTCAAAAGTAGAAGATGGCGGTCTCCACGGTGAAAAGCTGCTGTGCACACAAAATAAAAGCTTAGAGCAAGATGAAAGCTAATTGAAGAACAAGTGGTTTCTTAGATAAGCTGTTCAGCTTCTCCCACACTGAATACAATGGCTTCTTCTGAGCACAGATTTTTCAAATTAAACATTAACGCTGAAGCTTTAAAAATTTGACCATTTCAAAAATGTTAATAAATTAAAAGTGTTGTTTGGGGCTGGAGATTTAGCTCAGTGGTTTCACTGCCTGTTGCATAAGCACAAGGACCCAAGTTCGATCCCCGGTACCAAAAAAAAAAAAAAAAGTGTTGTTTTACTATTTAAAAAGATAGTATGTCTTGTCTAGTTTTATTGGAATTAGGTTATAGAACTGTGATTTAATATTTCATGCCATCATTGCTTAATAAAATGAAATTTTCAAACCTATATGTAGTGAAATAGAAGGCTTTGAATATATGTTGCAATTGGTACTTTTAAGGTAATGCCTCAGGATACATTTTGCATGTCTATTAAATCATCTTTATACTGTATATATGTATTGTAGCGGATAAAATCTTCAGTAATTCCAGCTTTGGAGAAACACTTCAGTATTCTTGAGCATAGCTAACCAGCAAACATAGACTATTTTAAAAGTGATATTTTAATGTTACAACTTTAATTACTGTATTGCTGTTTGAAATCCATATGCTTGTCAATGGGACCATATTTTTTGAAGAATTGTGCTTAGTACCTGTAAGGTTTTTTTTTTTGCTACTGGGGATCAAACTTGGGACCTTGAGCTTTCGAGGTAGGCAGCAGCACCACTGAGCTAAATCTCTAGTCCACCTATAGGTTTTTTTTAAATTGGTATATGTTTTTTGTTGTTGTTATTTGCTTGTTTGTTTGTTTTTTGGTCCCAGGGATTGAACTCGGGTCCTTCTACTTGCAAGGCAGGCGGCAGGCAGAACCACTGAGCTAAATCCCCAGCCCCGGTATATGTTTGCAGTACATTATAATTACATTCATTTTGGGAAATTGGTACATGTACTGAATATTTTATCTTGAATATTTTTGATACTATTTTCCTTCCCCTTCTAACTCTACCCTCCTCCTTTTCCCTCATCATCTTCCCCATCTCCAAGAAGTCTCATCTTCCTGTTTCCTACCATCTTTCCTTTATTTTATTATTTGTATTTTGGGTTTCTCATATAAGAGAACCTTGTGGTAATTAATCTGCATCTGATTTGTTTCACTATTTAACACTGTCTCAAGATAAATCCATTTTTGTACAGATGATTTGAATTTATCTTTTTTTTTTTTCCAAGGCAGAGCCTCACTGTGTGGTTCAGGCTGGCCTTGAACTCACTATGTAGCCCAGGCTGCCCTCGAACTTTCTGTGATCTTTCTGCCTCAGCCTCCTCAGTGCTATAGTTACAGGCTTGTGCCACCACACCCAGCTGAATTTATTGTTCTAGTGCCTGGTTATTCTTCTTCTTCTTTTTTTTTTTTTTTGTACCAGGGATCGAACTTGGGACCTTTCGCTTTTGAGGCAGGCTCCGGAACCACTGAGCTAAATCCCCGGCCCCTGAATTTATTGTTCTAAATGGCTGAATGATACTCTGTTGTGTAAATATACCACATTTTCATTATCCATTGGTCTTGTTAGACATCCAGGCTGCTTCTATACTTTGGCTATTGTGCACTGTGCTCCTGTAGACATGTATGCATATATTACTGTGGTACTATTTCTTTTACTTTTTTGGGAAAATACTCAGGAGAAGCATAGCTGAGTTGAAAATACAGTAGTTTCATAAAAATGAAGTAATAAAAATGTGTTTTAACTTGAAAAAAAAAAAAAAAGCAATGGGGGCTGGGGATTTAGCTCAGTGGTTTCGCCGCCTGCTGCACAAACGCAAGGACCCAAGTTCGATCCCTCGTACCAAAAAAAAAGCAGTGGGAGGCCAGGCATGGTGGCAGACACCTGTAATCCCAGCATTCAGGAGGCTGAGGCAGGAGGATGACAAGTTCAAGCCCAGCCTGGTTAACTTAGTGAGACCCTGTCTCCAGATAAAATACAAAAGGTTTAGAGGAGCACCAGTTGCCTACCATGCTTAAGGCCCTAGGTTTAATCCTCAGTAGCATGCACACACTTTTATCAGCCAGTGCTAACTAAAGAGAGAATTAGTAAAATAGAAGAAAGGCAGAATATGCTGTCTAAAATGAAGCACTGAAAAAAAAGAAAGAGAAATCACAGGACACAGGAAGATGTTTTAGAGTGTGTTTGTGGATTCCCAAAAAGGCAATTGCTGAAGAAATCCAAACAGGATAAATTTTAAAATCCATATGCATACATGTATGGTAGACTAAAGAAAGCTAATAAAACAAAGAATCCTCAATAGACATGTACTAAAGAAAATATTAAAGGATATCTTTTAGTTAAAGGAAGATCTAGGGCCAGGCTGCAGCTCAGCGGCACCACAACTGCCCAGCAAGTCCAAGATCCTGAGTTCGATCTCCAGTACCACAAAAAAAAAAAGGAATATTCTAGATAGAAGTACAGAAATGTAAGGAAGTAAGAAGAAACTAAGAACAAATTTAAATGGTCTTTATGAAAAATAAGGATTTAATAAATATTTAATGTAAAATAAAATATACAATGAAAATAACCCACATCAGGTGAGATACGTGCTGTCAGTATTATTAGCCTTTTGTATTGCCAGGGAGTCAGATACCAAATAAGCCTAGACTGTGGCTCAGGGTGTAGCACAGTGGTAGTGTGTCTTTATCATGCAGTATGCTCTGGGTTCAATTCCCAGCACCAAAAAGAAAAAAAAGACTGGACTTTGATAAGACAGATGCATGTTGTAATCTCTAGACTCATCACTGTAAAAGTAATACCAGAATGTATAACTACCAGAATTTCAAAGGGAAAAAGGGGCTTTTAAAAAGTCAGTCCAGGCCAGGGATTTAGCTCAGTGGTTCTGCCACCTGCCTAAAGCACAAGGTCCCGAGTTCGATCCCTGGTACCAAAAAAAAGTCAATCAAAAATAGAAAACAGGTTAAACAATGAATATAAATTAGAAGACAAGCTGGGCATGGTGGCATACACTTGCAATGCAAGGGCTCTGGGAGGCTGAGACAGGAGCATTACAAGTTTGAACCCAGCTTGGGCAGCTTAGCAACTTTGTGAGACTTGTTCTCAATGAAAGATAAAAATATTCTTAGTAGATACCACCAAGCATGGTGGAGCACTCCTGTAATCCCAGCACTCAGGGCTGAGGCAGGAGGCCATGAGTTTGTGGCCAGCCCAGACTACATAGTGAATTCAAGCCCAGCCTTGTGAGATTTGTCTCAAAAAAAAACCCAAAACCTTAATGGACATATATAGAGCCCTAGTCTCAATAGTTGCAAAAAAAATATGTACACTTTTTCATGCATACAAAGAATAGCTGGAAAGACTAACCATAAAGCAAGTCTCACAAAATTTCAATGAATTAAAATCATATAGAGTATGTTCTCTGACCACCATGAATTGAAGTAAAAATAACAAAAAATATAGAAAAGCCAGCCATGTGGTGATGCATGCATTCACTCTAGTAGTCTGGAAGGCTGAGGCAGAAGGATTGCAAGTTCAAGCCCAGTCTGGACAATTTAACAACCTAATAAGACCATGTCTCAAAATTTAAAAAAAGCTGGATGTGGTAATGCATGCCCAGCACACTGGAGGTTGAAGCAGGAGGATCGCCATGAATTGGATGCCAGCCTGGGCTACATAGTAAATTCAGGACCAGTCTGAACCACATAGTGAGACCATCTCAGAAAAGCTGGGCATGGTGGCACATGCTTGTAATCCCAGCCTTTGGAAGGCTGAGGAAGGAGGATTACCATGAGTTCAAAGCCAGCCTAGACTATACAGCAAGATTGGCTCAAAAAGTTAAATATAAATAAATAAATAATGGCTGGGAATGTAGCTCAGTACAAAGGCCCTGTGTTCAATCCCCAGTAATGCAAAACAAAAACCTTATATGTATGTTTGCAGTTAAGAAATACATTTCCAGATCACCCACAGGTTAAAGAAATCACAGTGGAAATTAGAAAACATTTAGAAATAAAGGCTCATGTAGATAAATCTGTATATCAAAAGTGGGGCCAGGGATTTAGCTCAGTGGTTCTGCTGCCTACCTCGCAAGCACAAGGTCCCCAGTTTAATCCCCCGTACCAAAAAGAAAAAAAGCTCACGCAATCCAGAAGCAGGCAGAACAGCAGGGATTGCTCCTTCCTCTCACTTCCAGTCTCCCTGGAGCATCCCCTGTTGGCAGGGATTAACACAGAGCCAGCTGGCTGGACAGAAAGGCAGTTTGCAGCATCTCAAATTCAGATGTGGGCTGAGGGGCAATAACTCAAAAAGCAGCACATGTGGGCCATTTTAATGTGGCTAACTTCCAGATGTTTGAGAAGTTGTCTGGATATTTAGAGTTTGAAACTGTTTTGGTCATATAATTCTCTGGATGGTTTCAGTCCTTTGATATTCTGACTTGTTTTATGACCCAACCAGTAGTCCATCTTGGCAAATATTTCATTGCACTTGAACATATATTATGCTGTTTTTAGGTAGAATGTTCTATAAATGCTCATTAAGTCAAGTTGGTTGATAGCATTATTAGAATCTACACACTTTCTCATTTACTTATTTATTACTTATTCCATCAGTTCCTGAGAGGCGTATGCTAAATCCTCACCTATGATTGTGGATCTGCCTCTTTCTCCCTTTATTTCTATCCATCTTTGCTTCACGTATTTCAAAGCACTGGAATTTAGTGCACATAGAATTAGAATTCTTTTCCCCACCAGCCCTTTGCTGTCTCCCTCTCCACCCCATCCCCCTCTCTCTGGGTCTCACTAAGTAGCCCAGGCAGGCCTCAAACTTACAGACCTCCTGCCTCAGCCTTCCAGAGAGCTGGGATTACAGACACATGCAGCCACACCCAGCTAGAACATTTTTATTTTAATTTTTCAATGCAGCTATTCCCTGAGCCCCTGCCAGCCTCATCCCCAGGTTCAGAGAACTGCCCCAGATGGGTAGCCTGGTGGCTCCTGCCAGGTGCAGGCCGTGCTTTCTGCTGTAACAGATGTGGGCTGAAAGTATCGACCTTAATCCCTACAGTCAGGTCTTATGTGGCTCTAGCATGGACTCTGGAGCCCTATATAGCCAGTATGCCAGCCTAGTCCCTCATGATTCTTGGAATCTGTTTTTCCCTTTTTTTTCAAACTTGGGAGCAGTGCTCTCTTGAGATAGGGTCTTCTTTGTACTTCAGGCTGGCCTTGAACTAGCCTCATAAGTGCTAGGATTACAGGCATGCACCATGCCTGACCATTTTTCCTTTTCTGGTTTTTGTTTTTTTGTTTTTTGTTTTTTGGTATCGAGGATCGAACTCAGGTCCTTGTGCTTGCACAGCAGGTGGCAAAACCACTGAGCTAAATCCCCGGCCCCATTTTTCCTTTTCTGAATTGAAGATGGTAATGACCTCTTGAGGATGGATCAAAAACGGCCAAAGATGAAAGTTGACTAGGGCCCCTCCCCAGCATGAAGGTGCTGTGGGTCTCTACTTCCTGCCTGACCCATGTTCCTGTCTTACACACAAATGCCTCTTTCCTTCCCCAAATGTCTCCTGAACTGCCCCGAGAAAGCTCCTGGGGAGGCACAGCATCCTGTCACCCTCCCCTCCTGGACCTTCTCGTCCTCTCTACCCAGGTGAAACCTCTTACTCCTCCCTCCGTATCCACACAGCCTCTCCCTAAACCCACAGTGGAAGCAGGGCATTGTTTTAGGGCATTCTGCAGCCCCACCTCCAGCCTCTGGAGTCCTGCCCAGGTTTCCTTTGTCTACCAGAAGTAGACTCATAGGAGGGCAATTCCACCCTCTCCTGTGTAGGGGCCCTCGTGCCACAGCATACCTGGGGAGATTTCCTGGCAAGAGTTGGACAGCTCACAAAGCCAGAAAGACCAGTTGGGCTGGAACTGCCACCTGCACTGACCTGTCTCTTCCCCTGTGGCTGTTCCTGCCTTTTTCCTCCTGCAGAATTCATCCTCCAGGTGACAGGCAGCTCCAGGCTTAGGACATTGCAGCCAAGCAACCCCAGGACAGCCAGGCATCTCCCACTCAGCCTCAGCATCCCAATAAAGAAGGGTCCCAATAGAAGAGATTCTGTTGATTCATCTTGAATGACAGATTCATCTTAGCATGAATTTACTTGATCAGAGGGATGAGATACTGTGATTGGCCAGGACTAACTCACAATTAGGGTACTGTTATTGATGGCCCTACTAGAGCCATGTGGAATTTCAGAGTGGGACTGGGGGATAGCAGTGAAGTCACTTATTCCCAAAAGCAGGGCCTTGTGGCTAGACCGAGATGGCAGACATCACCTTGTGCTCTCTCCAGGGCATCCCCCTTTCCAGAGTTCAGGCACCCGAGAACTCACATTTTGCACCTGGGGACTTCATTGGGGAGCATGGTCTTGGAAGGTGTTTTTGTCCCAGGGGTGGTCCCTGTGCTCTGGACAGGACCAGCCACATGATCCTGATTTTGTGGGAAATGCTCTGGTTGGGAAAGTCCAATATTCAAAGGCCCTGGGTCTGACCAGATCCTGGCTTTCAGTCTGGCTCAGCCACTTACTATCTCTGGGCCCTTGGGCAAATCACTTAACCTCCCAGAGCCTCATTTTTCTCTCCTATAAAATGGTGGGGTCATTTTGGCTAGGTGTGGTGACACATGCCTGTAATCCCAGAACTCTGGGAAGCTGAGGGACGAGGTTCAGAAGTTCAACCCTGGCCTGGGTGACTTAGTGAGACCTGTCTCAGAAGGGCAAGGGGGTCATTTTGATGAGTCAGTGGTATTTTCTGTATTAAAATTCAGTATTGGGCAAGGGATGTAGCTCAGTCGTGCCACGCCTGCCTGGCAAGTGCAAGGTCCTGAGTTCAACATCTGGTATCAGGAAAAAAAAAATAGTGAACTTTACTTTATTTTTCTCTCAGTACTGGGGATCAAACTCAGGACCTTATGCTTGCTAGGCAAGTGCGGTGCCACTGAGCTGAATCCCCAGCCCTAAAATTGAGTATTTGCTTATTATATTTTCTTTAACCTGATTGCTCCAGTGACCACTCCATTCACACAGGCCTAAGAGTCTTCTGTGTTGATTGCTTTAGACGAGGGGTAGCTCTCCCAAGTTTGGGCCCTACTCTGCTGGGGCCTGGCTGGTGTGCCCAGATGAGTGTCCTGCAGTGGTGTCCTGTTTCCAGACATCAGTGGGACAGGGAAGCAGGAAGAATGCTAGTGCTAGTCTAGCCCAGCAAGGCAGTGCCTTTCTGTAAACTGAGTCTTGAAACTCCATCTCCTACTTGTTGTCTGTATTGTAGGAAGAGTGGAGCCAAAGAGAAATTATGAGCGTGGCCATGGCTCAGGCCCTGGAGGAGGTGCAGAAACAAAGGGAAGAGTTCCAGCAACAGGTGGGCCCTGGAAGATCTGAGGTGTGGGTCAAGGTGGTGATGTCCCCCAGCCCCCGCAGTGTGTCCATCAGAGAGCCCCCTTCTGTCATGGACACAGCTGTCAGGGAATGCAGTGGTCTGCATGATGCCCTGTAGTCTCTTAAGAGCTGGGAGCACATTAAAAAAAACCTCAGTCCATAGGATGCCTCTTTCGGGTTTTGAGGGTCAGTTATTGGTGGTATTAACATTACCTGGAAAAAGCCCTCAGCAGCAACCTGCAGCTCTGATTCTGTGAGGTGGGCCCTCACTATCCCCACCCCAAAGGCTGCCTTAGGGTGGGTTGAGCTCTGAACAGAAAGTGTGGCAAAAGCCTGCCTCTGGAGACAGTGTCTGGCCCAGCCTTGATGGTTCACTGGCACTCTAGGCCTTGTGAGTCGGTGATTGACACCTCTAAGTCTCAGAGTCACCACTGAAAAGACCTTCTAGAAACTGAAACAAGGTGATCCACTTGAGAAACTATGGTCACGACAGCACTGGAAAGCTGGGCAGAGCAGCCAAGTTTGTGGCCCTGGGGACAGGCAGACGGTTACCTCCCAGCAGAGCAGGGGGAATAGATTGGTACATGTCCACAGGACAGAGGTTACCCTGGGTTTGTTGCACGCTATGGACTTGAGGAAGATTTTCTGGGCACCAAGGGTAGTAGATGAGTAGAGGTCCCTGTGGGAAGGGAGTGATGCTGCCAGCCCCATCTCATGCTAGTTTCTCCCCAAGGCTGCTGAGCTAAGAGCCACAATCGATGAGAAGGAGCAGATTCTGCAGGAAAAGGCCAAGGTGCTTCTCCAGAAGGAGGAGGAGATCCTCCAGTTGAAGAAAGGTGAATGTTGACCCTGCCCACCCAGCACACAGCAGCCTGAGTCTCAGGGGTCACACCAAACGTTCCCTCTCCCACCCCAGGTCACGACTCTGCCCTGCTGCAGATGCACCAGCTCCAGAGTGAGCTGGAGGCCCTGAGGAGTTGCAGAGCCCAGGAGGCTTCCCCAGCAGAGGCACAGGAGGACCTGCTAAGGCTGGAGGACCCAGAGCCATGCGTAAGTGAAGCCCTGTGTCACAGCGGGACCAGGCCTCACCACAGCACCCTTTCTTTGTGGTAGAGTGGAGGCAGCACGGAAGGGCAGCTGTCCCTTGGGAAGGCACTGCATGGGTTTCTCTCATATTGACCTCTGGTTCCTGGCCAGCCAACTGTCAAAGCACACCAGCCCACAGCCGTGGAACAACCAGGCTCTCCTCCCCACAGCTGTGGCTTAGCTTCAGTACTACCTGTCCTGGCCCTCAACCTGCTGCTACCACCCTGTAGGTGACTGTGAAGGCTGCACAGGACCCTATGTACCAGGATCCCCTTGCAGAAGGAACACCAAATGGTCAGGTGGGGGCCATAGATCTAGGGCAGCTACAGAAGGAGAAACAGGACTTGGAGCAGCAGCTTACAGAGAAAAATAAGGTGAGGATGCCTTGTCCTGTGTGTCTCTAGTCCATCCCTGCCCTTGAGATTTGATCTTGCCCTCGCATTTGATCTTAGCCAAAAGGCTGAGAACCAGCTGACCTTGCTCTCAAAAGGGCTTCCTTTTGCTTTTCATCTTCCGCTCACTGTTGCCTTATCTTTCCTGAAGTTCCCTCAAGCTACTATCCAGAGTGTCAAGAGCCCAGGTGTTCTCACTGTTCTGCTGTTCCCAGCTAGGGTTGATAGCGCTGGCCTTGGCCTCCAAGGGCATTTGAGGGCAGGGGTGAAAGGAAGGTGTATGTTAACTGTCCTGTAAACAGTCTGGGGTTTGGTGGGGGCCCCAGTGAGTTCAGCATCTTGTTCATCCTGGTTTGTAGAGGGCCCTCTAGAGCTTATTGTGCTATTGCTCTGGCCTGAAATCCTACCCCCAAATTTGGGTGGGACAGGTATTATATATATAACAAAGTGAAGAGGTATTCATCCCCCTTTCATTTAATCTCTTACTGTGAAATATAAAATACACAGAAAAGTATAGAGTAAATGTGTGGCTCAGTGGACTAAAACAAAGCAAACACCTGGGCCTGCCTGGCATGAAGCAGGACGTGGCCAGCATCCCAGAGGCCAGACTTCCTTCGGTCCCTCACATCTCCCAGGGACTGAGACTCTGCTGTTCTGATTGTCCTACCTCAGCTCACATTCTGGAATTCTAGTTTCATTTTGCCTGTTAGTGATTTGCCCTTGCGATGGGCAACCTCTGTCCTTGCTGGCCGAAGAGCTTTTCTACCCTCCTTACATAGCTCATAGTAGCCACTCCCTGGTCACCATCCTCAATTCTCTGGCCCCTCTCCCTGTCCTCAGGCTGTGCTGGCCAAGCCTCCGCCCCATACCTGTAGCCACAGAACCACAATGGGCTGGAGACCACTGTCCCCAGGTAATGTCTCCCAGCAGTCCTGCCACTCTGCACACACTGTACCCTGTGCTGCCTTCCTCTCCACTTCACTTCTGCCTTCTCGCTTCCACTTTCAGGCCCACCCCTTCATGTTCCCCCTCCTGCTGTCCCTGCATCCCAGGACACCCAGGCCAGACTTCAGTTTCCCCATACTCCTAGCTTCTGCTGTCATCTTTTCCCTCTCAGGAAATATCCAAACTCTGGAAGTCGTCCCCAGCCCATGACCCCTTTCCCACCCTTCAAACTGTACCCTGAATCAGCTGCTTCTCTTTGCCACTGTCACCATAGTCTCTTCTCTAGAATTTGGCGCTGGGTTTCTGTCTGCTTTTGTTGTCGCTCCTCTTTCCCAGCCTGATGACTTCCCATGTCTCAGTGCAAGTCAGAGGCCTTGCAGTGGCCGGCAAAGCCCTATGTGATCAGCCCTTTCCACCTCTCCTC
The DNA here is from genome assembly GCF_000247695.1 of Heterocephalus glaber. The sequence goes on from NW_004624760.1 coordinate 10,316,259, forward strand.
CTCGGATCCTGTCACCTCCTCTCAGCCTGTTAGCCCGAAGTACTTGCTCACCTCAGGGCCTTTCCCTGCTCTCTCACTGTATCCATGAGGGCTGCCCTGCCACCCAGGCATATCTCCCCACCAGAACTCCCCAACCTCTTACCTTGCTGTTTCTCTTTTCCCTCTTTTCAGCAGAAATTGTGTCTTTTTATAATGTTTCCTCCAGCCTCCAAGGACAGTACTGGCATTTAGTAGGGACTCAATCAGTAATTATCAGATGAATTAATGAGTGGGAAAGCAAGCAACATGAGGTAAAATAGCAGTATACTTCCAGAAGAATTTCCAGCCTCATATTCAACCAAGAAAATACAAATCTGGGCATGATGATGCATGCCTGTAATCTCAGCACTCAGGAGGGTGAGGCAGGAGGATTGCTGCCAGTTAGAGGCCAGCCTGGACTACATAGCAAGACCCTGTCTCAAACAAAACAAAAAAGATCTAAAGCCCAGCTTTGGTGGGTTACACAGAAAAATTATAACCTTTTACATTGTTCAAAATAACATTGCAGATTATTTCAGGAGGGTGGTAGTGATGTGAACCCTATATTCTGGCCCAAGCGTCCTACTTGGGGATCATAGCACACTGGTGGAGTTCAGAAGGCCTGAGCACATTGCCACGGTTCGGTCCCGTGCTTGGGCCCTTAGGACCGAGCCCACAGGAGCTGGCAGGCAGCACTGGGGATTCCTGTCTTGCAGGGGAACATGGCGAAAGGCCTCCCCCGTGTGACCTGGGCAGGCCAGGGTATGGAGGGCAGGAACCCAGGATCACACACAAGTGTTTAACACCTTATACAGCTTCTTGGGAGGACCTCTAAAGGCAGACTTGTGCCAGGTACTCAGGATGCCAGGGGTGTCTTTTTTTTTTTTTTTTTGGTACCGGGGATTGAACTCAGGACCTTACGCTTTCAAGGCAGGCGGCAGAACCACTGAGCTAAATCCCTGGCCCCTAGGGGTATCTGTTGTTTTCTTCACCCCTGGAAAACGGTGACCTGCACCTCTTAACTGCTGGCTGTGGTGGGTGGGTTTGTCTCAGACCATAAAGCAGATGCAGCAGAGGATGCTGGAGCTCAGGAAGACACTGCAGAGGGAGCTGGTGAGTGCCCATGCTGTTTGCCCCCCAGACCCCCACAGCCTGTCCTTGGCCTGCTCCCAGCCCATCCTGCCTCCAGGGCCTTCCCAGCTCCAGCCCACACACACACACCCTGCCCCGCAGCAGCCCTGCCAGCATGAACACTCCCCTGAGAAGTGGCATTAAGGCCTTGGCCCTCCACCCCTGTGCTGAGTCCTTACCTGCGAGGGGGGCTTGCTTGGGAAGTCAGTGTGGTGGTGTTGGCAGTGTGTATGTCGCAAGTGATTGGCCCAAGCAGGACAAGAACAGCGCCCTGTTCCAGGCTGGCGTGCTCACTGTTCTGGGGTCACATCCTTGACATGGATAAAGAAATGTGACTTCACTCCTTGTCTCAGCTGTCAGCCCCACCTGGACTATCTGAGCTGTTCTTCCTGGGGGCCTTTGGGCCTGCCAGGTGCAGGGAGGTGGAGGAACGGTAAGGGACTGCAGTAGCCGGGTATCTCCCCTGGATTGTAGTTGCTCTTGAGGGATCCATGAGTTTCTGGAGTCAGATTCTCCTTCCCAGCCTGTGTAATGGCCACTGTCTGCCCATAAAAGACCTTTCTGTTGGTTTTTCAGAAAATCAAACCCGACAGTGAGCTTTTTGAAGTCCGGGAGAAGCCAGGCCCCGAGATGCCAAACATGGCTCCCTCTGTCACAAATAACGCTGACCTGACAGATGTCCGAGAAATCAACTTCAAGTACCTTAAACATGTTGTTTTAAAGTTCATGTCCTGTCGAGAATCTGAGGTAAAGAGCTCCTGAGCTAACATTTGGGTTTTGGGCCTAGCCCTGTGGAGTTAGCCCTGCTTGGCCTCCCGATCATCCCACTCCTTCCTCTCTCCCAGTCCATGTGGATACCTGGCCATTCCTCCCACCACCCTTGGCCTGCAGATTGAGCAGTAGCAGGGAGCTGGCTCCTGGGGAAGATGTGGGCTTCCCTTCTCAATTGCAGCTCCAGTGCTGAGCCAAGTCCTGGGAACAGGTCTGCTCAGGTTGCTGGGTCTTGCCAGTACCCCAAATGAAAGGTGGGAGGGGCAGAGTAAGAACACATTGTTGCTGTCAGACCTCAGAAGGCATGAACTTCACCTTCCACCTAGTCCTTGTTAACCAAGGCAACAGGAAATGCTGCCATTTAGCTCCCCAGACTTCCTGCCCCACTCCCACCAAAGCCCATGGCAGCAAAGCTTATTTTGTTTCAGGCTTTTCATCTTATCAAAGCTGTTTCAGTGTTGCTGAACTTTTCTCAAGAGGAAGAGAATATGCTTAAAGAAACCCTGGAATATAAGGTAGGCTTCTCTGATCCGCTGTTTTAGTCACTCTTCCCACCACAGGCAGATAAAACCACAGCTGTTTTCTTGCTTAGTTGCTTGGGGTGATGACTTGATCTGGTGGTACTGAGGACATCCTTTGTGCCCAAATGTCTGTCTGACTTCCAGACTGAATTTTTCAAAGACTTTCTTTGATAGTACTTCATCAACCACTCCAGGTTTGGCCTAGCACCTAGGCCTTAAAAAGGACTGGGAGGCTACCATAGTGGCACATGCTTGTAACCCAGCACTCAGCAGGCTGAGGCAGGAGGATCGCCACCATCTGAGGCCAGCGTGGGCTACATAGTTCAAGGCCGGCCTGAACTGTATTTCGAGACCTGTCTCAAAAGGGGGGTGGGGAGGGGCTGCAAGTATAGCTCAGTAGCAGAGCACTTGCCTAGCATGTGCAAGGCTCCAGGTTCGATTCCCAGCACCACCAAAAAAATTTCAAAAGCACTTGAATAAATGCTGTAACAGTGAAAATTTCCTAAAATTCTACCACCTCATTCTCATCTACCCACTTTCTTTCACTTCCTTCCCTTACTTAGAATGGGCTCCTCACACAGCAGACTGGGTACTGGAACCATCTTCATCCTCTGCTCAAAGCCAGTCAGGATGCCTGGAGGGCAGAGCCGATGCCCCAGGGAAGGGGAGGGGCTGTTCCTGCCACCTCTCCACCCACCCTACTTCTCAAGAGCCTTTTTGTTTCACACACAGATGTCCTGGTTTGGGTCCAAACCAGCTCCGAAGGGCAGCATCCGGCCATCTATCTCAAACCCTCGGATACCATGGTCCTAGAGGAACCACCCAGGGATTAGCTCCGTGGCTTGACACCTTTTTCTGTGAAAAGAACACTGACATACCACTCTGGGTGGGTTTTTAATCACTGTAACTGCAGTATTTTGTACTCGTGTCTAAACACTGTTTACAAGACTTAAGGCCCACCTCCCTGCAGAACTGACATGAACCTCAGGAGGGAGCTGATCCGATGTCATTCTGGTCACCAAATGAGGGTCCCAGCACTACCCAGATTTCCAGAGTGCTGCTAACACCCAGTCCTGGCCAGCTTACATCTGTACTCGAGTCCTCTTAACATTAGCACTTAAAGCTGAAGCAAGCGGTAAGCATGTCAGGAGGCAGCTGACTCATCGTGCAGGGGATACTGGAGGGAGAAACTGCCCTTTGGAGTGGCGCCCAGCAGGCTAGCCCCATCTGCTCCTCCATGGAAAGCCACCTCAAAAGGATGACTTCATAGCTCTCTCATAGTGTTTGGGCTCAGAAGAGTTAGTTAGAAGAGGCTTTTAACCCTTCCTCTCAAGAACACATCATTTCAGTTTCCCAAACCACCTACAACCTGAGATGGGTCCATCTTTTAAGATATTCTGGGCCTGAATGGATTAATGAAGAATATGCAACTTTCTGATGGTATCTCCATTTTGCTTAGAACTAGCAAACAGATAAAAGACCCCAAGTATAGTACCAAATACACTCAATTGCCTTTTTAATGAATGTACTTGTGTTGGATAGGTTGCTGGTAAACCATTTTAAACTATTTTTTATAGCTAAACTTCTTTGCTATTATAAACATAACTTCTTTATTATAAAATCCATTTAATTGGTATTCTTAAAGGAAAACCAGAGCATCAAGAGGAAACTATTTATAAAACTAGGGTTCCTGTCCCTTTGTAATTTTGCCAGCCTTCTGGGGAACATGCTCTCTGAAGCAGTGGTGGTATTTCATCTGCTTCGTTCTTAATTCTGTCATTCTACCACTGAGCAAATGTTAATCACACCTTTTTACTAAAGGACAATCTGCTGGATTTCAACAAAAGTAGCAGCTGTCCCTTCTTGCCCCAACCTTGACCAAAACATTAGAGGCCACCTATCTTGTTTGCAGAACCATCCCTCCCTCCCACCCTACCCCTCTACTTAAGGTGACACTACATTCACACCTGGCATCCACACAGCCACAGCTCGCTGCAGTACTTGATAGCACACACACACCTCTGGCAACAGCTGACAAACACTTATGCGTTGCCACACTTCTTGTGGAGAAGCCACATCAGCAAACCTAAAGGGCAACTGTTTTATGGTTTGATGAAAGTTTCATTGGCAAATAAACTGAATTAACTAGAGCTCCTAGATTTATTATCATTTTCTAACTATTTACACTCTTACGTCTCTCAGTTATGCTTAAGGTCAAGAATATATATATACACACAAAAACAAAATCCCATAGAAAAGTACTTGCAGAATTTACCCACTGAAGTTCCAGGTGTTATCAAGCCAGGACATTGCCACTTTAGCCCAGCTAAGGCTTTGCCATCCAGAAGAGTCATTCTCCTGTCACCTAGATGTGGCTCTTCTTGCAGAGTCTGTGCCCTTTAGAGTGCTACCTCCCATTTAGGTGGGACAGGAAACAGGAGTCCCTTCTGTTCTCTGAGTAAGAGGTAGTGTCTTATCAAAGTAGGATTTCCTCCCCTCCAGCTATTCCAGAAGCAAAGCCTCAGGGCGCCTGGGTAGTCAGTCCATGGCTTGCCACCTGTGGCCGCTGTCCCTTCCTCTATCCCTTGCACTGTCTCACCCCACCCCCACTCCCCAGCAGTTTGAAGTTGACTGGCTAAGGGAAGACTCCCTCTGACTAGGCTTTCTTCTTGCATGTTGACTTTCCTTCAGCTTTAAGGGGAAGAGTGGAATACATACTCCAAGTGATTTAATGCACTTTTACTTGTATAAAACTTTCTGTGATAGACAGTATATATACCCCTTTATATAAGCATTGGATCTTGATCTCCCAGTGTTGTAAATAGGGATTGTATAATCTAAAACCTGCTGTAGAAAACTCATTTGTGGTGCAATACATTTTTTGATTAAAACTCTTTAAGCCAGATGCAGCTGCAGTGGGTTTCACTTGATACGGTTTGGTATGTCAGTGTTTCCTTGACTGTTAAATCTAGTACATTGTATCGTGTACTTAAAACTTCAAGGGCTACACCTGTATCTTTCAGAAGGCTCCTCCCCAGACTGAGTTTGGGCAAATAAATATGTGTGATTTTAATGAAACCAATAGCCTAGTCCTACCTCCCAAGCATCCCAGTGGTTCTGCAAGGAGCTGGGGAGGCAGAGGCTTGTCACTCTGGTGGAAGTCTGCATACATTCAAGGCTGCGTGACCTGGGAGGGCTTCAGGAGGACGAATGGGGTCCTCAACATTGCTGTTTCTGGAGTTTAGTTCTTCAAAGAAACTTAGCAGGACACAGCTCAGGCCATGCTCAGAAGACTAAGTATAACCACACAAACTGAAGACTTTTAAAGCCTCGATCAATTATTAAATGTTTGGCACTTTATTAAATTAAATAAGCTCCAAGGTTACATACAAATCAAAGGAGTAAGAAACAATAAATAGTATTCACCAAAACACCTCTCCGTGGCAGCAGGGTGGCCAAGGCTCAGGGAACTGCTGTGGCAGGAAGGCCTAGAGATTGCCATGCTCGCTCCCCAGGGATGGCAACTCAGGGACACATCTACCCTTCCACGTCACACTTCCTTACCGTCCCATTGTTACCACTTTTTACATACAGGAAACACACTCCAAGGGATATACTAATAAGCCAAGAGCTTTATTGATGCAGCAGGCACTTTACAATGAACCCGAGAGTCTGCCTTCTCTGGGAAGACAGGGTGTCTGTACAAACTCTCAGGTTTACCCACTTGTGAAAAACAAATTCTCCCTTTCACCACAGCCCTTGGATCTGCACCTGCCCAAATCATCCCTTCCCCTTTCAAACAGGCAGTGCACATGGTAACACCTGACCGACATAGGCCAGCCACTCTCCAGATAGTCAAGGGTCTGTTCTACGACAGAGGCAGACTCAGATCCTCCAAAGGATTTAGGAAGCAGCGATTCTCCCTCCACCTCAAAAATAAAATACATTTCAGCAGATACATATCCTGAAATTCGTAGTTGGGAGTTCCTAGGAAGATGGTCCATTGTCAGTCCAGCCTGGGCATCGAAAATTCTTCAGGGTAACATGAGTCCTTTTTGTTTTTTTGTTTTTAAACAGTCTTTCTTGCTGTAAGAACTCTTATAATGGAGCCTAGTCCTCCTACAGCTAAGGCCTGTGGGGGCAGGAAAAGGAACAAGTCAGATAAGACTTGGCCAGAGGGAGCCTGGCTCGCCAGGGAGATGAGAGTGCCTACTCCTCCTGGACCTGGATCCTATTGTGCCATGGCCCCTCTGATAAAGGAGTCCTACAGCCAAGACCATGGAGTGGGGAAGGAGCCCTGTCCTGCAGCCAAGGCCCCAAGAGCCAGCCACTCTTGAGGCAGAAATGGCTTGGAACACTGTCACTAAGCACAGAGCACAGCCCAAGTTTCTCATGGCTTCCAAACTTTTGGCATGGCCCTGGGCAAAGAAATGTACACCAGCCCATGAGAGCTGCCTGCCAACAGGGCAGACACCAAGTCGCCTCAAAGAGATGAAAGGGCCTGGCCTCTACACCATACCACTCCTTGGAGCACCGCTGCCGCCTGCACCTGCTGAGCCCAGGGAGGTGGGAGGCTGGAAGCACAGCCACAGCCCAGCACCCCAGCTGCCCACCAGTAAGAGAAGTACTCTTAAAACAATGCTGAGGGCCAGGGATTTAGCTCAGTGGTTCCACCGTCTGCCTCGAAAGCACAAGGTCCCCAGTTCCATCCCCGGTACCAAAAAAAAAAAAACCAATGCTGAGCCCATGGGGAAGGACAGTGTTAGTCATAGCCTGGTCCCCTTTAATGGGGGGTGTGCTGGCTATGGTGCTCAGGGAGTGAGGGGTGGAGTGGGACACAGTGGCACACAGGCAGGACATGGGCATGACCAGAACCCCCCAAGCAGAGGATGCACACAGCTTTTTTTTTTGGTACTGGGGCTTGAACTCAGGACCTTGGGCTTTCGAGGCAGACAGCGGAACCACTGAGCTAAATCCCCGGCCCAGTTTTTTATGCTTCAGGTGGATGAAAGCCATATTAAATGACCAAGTTTTCTGCCCACTGCACTGGCTGGAGAAGCTGAGGCCAGATAAAGAAGCCCTTCAAGCTGGTGGGAGGGCTCAGCCTGCATTCCTAAGAGTACCCCACACCCTTCTCACAGGTGTTTACACCAGGGCAGAGAAAGTGTCACAAAGCCCTCACCAGCAGGCCTTCCTCCGACCTTACCATGCCACAGCTCCCCCGCTCCCCCCTGCCCTACCCAGGTCACCCTGTTCTGCCTGGCATACATCTGCAGCTAAAAAGCAAAAGCACCCGTGATTACCACAGACAGCAGGTGAAGTGATCCACGTCTGTCTCACAAGCTGTCAGACTGTCCTACCTTTTTCTGGAAATGTGGCCTGCTGGTGTGAGCCCTGGGTGAGGCAGCAGACCCTGCGGAGGTGTCAAATTCACGTACCTTTTCATGCCACTGGAGTAACACTGCACTGCTGTTTTCTGTGGGCTTCTCAAACCCTTTATAAATGTACTTCATTAACAAGTCGATGCCATTTCTGTCCAGGGACTGCACAGCCTGCTCGATCTCGCTGCTCTTAAAATTTGTGAGCACTTTCAGCACCACACTCTGGGCTCGTTCCTACAGAAGTAAGAGAGGTGAGGTCAGGAGCTATAGCTGGGCACAGTCAAGGCCCCCAGTGTGGGCACAGGAGCATCAAACAGGGCAGAGATCACCAGCAACACTGCCTGATCTCTTAATTTATCTAGGATGCTTAAAAAAAAAAAAGCTAAATAAAATTATTTTATTGCTTCGTATTTTTATGTATTTTTTGTTTTTGAGACAAGGTCTTGCTGGCCTTGAACTCTCAGCAATCCTCCTGCCTCAGCCTTCTGTGTACAGGAGGGGGCCACTATGCCCAGATAAATTTCAGTGTGATTCCACTGATTTTGAAGGGACTGTCACTTTTTTTTTTTTTAGACAACGTCTCACTACATAACCCAGGCTGGCCTCAAACTCCCAATCCTCCTGCCTCACCCTTCCAAGTATGTGCCACCATGGCTGGCTTAGCTTCACTACTCGGGATACCAGCATGGCCTTAAACTCCACAAGATCACAACCATGGAGGGTCACTTTAAAAAACAAAAGGGCTCCACAGGTTTCCTTGGGTATAGTACTCCCCCTGCAGGTATCCAGTAACAGAGGGGTCCTTCCTCTCCACCTCTGCCAAGGTGCAACCACTGTCACCGCACTCCTCTACCACAGCTCTATAACCCCAGCCGCAGAGGCCCCTCTCCCTAGACCAAGTTTTAGCCTTGGTGAAGCAGTGAGAATAATGCTCTTTGAAAGGCAGGAAATCCAAAAAGCACTCAAAACCCTCATGCAGATAAAGCCTATTCAGTTGCCTGTGAAAGCATAACTGCTGATAAGCCTCACTTGGCAGCTAATTTATCTGTTTTGCTCATCAACAAGGGCTGGGCTGACTTCTCACCGCAGAGGCCCTAGGGAGAAGGAAACCGTTTCTTTGGGGAGCTTGGAGCTTTTACTATACAGCCATCAGCCTTGTTGCTAGGGGTGTAGCTCTGGAGCAGGGCACTTGTCTAGCACGCATACAGAAAAAAGAAAAGCAAAAACACAAAAATCACTGACAGCTTTGAAGTCAGGAATCTGAACCTCAGGAGTGCCAGGAGGCTGTGTGGCAGCACTGCCCAGACCCATGGAGTGCACCACAGCCCCGGCCCCACAAAACCCAGCAGAGCCGCAAGACCCCTTTACCTTCACAGCTTGATTCTTGGTGTTGACTGGAGAGTTCCGCAAGGCTGCATGGAAGGCCCGAAGCATGTCCCCTGTACAGCAGCGCCAGTTAAGGATGGCTGGGCTCAGGTGCAGCCACACTTTCATTAACGGACTGACCTCAAAAGCAGCTCAAGAGCAGACTCAAAAGGGATCTTACCCCTGCCACTGACCACCCACTGCTGCCCTCCTCACTGTGGGCACAGCCTGGTTATAGCCTGCTGCTTTTCCAAGCCACAGGGATGGTGAAAGGAACCTTCGCTGGCCCTTCCTTCTGCCTCCACCTAGAGGCTCCCCCTCAAACAACTGCTCTTACAGGTAACTACAGTAAAACCCAATGGAGCCTGTGGCACCCGCTCAGTGCTAGGCACTGTTCCTGCCCCACTGGGTCCTCGGCCATCGTGCATACAAACCGGAAGTCACGCTCATGCTCTCAAAGGGAAGAATGAAGGCCCAAAGAGGTCTAACTCTTCACTCAATGCTGCTTAGCAGTTACATTCCTAAAGAAACCAAGATGTGCTAAAACTTCTAACTCCCAGGTCAATGACATCCCAACTGCTACAAGAACCTTTTGCCAATGCCTCTGCTTCCCCACCCTTAAACTTTAGTTTCAACCCTAACATCACATTCTTGGCCGAGTTCTAAATACCCAGCATGCAAAGAAAATTACAATCTGGGTTAGGTCCCCAAAGGTGACACCTATTTTAAACTGAATTACATCAGCCGACTTTCATTTCCTCATGTGAAACATTGGCTTCAGCCAAAAAGCTTCAAAAATAGAACAAGGAATAATTCTGCCCAATCAGGTCTTTACTCCTGTTCACGCAGCCATCCCCACGTGTGAGCAGACAGGCCCTGGGGCAAAGCTGAATTCCCAGCTTCCTTAGTAGAGGCTCCATCCAGCAGAGAGCTGGGTCCACCACCAGGCAAGCCACTCCCAGCCCCCCTGCTGCACAGCTCCCTCCTTGGCTCTGATCCACCTTCACTGGGAAAGGCAGCCCCCCACCAATCCCAACCAGGGCCAGTCCTGAAACCAGCCACTGGTAACCTCTACCTCAAAATTTCCTTCTCAAGTGTCCCCAGAGCAAAAGCAGGCTCCCAGGGGCTTGATAGGAAATGTAGGCTAGCACCCTCTTCACTTCTGCCTGGCACGATTGGCGAGCACAATCACTCAGAAGGTGGACGACAAGCGGAGCAGTGTGCGAGGACCAAGTACTACTTCAATTAGCTCCCTGCAGCACTAGCTTGTCAATCCCTGCAAAGGGAGTCTGGGGAGCAGGGAGGGTGTTCCTGCCAATCACCGACCATTTAGGAAGCTGGCCTCCATCCCCAGCTGCTTAGGCCCTTACAGCAAACGGGGGAGACCCTGATTTCTGCCACAGCACCAAGGGCACTTTAGACAGGATGACCCTCTGATGTGAGATCTGCCCTGTGCTTTGTAGGGTGCTTGGCTTCTACCCACAAGATTCTAGTAGCACCCTCAAGCTGTGACAAAATTAGAATGTCCCTGAACATTGCCAAATTTCCTGGGGGCAGGAGAGTACAGAAGCACTCAAAACCACTGCTCTAGACAGACCCCTGCTCCAAGGACCAGAAGCTGCTTCACTGATGAAGAAAGGAACCAGTAATACTTTACAACTGCCACAAGGTCTTGGATCTTCAGCCAAGCCCATTCACATGCATCTCATTCCAAAAACTCTGTGACAACAATCATTATTCCCATTTTAAAGACTGAAATCAATGCTCTGAGAAAGAAAATTACCTGCCCAAGGTCACAAAGCTGAGGTGTCCAGCTGGCCTGCATGGCCAAGCTCCTGCTGTAATCTCTCGCTGCTGCTCTACCCAGACCCACGCTGCTTGCCCAGGCACTTGCTGTGTGCCCAGAGATGTTCTCCTGAAACTGTCCTTCATTTCACAGAGGATGATTTGGAGGCCAAGAGAGAGGGTATGTGACCTTCGCAAGGTCACACAGCTGAACAGGGCAGAGCATTGTCGACAGAGCCCATATTCTACTTCCTCTGTGTGATCTCCCACCATGACACACTCCCCAGTACAGCCCTAAGACCCCTACCAGCTTGCCCCTCTTCACAGTGCCCTCTTCTAAAGACTCTTAAAGGCTCTATAGTTTAAATTCAAACACCTAATATAAGACCAAGGGTTGGCACATGATAGGAACGCAAATATTAATTCCTTCCTCCCTACCTAGAACCCACATTTGCCAGGATTTCACTTCTCCTCATCTGCTACCCTCCCCTTCCCCAATCCCAAGAGGTACTCTCCATGGTAACAGGCTTCTGACAATAGAGGCAAAGCTACCATCCCCTGCGCGTTCTAAGCAGCTTAAGACACCTGACTATGACTAGCTAGGTACTCATGGACACGTGACCTTCAACGAGTCCCTGCAGCAGTAAGACCAAGGTAACAGCTGGCCATGCCACGGTCTCCTCATCTGTTGAATGAGGGTTCTGGGCCAAAGGCCCGACCCTGGAGCTTCTTCAGCATCTACTGCCCAAGAGCCAGGTCCTGCACCAGACTAAAGAACCAACCTTCCCCGGCTGGGGATTAGCTCAGTGGTGCCGGCGCCTGCCTGGCAACAAGGTCCTGAGTTCAATCCCCAGTACCAGAAAAAAAAGAGAACCAACCTTCCCTCCAGGTGTCCCTTCTCATGACCCCATTTTATCAGCAGGGTAAGTGAGCAATCTGGATGGGGCAGGAAATTCAAGTTTAAATCTCCACCTCTGAAAGCACATTCCTGTTCAAAAAAGTCTGCAGGTATTTGTTTTAAAGGCATATTGGAGGGCCGGGGATTTAGCTCAGTGGTTTCGCCGCCTGCTGCGCAAGCCCAAGGACCGGAGTTCGATCCCCAGTACCAAAAAAATAAAAAATAAAAAAAATAAAGGCATATTAGAGCAGCACTGCAGGACTCCTCCCAAAACCAGTGGGCCTGACTTCCCAAATGAGTCAACTGCCTGAACACCCAGAACCTGATTTATATACAGCAGGAGCCTCCAGCCCTGCCCTGGCAAGTGTAGCGGGTGGGGAACACACTTCCTGTAACACCATTTGAATAAAGAAAAATTCTTCCTGTGAGAATAAGTCAGTTTCCTGTGCGCAAAGTGCTAAGGGGCCAAGCTGACTGTGACAATCACCTCTATTTTTAATCTCTTCTAAATGCTTGCTTTCTATGGCCACAAGAACAATCATTTCCAGTTTGGGGGCTCTACTTTTCACACTTCACGGTTTTTCTCAGCTCTAACTGCTAGTTTTCCACTGCTTCCTGCACAAGAACAGTACAGTACCGGGGCAGCCACAACTCACTTGCTGAGGGGGGCTGAGACCACGAAGGTCCAAAGCCCAAGGTGTTCAGAGCAAAATGAGAACAGGTGAGAGGGGCGGCATCAGGCAGGTCCTGGGGTCGAATGCGCACCGGCCCAGACCTCTGGGCTGCAGCGAGGGTGCCGCCTTCGCGTCCCTCCTTGGCGCTCCTTCCTCTCAGTCATCCACGCACCTATTCTCTGAGGTCTTCCATAGAGCCCAGGAGAGCAGCAGGACGGGCTTGGGAGGACTGTGCCCTCCCGCCAACCAGCCACCGACAATAGTCCTATTTCCCGCAGGAGGGACGGAGCGATGAGCGCCTTGGGCAGAGGCCGCCAGGGCGGACGGGGAGGCCAAGGGGAGGGGGTGCGGAGGAGCCGCCCACCCGGTCCAGGGCCGCGTGCGGGCGGGAGGAGGGGAGTGGGGACTCGGCAGAGAGGAGCCGAGCCGGACCGGAGCCCGGGGGAAAGGGAGCGAGGAGGCCGGGCTGCGGTGGCCGGGCCAGGGATGAGAAGGATGGGGAGCCCAGGGCGAACCGAGCCGCCGCACGGGGAAGGATATTGCCGCAGGAGCCCGTCCACCTCGCTGGGGTCCGGGCCTGGCTCTCCCGCCGCCGCCGCTGCCTCCTCCTGCTCGTCCACGAATTTGTTCTCGTCAAACTCATCGATGTCCACCCGGCGGAAGCGCGAGGACAGCGTGTTCCGGGCCATGACGGGAGCTCGGCGCCCGCTCAGCCGGCTCCGCTCCGGGTCCGACCTCACTCTACTCCGCTCACCAACGGCTCGCGCTGTCCTCCGGCTCCGGCTCCGATTCGGGGGCGGGAAGCAGCGGCCAAGCACCTCCTCCACCTCCTCCGCGCGCAGTAGCCACCGCCCACCCACTTCCGGTAGGCGCCGGAACCGGAAGCACGGAGCGGGACCTGTGCGGGGCGTACTGGGCGCGGTGGGAGCGCCGGAGCGCGGCTGTGGGAGTCTCCCCGGGAACCTCGCCAGGCGTGGATCTCCTTGGCTCTTTGCCTTCCCTTTTGGGTAGGGGGTGCCTCGCTCTCACGCAGGCCTGGTATCGTGGACGCCATAACTTCGCTCGTTCTCTGGCTTCCTCCCTGCCCCTGAGAGCCTGTGGCCCAGCGAGGAGGCAGCCCCGACACAGCCGCCGACTCCGCGGTCCTGGTTGCCCAGACAGAGAGGACACCAGGCCCCCAAAGAGAAGGCGGCCCGCCCCGCCCCGCCCCTCGAGTGCCAGGCAGGCTTCTTGAAGAAGAAACCTTCCCAAGGGCCGGAGATTTAGCTCAGTGGCGCCGCGCCTGCCTCACAAATGCAAGGTCCTGAGTGTGAGCCCCGGTACCGAAAAAAAAAGAAAAAAACCCTCGCGCTAAGGCCTGTGCTAAGCCCGGGCAATGACCAGAGAGACCTGGAGCCTTGGCCCCACACTGAACTGGGGAGGCTGCCTGCGCAGCAGCATAGGAGTGACCCTGCTGTCAGAGTGGGGAGACCCTAATGACATCCGGTGTATCCGGAGGAGTGACAAGACGCTAAAGAATTAGTTCTTTTCTGGCACTGCGGATTGACCTTCGCTCTGAGCTAAAAAAAAGAAAAAAGAAAAACAGAAACCCTTTTAGATAGGGTCTCAAATTAAGACAAGTTTGTGATCCTCCTGCCTCAGCCTCTCAAAGTGCTGAGATTACTTGCCTGCACCACCACGCCCAGCGATGAAGACGTTTTGAAGGTGCAGGGCCCTGCTTATGTAGCAGTCACTTTGGCTTTCGGGTCGTGGCCAGGAGCGGGACTTGACTGTACGGCCACCATGCCGGCAGGAAGGGCAAGATCCTGGATGCTGAGAAGTCAGGTCTAACTGGACAGGCATATTTTAGGGTGCAGAATTCCCAGAATCTGACGGGGGCGGGGGGGGGGGAGAAAAGGGCAAAGTTTAGCATGATTGAGGTAACTGCTAATTGACCTTAGCCTTAGGCTAAAATAAAATAGGTCTGTTCATATAATGGTATAACAAAACTTTTCATTATATTTTTGTCTGATGGTCTTTTTCGTAAAGGTCAATAGTTGAAACATGACTCCATTTCATTGTTTTGCATACTTCTCAATGAATTGTCTAAAGATAGGAAAATACTACCAGAGTGATGCAACCCAATCTTGATGCTAAAGATACAGCCTCCCAAGCTGGGCAGGGTAACATGCCTGTAGTCTCAACACTGGTAGGGTAAGGCAGGAGGATCACAAGTTCAAACCCAGCTCAGGCAATTTAGCAAGGCATTGTCTCAATTTTTTAAAAGGGTGAGGGGCTTTCAGCAGCAGTATTTCCCTGCCTTGCAAGCTCAAGGTCCTGAGTTAGATCCCTGGTACCAAAAAAACAACGACAGAAAAACCCCACCTACAATTGCCTCCATACCTGGGAGGAAATCTTTTGTGACTCAGGAGGCTGGCCACAAAACAGCAGAAATTCATATCCCTAGAACATCCTGATCAGAAGGAATTTGAAACCAGGCCTGGCAGCACACATCTGTAATCCCAGCACTCAGGAGGCTGGGGCAGGAGGATCATGGCGAGTTTGAGGCCAGCCTGGACTACATAGGTCAAGGTCAGCCTGAACTACGTAGCAAGACCCTATCTCAAAAAATTAAAACAAAACAAAAAAAAAAGAAAACTTGAAGCCAAAATCGCTCATTTAACAAGAAGAAAATAGCCCCAAATAAACTGGGGAATAACATTCTAGTACATGGTCATGGACTTCCATTCCAGTCAAGGAGTCAATGTAAAAATCCATATTATAGTAGGCATGCCTGTAATCCTAGCACTTTGGGAGGCTGACAGGAGGATCATGAATTCAAGCCCAGCTTGGGCAACTTGGTCCTTAGTGAGACCCTGTCTGAATAAATCGGAGAGGAGAAACCTGGGGATGTAACTCTGGGCAGAGTTCAGTCTCCAGCATCAAAAGAAATAAAATGGGGCCAGGGATTTAGCTCAGTGGTTCCGCCACCTGCCTCAGCAAGTGCAAGGTCCCAAGTTTGATCCCCAGCACCAAAAATAAATAGAGAAAGAAAAGGTTTAAATCCATTTATGCTATGTCAGGGATGATTGAGTGTTGAGGGCAAAAAAAAATCACCTTGTGCCTGGGGTGTCTTTGCTAAAGGGAAAAGGTAAGATCTGAACTCAGATGGGACACGCTGGAAGTTCTGAGCACAGTGGTGACATGATCTGACTTCTGCCTTGTGTGGAAAGGGGTTGTCTAGCCGGGTATGGTGGCACAGTTCCAGCTACTCAGAAGGCAGAGTCAGGAGGATCACAAGTTCAAGGCCAGCCTGGGCAATTTCGCAAAACCCTGTCTCAACAAAATAAAAAGAGCTAGGCTGGAGATGCCTGTCAGTGCTAGATAGCTTGCTTAGCACGTGTGAGCGCTGGCTTCATGCCCCAGTACAACGAAAATGAAAAGAAAAGGGCTTCTCTTGCTGCTGTATTAAGCACACACATGGGAGCAGGAATCAAAGCAGGGCTGGGCATGATGGCACACCCATGTAATCCTGGCACTTTAGGAGGCTGAGTCAGGAGGATTGTGAGTTCAAGCCCAGTTTGGGCTTGAAGTTTGGGCTTTTAGTGATTTAGGGGGAGACCCTATCTCAAAGTAAAAAAATAAAAAGTACTAAGATGGGAGGTGTATTTCCTGGCCACCGCCCCAGGTACAATCAGCGGTACTGCCTCCTGCCCCCCACCAAAAAAGTTTGCCAAGGCTAGGCTTAGTGTGCACTCAGGAGGCTGAGGCAGGAGGATCGCCCTGAATTTGAGGCCTACCTGGGCTACATAGTGACTACATAGTGAAACCCTGTCTCAAACCCCACTCCCCCCAAAAAAGAGCCAAAGCTGAGAGAAGTGATTCGAGTGACAGCAGTGGTCCAGGTGGCACAAAATGGTAGCTCAAGCCAAAAGGTGGGAACAAATCCAATGTTAACATCCCCAGACACAGACACACACTGGGAAATTGAACCCAGGGCCTTCACACTGTGCTAGACCTTAACCCCTTTTTAGAGACAGCGTCTTGCTAGATTGCCTAGGCCAGGCTCTGACTTGCGATCCTCCTGCCTCAGCCTCCTAGAGTGTGGGGACTACAAGAGTGCACCACCTCCCCGGCGATAGTTCATCTTTGCAAACCCTCTCTTCTCATCCCCTCCGCACCCTCAGATCACTGGCGTCCAGCTCACAGCGGCAGCCAGATCGTCAAGTTTGGCCAATGAATGAGTGAACAAATACATGACTGAAGAATTCCAGCACTTCCTATGCTATCTCCGGCCAGCTCCCGCCCAAGATGGCCTCAGCCTCCCCAGCTGCGTCGCTCAGGACTTAAAGCCCACCTAGCGGTCCCAGAACGCCGGGAAAGACGCGGGCACCAACATCAGAAGCTCAAGATCGGCCAGCGCCGCAGGAAGGACCAGCCACGAGGTACCCGGCTGACGGGGAAAGGGGCGGGGCCTGGCTCCTCTGCCACAGCGCCATTGGCTGCGCTGGCCGCCACCCGGCAGTAGTTGCGGAGGTCAGCTCCGCCTCTTCCTCTTTCTTTTCGAGCAGGCGGCGGCGGCAGCGGCTTCTAGTACAGCTATGGTGAGTGCGAGGGAATCCGGTGCCATCCAGGCGCCACTGGGACTCGGGGACCGGGGTGAAGGAGCGGACTGAGCCCCGGTATCTCATCTGCCGGCCAGGTATGGAGGACGCCGCGCAGGACGGCCCAGCGCCCCCTCAGTCCACTTCCCCGCTGGACTAGGGTCGCGGGCCGGGAGCGTCTTTCGTCCGCGGCTCTGGGAGCTGGTGCTCCCCAGGGCTACCTTGGGGTGTGGGAGGAGGCGAGGCGGCCTGCGGGACGCCTGACTCGTACTTGCTCCCGTGCAGGCCAAGATTAAGGCTCGGGACCTTCGCGGCAAGAAGAAGGAGGAGCTGTTGAAACAGCTGGACGACCTGAAGGTGGAGCTGTCGCAGCTGCGCGTTGCCAAAGTGACGGGCGGCGCGGCGTCCAAGCTCTCCAAGATGTGAGTGACCTACTGGGAGGGCACGTGTGCTTCTGGAGCTTTCGTGAATTTTCGAAGTTGCCTTCAGGAAGTGCTCTTCAGGTGCCCGCTAGATGCACCCTTGGGTCACGCGGGAGACCGGCTGTGTGCATCCTCTTACCTACCTGTGATCCTCCGTGGAACGGCCTCCCTGTTTCTTGTCTGGAGAAGGCACTGGGGGTCCCTGAAGACCCTTTCTTTTTTTTCTCTTTTTGAGACAGGGTCGCGCTTGCTCTTCGTTCTGAACTCACTGTGTAGCTCAGGCTATGCTCTAATTGTGGCGATCCTTCTGACTCAGTCACTCAGTTGCTACAGTCGCACGCTTGCGCCACCATGCCTAGCTTTTTTGTTTGTGTTTTTGAGGCTGGGTGTCGCTATGTCATGAACTCACTTTGTAACCCAGGCTGGCCTTGAGCTCGAGACAATTCTGCCTCAGTCTCCTAAGTGCTGGGATTATAGTCTGAAGCCCGGTCTTGGTGCTGCCTCCAAAACCTAACTGGACCTTTTTTTCCAATTCCCGCTTTCACTTGATTTTTGTTGCCCCCTGTGGCGGGAGGGTGCTTTGCACCACTTCTTGAGCTGTAACCTAAATTTAATTTATGTGGTTAAGGCCCGAGGTCACTTGTGAAGGATGCGGGTTTGGTACAAGGCCCCAGGGTGCACATTCCACTTATGCCAAATCTGACACGGGTGGTCTCGCCTTCCTCTAACCCCAAATAATCTTCCTTTGAGGCCTTGAGTTGGGGGACAGAAGAGTAGTATGCTGAGTCCTCCTGAGCACATTTACCAGTCCTCCCCAGTGTGAACTCCCTGTCCCCTGACGTAGCTCTTGTTCAGCGTGGGTACAAATGACTTCTGCTGCTGACCCCTGGCCCATGCATCTCTGCTTCCCTTCTAAGACACCTTAGGCTGGAAGGTTGCCTGCTCCATGGCATGGCTCCCTCCCTCTCTTGAGGTTGAGGTGGGTTCAGTCTTCATGGTCCCAGGATATGTTCTTGACCTGGGTTTGGGTCTTTTCAGCCTCTTTTTTTTTTTTGGTACCGAGGATCGAACTTGGGTCCTTGGAGCTTGCAGGGCAGGCAGCAGAACCACTGAGCTCAGCCTCTAGTTTTGTCTCCACGGACACTAAACAGCTCAACAGCGTGGGACTCAAGTTCCCCACCCCTGGGAGGCCTCCCCAGGACCCCATACCACTCACCTCAACCTCCCCTCCAGTCACGGGTAGGGGTGATGCTGCCGATGTCCTTATAACGTCCTTCTTAGCCCTGAGTCATGCCTTGGGGGAGTGCTGTGCATCTTCCTTGTTCTCACTGATGTCTCTGTTTTGTAGCCGAGTTGTCCGAAAATCTATCGCCCGTGTTCTCACTGTTATTAACCAGACACAGAAAGAAAACCTCAGGAAATTCTACAAGGTGAGGGACACTGGGAAGGCACGGCTGCTTTCCAGCAGGCATCATGAGGATGTAGGGATCTGGCGCCCCCTCTTGGGCCGGCGCATTGCACTGCTGCCTGCAGTGCTCCTCAGCCTGCAGCCATTGTGAAATGAGTGGAGTGGTGGAAAGGGGTCTTGCTGGAGGCTTGGGTTTTACATGTACCTTACCAGCGGAGCGGGCTGGGCGATTTCGGAGGAATGGCTGGATTTTCATTTGTTTTGGCAGTGCTGGGAGTAGAACCAGGGCCCTGGGTGTGCTGGGCAGGGGCTGGGAGTAGCTGTCCATGGGTCATGGGTGTCACAGCCGGACCTCCTCAATCTAATGTTTCAGATGAGGATCCCCAGGTTTGGGGGGCCGTGGAATGCTGGCCCTTGTTTCCACACCATGTCACAGGGTCTGGATGAGTGCGCTTGGGGGACTTCCACGGGCCTTTGACCTCTTGGTCTCAAATCTTGACAACCATCTAGTGCTCTTTTCCTTTTGTCCCTGGTGTTAGTTTTAGCAGGAACCGGGCGGGAGGAGCAGCAGGACCTGGCTCGTGTAATTGGGAGCTGGAACTCAGGACATAGGTGGTACCTGCTGGCCCAGGTGACACTTGGAGGGAGCCTTGGCCTCCTAAAAAGGCTTTTGACCGGTGGGCTCAGCTGCCTGGCTTGTTCAAGATAATACCGTCTTGGGGCCGGGGATTTAGCTCAGTGGTTCCGCCACCTGCCTCGAAAGCGCAAGGACCCGAGTTCGATTCCCTGGTACCATTAAAAAAAAAATAATAATAATACCAGCTTAATGGAAGTCATCTGATGGGGGGGCATTAATTAACCTGCAGAATGGCTTCCCATCAGCACTCCGATTAGTGTTGAGGTTGACACATCAGAGAGGCTGTGGCAGTGAGGCTGGGCTGGCTGCCACCATCTGAGCTGTGTGCACACCTGTGAGGGAATGGTTTTCTCAGGAGTAGGCCTGAAGCTTTGGTCAGGCTATGAGGGAACCCCGAAGAGGCGGTGGCCAGGAGGAATGGCTTTTGTGACTGCCCCTGTGTGCCCTGCTCTTGTCCCCGGATCCAGTGAGTCCCTGGAAGTGAGGGTTCTGCACAGTAGCCCTCGCCTGTGTGACTGTTGAGCCTTTGGTGGGGCTATCGTGACCGCAAAAAAACAGCATAGCTGTGCGTGGGGCGGCAGAGCCTAAGGAGTTTGGACACTTGGTGTTGACTAGGCCTCGTTGGTGGTGGCAGAGGGAAGTGGGTGGTGAGGCTTCCCTGCCCCAGGACTGCCGTCACTCTTGAGAAACTCCTGCCACATGAGGGCGAGTTGTCCTCCCTGGACTGGGCGCCCCCTGAGCATTGGCCAGGTCTGGTGAGTGCTACGACAGTGCCCAGCACTGGGCCTTGTCCCTGAGGGGACCTTCCTAGAACGAGGAGAGTCCAGTGAGCCCCCTTGGTCTGGAAGACTTGTCGGGGACTGGGGGGTCAGCAGTGTGGACAGCAGCCCTGTCACAGGTCTAGGTGGCACTGCAGGGGCCTGGGCCAAGCCTTCTCTAGGGCCTGCAGCAGCTCTAAGATAGGGCAGTGGCCCTGCGCAGTGACCCTGGAGGTCCTCACACTGCAAACCAACTCTCCTGGGTTGCCACCAGCGTTGCAGCCCAGAGCCCCAGTGCCCAGATTTGCCCCCCACCCCATCTCTGCCCCAGGGCAAGAAGTACAAGCCCCTGGACCTGCGGCCCAAGAAGACTCGAGCCATGCGCCGCCGGCTCAACAAGCATGAGGAGAAGCTGAAGACCAACAAGCAGCAGCGCAAAGAGCGGCTATACCCTCTGCGCAAGTTTGCGGTCAAGGCCTAAGCTGTGCAGCAGCAACAATAAAACTCGCACTCTGACCAAGGTGCTTGGTGCTTGCACTGTTTCCACCCCACTGCCTGGTGTGCCAGCTTGGAAGAAGGCGGGAGGTGTGCATCTGGGAGTCCTGGTGCCAGTCTGGGCTTGGCTTCTCATGTTCCAGACACCAGGGTGAAGGCATAGGTGGGGGCGCGTAATGTCGGCTTCTGGGTATTCAAGTGCCTGTCCCTGCAGGCGGCAGGTCCTGCTGATCCCTCCTGTGCTGTAGCCATGGGCCCTTGCTGCACGTTCTCCAGGCACGTTCTTGTTTGCATTCCCAGCCTGACTTGGCAGTAAAAACAGGCGGAGAAGTGGAGGAGGGAGCTTCCCTGGGCCAGTGTATGTGTGTGTGTAGGTGCATGTGCACATTCGCACACGTACTAATAAGTTCCCCAGGCTGGGCTCAAACTTGACATCCTCCTACCTCAGCCTGCCAAGTAGCTGGGGAGTACAGGTATGTGCCACTGCCCTTGGCTCTGGTGTGGCATCTTTGAAATCGCCTCCACGTGAGTCCCTGGCATCATTGTCTGCAGAGGACAAATAAAATGCCCACATAGTGTCTCATGTGCAGGCTGCAGTGGTGGAGTTCGACCATAAGGTACCTGGAGTCAAATATTGATACCGCTCCAGTTTTGGGCCAGCTTGGCCCTCGGCAGTGACTGCGACCCGGCTCTGGGAAGAGGCTGGTATGAGTAGCCGCCGCTGGCCAGCCAAAGAGAGCTGTGCGCTTAGCCCAGGTCATGTGGCCCTTTCGCAGGACCAGGGAGTTGTGTGTTCTTGTCCCCGGGGCTCAGGTGCCTGAAAGGTGGCTCAGCCCACAGTCCAGTGTCTGCCCTCAAGGGTTTCCAAACCCTGCTAAGCAGGAGGTCAGATGTGGAGTATGGCACAGGTGGCTGATGTTGCCCTGGCCCTGCGGGTCCTGGTGGGAGACACTTGGGTGCCTGCCCACAGGCCCAGATGCAAACCGGCGAGTCCCGGACCAGGTGGCCTGTGGTGTGGGGCAGGCCTTGCCCTCACCTGGTGCCTCTCTACACAGTCACCTGGGCCCCCAGGAGGGGAGGAGCCCCAAGCTGCAGGGTGATGTGAGGAGTTGGGTGGCCATGGCCAGCGGGGTGGAGAGCCCAGGAGGGTTTGAAGCTGGGACTGGAGGTGTGGGGTGGCCCAGCTCAGCTCATGCTTGCATCTCCTGGAGCATCACCCACTTGTCCCAGCCACCCCCATGCCAGCTGCCTTAGGTCAGGGCTAAAGCTGACAGCGTCCACACTGCGCTGGTAACCCTCATACTGGTGGGGGGCCTTCACTGGCTACCACTTGGTCTCACTAAGACACACAGGCAGATCTTGGCAGTTGCTGAACAAGTGTGGAGAGCCACTCATCCTGGAGGAGGGGTAGGATTGCAGGGGGCCCGAACTGCTGAGCAGTCCACCCCCTGCTAAGCTGCCGGGAGAGGTCTGGAGCCCCTACCCAGTTCCCCATCTGGGAAGTGGGATACAGGGAACAGCCCCACATCCAGGCTCCAGCCATTCTTGCCATCCATCGGGTCAGGCTGCCCTGCAATTGCTGTTCTTGCCCTCGTCTCCTTAATCCTTCTGTCTACGGAGTCCTTCCTGGGTGCTGGGCACTTACAGTATCTCATCCTGCGGGGAGCAGCTGTTACTTCCATTCTGTAGCAGAGGAACTGTCTGAGGTGATAACTTGACCAGGAGCACGGTCCAAAAAGTAGGCACAGCACGGATAGCCCTTGAGGACGTTATACCAAATGAAATAAACTAGTTCCCAAAAGACAGAATACTGCTTGATTACACTTACATGAGATTCCCACAGAAACCAGATCCATAGAACAGCCAGATGTGGCACACACCTTTAATCAGTGCTCAGGAGGCTGAGGCAGGGTAACTACTAGTTCAAGAGCAGCCTGGACTACAAAGCAACTTTCTTTTTTTTGCTTTCATAACAGGTTTTATTATTTGTTGCTTTTTGTACAGTTATTGTGGGATTTGGTTGTAATATACATCTTTTTTTCCCCATTTCCCTGCCCTCCCTTCAACCCCTCCATCCCTCCCAGTTTACAAAGACTTTATTTTTTTCATTTTCTCATATTAATTCCATTCCCTTTCCTTTCCCCTACTCCCACTTCCCCTACCCCTTTGCCCCTTTTCATCTGTTATACCTTTTAGTCCTTATTTATACTTACAAAGCAAGACTCTTGTCTCAAAACAAAAATTCATAGAATAGTCCTGCTGGGGAGGAAGAGATAAGGGGTGATTTAATGGGAACAATTTCAGTTTTACAAGATGAAGCTGTCTGGAGATAAAACTCTGAATTTCGGCCAGGGATTTAGCTCAGTGGTTTCGCCGCCTGCCGTGCAAGCACAAGGACCCAAGTTCAATCCCCAGTACCAAAAAAAAAAAAAAACAAAAAACCCAGTGTGACCTTACCACCACTGAATGATACACTTAAAAATGATCAGGATGCTAAAAACTATTTTACCACCATCGTTTTAAAAAGTTAAATCTGGGTGTAGCTCTTTGGGGCGCTGTAGCCCCCAAGTCAGGCCCTGTCTCCATGCCAGCTGGCCCGGCCCTGCCTCCAGGGTCCTAGAGGTGGGGTCTGTGGGATGAATCCCAGCTGGAATTGGGGCCTCAACCGCTGTGGTCTCCTAGCCCTAGACAGCCACAGACTGAGGCTGTGAGGTTGCACCCGAGGGGGAGAAGGCAGGACAGTTGGGAGCAGAGCATCAAAGCTGACTCGATGCCAGGACTGGAGATGCAGGCGTCTGCTCAGCTCTGTCCCCAGAGCTCTAGGCCCAGGAGCCTGGACCTCAGCCATACTCTATGCCTAGCACCAGGCACTCTGAGCTGAGCCCTCTCAGGAGAATCCAAGGCAAGACCCCTTTCTAGAGCCAAGCCAGACCCCAAAACGCCAAGTTCACAATATGCACTAAGCCCTAAGGCCACTATTTTTTAAATATTTACTACTTATTTTTGGTTTTTGGAGACAGGGTCCCACCATGTCGTTCAGGCTGGCCTTGAATGCACTATGTAGCCAGTGTGGCATGGAACTCACGGGACCCTCCTGCCTCAGCCTCCGGAGAACTAGGACACGTCACTATACCGGCCTCTTAAGTCCACTTAGAGCCAGACTAAACACCAAAGCCAGCCAGGACCTGTGAGTCCTCTCTGGAGCGGGGCCAGAGCCCGGAGCCCTTGTTAGAACCAGAACTGAACTCAGAACCTAGAGCCATTCTCTAGAGCCGCCCTGGAACTCTCGCTGCATGGAACCTGGAACCACGCTAGACCCCAGGCTGGCCTGGATTCTGGAAGGCGGCTGGGCTTCGCCAATGCGCGGTGGCCCCGCTGTTCAGCGGCGCCCTCCGACCCGGGCCACCCCCCCTTCCTAGAAAGACAACCTGGGCCGCAGCGCAGGTGATGCAGGGGGAGAGGAGACTGTGTACAGCGGTCTCCATGGTGACGGGGGCGGGGCGCCGCAGCCGAGACCGTGCTCAGCTCGGGGAGGTGGAGCTGCAACAGCAGGAGCGCGGGGGGGGGGGGGGGGGGGGGGGGGGGGGACTGGGAGGAGGGACTTCCCGTCCCGCCGAAGCCCACCGCTCACCGAGGGGCGCCGGCCCCAGGGAGACTGCGAAGGGTGACCGCTAGAGGGCGCGCGAGGCCCGCTCACTGGCCTGGCTCTGAACCTGGGCCCTGCGCCTGCCTGGACGCCGGGTGACAGGGAGCCAGTTTTACCTTCTGCACAACCAGGAGGACCAGAACATGGTAAGTGCCCACGAGGGTGGAACCAAGACCCCTGCTGCCCAGGAGCAGCTGCTACAGAGGCAGAGAAACCCAGCAAAGGAAGCTAGCCTCCTCTGGGAGGCTGAAGCAGGAGGATGGCAAGTGCCAGCCCAACCTGGGCAACTTAGCGACCTAGCGAGACCTTATCTCAAAATAAAAACAAAAAAAGACTGGGGATATAACTCAGTGCAAAGGCCCTGGGTTCAATCCATAGGAGAAGAACCAAAATCAAAAAACCAGCAAATCAAAATATACAAAAAAAAAAAAAAAATCCAGCAAAGGGGCCGGGGATTTAGCTCAGTGGTTTCGCCGCCTGCTGCGCAAGTGCAAGAACCCGAGTTCGATCCCTGGTACCAAAAAAAAGTACAATTCTTGGGCCAGGGATTTAGCTCAGTGGTTTCGCCGCCCGCTGCGCAAGCACTAGGACCTGAGTTCAATCCCCAGTACCAAAAAAAAAAAAAAAAAGACTAGCCTGGACTACATAGTGAGATCTTGTCTCATACAAAACAAAACAAGCACAAGGTCCTGAGTTCGATCCCTTGTACCAAAAACAAAAAACACAAAAAATCTTAAATCTTATTGGGCTGGAGATTTAGCTCAGTGGTTCTTCAGCCTGCCCTGCAAGCATAAGGACCCCAGTTCTATCCCCAGTACCAAAAAAACAAACTAACAACAACAAAAAAACAGCAAAGGGCTGGGGACAACAGCCATCCCCAGTCTCCAGGGTGCGGGGAGCCAGAGGCTGTGCTCTCGATGTGCAGGGCATTAGAACGTGGGGTCGCCAGCGGTGGCGACATTCCCTGCCTCACAGAATGTGGGGGAGCCCCGCTCAGGGCTGCTGGGAAACTGAGGTCCTGAGGTAGAGCGGAAGCAGGGTTCCATCTCATGTGTCTGGACCGGGTGTTCAGGCCCCTGACTCGGCACGGCCGGAACCGGGGCCCCAAAAGACAAGACGGCGCCACCAGCGCGGCCACGGCAGGGCCGGGGGAAACTGTACCACGCGCCCAGACTCCGGGCCCCTCTCCCTGAACCTTCTCACGAGACCAGCTTGGCTCTATTTTCGGCCCAGACAGGCAGGAGAGGGGGCGACAATGGCGGCTTTGAGGAGACGCCACCCCCACCCGTGCTCCCACAGGGCCTGGGTCACAGAGTCGGCTCCTTGGGGACACAAAGGTCTTGTCCCCACCCCCAGATGTGGCTCCCTCATGGCTCCAGAGCAGATGCCAAACCCTCCCTCCCTCCTGTTCCCAGCTCCCTGTCCCCAGTCCTCTGCCTGTGTCCCTTCAGCCGCTCGATGCTCCCTCCTACCATAGGGCCCAGAGCCTCCTTCCCCTGCCCAGAACCCTCCTGGTGGATCCTGGGTCCAGGAGGCACAGCCTGGGTTAAAACCCACTTGCATCCGGTGTGGTGAGCCACGCCTGTAATTCCAGCACAGGAGGCTGAGGCAGGAGGATCACCGAGTTCCAGGCCAGCCTGGGATACATAGTGAGTTCAGGGTCACCCTGAACTATATAGCCAGACCCTGTCTCAAAACAAACAAAACCAAAAACATTTGTTGGGGTCCATCTGGATTCTGTAGCTGGAATCAGCTGCTAGGCACCCCCAGGCCGAGGGAAGGGCCACTCCTGCCCGTCTCCCATGCCCACTGCCCCTGTGCTCGGCCATGCTGCCCTTTCTGCAGCCCTCGCCTGCTCCTCACCCAGGCCTGTCCACAGCTCTCTGTCTGGACTGTCTCTGCCCGTCCTGGACCGACTGAATCCTAGCTCAATGTCCCTTCCTGGGACGCAGCTGCCCCAGGCACCCGTCCCTCAGAGGCCAGAGTTCCTGCCCTGGCTGTAGGTTGGGGCTGAACCCAGGCACTGCCACCTCCAGAGCTGCGACCTTGACGGGTCACTCCATCCCTGTCTCCTGGTCTATGCAGTGGATCCCCATGCTGGTGGCCCTGGAGGAGTCGGTTAGAGGATGCTCACTGGGCAGCTGATGCTTCAAGCAGTGGGTGACCCTGCCCCTGTCCCTTCAGCTGAGAATCCGGACACCAAGCTCCACATGCTGCTCCCAGGCTGCCCACGGGACCTCTCCATTGCTTAAGCCCTTTTTTCTTTTTTGTTGTTGTTGTCGTCTCTTTGTTTTGTTTTATTTTTGTTTTCTGAGACAGGGTCTTGCTGTGTAGCCCAGGTTGGCCTCTAACTGTGGCAATCCTCCTGCCTCAGCTCCCAAGTGCTGGGATTACTTACTGGTGTGCACCACCAAGTCCAGCCAGGGCCACCCTTACTGAAATACACTAATGTGTCATTGTCCCTCCTGAAGTGTGGGGACTCCTTGTGGAGACTGAGAGCCCCCAGGGTGAAAGGCACCATCCTCTTCACTTTTCTTGACACTGGATCTCTAGTAACACAGCTCTCGGCCGCAGAGGCACAGCAGCTGGAGCAGCCACACCGGGGCCCACCTCGGTCAAACCACTACCCTTCCCCACCTGCGGCTCAGCTGAAACACTGGGCCCTTGGGAAGCATGTGGCCTTCCATGCTGAGAGTATTGTGAGAGCCCCACTTCTCCTGTAGGAGGGTTTAATTCTGCAACAGAGCTGGCAGCCTCCAATTGATGAGCTCGGTCCTGTGTTCTGAATCCAGACTGGGGAAGTGATGGTCCCCAGGACAGGGCAAGGACGCAGCCCTAGGGCCCATCTAGAGACCTGCCGCGTCATCGCTGGCTTTTCCTGGCCCTGTTACACCGCGCTGGCAGTGGTGTGGGTTGGGGTGGGCACCTCCTTGGAGAGATCTGGTGGGGTAAAGACGGTGCAGTCAATCCTGGCTCTGGTTGCAAGCAGCCCAAGCCATGAATGGTCAAAAGGGGACAGGGCGTGGTGACGCACGCCTGTATCCCAGCACTCAAGAGGCTGAGGCAGGAGGATTGCTGGAAGTTGGAGGCTAGCCTGGGCTACATAGCGAAATCCTGTCTCCGAATGAATGAATGAATGAATGAATGAATGGCGGGAGGACAAGAAGCAAAGCTAACTACCCCTGCCAGCAGAGGCACTTCTGCATCCTTGCAAAGTGGGGTGACCCGCATGCCGAGAGGAGGGCGCACCTTGGAGGGCCTCCTGGAGGATCTGGGCTTCTTCCCCACCTCCAATGCTCTATCAATCATTCGGGATCCTTAAAGCCAGCTGTGCGTTCGGGGTTGAACCCATCTGGCTCCATCCCCCAGGACCTCCCGCGGTCACCTGGCTGCTCTGCGCTCTGGGGTGAGGGTGGTGGCTCCCGCCTGCCCCCTATCGTTGGCTTCGGGCTGGGTTAAAGTCAGGGCTGGCCCAGCTCAGCTGCGCGTGCGCGGTGAGCGCTCTGTGGCGCGCGAGTTGTAAAGCGAGTCTGCTTTTCCCTTGCGGCCCCAAAGAGAGCGGGAGAAGCGCCCAGGTTCTACAGGAGGCAACCTGCGTCTGCGTGGACTGATCGGTTTTGGGTTTGGGGAACGAGGTCTCCCATGTGGTCCAGGGTGGCGTTGAACCCACGACCACATTTCCCCGAAAATAACACCGGGTCTTACATTCATGTTTCCTCCAAAAGACGTGATAGGGCCTGTTTTCAGGGGACGCCCTATACTTTCACGTACAACAATTTGCAGTTATTTATGTTCAAACAGCTACATTTGTTCATTTCTTCACGTACAAAAGAATACATTTATTCAAGTATGGTTCTGCATCTTCCTCAGGAATACCGTCACGACTCTCCAAGCCCTTTACTCGGCCTGAATTGCTTGCGACTCCATTTCCCCCAGAACCATTGGCCTCAGCCTCTCAGGCCTAGCAACAGAGCTCTCCTTAAATGAGTGCTTCTCGCCCATGCAGCCTGCTATTCCTGTCAGACCACACAGCCGCGTCCATTCATTCTCCAGTGCCACCTTCTCCCTGCGTCCTAGCTCTGATTCGGCAGTAAGTCTGAGTTCGCCAGTTTACATAGATATTTACCTCTTGTCCAAAGGTTCCGGCTAAGGGTATTTACTAATATCTAATTAGAATGTATATTATCATTTATTTTAAGAATTAATGTCGCCAGGGATTTAGCTCAGTGGTTCTGCCACCTGCCTTGCAAGCTCAAGGACCCGAGTTCGAAATCCGGTACGAAAAAAAAAAGAATGTCAATAATATTATTTATTTACATTTAATTATATGTTAATGTTAGCATCTTATAATTCAATATGCTCATCGTGTGTTGCAGTGGTGGAACTAAATGCGTCTGGCTGACCATCTTAACGGGGACTTCTTTTTAGGATAGGGCTTATATTACAAACATCTTTTAAAAACATGTGAGGGCTTATTTTCCAGGGAAATACAGTATGTAGCCCAGGCTGGAGTTGCATTTGTGATCCTCCTGCCTCAGCCTCCTGAGTGCTGGGATTACAGGCATGCACCACCATGCCCAGCTTTGTGCCCGGATTTAATTACAGGTCACCCTATTATTTAAGAAGTGATGCTCACCATGGAGCCACAGCGCAGCCCACTCTGGCTGTCTTCAGGTACAACTGCTCTGGACTACAAACTTACTCTTATGAAGCTGGGTGTGGTGGTACATGCCTGGAGGCCGAGGCAGGAGGATCGTTGGAAGTTGGAGGCCAGCCTGGGCTATATAAAAAATGAAAAAAAATGAGAGAAATTTAAACTTATGTATTTATCACATTACGTTTTTAGTCTGTTTTTCTAAGGTGGTTATTCTGTCTGGGATGCCAGAGAAAGCCGAAAAGCGAAGGGACTCACACCCTCTGGGCTCATAGGGCAAGGAGGCTCTGAGCCTCGCACCCCTCCTGGAGTCAGCCGGTTCCGATGGGATGGTGGGAGGGGTGGGCAGGGCAGCCGGCCAGGCAGGCAGTGAGCAGATGGTATTTCATTTTGTTTCATTTTTAAAAGATATATATATATTTTTTGTACCGGGGATCAAACTCGGGTCCTTGCACTTGTGCAGCAGGCAGCGAAACCACTGAGCTAAATCCCTGGCCCTCAAAAATGTATTTTTCTTGGGGCACATTTGCAGTGTGTATGATTACATTCCTGGTAGGGAGCTGGTACACATGCACAACCCATCTTAATTCTTTTTACTTCCTCTTCTCCCTCTCCCCTCCTTCCCTCCATCTCTTGAACCTCTTCCCATCTGAGAAAGATCTATCTCCTTGTTTCCTATTATCTATCTTTTATTTTTGATCTTTATTTATAATTTGGGTTTCTCCCATAAGAGAAGCCATGTGGTATTTAAGCTTGTGTAGCTAATTTATTTCACTTAACATGATGGTCTGGAGGTGCATCCCTTTTCTGTTGGATGACTCAAGTTTATCCTTCTTTATGGCAGAGTAGTACTCCACAGTGTAGGGCTTCCTAAACCTTGACCCCTGGTCCCCTGGGCCAGGACATGGCTGCCCTGAGAAAGGCCTGTAGGGCTCATTCCCTCAGAGGCACAGAAGCAAGCAGGGTGTGTACTCACCTTGATCCTAGCACTTGGGAGCCCAAGGCAGGAGAATTGCTTTGAGTTCGAGGCCAGCCTGGGCTATGTAGGGAGACCCTGTATCAAACAAACCAACCAACCAACCAAGAACAATAATAACAATAACAGTCACGGGCTGGGGATTTAGCTCAGTGGTTTCGATGCCTGCTGCACAAGCACAAGGACCCGAGTTTGATCCCCAATACCAAAACAAAAAAAGAAAAAAAGGAGACATAGTCTAGGGCCGGGGATTTAGCTCAGTGGTTTCGCTGCCTGCTTTGCAAGCACAAGGACCCAAGTTCGATCCCTGCTACCAAAAAAAAAATCAATAACAGTCACGAGTGCACACCACATGGCATCACCCATTGGTTGGGTACAAGCACAGATGGGGAATCGAGGCCCGTGGAGAGGAAGCCACACAGAGCCAGAGTCACCAGCCAGTTCCAGTGGCAGCATCAGGACACAGACCCAGGGCCTGGCCTCCTTGGGGTGCCCACCACCCTCGGATGGCCCAAGCAGGTGTGGAGCAGCTGCTGGTGTTCCCTCCCCGGCCAGAGGCCACCAGCCCCTCTGCCCAGCTGTTCTCCCAACTGCCAGCCCCACCTGGCACCCACGTGGCCTGTGGAAATCTGAGTGGTCCTCTGGTGCCCGCAGGGGAGACAGCTGGGGCCCAGAGTGTGGGGGTGGGGTGGGGACTGAAACCCAGGCCTTTACACTGAGCTCCATCCCTGGCCCTTTTTTATTTTTTATTTTCAAACAGGGTCTCTCTTAGTTGCCCAGGCTGGGCTGGAGCTTGCAGTCCTCCTGCCTCAGCCTCCCAGAGTGCTGGGATGACAGGCGTGTGCCACCGTGACCTTGCCAGCCCTATCTGAGTTGAGCTGGGGCTCAGGACTCACTCCGGCAGCTTGTGGGTTTCTGGGCTCACCTGCTCATGCCCGAAGCCTGGCACTAAACCCACAGGGTGTCTGTCACTGAGCCCTCCTCCACCCTGGCTGTGTGTCCTAGGCTGGTGTGTGAGCCACTCTGGGCCTCCTTCCCGGCGGTGCAGCTGAGAGGTGCTGGTGGCCCCCCCCCAAGCCACCCGCCCCGCCCCGCCCCCACTCCCTGGCTGTCACAGCGCAGCCCCTCCCCCACCTTGTCAATGGCCATTCTGTGTCCGGCCTGGAGCGATGTTTGCACAGCTGCCCCCGCCCTGAGCCTTGGCGACAATGGGGTCTGTCAGCCCGGCCCTGCTAGCAGTCCCGAGGGGGCAGGGGCAGAGCCCTCGCCCTGCAGTCTGTCTGTCCATTGTCCTCCCTTCCTGTCCCATGAGCCCCCAGGGCCATTTCCTCGAGGACTCACTTCCCTTTCCAAAAGCCCAAGCCTGAGTCCTGTACACAGCCCTCGGCCTCAGTTTCCCCCTCTGTAAGGTCTTGACGCCCATCCACACCTGGGACCAAGTCCCGAGTTCAAATCCCCCCAGCTGACTGGCTCTGTGTCCTCTCTGGTCTCCTGGTCTGGAAAGGGGATGCGCATTGTGGACCGGGACAGGAGCGCCCCCCGCAGCCTGCACAGCGCAGGTGCTCAATAAACGCTGGGTTAGAAACAGTTCAGGATTGACGGGGCAGGAGAGCTGCCCTTCCCCTGGTCCCCCAGGCTCCAGTGGGCCCCCCACGCTTGCTTGTTTTGGGTGGTGTAGGTTACTAGGGGTTGAACTCAAGCCGTTACTCTGATCTACATGCCACTCCCACCCCTTTTTCTTGTTTGTTTTTTTTTAATTATTTATTTATTTATTTATTTTTTTGGTACCAGGGATCAACTCGGGACCTTGCACTTGCGAGGCAGGTGCCGGAACCACTGAGCTAAATCCCCGGCCCTGTTTTGTTTTGTTTTTGGGACAGTCTCGATGCGTAGCCCAGGCTGGCCTTGAACTGGTGGCAATCTTCCTGTCTCAGCCTTCCAATGGAATAGACATTTTATTGTATAATATTAGTTATTATGAATTACTGTGACTTTTATAGGAACATTGGAAAACAAACGATTAACATTCTTTTTTCCTTTGGTATTGGATATTGAACCCAGGGCCGCTGCAATGAACTGTACCCCCTGCCCCCATAGTCCCTTTATAAATGTCGTGTTGTCCTTGCAGAGGCTGTGCCCTGTAGAGGTGTACGCTGTAGGCTTGAGAGAGAGAGAGAGCCATTATTCAGCTTTCTTTTACTTTTTTTTTTGGTACAGGAGATCGAACTCGGGACCTTGCGCTTGCAAGGCACGCACCAGAACCACTGAGCTAAATCCCTGGCCCTCTTTTACTTTTTCTTTTGGCACCACTGAGGATTGAACCCAAGGGTACTGTACTCTACCCTGAGCTACATCTGCAGTCCTTTTTATTAATTATTATTATTATTATTATTATTATTATTATTTTACTTTTAGGCAGGGTCTTACTAAATTACTAAGCTGCCCAGGCTAGATTTAAACTTGCTATCCTCTTGCCTCAGCCTCCCCAGAGTGCTGGAACTACAGGCATTCACTGCCACTTCTGGCTTCTTTTTATTTTTTATCTTGAGACAAGTTCTTGTTAAATTGTCCAGGCTGGCCTCAAACTTGAGTTCCTCCTGCCTCAGCCTCCTAACTGCCTGGGGTTACAGGCTCATGCTCCTACTGAGACAGCTTAGGTTGGGTTCCTTAATCTTGTTTAATCTTGCAGACTCGCACTGATTTTTTTTTCCCTGCCTTCTCTATCAATTACAGAGGAAAATGAGTAGTAATCTCCCCTATGTCTGCTTCTCCTTATATTTATTTCAGTATTTGTGTTCTATATTTAAAGTTACTTTATGAATAGTGTATGTAATTTTAAAATTGTTGATTTTCCTACAAAAATCAAGCCTCTGGTCATTATAAAATATCTTTATTTCAGTCATGATTTTAGTCCTAAGTAGGCATGATGGCACACATCAGGAGTCCTAGCGCTTGGGAGGCTGAGGCAGGAGGATCACAAGTTCGAGGACAGGCAGGGCAACTTAGTAAGACTCCATCTCAAAATAAAGAATGAAAAGGCTGAGGGAGTCGTTCAGTGGTAGAGCACTTGCCTAGCAGGCCCAAGGCCATACCACCAAAATAAATAAATAGATCAGTAAGTAGATATTACAATCATATAATTTAATAAACACTAGATAGTGGGAAAGTTATTAAAGAAAGAATAAAAGTGGCTGGAAGCCTCCCCCAATGACGTTGATCCCTGGGGCGGATGCATGGGCCCATCCATAGACCAGGGTGGCATCTGCCTTGCTTGGTTGTGTCTGGGGGCCAGGGCTGCTTGTCCGGCTCTGGGTTCATTGTGACAGCTGGTCTCATGTGTCACCTTGGGTGGCGGTTGTACCCAGTCGTTCATGAAAACCCTGTACCAGTATTGCTCCAGTGTTGCTGTGAAGATGTTTTAGTACTTGAGGTTAAGTTGATATTTACAGCTGACTTTGAGAGCTCCCTCCAGGCGTGGGTGGTGGGCCTCACCCAATCAGTCAAAAGCCAAAAGAACAAATAACTGTTTCCCAGAGAAGGCATCTTGCCTGGGAATTGCATCCTGGGCCCACATGGGGTTCGAGGGAAAGTTTGACTCCAACCTGGGCAATTTAGCAGTTCAGCTAGGGGCACCTGGTGCAAATGACCTGGCTATCAATAAACCTCTAGATCATGAACTTCCCCATGAGACAGGGCCAGCAAGGGCCCCTGTGCTGGGGGCCAAGTCCCAGGCTGGGAAGGGGGACCCAGGCTGTGCACACCCGAGCCGTTCAGGCCCCATGTGGCTGTCACATGACCCAGACACCAGGGGCAGGCTGGGGAGGGTGTGTTGCTGATGGGGTTGGGGGTGCAGCTCAGTGCTGAGCCCTCAGGGCCTCAGGGGGGGGGGGTGCTCTGCCAAAGCTACACCCACCCGCCCCACCCTTGGCCTTGGGGGCCGCCCTGCCCTTCCGCACTGTCCCAGAGCCACCTCAGCCACTTACAGAGCCCTGGGGGGCTGCTTTCAGCCTCCACCCCTGCAATCTTTTTTTTTTTTTTGCAGTACTGGAAATTGAACTCAGGACCTTGTGTTTACGAAGCAGGCTTCTCCAGACCCAGCTTCCTAAAGGGCTTGGGGATAAGATAAGCGATTGTGAGAATTTGTCAGTCACTGATGCAAGGCCCTGGGCTGTTTCACACAGCACCCCACTCCTCAGCTCACTGCACCCCGGGGTGGGGTCTAATCCTTCCCAGGCCACAGGTGGAGAAACCGAGGCTCGGCACATAGCCTGCTGAGCACTGGTCTGTGCTAGGTGCTGCTCCAGGCCCTTTGTGCCTCTTAGATCACTGGACACTTGCCACAGACCCTGGTGGGGCACAGCTCTGACCCCACCCTGGGAGGCTGAAGCAGGAGGATCCCAAGTTCAAGCCCAGCCTGGGCAACTTAGTGAATTAGCGAGATCCTGCTTTAAATTTTAAAAATAAAAAAGGACTGGGGATGTTGTTCAGTGTGAAGGCCCAGGGTTCAATCCCTTAGACCACAAAAGAAAAAAATAATAATAGAGATGAGGAAACTCAAGTTCAGATGCCCAAGGTGGTTGACTCTAAGCTGGGTGTAGTGGTGCACACCTGTGGTTCCTGCAATCAGGAGGCTGAGGCAGGAGGACCACTGAAAGTTCCAGGCTGGGTTATATTGTGAGTTCAAGGCCAGCCTGCACTACAAAGGGAGACCTTGTCTCAAAACCAAAAACAAAGCAAAACAAAGCACAAAAAACCTCCATCAAACCCCAGAGCACACGCAGGTGTGATGGACTTCTAGGAAGTGGAGGTGAGATTTGAACTCAGGACTCACAACATCCAGCCCAGTTCTCCTCAGCCTACCCCCGGTGTGGGGGGTGGGGGTGGCAAGGGCGCAGCAGCCCCAGCCAGCTCGTGGGATGCTCCTAGCTCAGGAGGGCAGAGCCCCAGCTGGGCGTGGGCCAGCTTCCTGCGGGCAGAGCTCAGCCGAGTGGAGGAAGTGGCTTTGGCTGGGCCCTGAGCATCGGGTGGAGGCTCCCCGGGGGCCCCCTAGGGCAAGGGGGGCTCCCCGGCCAAATGCTTTGGGAGGAGCACTGTTTCCTGCTGCCCCCAGCTTCCAACTTCTTACTCTTAGACATTTTTTTTTTTGCAGCAGTCTTACAACTTCCTCTAAAGAAAAATTCTCAAACACAATTCAGAAGCACATATTTAGATATGACCTCTTTCTTTTTTTTTATTCCACTTTTTTTTTTTGGTATTGGGGGTCGAACTCAGGACCTTGTGCTTGCAGGGCAGGCGCCGGAACCACAGAGCTAAATCCCCAGGCCTCTTTCTTTTTTTTGAAACAGGGTCTCTCTATGTAGCCCAGGTTGGCCTCGAACTCACAGTGATCCTCCTGCCCCAGCCTCTGAGTGCGGGGATCACAGGAGTGCGCCACCACACCTGCATAGAGATGACTTCTTGCTATGTAGTCTCTGTGCTTTCTGGAAGCAAAGGGAAATGTGGGTCTCTCAAGGCCACTTTTTTTGGTATAGGGAGTTGAACGCAGGGTGCTACATCAACAGCTCTTCTTTTAATTTTTAATTTTGAGACAGGATCTTACTAAGTCACTAAGTTGCCCAGGCTGGGCTCAAACTTGACATCCTCCTGCCTCAGCCTCCCAAGTGTTGGGATAACAGGCATGCGCCACCATGCCCAGCACAATGTCACTTTGAAAGACAGCTCAGGAACAGTTCAGACAGAGGCTGGGCCCACCTGACCACATCTGTCCCCAGCCAAATCCCTTCCACACTGTGAGCTTTGGGTCCTGATCTGTAAATTGGAGCTGGCCTGAGTTCCTCTTTCATGGCCCCCAATAAGCATGCAGCCCCTAGCCTGGAACCCAGGCCATTGTCCCTGGGCAGTGGGCACCAGTGGGCCCGTCGAGAGTAAAGAGGAGCCTGCCGACCCTCGAAAGCCAGAGAACCAAAGCTGAGGGTCAGGAGGAGCAGCTTTGAGGTACAAGCAGCTCGGTGACCAGGCCGATTTCCTGGAGGACTGGGCACCCTGTCCTCGTCTGGCCCAAGCCTCCCCCGGACCCCTGTCCTTTATCTCCTGGTGCTAAGAAGCCAAGCTGGTGGCGCCCACCCAGGATGCACTGGGGCTGGAGCGAAGGCCTGTGTCACCAGCACACGTGGTCACCTGGACTTGCTGTGGCCGGGCCTGGGGGTCCTTGGAGCCCGAGAGATGGGGGAGGAAAGGGATAGGGGCCTGGCCTCTCTCCCCAAGGGCACAGACCGAAGCCTCCCTGGCCTGTAGCTGCTCGCCACACCCACACTGCCTGCTTCCCCTCCATGTCAGCCAGAATCCAGGGCCTGTCCCTCTGTCCTTTTTGAGTCCCCCACCTGCCCTGGCCTCACAGCACCTGCCAGGCTCCGCCCTTCTTTGTGCCAATTCCTTATTGTTTGGGTTTTTTTGAGATGCATCTGGCTATGTAGTCCAGGCTGGCCTTGAATTCACTATGTACCCCAGGGTGGCCATGAACTCTTGGAGATCCTCCTGCCTCAGCCTCCCCAGTGCTGGGATTCCAGGGGTGTGCCACCACATCTGGCTTAAATCTTTTTTTGTAGGGGTAGAGAGGTAGGGGAGTGGTTTTGGGGATCAAACCAAGGGCCTCATGCAGCAAAGCCAGTGCTCTGCCTGAGTTTCATCCTGAAATCTTCCAGTCTTCAGAACAAAGTTGAAAGGACCCTGGGGAGAGCAGGATGAGGGGCCAGTGAGGAGGAAGGAAGAGGGGACAGCAAGGGAGGGGAGCGATTCCCAGAGCCTCCAGGGTTCCTTCACATCCCCCAAAGGTGGAAATGGATGTTTTTCTTCATTTAAAATCAAACTGTCACACTGGGTGGGGTGGTGCACACCTGTAATCTCAGTCCTCAGAAGGCTGAGGCAGGAGGATGGTGAAGAGTTCAAGGCCAGCCTGAGCTACAGAGTGAGACTGTGTCTCGGAAAATAGTACGGAGGGCAAGAGGGGTCGAAGAGAGGGGAATGGGAAAAACTAAGAATCCAGATAAATCATGTAGGGGCTGGGATGTAGCTCAGTGGTGCCATGCCTGCCTGGCAAGTGCAGGGTCCTGAGTTTGATCCCCGGTATCCCCCACAGCCCCCCAAAAGATATATCATGTACAGTACAAATTCCCTATGCTGAATGTGATCATCAGGTGGACTTTAAATGTACCAATAAAGTCAGTTAATTAAAAACATAGTAAGGGGTTGGGGATTTAGCTCAGTGGTTCTGCTGCCTGGCCTGCAAGCGCGAGGACCTGATTTCGGTCCCTGGTACCAAAAAAAAACCCCCAAAACCAAAACATAGTAAGTAAATAAATAGAGTAGCTTTTGGGGGGGTCAGGGTATAGCTCAGTGGTTGAGCCCTTGCCTACCATGGGCAGAGGCCCTGGATTTCATCCTCAGCACCAACAAAAATAAGAAAGAAAGAATCCCAAACTATACATATGTAAAAAATCTATAGGAACAAAACCATAGTATACATATGGATCTTATTTTTAAATTTTTGTTTGTTTGAGGGTTTTGTTTGTTTGTTTTTTGAGACAGGGTCTTGCTATGTAGTTCAGGCTGGCCTTGAACTCACTGTGTAGCCCAGGCTGGTCTTGAACTCACTGCGATCCTCCTGCTTCAGCCTCCTGAGTACTGGGATTATAGATGTGAACCACTGCACCTGGCCGAGGACCTGGGGAGCTTGATTTTTGCATACCCTGGTGTAGTCCACTCTGGTGCTGAGCACGAGGAAGGCCAACTCTGGTTTGGGTGGGGTCAGGGACAACGGGGCCGTGGGGCAGCCAGGCAGGGAGGGCGAGGGACCGCCTCCGGCCAAGGGAGAGAATGAGCTGTCTGTCCTTGGGCGGCTGAAATGAGGGCTGGGAGCCAAGCAGCCAGGCTGGTGGGCGCCCCTCGGCAGTGGAAGCCGCCCTGTGCTCACGCAGATGGGTCTTGGTGGTCATCACCCGCCGCAGGCTTCGCTGTGAGCCCCGGTCCCTGCAGGAATGTGGGATCTGGCCAGTGGCTGGCAGGACCGTGGGCAGCGGGCGTTGCACTGCCCGCCCTTCTGTGCTGCCTCGCTCTCTGGCCGCCGTGGCCTGTGCCCCAGGATACCGGTCTCCGCCACGGCTGTTCCTGGGGCCTCCTCCCAGCTGGGGGTGTGATCTCCCCAGGTCTGTGGGCGCCCCCACATCTCTGGCTCTGCTCTCAGAGACTCTGGTGTCATGGTCAGGGCTCTTGGGCACGAGCATCCTTTAAAACTCCCGACCGCTTCTGGTTTTTTGGGGGGTTTTTTTGGTATGGGGGATCAAACTCAGGACCTTGTGCTCACAAGGCAGGTGGGGCGGAACCACTGAGCTAAACCCCCGGCTGGTTTTTTGTTTTTGAGACAGGGTCTCAACTATGTGGCCCAGGCTGGCCTCAAACTCACGACGATCCTCCTGCCTCAGCCTCCTGGGTGCTGGGAGTACAGTGTGCGCTGCCCTGCCCCCCTCGGGGCTCCCCAGTTAATCTGATGTGAGGTGATGGACTAGAGTTGGATCTCCTGGTGCCGTGTTTTAGGGTGGGCTTGAGCACAGGACACAGCCTATGGCTCAGACTCTCCCTTGCCAACTGCACACGCAGGGTGGTGCACGCCTGTCAGTCAGCTCAGCAAGGCAGCTCCGAGCCCCATGACCCAATCTCCTCTCCAGAGCCCCACCTTGAGTGCCTGAGGCTCATGGGGGCGTCCAGATCTGAACCATCACAGATCCTCTCCCCTGGTCACATCGGGGACAGCGTCACTTGCCCTCTATCCCTCAACATTTGCCATCTTCCTTTTTCACAAAGGGAGGTGACAGGGCAGGGGCTCTGCAGGCTTGGCGCAGCCCGGAATGCAGCCGCACTGCTCGATTTCAAGGTAGCAGCCCAGTCTGTGGTCCCCAAGTACTTCAGGCCACGGATACTGCCTTTTTAGTATTGTAATAAAAGTCTCTATCTTAAAATTGCATTGTTGGTTAACAGCTTATAAATCTTCTTTTGGAAATAGAACAGTTCTAAAGCCCAGTGTGGTTCTGCACTCCTGTCATCCCAGCACCTGGGAAGGAGACTGAGGCAGGAGGGTCACTGCAAGTTTGAGGGCAGGCTGGACTACATAATGAGTTCAAGGCCAGCCTGGGCTACATAGTGAGACCCTGTCTCAGCCTTCACCCCCTGCCCCATTTTATCCTGGTAAGAGCAACAGATGGTCTAAGAGCATCAGCAAGTCCCGTGCAGATGGGAAAGGGAGAGGGTACCTGAGTGACTAAAGTTTGAGGAACACAAGTTTAAGTAAAGTCTGACTCCCCATCCCAACTCGTAATACTCATCGTCTTAGGAAAAGCAGACGTTGTCACTAATACCTTTTCGGTTTGGAGACAGGGTCTCCCTTTGTAGTTCCGGCTGGCCTTGAACTCACTAGGTAACTCAGGCTGGCCTTGAACTTTGCAGACTCCTCCTAAGCAGTAGCATGACAGGTGTGCGCCACCACGCTGGGCTCTTTGTTCCATTCTCACCTGTCCCCCATCCCTGCATCTCTGACCCAGGAGCAAACACGGAAATCAGTTCTCTCTGTGGCCAGCACAAGAAGCTAGGGGCAGGGACTGGTGTTACTTGAGCACCACTGGGGTGCTCCCTGTCCTCTGTCCCTGGAGAGGGTTCGTTCACAGTGGCCTCAGTTAGATCTGGCATAGCTTCTTCCTTGGGTTAGTTCCAGTGACAGCAGAACAGCAAGGCCAGTTGTCATGACAGACTTTGGGGTGCATGTGTAGTGTTGGAGATTGAACCTGGGGGCACTCTAGTACTGAGCTTGCTCCCTTTTTAATTTTGAGCAGGTTCTCACTAAATTGTCTGGGCTAGCCTCAAGCTTTTGGTCCTTCTGCCTCGGTTTCTAGAGTAGCTGGGATTACAGGTGTGCACAATCACGTCTGACCAAAATTATTTTTAAAAAATTTACTAAATGGAGCCGGGGATTTAGCTCAGTGGTTTTGCCACCTGCTGTGCAAGGGCAAGGACCCGAGTTCGATCCCTGGTACCAAAAAAAAAAAAAATTTACTAAATGTGGTGGATGTAAACTAGTACAACCTCTATGGAAATCAATATTCTTCAAAAAAAACTAAAATTAGAAATTCTATTTGACCCAGATGTTCCTGTTCTAGGTATCTTCCCAGAAGAATTAGACATCATATTCCAGTAATACATGCATACCCATATTTACAGCAGCACAATTCAGAACAGCTAAATCTTGGAAGCAACCTATATGTCTATCAACAGATGAATGGATAAAAAAAACTGTGGTATTTATTCACAGTGGAGTACTACTCTGCCATCAAGGATAAACTTGGGCTGAGGATTTAGCTCAGTGGTCCCGCTGCCTGTCCTGCAAGTGGAAGGACCAGAGTTCAATCCCCGGTACCAAAAAAAAAAAAAAAAAAAAAGGAGGATAAACTTCAATCATCTGTAGGACAATAGATGCACTTTGAGATTATCATGTTAGGTGAAATAAATCAGGTACACACAGAAGCTTAAATACCACAATGGTTTCTTTCATATGACCAAAAGCATAAATAAAGAGCAAAATAAAAGACAGATAATATATAATAGGAAACAGGGGACCATACCCAAGTCTGTCACATGCTTGACAAACACTCTACAGTTGAGCTACTTCCCCAGCCCCAGACCACAGCATTTAGTCAAGAATTTTCAATCTAGCTTTTTTTCTTTTGTTACTGGGGATTGAACTCAGGTGCCTGCACTTGCGGGGCAGGTGGCAGTCAATCTAGCTTTTGACCATGTATTTTATTTAGGTATACACCACCTTGTTGGAAGAAAGGTATTGTGGCAACTTATAAAAATTGATACAATACAATGGAATACAAATCGATCAGGCTATATACAAGCAGAGTCCAGTAGGAGACAGCACAGTTGTTAAAAATGAATTCAGATTTGACTTTGAGCTTTCCAGGAGCTGAAAACATTACTAGTTACAAGGTTCCTAACAAGAGTTAGTTTTGGGGTTTAAAAACAGACCTGGTTCAAATATATATATATATGTTTTTTTCTTTGAGACAGGGTCTCATTATGAAGCCCACTCTGGCCTTGAACTCACTATGTAGCCCAGGCTGGCCTCAAACTTGCAGAGATCCTCCTGTCTCAGCCTCCCGGGTACTGGGATCTCAGCTGTGCACTCTCGTGCCCAGCTTTGTTCTGATCTCAACTCTCCTTGTTAGAGATCCACCCTGAGCAGGGAGCTCAGCCCTTGGAACTGGGAGGTTCCTCACCTGTGGGGAAGATACTGCCTGGCTCGGGGCTCCTTGGTGTAGTGACAATGTCTACCCAGCTGCCCCCAGCTCTGTGAGGTGTGGCTTGGGTCCTCTGTCCCCCTAAGCTGCGTGGCCTCGGCCGAAGCAAGTCAGCACCCCAGGCCCTGGGAGGACCTTGTCCAGGTGCGTGGCGCCACCTCCATCTCCGACAGCCTCGAAGCACCACATCCTGCCATAACCACCTTGGCTTCCGGTGTGGCTTGGGCAAAAGCTGTTCTGGAAACGGCTTGTGGGAGGCCTGGCATGGTCCCCACTGCACCTTTGGGCTACCCCCCAGACAGAGGCGGCTTCTTCCTCCCCAGAGAGCTCGGACTGGGGAGGAGCCCATGGTGGCAGCCCCCCTTATATCACCTCTCACTTTTCAGAAACCCTGGCGGCAAAGCTGGGCATGGTGGTGCACACCTATAACCCCAGCTCTCTCTCGGGAAGCTGAGGCAGGAGGATCACCATGAGTTCCAGGCCAGCCTGGGGTGCATAGCAAGACCATCTCAAAAAACCAAACAAGAGACATAGAAGGCAGCTTCCTCTGCCTTCACAGATGCAGTGGGTAAGAAGGGCTGGGTCCTTTTTAAAAAGTGCTGAGCCTCAGATCTCCTTTAGAGCCTCCAGGTCCACAAATGGAACTGGTCCCAGTTCCCAGTTCCCAATAGCAGCCCTTCTCGGCCTCCTATCCCCAGGGAATAGACAAAACTCCACTATAATCCATCTTAGAATTCCCTTTCCTTGGGGCGAGGGATTTAGCTCAATGGTTCTGCCACCAGCCTCGAAAATGCAAAAGGACCGGAGTTCAATCCCTGTTACCTGTTACCAAAAAAGAAAAAAGAGAATTCCCTTTCCTCTAGGACTTTATTTATTTTTTAATTTTTTGTACCGGGGATTGAACACAGGACCTTGAGCTTGCTAGGCAGGCAGCGGCGCCACTGAGCCACATCCCCGGCCCCTCCTCTAGGACTTTATATTCGGCCTTGTTTCTAATGTGATTGGAGGTGGCCACCCCTGGGCTTGGCATTCAAGGCTCTGTACAAGTTGGCTCCAGACCTCTTCTTAGGGTTTCTCGCCTGGCCACGCTGGGTAAGAGTAACAGCTACCATTTCCAGAGCTGCCACCAGAAAGGCTGCAGTTGGCAAAGAAGTGCTCTGCCCAGCCTGAAACCCCAGGTCTGCCGCAGACTAGGCTGCTGTGTGACCTTGGGTAGGTCCCTTTTGCCTCAGTGTTGTCTGTGAAATAGGTACATTCAGAGTATGTGTTCAATGCTGTGTGAACAGGACATGCATGCGGCTTGCTCAGCACTGTTGCTTCTCAGCTAAACGACTTCATTTTGATGAGATGGGGTCTCGCTATGTAGGTCAGACTAGACTCAAACTCACTATGTAGCCCAGGCTGGCCTCCAACTTTCGGGTGATCCTCCTGCCTCAGCCTCCTGAGTGCTGGGATTATAGCTGTGCACCATCACACTGAGCTGTGATCTATTTTTAAACCTAATGGTTCCCTTAATTCCCTCCATGACAAGTGACAACTTCTCGGGGCTCCATCTGTAAAGGAGGCAAAGAATCGGAGTTACTTCATAGTACAGACAAGGGGCTGAAAACAGAGGGCACCTCAGGAGTATCTGGGGGATGCAGCCGCTTGTCCTTTACTTTTTCAAGACCACCTGTTCGCCTGCTGTGGTTGCCCATGCCTGTAATCCCAGCACTCGGGAGGCTAAAGCGGGAGGACTGAAGTGAGTTTGAGGCCAGACTGGGTTACATACTGAGACTCTGTCTCAAAAAAAAAAAGGAAAAAGAAAAAGAAAAGAAATCCACCTGTTCCAAGTCTCCTCTGCCTCAGACTAATGGAGATGCTGCTCACTTGGCCAGGCTGTGAGATCACAGAGCACTTGGCCTGTAAAACCCACGGCCAGGGCAGAGGGCAGGGCCGGGCTGGTAGCCCCCTGAAGAGGCTTGGGCAGTGGCAGGTCGGGGAGGCTGGATGTGTCCACCACTGTGAGTCAGACCTGGCTGGGCTGGCGTCTTCTTCTCCT
Source organism: Heterocephalus glaber (assembly GCF_000247695.1). Next base: position 10,359,768 of record NW_004624760.1, read on the forward strand.
CTATTTCAGGGGTGACTTGCAGCATACAAAAAACAGAAGAAATGTACTCAGCACCAGCTGCATTTCTCCTGGCCGGGCAGCTGAATTTCCTAATGGAGTAACTGGGTCTTTATTTTTATTTATTTAGTTTCATTTTTTGAGAGAGGGTCTCACTTTGTAGTTCAGGCTGGCCTTAAACTCATTATGTAGCCTAGACTGGCCTAGAACTCACAGAAATCCTCTCACCTCAGCCTCCTGAGAGCTGGGACGCCCGAGTATGCCACCACACCCTGGGTGGGTCTATAAATCCACAGATATCCTGGGGACTGCAAGGGGCACAAGGAAGAGATCGGCTCCTGGGCTGGGTGGGGATTGGCACAGGTGCCTTCAAAGGTGCTAGGTGGCTTGGTGCTCAGTGGCTTGGTGCTGGGTGTCTACAGTGCCCTCCTCACCCCTGGCAGAGCTGCCTCTGAGTTGAGCTGGAAGAATAAAGGGTACAAAGCCCTTCCAGAAGGAGATGCACTGGGTCCTGCTTCCTGTGTGGCTCCAAGCCACCCTCTAAACCTTTATGGGCTTTTTTCTCTTTGGCAGAACAAAGTTGGCTACAGAACTTCTTTCTAGCTCAAAAGATCCCATCCAAAGTGGAGGGCAGGCCTGAGGAGTGGCCATGGGGCCAGGCAGCCCTTCCTGTGCCTCCTCGACCCAAGTCCCCAGCTTGCCAGCCCTGGCACTGACATCTCAAAGGCAGGGCCAGCCCGGTGCTCAGGCCTGGTCCCCCATCCCTCCTGTTCTCTGCCTTCCCCCACCCAGAGGCCCTGGGTCTCCCTGCCTTCCGGACCCTATGCTGCCTAGCCAGGCCCTTGCTCAGGACAGACCTGGAGAGGCCCCTGAGTGTGTGAGCAGTGGCTTTGGAGCCTGTAGAGAAAGGAGCCCAGGCCCGAAGGCTTGGGCAGGCGCCAGGCCTGGGTCTGAGGCCAGAGCGCTGCTGGGCGGAGGGAATCCAGGCAGTGAGTGCCACACCCGGGCAGAGCTGCTGTTGGCAGGCAGCTGCCTCAGCCTCCTCAGCTGCTGCACAACAAATGACGGCACCAAGGGACACAAGGGGCCACCCAGGCGAGGACAGAGGGAGGGGCCAGGACCTGGGCCAGCTTCTGTCTGGGTGTGGTTTCTCTCAGTGGCGAGGTGACGGTGGCCATTTGGAATGTGGCCGGACAGCGGGCGGGTGGGGCATGGGGCTGACCCAAGGCAAGGAACAGGGACGCTGGCCATGGGGCCTGAAGCCCAAGGCCACCATTGGCTCAGCCAGAAGAGGGCCAGCCACCTGGGCCGGGGGCGCACACCTGTGATGCCAGCACTCAGGAGGCCGAGGCAGGAGGATGGCTGCGAGTTCAAGGCCAGCCTGGGCTACAGAGCAACTCTGTTTCAAAACAAAAAAAAACATGGGGTCAGGGATTTAGCTCAATGGTTCCGGTGCCTGCTGCACAAGCACAAGGTCCTGAGTTCGATCCCTGGTACCAAAACAAAAAACAAAAAAACAAAAACAGAGGCCTAGAGTGGCAGAAAATCAGTGCATTGGCCCCAAGGGCTTTGGGCCTTGAGTAGCCCTGGGGAGGGAGAGAGAGCTGAGGGAGGGGAGGCAGGGGAAAGAGGCAAGAGCTTGGCGAGGTTCCCCCATTTGCAGAATGGGGCAAGGACAACATGGCCGGCCTCTCTGGGCCTCACGCTCTTCATCTGTTAAATGGGCCTTTTTTGGTTTTTTTGAGGAAGGGTCTCAATCCTCCTGCCTCAGCCTCCTGAGTGCTGGGATTACAAGGGTGCACCATCACACCCATAGAAGAGCTATGATCTCTTCCTCCAAGGGAGAATTCGAGAGTGTTGAAAGGGTGATTACATGTAAAGCTTGATGCTTTGGAGTAGAAGCCAGGGCCGCCCCACGGGTGCTGAGGAAGCATGCCACCCAGCTCCGGGTAACTATTTGGTGGCGTCGCTGCAGGAGATGCTGGAGAGGCCCCACCACCAGGCCTCTCCCGCTCAGACCACAAAGTGGAGGGCGTAGGTGAGCTGGTGGCCGTTGTCCCAGGCGTAGAGCACGCGCTCCCTGGGGTTGTAGTCGATCTGAGTGGTATAGGCGTGCTCGTTGCGGAACGGCAGCTGGGGACGCGCGTCCGTGCCCGTGTGGGTGTCGAAGGCATAGGCGACCTGGCCCTCATGCTGGTTGTAGGTGTCCACGGCGTACAGGATGCCGCACACCAGGAAGCAGTTTCCGTACGAGCTCCGCCGCAGCCGCGTCTTCCATGTGGTCTCGCGGTGCACGGAGAGGTCACCGGGGTCCAGGCGGCTCAGCACGATCACCGCGGACTGGGCCTCGTCGCGGTCGTCCACGGCAGGGTAGATGACCCATAGGCCACTCTCGTCCACGGCAAAGTCGATGTCCGAGTGCCCCCGCCACTTCCAGGGCGTAGTGTCCTCGTACACCACATCGGGCAGCATCGCCCAGGAGGCCACGAAGCGCTGGCGCAGGTCGTACTTGATGATGTTCTTGGTGAAGGCGCGGTTGTAGTAGAAGGCGCCCTGGTATACCACGTGGCCTGTGCCGATCCAGTTGTAGGGCAGCTTGTACATGTTGCTCCAGCGGCCTGCGATCGAGGGCAGAGGTCACCCCAAGCCTCCGGAAGACCAGCAAGACAGTCCACTTATTTCACCACTACAGTGCCATGCGGGAGGTGCTAATGCCACCCCGTGTGCCTGGCATAGCTAGGATTGAGATGCATGGTGAACCCAGCCCTGTGTCTTGTCCCAGGGCCTTTGCACATGCTGGGCCTCCTGCCTGGACCAGCCTTTCCTCTGCTGCCTGCCTTCCTCCTGTGCCTCTGCCCTTGGAAGTCTTCCTTGCCCCCTGGGCTGGCTCCCCACAGTGCTCTGAGCTGTGCCCCCGTCACTGGACCCCAACTGCCTCTCTACACCTTTGTCTCCACGCTGGACTGCAGCTTTCTGGAGGGTGGCTGCAGTCCCCTCCTGCCACCATGCCTCAGACCTGAGAACCCCAATTCCACCCTTCCCTTTGCTAACAGCAGTGACACCAAGGTCCCTGGTGGGTATCGCAACTCCCCTAAGGCCTGGGGCTGCTCGCCTGTAGAACAGGGAACAGCCCCCATTCCTGGCGACGGGCAGATGCCACAGGGTGAATGGCACGAAGCAGCCCTCAGCAAGTGGAGCCTCAGACAGGAAGTGACATGCAGGAGGCGGGACCGTCTTAGCCTCTGTCTTTGGTTTTTGGTGTGGCGCCAGCACCCAGGGGGTGCCGTGGGGTCTGGGGGAACTGCCCCATTCCCCCAGCAGATGATAATCTGGAGCCATCCGGGGTGGCAAAGGAAGGCAGGCTCTCAAGGGAAACTGCCAAGCTGCCCCCCTCCTCCCCTCCCATTTCCAGGACCCTGACCTTGCTTGAAGTTTTCCAGGTTGCGGAACTCCACCAGGCTGTTGCCATAGTAGTAGTTGGTGACATAGATCCTGTCATCCTGAGCAGCAGGGTCCTTCATCCAGGCCCCCTCGTGGCGCCCGTAGCTGTGGTGCCTCACTGGGGGGTCCACGGCCCGGAGGGTGCCCTCGCAGCTGGCCTCCCTGCCTGCAGGAGCCGGGGTGCAGTGTTTAGCACACAGAGCCCTGGCCCTGAGCCAAAGCAATGGTCCCAGAAATGTGATCTGGGTCTCACTTCAATCCCCCTGGTGTTTTTGTCTGGGAACCGCCCACCTTTCTCCAGGATCAATATGATGCCTGGTCGTTGTAAGAAACAAAGGAGAATGGAGAAGATAAATATCATTCAAAATTTAAACTGGGTGTGGTGGCATACACCTGTCATTCCAGCACTCAGGAGGCTGAGGCAGGAGGATGGCAGCAAGTTTGAGGCCAGCCTGGGCTACACAGTGTCAGCCTGTCTCAAAACAAACCAAAAACCAAAATAAAACCATAAAAA
>NW_004624760.1:10363840-10440427 GCF_000247695.1 Heterocephalus glaber
ATTATTATTATTATTATTATTATTATTATCATCATTATTATTTTGGTACCGGGGATTGAACTCAGGTTATATGTGGAATCTAAAAAAATTCAATCTCACAGAAGCAGAGTAGAGTAGGAGACTGGGAGTCTGTGGTCAAAGGATTCAAAATTTTGCTTAGTAAGAATATGTTCAGTGTATTGTATACTTGAAATTGGCTAAGAGAATAGATTTTAAATATTCTTACTACAAAAATATGATAAGTATATAAGGCAGTACATATGGTAATAACCTGATCTAGCTACTCCCTATCACCAAGATGAAATCTATCAAAATATCATTTTGTGTACCATAAATACATGCAGTGATGAATTTGTCCATTAAAAAAATTAAAATTCCTTTAAGAAATCCTAAAAAGAATTCCATTATCCAAAGGAAAAGAAAATTTTCTTTGGTTTTTTGAGAGGGACCTCGCTGTATAGTTTAGGCTGGTCTTGAACTCACTATGGAGCCCAAGCCGACCTCAAATTCTCAGCAATCCTCCTGCCTCAGCCTCCCAAGTGCTAGGATTACAGGCGTGTGCCACCACACCCCACTTCAAAAGAGAATTTTAAACTTGTTGTATTTCTTTCCTTTTCTTTTTTCTTCACATGTGTCATCACGCAGGCACACTTCTAGAGATTGTGACTGCTCTGAAGACAGTTTTATGGATCCTGTGTTTTCCTTCCACTGAGCAATTTTTCACATCATTAAGTAGCCTTTTGATGATGTGAGTTTTGGGTCCTCCAGGCCACCAGACAGAGACGCCCTCTAATTATTACAGTCAGCTCCTTAGGTTATTTCCAGGTTTCTGACATCAGAAACAGCACTGGGAGGCAACACTGGGGCCGCAGCTGTTGTGCACCCAGCTGCTGAATCCTTTAAGACAGACGCACATGAGCAGAACGCATGGGCCTGAGCAGGAACTGGTCCACAGCCACAGGCTTGTCACTCACAGCCAGAACTGACCAGAAGGGCGGGATGGATGATTTATTGAGGGAGATTTCTTTCTTTCTTTCTTTTTTTTTTGGTACCAGGGATTGAACTCCAGACCTCGCACTTGCAAGGCAGGTGGTAGAACCACTGAGGTAAATCCCTGGCCCGGTGGGAAGTTTCTACCGTGAGACACAAATCAAAACTATAAATGTGCTCATAAAAATGGTGAAGAGCCAGGCGTGTGGCACATGCTTTTAATCCCAGCACTCAGGAGGCTGAAGCAGGAGGATTGACAGTTTAAGGCCAGGCTGGTCTGGGGTTGTAGCTCAGTGGAAAAGTGCTTCCCTAGCGTGCTCGAGATCCTGGGTTCCATCCCCAGCACCAGAAAAAACAAACCGAACAGCCAAAGACAGGACAGAAGAAATAAAGGAATGAAAACAGTTGCTGGATTTGACAGTGGGACTCTAGGTCACTTTTTTTTTTTGGCGGTGGTGCTGGGGACTGAACCCAGTTGTCCAGGCTGGGCTCAAATTGATAATTCTCCTTCCACAACCTCCCAGAGTGCTGGGTTCGCGGGTGGGCAGCACTATCAAGTCTGGCTCCCAGACTGCTATTTAATTTTTTTGTGGGCAGTACTGACAATCGAACTCAGGACCTTGGGCTTTCGAGGCAGGTGCAGTGCCACTGAGCTAAATCCCCAGCCCCTAAATTTAATTTTCTTTTAATACAGGGTGTCTGTAAGTTGGCCATGCCAGCCTCAAAATTGTGATCCTCTGGTCTCAGCCTCCCAAGTAGCCAGGATTATAAGTGTGCACCACTGTGTCCAGCTGGAGGTCACATATGAAGAAGCATTGGTTGAAAACAAACCCATTTTATAGCTACTTTAAATGTCAGCCACATTTTCCTGCAAAGAAACAGACAGTACATATCTTAGGCTTTGTAGACCACAAACTTCAGTCTCATAGTCTCTTAGTTAGTTTTTTATTTTGTTGTTTTTGCTTTTTGAGACAGGGTCTCCCTGTGTATGCCAGACTGACCTTGAATGTACTGTGTATATTAGCACAAGCTGGCCTGGAACTTGCCGAGATCCTTCTGCCTCGGCTTTCTGAGTGCTGGGATTCCAGGTCATGCAAATGGGCATGTGCTGGATTTGGCCGTGGGCTGCAGTGTGCTGACTCACCTTGGTTGGGGACTTCAAGGCGTGAAGGTGGCTCTGTGGGCAGGGGACTGATGGTAGGAGTCGGGGTGCTGGTGGTGGTGGTTGGGATGGAGCTGGAGGTGCCAGGGCCCAGGTCAGTGCCCTCTGAAGCCTCGGTCGCAGCCTCATCCTGCTTGGCAGAGTTGGGCTCGGGGTCCCTGCCCTCTGCCTTGGGTGGCAGCTGCTCCAGCCGTGAGGTGCCTTTGAGGGCGTTATCTGCAGAGAGACGGCATGGTGGGGAGGGGCAGGCAGGGTTTAGGGTCCCCAGCCCCACCCCCATCTCCCACCTTGCCCTAGGTGAATTTTTTTGTGGGGGAGCAGTACTGGGATTGAACCCAGCTCTCTCTACCACTAAGCTAGATTCCCCAGCCCCTTTTTAATTTTGTTATTATTACTGCCATATATTTGCAGTACTGGGGGTTGAACCCAGGGCCTTTGCCCTGAGCTACATCCCCAGCCCTTTTTATTTTTTTTAATTTGAGACAGAATCTCTCTAAGTCACTAAGTTGACCAGGCTATGCTAGAACTTGCAATCGTCTTGCCTCAGCCTCCCAGAGTGCTGAGCTTACAGATGTGTGCTGCCACACTTGGCTTTGATTTTCGAGACAGAGTCTCACTAAGTTGCCTGGGCTGGCTTTGAAATTAGGATTCTCTTGCCCCAGCCTCCTGGAGCACTAGGATTACAGGAGTGCAGCACCTTGCCCAACATTGCTGGTGAATTTTTATGGGCAAGTCCCCCAGCCTCAGTGGGCCTCAGCTTCTACCTCCGACTTGAGTGTCCTGAGGCCACCGTCAGGCTCCCGTGACCAAAAGAGGACTCATATAAAATATCTGCACAGGTTCCAGCAAACCCGTGGTGGCGAATTCGATTGAGGTCTCTTTCTTTCCCAAGTGTCGAGCACTTCCTGCCAATTCTTTCCTGTTCCAGTTGAAATTCCAGGGATCAGGGACCTCAGCTTCGGGTCACAGACTACCTCCCGGTCCCTCCCCACTGTCTGCCCCCTCAGGCAGCAAGGGCCAGGTGCACCCAGCTCTTCGTCACCTCTGGACCCTAGAGAACACACCATCCTGCCTCTGTCCCCTTGCTCAGCTGTGCCTGCAGGGGCTGTGCTGGTGACAGGGACCATATCTGGGTCATCCCTGCCCCACTTGCTTCCCTGGGCTTCCCCACACTGGGCCTCCTTAGGGGAAGCAGGAAGCCTTGATGCCACACAGCCAGGGGACAGAGACCCCACGGCTCCAGGGATGGCAGTGAAGGGTCCCAAGGCAGGCTCTGCAGCCTTCAGACTTGGTTCCCTTCCTGCTCTGCCACCAGCCACGCCATGTCTCTGAACTGTTCCACGTCTGACGGATGTGGCTGCTGCCAGGGTAAATGCCATAGCATGCAAAAAAGTGCTCAGAAAATCCTGCCATCGGGAACAAAGCAGTGGTGCTGTTGTTACCAGGATGGCCCTCAGGGACTGTCTGGTCAGCTCAGGGAGGGGACATAGAGCCCTTGGCTTGAGGACAATGACCTGACTTCTTCTTTTCTTCTCTCTTTGCCCTGCGGAGCTGCCCAGCCCCCCAAAGCACAGGCCCAATCCCTCTGGTCAGGGGCGGGTGCGGGGGCCGGGTGGCCTCGGCAGCCTGCCAGGGCAGGGCCTTGTTCCCACATGCCTCGCTGGCAGAGTCAGATGCCCCCAGCTGTTCCCAGGCAGTGGCCCAGCCAGGGGTCAGAGGTCCTGTGGTGGCCCGGCTGAGCTGGCAGGGCTCAAGGACAGCAGCTGGCACCTGGGGCTATGGGAAGAGGCCTCTGAGCCTGGAGGGGCTGAGAAATAAGGGCGCTCTTGAAGGAGCCAGGACCTTGATTGTCCCACCCCGGCCCCCTGGACCTGTCCCTCTGGGGCCTTGCTGGACCGGGGCTCGGTAGGACTCAGGAAGGGGCAGTAGGTTTGGGACACCCCTCAGGGGTGTCTGAGTACAACAGGTGTCTGGGGAGGGTCTCGGAGAGGGAAGCAGGAGTCACACCAGTGGGGATGGCTCAGAAATTTGAAGACTTTCTGGGTGTAGTGTTGCATGCCTGTAATTCCAGCACTTGTGAGGCAGAGGGAAGAGGATTGATGTGAGTTCAGCCTGGGCTACACAGTGAGACCCTGTCTCAGAAACCAAAAAACAAAAAAAAGAAGAAGAGTCCAATGACAGTGAAGACAGCTTTAAATAATGGAAAGACACTAAATGGCCCTGATGTTGGTTCTAGGATTTCATGGCCAGTGGCCCCAGAAGTGGGGTATTATGCCCAGTATGTGGTTGAGAAAAGAGCACCCAATCAGTGTGAGGAGCTATCGGGGCACCTGACCGCAGAGAAGACGGGGACGCTGGGGGTGACTACCCATGCCCAAGGTCCCGACTGCCCACTCACCGGCCGTGGCCTCAGGTGCCTCCCGCCGGCCCGCCTTGTAGTAGGTGAAGCCCCGGATCATAGCCTGCTGCTGTACCAGGGCTCGGGGCCTGGCTGTGGGCAGGGGGAGCTGACCCTTGCCACCCTCCTTCTTCAGCTTCTCAGCCTTCAGCAGCTTCTCCTTGGGGGGTTTGGGGAGGCCTCTGTCTGCAAGGCTGCTCTGCACGCCGCCGTATTTGTTGGCATCCTTGCCTTTCCCTCCAGCTGTGTCCTGGGCAAGGCGGGAGGCCTCAGACTTGGGGGAGAGGAGAAAAAGCATTGTGGGGGGGGGTGCAGAAGGTGGTCATGGTGCCCAGGGACACATGACATCACAGCTTCCCTTACCTTCTGGAGTGGCTACATCCCTGACTCGTTGCCTCAGTTTCGCCACACAGCTCAAGCTCCATGGCAGACTTGAGACCCAACCTGATAGTTTAGATTCTTGTCCTGTTTCTCAGCTCCTGTCCACGGCCCCCCAGGGGTAGACAAAACTGGTGGCTCCCAAGGGAGGTGGCTTTTCCTGCCTGTGGACTCCCCAGCTAGGAGTGAGTCTCGGTCCTTGTGCAGGGAGACACAGGAACTCTCCAGTTTCAGCCCTGAAAGTTCTGCTTTCTGGGAAACCACTCCCAGCCATGCTGGGGCGGCTGGTCACTCTACCCGTAGGACATGCTACTTCTGATTTTTTGTTGTTGTGTTGTTGTTATTGTTGAAACAGAGTCTTGCTCTGTAGTTTAGGCTGACCTTGAAGTCACTACCCAAGCTGCCATCGAACTTGTGGTGATCCTCCTGCCTCAGCCTCCCAAGAGCTGGGATCACAGGTATGCGCCAGCACACACAGGTATTTGCAACATTTTGTGAGTTGTGTTGTTTTCACTTCCTACTCAGAGGGGTCAGATGCTGGCTTGATACAAGAACACAGGGCGGAAGCCCCAGCAGATAGGGCGGTACAGAATCTAGACACCTTCTGACACTGCCAAGGTGGGATGCATTTTCGCCTGCACGTTTGGCACTGGAATGAGCAGAAAGCCAGCTCGGGCCAGGGCACAGGCTTCCTCTGTGATTTCCCAGCATCCTGGTGGCCACATCGAGGTGCTGGCACAGGAGGCGGCAGGGAGGAAGGGCTGGCTCTGCAACCTGGCCCATAGCTCCCTGTCTGCCAAGTGGGCAGGGCCAGCCCTCCCACAGGGGGCTGTGGAGGTAATGGATAAGCCTGCCATTGGGAAACCCACAAATGCCACCTCCCTCCTTCCACCACCCACCAAAACACAAGGCCAGCAGGCCGTGTCCTGTCCTCGGAGGGCCCGAACGGGCTTGAAACCTGCTTTGCACTCAATTTGCCAAGCCACACCCCAAGCCACATGGTCCTCTGAGGAAGGAGCCTTTGTGCAATTTGTCCACCCAAAGGCGGCTCCTATTTCCCACCGATTGCCAGGCCCAGGCTGTGTTTACAATGTGTCTGCCACAGGGGGGGCCTTCCCCAAGTCTGCAGTCAGGCCACCTCTCACGGGCTCTGCCCCTTCGAGCTCCGAGCTTGGAGGTGTCCTGTTGGGGCCTTTGCTGCAGGATCCCCCTACCCTGGGAGGATGGATGGATTGTGAGTCTGCAGAGGCCCCAAGCAGGTGTGAGCCAGCTAGGGGGCCCGGCCACAGCAGGGGCTTTGCCCTGTTTCCCAAGGCCAGGCGGGTCGGTGGTCTCCATAGTTCTGTCTCTACCAGCCAGAGACCTGGAACAACAAGTCCCGTCCCCACCTTGCCCGCCGTGGCTCTGTCCTCCAGCCTCCAAAACACCGACAGTGTCCCAAGGCTGAGTCCTTGGCACCCTGTGTCCCCAAGCCCAGGCACCTCCCTCCATGATCAGAGCCAGGATCTCACCTGAGCCCTGCTGCCCGGGCCAGTAGCCGGGGTGGCAGGGGCAGGGGCTGCGTCCCTCTGCAGCAGCTGCAGGCCCAGGCTGGACAGCTCCTTCTGCAGGCTCAGCACTGCAGCCGAGTGGTTCTCGTAGCTCCTGAGCTGCTCACTGAGGTGGCGCATGCTTTCCTTCACCACCTCGTTCTCCCGGCTCAGGTTGGCCTTGACGCTCTGTAGGGTGAGATTCCAGGTGGGTCCTTGCTCTGCTTCCTTGGGATCCAGGGACACCCTGGGTTGGCCATCAGGCCTCGATGCCTGTGTCCTGAGCGGGGATGTGGGGCGTGGGCTGGGGTGACCCCAGTGAGCATGGCTGGAACAAAGCATGTGCCATGAGACCCTGTAATTGTCAATTTTTCTTGAAACAGGGTCTCGCTCTGTAGTTCAGGCTGGCCTTGAACTCATGGCAATCCTCCTGCCTCAGCCTCCTGAGTGCTGGGATTACAGGTTGAATTTTTAATCTAACGAGGGAAGGAATCTAAGAAATTATGTTGTTTTTTTGCGTTGTTTACATCCCAGTGCCGACAGGTGTTTTGAGTTTCTTGGATATCCTTTGAAAGGATCTTATAGATGGAGCTTTTCAAATCTTTGCTTTTTTACTTAGCCCATTTTAGGAGCTGTTCCACACCAGTCTAAACTGTGTTTCCCAGTATTCCCTTATTTTTATTTTTTGTGGTACTAGGCCTTGAACCAGGGGCCTTGTACTGAGCTGTCTCCCAACCCCCCCCCCAACTTTTTATTTTTAATTTTGAGACAGCCTCTTACTAAATTATCTACGCTGGGCTCTAACTTGTGATCCTCCTGCCTCAGCCTCCCAAAGTAATGGGATTACAGGCACGTGCCACCATGCCTGGCTCTTCCAGTCCTTTGAGTGGCCACACCATATGCCATTGTACATGCAGGCTATAATTTAATTAACCATTCCCTTGTGGACAGTCACTTAATTTACTTCCAATCTTTTACTACTTTAAAATTACTTTTTAACTTTATAAGTGATATATAAATACCACAATGTGGACAGAGTGAACTCCTTGGGGTTTGGTTGTGGGGGGATCCTGCCCTACCTGAACTGGTTCCCACCCAATTCCCTCTGGCTCTTTTTTTTTTTTTTTGAGACAGAATCTCACTATGAAGTTCAGGCTGCCTTTGAACTCACAGCGATTCTCCTGACTCAGCTTCCCTGCCCGAGTCTTCACAAGCCAAGATGTCTCCAGATAGTGCCTGCTGGAGGGTCCAGCAGCATCGCCCCTGGCTGAGAACCATGGGTAGATGAGAATTTGGGCAAGGAAGCTGGGACCTTAAATCACTGCCTGATCCCAGGGTGGGGGGTTCCTTTGGCAAAAGACAGCAGCCCCTCTGGAGAGACCGTTCCCAAGCCTCCTCCCAGGTTAACCAGGAGCTCTTTCCCCAGGGGGCTGTGGCTTAGTAAGCCGAGGTTAACAAAAACAGATCATGCAAAAGCAGACAATCAGAAAAAGGTTTCTCAGTGTGTGGAAATCATTTCCGGTGTGTCCCACACCTGGCAGATGCACCTCCCAGCTTGCCTGGCCCAGAGCTGCAGGACGCAAGATTACAAGAAGGAAAGAGCGGAGGACAGCCTGGCATCGCCACTGCACAGGAGACGGGTGCACAGAAGAAACCCCACAACTGGCAGCCTTGCCCAGGCTGGCCAAATAATTAGAGCCCGTGGTGACCCCAGCTTGGGGATTAGGAAGAGATTAATCTTCCATCCTGGGGCACAGGATTCCCAGGTGCCCCCTCTCTGTAAAAAAAGCTGGGAAAGGAAGCCCCACGCCCGGGGCTGGCAGCTGCAGGTCCCCAGGCCCCCAGCAGTGCAGCAGAGGCCGGAAGCAGGAAACGGGTGGAGACGCATGCCTTGAACCTGCAGCGGGGACCTGCAGTTCACCCACTCTGTCCCTGTGCCCAGGGCCAGTCCTGGGCCTTTGCCCAGCCCTATAGCACATTTGTCTTGAGCATTGTCCTCTGCTTCCCTGAAGTCAGGCTGTCCTGGTGAACGTGGGGAGTCCTGTCATCTTGCACTAGTGCTGGGGGCACCACTGGCATGGTATCTTCTGTTTTTTCATTTTGTTTTTTATTTTCACCTTTTTTTTTGTACCCGGCATCAAACTCAGGACCGTGGGCTTTCGAGGCAGGCAGTGGAACCGCTGAGCTAAATCCCTGACCCATGTTTTTGGGTTTTTTTTTGGTACTGGGGATCGAACTCAGGTCCTTGCGCTTGCAAGGCAGGCGGCGAAACCCCTGAGCTAAATCCCTGTCCCCCATGTTTTGTTTTTTGAGACAGGGTCTCACTATGTAGCCCTGGCTGGCCTTGAATTCACAGTGATCCTGCCTTGGCCTCTGGAGGGCTGGGATTACAGACATACGCCACCACAATAGGCTCAAGGTATCTTCTGTGAACGGTGCCCCAGAGCCATGTATGTGGATACTGATCTTGGCTTACTGAGGACAACTGCAAGTTCAGCCCCTTCTGCATCCATTCATACACTAGCAAGTGCCTCAGTCTCCCCACCCAGCCGTCCAGCTTCCCACAGACCTGGGATACCATCAGAACCCTCCCAAAGCCTAGACCCTGAGGCCTGCCCTGCCTTCCCCTACCCACCTCCCAGAGTCCCGATTCCAAAGCAACCGGCGTCAAGCTGGAACTGTCCCAGCCCCTGGGACCTGGCGGGAGCCCTGCCTTACCTCCTCTAGCGTGCTCATCTGGGAGGCCACCTTGTGGACGTACGCATGCACTTTCATCAGGTCCATGCTGTACAGGGCGCCTTCCAGGAGGTCCACCATGGACTGCAGCTGCAGGACAGGAAGTTTAGGCCAGGACATGGCTGGGGCAGCGGAGGCTGCAAAAGAAGCCCCAAATCTAGAACCCCAGACCCTAGAGGGGCCTGCTTGGGCCCTTGGCACTCACCAGCTCCAGCCTGCTCATAATCACCAGGAAAGTGGCAGGTTCTAGCTTTCGAGCATTTACCATGTGCCAGGCGCTGCAATAAGGGCTTTAGTAAGTTCTGCCACTTTGGCCTCGTAACAGCCCCACATGGGCTGCAGTGGGCACTGGGGGCTCATTCCCATCTGCTGGGACCCTTCTACCTGCTTCCTCTGCCCACCACTGGCTTCTGCATGACTATTTGTTTGTTTGCTTGTTTGTTTTGGGGGCTGTGGGCAGAATCAAGTCACAGCCTAAGCTAGTGCTCAGCCACTGAGATACATCCGGACTCCCATAGGCCCCCTTTTTTTTTTTTGGTACTGGGGATCGAACTCGGGTCCTTGTGCTTGCGAGGCAGGCGGCAGAACCACTGAGCTAAATCCCCGGCCCCTATAGGCTTCCTTTTAAATTTTTTTTTTTTTTGAGATGAGGTCTTGTGTTGTATAGTTCAGGCTGGGGTTGAACTCGAAGCAATCATCTTGCCTTAGCATCCTGAGTGCTGGGATTGCAGGTGTGCATTATCATACCCAGCTCTAAAATTCATCTTTTATTGATATATAATCATTGTACGTATTTATGTGGTACCATATTATATTTCTTTTTTTTCTTTTTTGGTACCAGGGATTGAATTCGGGACCTTGCACTTTCAAGGCAGGAGGTGGAACCACTGAGCTAAATCCCTGGTTTATATTACATTTTAATAAATGTACATACCGTGTAATGATCAGATCAGGGACATAGCTGTCACCATCACCAGTTACAATTTCTTTGAGTTTAGAACACTCAAAATCCATTCTACTGGGTATTCTGAAATATGTAACTGCTGGCGTGGTGCCTCTAATCCCAGCACTTGGGAAGCTGAGGCAGGCGGACCATTGTGAGTTCGAGGCCAGCCTGGGCTACATAGTGAACTCAAGGCCAGGCAGATAGTGAGACCCTGCCTCAAAAACAAAAAACAAGGGCCGGGGATTTGGCTCAGTGGTTCTGCCGCCTGCCTCGCAAACGCAAGGACCCGAGTTCAATCCCTGGTACCAAAAAACAAAACAAAACAAAACAAAACAATAGGGCCGGGGATTTAGCTCAGTGGTTTCACCACCTGCTGCACAAGCACAAGGATCCGAGTTTGATCCCTGGTACCAAAAAAAACACAACAAAACAAAACAAACAAGCCCAGTTCTCTGGGCAGTGGGGACAGCCACCCCACTCTGCAGCTCCCAGGGGACAGGGATGGCTGATGCTCCACCCTTCCTGGCCTCCTCCCTTTGCTTCCTCAGGTTTCTCTGGGGAGCCCTGGTATATCCTCCACTTGCTCCTGGGCCTACTTCTAGTGACCTGACCTCAGCCAAAGCTGTGATCTTCATGTTATAGCAGGGAAGGTGCAACACAGACGTGAAACACGTAGCCAGGGCCACCCAACTGCGAGGGAGCAAAGCCAGGAGCCGAGTCAGATCAGTGTAAACCCAGACCTCTTCTGTCCCACCTCACTGTACCTGTCTTGTGTCCCAGTGGGGAAACAGAGGCAGGGTGGAGGCTGCACACTGGGTCAGCGGCAGGCCCACAGCGAGTGCCCAGCCTCCTGTCCAGTCCAGGGCTCTGCCCCGAAGCTGCCACCTCCCCTCTCTGTCACACCTCATCAGGATGTGACACTCCCTCCAGATGGCCAGGATGCCAGCTCAATGTCAAGGAAACCTTGGCACAAGAGGCCGGTTAGGAAATTGGCCCCACTGGCTTCTGGGGGAGGCGGCGCCTGTGGCCCCATCCATGTGGCCCCATCTGAGTCTGCAGCCCTGCTCCTGTCTGGCTGGGTGGCTGCTCCCAAGCCACTCTACTCCCACTGTCCCAGGGACTTCCGAGCTGCTCTAACCTGGCAGCTTCTCTCCAAGTGGAACCTGCTCTGTTTCCAAAACAGAAAAGGAAGCGGAAGGCTCTATGGAAGCAGGGCCAGGGCCAGAGTCTGCTTGGCTCCCCTATAAACTCACCAAGCCCCAAGAGGCTCCATGGTACCCTAGGGCTCTGTGGAGCACAGTTTGAGAACTGGCCACAGTTTCCTTGCCAGTGAAATGGAGCAACTGGACTGTGAGAAGGAATGGGAACGGCAGGACAGAGCTGAGCTTGAAGAGCACACAGAAAGGGCTTCCAAGCACCAGCAATGCTGGCTACTGTTTCGGGGGCTCACAGGAAGCTCCCTGCTTTGTTCTGCTGCCTGCAAGGCTTTGAGCTGGGCATGGTGGTGCACGTCTGTAATCCCAGCACTCGGGAGGCTGAGGCAGGAGGATTGCTGTGAGTTGGAGGACAGCCTGGGCTACATAGTGAGACCTTGTCTTCAGAAAAAAAACTTTCATCACATGAGAACACAGGAGTAGCTTTTCTGCTGGGGATCAATTCCAAGGCCTAGTGCATGCTAGGCAAGAGCTCTACCACTGAGCTATACCCCTAGCCCACCTTTTTTGGTAGTATTACTATTATTATTATTTGCAGTGCTAGGGGTTGAACCCAGAGCCTTCATCCTGAGCTATACCCCAGTCCCCCTCCCCACCCCTCTTTTTTTTTTTTGAGACAAAGAGTGTCATTATGTAGCCCAGGCTGGCCTCCAACTCACAGCAATCCTCCTGCCTCAGCCTTTTAAGTGCTGGGATTACAAGCATGTGCCACCTCACCCAGCTGCCCCAGTCCCTTTAAATATATATTTTTTGGTACCAGGGATCAAACTCGGGTCCTTGTGCTTGCGCAGCAGGCAGTGAAACCACTGAGCTAAATCCCCGGCCCCAAATTTTTTTCTTCTGACACAGGGTCTTGATAAGTTGCTAAGTTGCTCAGGCTGCTATTAAATCTGTGATCCTCCTGCCTCAGCCTTCCAGGGTGCTGGGATTACTCTTGTGTACCACCATGCCCAGCTAGAAAGTTTTATAGCCACTTGTCAGAGCAATGCTCTATGTATAAGACGACACTGGACTGATATTGTGGCAGGTCTGTTTTTGTTTCAGTTTGTTTTCCCCTAATAATTCATTTGTATAGTACTTTACAAAAGTATTGGTCCTTGACTGATATTTTAATTTTTAAAAAACTGGTCTTTCACAGCAGGGAGGCATTCTCTACTATGCCCACGGCACCAGCCTGGGTCCAGGACGCCTTTACCTCTCTGCCTGAGGAACTCCTACACGTCCCTCATGGCCGAGCTCTGACCTTACCCATCCTGAGGCTCCCATAATCCCCAGAACGTCCCCTGACCCATTAGTGGAGTCAGCAGCTATGCTCTCCAAGCCTGGTGACTCCTCCAGGGTGGGACCACGACTTCTAGGCCATGTCCAGAAGGCAAAGGAGGAGAAGTGATGGGCATGCTGCTTATGACTCCTCTGGTGGACAAGCAGATGCAGCAGAGAATTCTGGGTTCAAATCTCAGTACTGCCAGTTTTCTGCTGTGTGACCTTGGACAAGTCACAACCCCTTTCTGGGCCTCCAGTTCCTTCCCTAGTTGTCATAGTGAGGATCAAATCAGCCAGCGCTCATGAAAAGGGCTCGGTGCGTCCTCCTCTGAAGCCTCCTTGCCGTTCAGTTACTAAGATGTGACTTGAGCAGATACTGGGTTTGTCCCTGGCCCTGAAGACCGGCCTGTGGCCTGGGTGCCTGGAGCTGGCCAGGAAGGGCCCAGGGAGACCCTGGGGAGACAGGGTGGTTTGGGATTTCCAGGCTGTCAGGAGCCCACTTGGCATAACCCTCAGTTCCCCTCCAGTTTTGTGAATGTTGGCATCCATGCAGGTGTTACAAAAAGAAAACTAATGGTAAATTTAAAGAAAGTATCTTTTGCCGAAGGATGGGAGACAATTCAGGGGCCTCCTACTCTTTTTTTGGTACTGGGGATCGAACTCGGGTCCTTGCACTTTTGAGGCAGGCAGCGGAACCACTGAGCTAAATCCCCAGCCTGCTCCCTGCTCTTTTGAATGGGGAACTGACTCTCGTTCCGAGCCACCTGCGTGTCTCAGAGCTGCCTTGGAAATACTGAGAAATCCAGACCCTTGAAGCCCAGGGCTCCTTCCTGTCTGCAACACATGCACTTTTATGCAGTGCTTACCTGGGCCTCACTCACCACCCCATCGGAACGGAGCTCAGAAAACAAGTGTGAAGAAACAGATTTGGCTGGGTGAGGTGGTGGTGCATGTCTGTAATCCCAGCACTTGGAAGGCTGAGGCAGGAGAATTGGTGGGAGTTCGAGGCCAGCCTGGACTACATGGTGAGTTCAAGGCCAGCGTGAACTACATAATGAGACCCTGTCTCAAAAAACAAAACAACAACAGAAAACCAGATTTGCAGTGAATACTAAACTTCTCAGGCTGGGGATTTAGCTCAGTGGTTCTGCTGCCTGCCTCACAAGCACAAGGTCCCGAGTTCAATCCCTGATACCAAAACAAAAAATAAAATAAAAATAAAATAAAGTTCTCTGCCTTGGATCCAGGAGGCTTGTGCCTTCTGCCATCACCCATGAAAGAGGCTAATGTGTTAGCTTGCAAGTAGGGTAATATCTCAAACTTTTCAGGGTTTGACACCAAACAAGCAAAATAAACACGGTTGGGAGAAATTATATATATAAAAAAAAACCCTCAAAAGACACCAACTGGAGCTGGGTGGGGTGGCACATGCCTGTAGTGCCAGCTCTCTGGGAGGCTGAGGCAGGAGGACTGCCAAGTTTGAGCTCAGCCTGGCAATTTAGGGATTTAGTGAGACTTGTCTCAGAATTAAAAAAAAACAAAAAAACAACTCAGTGCAAAGGTCCTAGGTTCAATCCCCAGTACTGAAAAAAAAAAAAAAATCAATCTTGTCTTTTCCAGGAAGGAAGACAGATGAGCAAGTGGTTTAGACAGATATTATGGACACAGCAGGGCCTCCTTCAACTCTAGCTCCACCAGGCCCTGTTGTGCCTGGGCCAGCATGGTCTGAACGGCACAGAAGCCCCTGGCTGGCCTTAAATGCTTAGTGCTGCCTCATACAGACCTAAGAACATGGGTTCCCGGGGTGCACTCGGCCGGGGTGTGGTCCCCACAAATGGTACCTTCTTGTGATCTGCTTATTCGGGTGGATGATTCAAATTCACTCAAAAAGTAGAGTATTAAGGTGTGGTGGTACACACTTGTCATCTCAGCACTCTGGAGGCTGAAGCAGGAGGATCTCGGTGAATTTGAGGCCAGCTTGGGCCACATAGTGAGACCCTGGCTCAAAAAACCAAACCCCCCCCCCCAAAACAAAACCCAAACCCAAACCCAAAACAAAACCCAAACCCAAACCCAAACCCAAACAAAAAAGCTTAGTATCTGTTATTAGACGTGCTTGAGTATTTAGGAATTTTTCAGATTTGGAATATTTGCACATAGATAATGAGATATCTTGGAAATGGGATTGAAGTAAATAAGAAGTTCATATAGGGGCTGGGGATGTAGCTCAGTGGTTCCGCCGCCTGCCTCGAAAGCACAAGGTCCTGAGTTTGATCCCTGGTACTCCCTCAAGAAAGTTCATCTATGCTTCATGCTCACAGCTGAAGGTAATTTTATACAATATTTTAAATAATTTTGTGTATGAGGCAAAGTTTAGGGTGTGGAATTTTCCACTTGTGGTGTCATGTTGTTGCCTAAAAAGTTTCCAATTTTCAGATTAGGGATGTCCAACTTGTACAGACTCGAGGCTGGCTGTCGTTTGGTGAGTTTGGGCAAGTTACCTAAATTCTCTAAACCGCAGCATTTCAGCTATGAAGTGAGGCCGAAGAGCCCCAGTGTCACAAAATGGTTTAAGGATTCAGAGAAGCAACGTGGGAAAGGAGTTCAGCACAGCACGTGGCGCCAGAGTGTACTTGAACACAGGGAATGTTAGTATTACACTAAAAATAATAAAAGGGCCGGGTCTGGGAATGGTAGTTACTCCAGAGGCTGAGGCAAGAGGATATCAAGTTTGAGGGGAACCTGGGCAACTCAGTGAGACCCTGGGGCTGTAGCTCAGTGGTGAAGCACTGCTGGGTCCCATGAGAGGAGAGGGGAGGGGAGGAGGAAAAAAGAAGGATAGAGCCGGGGATGCAGCTCAGTGGTCCCACCGCCTACCCCGAGTTCGATCCCCGGTACCAAAAAAGGAAGGAGGACGACGAGGAGGAGGAGGTTAAAAGGAGAAGAGCAGCAAGATGAGAAGGATAGGGGGTGGGGACAAAATTGGAAGTACAGCTAGGTGCTGACAGATGAACTGGTTTGGATAAAATCCAGGAGAGATTTTTTTGGGGGGGGGATGCGCGCCAGGAACCCGGCCTCCACTTGCTGGCTGCAACCTTGGGTAAGAAGTGGCTTCTCCTTGCTCTGTGAGCCTGTTTCCCTGCCTGTGCGATGGGTAGAGCCGACACCGCCTCCCCGTGTCGACACCCAGCTCGGTCCCCAGGGCCAGCACGGGGGCCTCCCCACCTACCTTGAGTAGCTCAGGCGCCTGCTTCCTGAGCTTCTCCATCTTCCAGTCGCGCTCGCAGGGGTTGAGCGAGGCGGGCGGCGCGGTGCAGGAGCAGCGGCAGTCGGTGCCCGCGCTCACCGTCTCCACGGCGTAGGCGTCCTCGGCCCGCGCGCGCCCGCCGCGCACCCGGTTGCACGCGTCCTTGCTCAGCGGCCGCAGGATGCACTTGCAGCGGCAGTCGGAGCCCTCCGAGGTCATGCGCACCTGCTCCGCGTCGCCGAACACCTGCGGGCAGGTGGGCTGCGGTGAAAAGAGGTGCTCGCTCCAGCCTGGGGGGGACTGGGTGTGCGGGGTGATGGAGGAGGTAAGTGGCCTTAGGGATAAATAGTAGCCGTTTAAAAATAAGAAGGAGCCCGACAGGGTGGTCCACACCAGTAATCCCAACACTCAAGAGGGTGAGGCAGGAGGATCCCAGCAAATTCAATTCAAGGCCAGCCTGAACTACATAGACCCTGTCTAAAAACAAACACCCAAAACTAAAAACAGAAAAACCCACAAGCCAAGAAATGATAATTTTAACTGTTACGTGTATTTTTCCACAATAAAACATATGGTATGAATGGAGACTTTTAACTGGGCATCTACTACATCCCAGGTTAAACATGCGCTGTACACTTTAATAACACCTGTGTGTGTGGGATGAGAGGTCTGTTACCTCCAAAGTCCTTACCATGGCTTTCAACACCTACTTGAGCTGACAGTCTCCCCTCCCTGCTCTTCTTACTGCCCTGCCCTCTGAGGGCTCATTCCACTTCGTGCAGAATGCACTCAGCCCAAAGCCCTTGTCCCCCTAACCTTCCCGAGGTTCATCCCATCCTGTCACTTAGTTCTCAAGGTCACAGTTTGAGTGTAGGAGTTCTGGATCCGGACTGCAATCACTGCTCTGTGCTACTTCTCCTACTGACCTCTCCCCCAGTTCCTGTGTAGTCTTAAACAAGTTATAAGCCTCTCTGAGCCTCGGTCTCACAATGGTACAATAGATGATCCTCCATCCCAGCCTCCTCCAGTGAGGGTCCAATGAAATAACAGGATGTCCCCATCCCCTTCACTCCATCCCGGAATGCCTCGAGCCCAGTGTCCAGGGGTAGCCGCTATCTCTGTGAGCATCACAGGCAGGGCCTTGCTATGTAGTCCAGCCTGGCCTCGAACTCAAGGAGATCCTCCTGCCATGTCTGACCTGCACATTTTTCTGAAAGCACTGGAGAGTCGCAGAAGGGCTGCTTTGAGCAGGGAGAAGAAGGTCAGCTCAGTGTCATGGGAAGCTCACTGGGGTTGCTTCGTGGACAGGTGGCAGGGGAAGGGGGTCAGCGCGTGGCCCCAGGGAGGAGACATCTGCCCTCCCTCAGGCTGGGGTGGCGGCTGGAACACAGCCAGGGGCCACCTACAGCTGTGCATTCTCAGGTGGATTACCTAGGCACTCCATGCCTCAGTTTCTCCCTGGTGTCCACCCAACAAAGGACAGTTCGAGGACTGAGAGATGGAGGACTGGCACCATGCTCGCCCAGGCTGGCAGTACATGCATGGTGGCCACTGGCACTGTTCTAATCACTCTCAGTGGTGCCGAGAGGGGGTGGCTGTGTCTCCACCTGGGTGTGCTGGTAGAGATTGTTTTTCCTTCTATTCTTGCAGCATCCTGAGAGCATCAAGTGACTGGTTCAGGAGGATGAGACCAGGGCAGGGTGTGGTGGCCCACACTGTGTTCCCAGCACTGGGGACCTGCGTGTCCTGAGGCACCTGCAAGTGCCCTGACCCTGCTTTCCCAAGGGAACCCCTGGCCACCCACACGCACTCCCCTGGTGGGGCTGGAGGCCCACAGGTAGATGTGGGTGTGGTTCCTGTGGGCTCCTCGGGCCCTGCACCCCTCCCTCCAGCAGCAGAATCCACATCAGGCTGCGACATTCCTTCCCTCCTCCGATGAGCTGCCACATCCTGCAGGGGCAGCCAAGGCCCTGACCTGGCCTGGATGTAGAGGGGTTCCCTGGTCCCAGCCCTGCTACCCAGAGCCCCCCCTGTGGGGCTGGACATGGGCAGCTTGACTGCTTGGAGCCTCAGCTCCCTCCTGGGCAAAGTGGAGAGGATGACAGTCCCTTCTTCACCTCCTTGTCTTGAGTCTGAAAAGAATCAATGCACACTGCAGGCCAGGCTGGGATCTGGCCCAGGGTAACTGCTGTCAGCTGTACCCGCTGTACGAATCGCTGCTGAAAACCCTGCCTCAGACTTACTCATTCTCTACCTCTCAACACAACCCTATCTGTTTTGTTTGGTTTTTTGAGATACAGTCTCACTATGTAGCCCAGGCTGGTCTCATGGTGAGCCTCCTGCCTCAGCCTCCCGAGTGCTATGGCGCATAACCCCCTTTTAGAAAGGATGAAGCTGAGGCTCAGAGAACACAAGGGGCTTGCCCAGGGCCACACAGTGCAGCCTGCTTCCAGAACTTGGTTGATATGTTGTTCCTCCCATGACTACCCACTCACTAGGCAAGGGCCTCTCCCTGTCACTGAGCTGGGACAGATGGGTCTGCAGAGCAGGTGGCTGGGGGCGGGGGAGGACCTGCCCTCCCTGCCCTGGCATGAGGGCTGGAGTTGCTGCCAGGCAGGAAAGTCCCTGCCTCGGGCCCCATCTCTCCCTGCAGCGTTGTTCAGCACGAGCTGCTGCCAAAGTGCGGAGAAGCCTCTGTGTGTGTGTGTGTGTGTGTGTGTGTGTGTGTGTGTGTGTGTGTGTGTGTGTGTCTGTGTGTGTGTGTGGTTTGTGTTTGAAAAGGTCCCTAGGTATTTTCAAGGAGATCTCATAATGTGATGGTGAGAGTGGACCTGGGATTGTCCTGAAGAGAGAAAAAGAAATCTGGCAGGATGGGGTGCAAGCTGGGCAACGGTCTAGCCATGGCGAAAGAGGCTCAAAGGGCATCATGCTGAGTGTGGGGCTGTTGTCTACTCTCAAGCAGCCCAGCCTCCCCTGGAGCCCAGCTTCTGCTGGACACCTGCCCCTGGACTGCAGGACTAAGATCTCTCCAACATCTCCCAAACCTGTGCCACCTACCCTCCCACCCAACCGGATCTGAGCCTTTTTTGTTTTTTTTTCTTTTTTGGTACTGGAGATTGAACTCGGGACCTTGGGCTTGTGAGGCAGGCGCCAGAACCATGGAGCTAAATCCCCAGCCCCTTCTCAGAGCCTTTTTCATACCCCAGACAACTCATCAGTCCCACATTCTTCTGAGTCTTTTTTTTTTTTTTGGTACCAGGGATCGAGCTCAGGACCTTGTGCTTTCGAGGCAGGTGGCAGCACCACTGAGCTAAATCCCCGGCCCATTTTTTGTTTGTTTTTGAGACAGCATCTCCCTAGGTAGTCCAGGTTGGCCTCAAACTTGCAGCAATCCTCCTGCCTCAGCCTCCCGAGTGCTGGGAATACAGGTGTGTGTCACCACACCCGGCTCAGACTGACTTTCTGGAGTGCTCAAGTCTGTTCCAGTAAAGCCTCGGGATGTTGGGAACGGGGTTGAGGAAGAGACAAAAGCTATGTGCTGGGCATGGGCTGTTTTCTGGTGTCACAGCCACACAGTGTTGGGACAGGACCTTCCTGGAGAGAGCAGGTGGGGCTTAGCCTCACACCACCCTCCCCACTCAGGAGCCTGCTTCCAATTACACCCACAGGCGGAAACTCTGGGAGCGGACACGAAGCAACACCTAAGCCCCCGGGACCTGCTTGCCTGGAACATCTGACCCACCCAGGACATCATAGCTTCCTGCCCCAGCCCCTCCTTGGGTCCCACAGGCCTTGGCCTTCTCTGTTGGTCTTCAGGCCTCTGATTGGAGGGCTGACCAAAGACCCTGCCCCTGGATGCAAGCAGCAAGTAAGGCGGAGAAACTGAGGTAGAGATGGGGAATTCTCAGCCACATTCCAGTAGTTCCTAGGGGTCTCTGAGTGTCATGTGGTTAGCTGTCTGTCCAACCAGCCTGGAAGCTGGGCAGCCTTTCAGGAACAGCCAGGAAGTCTGGGCATGGTGACGCACACCTGTGATCCCGGCACTCAGAAGACTGAGACAGGAGGATCACAGTGAGTGCAAGGCCAGCCTGGCCTACACGGTGAGTTCAAGGCCTGCCTAGAACTACATAGTGATGCTGGCTCAAAAATCATGAAAAAAAAAAGAAATGAAACACCAGCAAAGCTGTGAGCCTCCTTCCTACTCCCTGGTGGGACAAAGCACTTCCTTCAATGGGAACTTCAAATCCTGTTTAGGAGAGTGGTCGATCTAAACATGAAATTAAAACATGTTGAGCAAGGAGCTGGCAGAGGAGGCCAGCAAAGCTCTGGGTGAGTGGCCCCTGGACCCCGGGAGGGGACGCTGGGCCTCCCTAGAACAGGAAGCCTAGGAGGGGCCAACTTAACCCTGTAGGGCTCTGGATCCAGTTCAAACTGCAAGCTGGCCCTCCAAGGACCCCCACCTACCACCCCGGAAAGTAGGACCAGCTCAAGGAGAAAGGAGGGGTCCCTACAGGGGCGGGAGCAGGCCATCATGAAGACAGCTCTGGCAGAGCTAGCAGGAGTCTGGCTGGGCTAAGGAATGCAGAGTAAGTTCGCCCATCACTTGATTTTTATTTTTCCCAGCTGGCTGGAGTGGCCAGGGGCGGGAGGTGTCGGGAAGGGCTGCACCAGACTGCTCTAGGATGAGACTCGGCTCCCCACCCCTGCCCCGCCAGCCCCAGCTTGCCCTGGGACAACTAAGTACACACACCCCCAACCCAGCAAGTGTTTGGCTGACTCACTACATAAACAGGGTTTTGGGTTTTCTTTGTCTTTGCTCTGTTTTGGATGGAAGCAAGCCCTCCCCCTCAACTCTGCAGCCTGTGTGCAGCTCTGAAGATGCCCCACCAGATGTCTCTCCTGGCCAGAGAAGGAAGGCGAGAGGTGACAAAGTGCAGGTCAGGTTTGCTGCGGTTTTCCCTTCACTTGTTCTCCTACCTGAGCCAGCCCAAGGGGCCCTGAAGGCCGAGTATGGAGAGGGAACTGGGAGGACTTTGGGTTTTTTTGATGGGGGAACTGAAGCCTAGAATCAGTGATCTCACACAGCAAAAGAGCAGCTTTGGCCCTTTACCTGCCCGTAGGCAGGACAGACACACCTTCCACCAGGAAAAGGGCGGGAAAGATATCAAGAGAAGCCACTGTTGCCTCCATACCCTGCTCCTCATTCTCCTCCAGCCTCCCCCACCATTCTTTTTTGGTACTAGGGATCGATCCAAAGCCTTCACCCTGAGCTACATCCCCAGCCCTTTTAAAATTTATTTTGAGACAAAGTCTGGGTAAATCACTAAGTTGCCTGGGCTGAGCTCAAACTCGAAATCCTCCTGCCGCAGGCATCAGCATGCTGGAGTCAGGCATTCTCCACCATGCTGGCCCATGGTCATTAGGTCATTTCTAGAACACCTTTCAGGCACCCCTGGAATGATGGACCCTAACCACTTGCTCCCTTTACATTCTGGATCTCACACTCCTTTTCGGGGAATCCTTGGGATAAGATTCCATAATCACAGTTAACGTTTACTGGGGACCTGCTAGGGGCCAAGTATGGTGCTAAGAATTTTCCAGGCATCACCTGGCTAAACCTGCGGATCATCAGTTGCTGGAGGGGGGACGGACGGACTATTTTTCATTCCAGATTTACAGGTGAAGAAATAGAGGCTCAGAAAGGTAAAGGCACCAGCAGAGAGGTGGATATGGGATTTAAACTCGGGTCTGCTTGGCACCAGTGTGGATCCTCTTGGTCACAGCAAAGGACACTGGAGACACCGCCGCGTCCTGACTGATCCCTGGCAAGAGCATCGAGGCCAGGTGAGCAGTCAGCTCAGATGGGTGCTCTGGAGAGGGAGTCGCGTCCCCCAGCGTGGCCCAGGGCCTGTGCAAACCTGGAGCCCCCGGTCAGCCCCCCAAGGAAACTCCAAGCCGGTCCCGGGCTGTCCCTGCGCAGCGTTCTCGGGAATCCCCTCCTCAGTCCTGGGCTCAAGCCCCCAGCGCGGGAGCGCTCCGCCGCGCACACTCCCCCCCCCCCCCCCAGCCCCTGCGGCTCCGGGGCTCGGCGCCAGGTCGGACCTCTCCTCGCCCGGGGCCTCGGCTCCCCGCTCCCCCGCCACAGCGCCCCCTCGCGCCGGACCCCCCTCGCACCGAGCGCGCGTACCTCACTGTGGGCGCGCACCGGGTCGGCCCGTAGCAGCAGCAGCAGGAGCAGCGGCATTAGGAGCAGGGCCAGCCGCGAGGGCCGGGGCTGGAGCGTGGCCATGGTGCGGCGGGCACAGAGGGCAAAGCGGGCGCGGGGAAGCGCTGGCCGCACTGCGAGATCCCAGCGCAGCCGGCTCTGCCGCCCCACGCGCCCCCCGCCCGTCCGCCGAGGCGGAGCCAGGGCTGGGGCACCGGCCCCGCCCCCCCTCGCGCAGCCCCGCCGATCTGCCCCGGGCGCCCCGCCAGCGCCGCAGAGTCGGTCCTGCAAAGTTCCGGTCGGCAGGAGAGAAGCGGGCTCCCCGTGCATACCCAGGAGGGCCTGTGACAAGAGATAGGTGTTCTTGGGGGTGTCCCTTAGCCTCTTTGAGCCATAGTTTGCCCATCGAGAAAATAGTAACCTCCTAACCTCCTTTTTTTTTTTTTTGAGACAGGACGTCTCTGTTTCTTTCTTTCTTTCTTTCTTTTGGTACCAGGGATCGAACTCCGAACCTTAAGCTTGCTAGACAGGTGGCGAAACCACTGAGCTAAATTCTCTACCCGGCCTAAGGAAGTCTCTAACATAGCTCAGGATGGCTTCGAATTCGCAGCGATCCTCCTGCCTCAGCCTCCCGAGTGCTGGGATTACCGGCGTGTTCACGTCTGGCTAAAAGTGGCCTTTCTGGAGTAGTTGTAAAGTTCAAATGAGTGAGGTTTTCAGCAGGTGAGCCATTCCTTCTTCCCCTGGGACCCTGCCCACACAGCCTTCTTAATGCTCAGCCCCCCAGCTGCCCCCAGTCTTCCATTGCTCTCTCCCTCCCTGACCCCTCCCAACCAAAACCCAGGACCCTCTCCTCCTGGTCTTTTGATTTCTCTGCTCCCTAGACTGCAACACATTCATTCCAAAGAGCTGCCCAGTGCCTCTGGATAGATCCTAGTTCATTCCTTTGCTCCAGGGGCCTTAGACCTCACTACCCCGGAAATCCTAGAAGGCACCTCTACAATTCCTAGGGCAAAGGCAGACTCAGGCCTTCTTGTATAACCATCTCTTCCCTTAAGGGTGGCTCAGAACTTTTTATATTTATTTTCGCAGTACTTGAGATTGAACCCAGGGCCTTCACACTTAGCTAGCTACATACCCAGTACTCCTTTTATTTTATTTTTGGTGCCGGGGATCGAACCCCAGCCCTCCTTCTTTTGAGACAAGAGCTCATCAAGTTGCCCAGGGGAGGCTCCAACTTGGATCCCTCCTGCCTCAACCTCCCAGAGTGCTGGGATTACAGGAGTGAAACTCCATGCCTAGCTATCCGGTTTTTCCTCGAATTTCCTGGAGGTGGGGAAGAGGGGGCTTCTATCTCAGTCTCTCACTGGCCTTTCCTCCTCTGGGCAATCCTGGGTCCCCTTCCTTCTCCACATTGTCATTTAGGGGACCAAGACAGCTCCACTGGCATGTTTACCCAAACTTGTACACTGCGACTACACAGAAAGGAACATTTATCTGTGCCCTCAACGCTCCCACCCCCCTTACCTCTGTTCTCCAGCACCTTCCCCCCAAGAACTGTCCCTCTGAGTTGTTTTCTCTTTGAATCCGTCACCTCATGGCATGCGCCTGCCATTGTGGAGGGAAATGGGCCACCATGGGACACGCTTTGTCCTTCCCCACAAACAGCTGGCTCGGGGCTTCTCCAGGTGTGGACCCCTGGCCAGCGAGCCCCACAGTCCCGGAACTTGTTAGAAATGCAAATTGGCAGGCTCCACCCGAGGACCTACTGGATCTGCAAACCGCTGGGGGTGGGGCCCTGCAGCTGTTCACAAACCCTCTGGGACTCAGGGTTTGAGAAGCCCTGACCTGGCACAAGTTTGGTGATGGGTAACTTTCAGCTAACTTAGAAAGCAGAGGGGCTGGGGATTTAGCTCAGTGGTTTGGGCGCCTGCCTTGCAAGCGCAAGGTCCTGAGTTCGATCCCTGGTACCAAAAAAAAAAAAAAAAAGAAAGCAGAGTGGGTGCTCAGGACAAAGAAACTTCTTTCAAAACTAGAGATGGGGAGGCGCCCAGACCAGGCCCAGCGGGAGAAACAAACACTTTGTGTTATGCACTTAGATCAGCTCTGAAAGGGACTGGAGTAAGGAGAATTTTCACTGAGTGGATTTTTGCCTTCTGTGGATTTTGCAACTTGTGTCCTATTTGAAAAAGACAAAGCGTACTTATGGGACCGGGGGTTTAGCTCAGTGGTTCTGCCGCCTGCTGCGCACGTGCAAGGACCAGAGTTCGATCCCCGGTACCAAAAAAAAAAAAAAAAAAAAAGACAAAGCATACTTAAATGCCCCAGACAGAGGTTCCAGCTGTCTAGGCAAGGCACGAAGAGCATTCCCCATGACTGCGGGTCTCCCCCTGTGCCCCTTCCCTCTCAGTGGACACCTGGTGAATTTTCCTAGTTGGTCAATGACTTGGCCTTGGGATCTTCACACACGTTGCACCTGAAACTCTCTACGTGGCCTGCCTCATTTCTACTTGTTCATCCCATCTTATTTTATTGCTCCTTTTCCAGGAAAGCCTCCCCTGATTAGCACCCCCAGCCACAGTGAAGTGTCTCTCCCAACAGAGCCAGGACTTCTGTCTAAGGGACTCTAAGTTGGATCACCTGGGTTTGTGGTCCACTGACTTGATTAGCATATGACTGCCTCTTCCATTGCCAAGGAAGGGCCCTGGATGAGGTCCATACCTGCCTAATCTTAGCTGTAGCCCTATCTGGTGTTTCTGCCTCTGACCTCCCAACCAGTCCCTCAAATCCATTCTTACCCTTAGATTCTTTCCTTTTCAGCTCTTCTGTCCTGAATCCTGTAAAGTGCTGGGAAAATCTTTTCCATCTGCTTTTGGGGGGAGGGGTGTTGAGATAGGGGTCTCCATATGTAGTACAGGCTGGACTTGAAGTCAGAACAATGCTCCTGCCTCAGCCTCTTGAGGGCTGGGATTACAGGCATATGGTGCTCCATGTGCTGCTTTTCTGTCTTATTTGTAAATGAGGGCTAAAGTACTGACTTCTCTGGATTTCAGGGAGAAATGAGGAGAAATCAGAGAAAAGGCCCCATAGGGAATCATAATCAGTGCTGTCTCATGGGCTCTACATGCTTAGAACAGTGGCTGGGTTCTCCTAGTTTTTTTTTCTTTTTTTGGTACCGGGGATTGAACTCAGATCCTAGCTTTTTTTTTTTTTTTTTTCTGGTACTGGGGATTGAACTCATGACCTTGCACTTACCAGGCAGCCGCCAGCACCACTGAGCACCACTGAGCTCTCCTTGCTTTTCTTAGAGCTGTGGTACCTGACTCTTCATAGAAGCAGCTTCAGAAGAGAGATATGTGGGACCTGGGACCACTGTCCATCCAAGTAATAGTAGCAACAGGTTCCATTTACTAAGCTGGACCTTATAGTAATTGCTTTGCATGCATCATGTCATTCATGACTTGTTCGGTGTTTGCAGTGCTGGCAGTCGAGCCTGGGGCCTCATGTATGCTAGGTAAGTGCTGTCACCAAGCTATACCCCTGCACCATCTCATTTAATTCTAATATTCCTGTGAAGTAGCAACTATTATTACTGCCACCTCCAGAAACCAGGACATTGAGGCTTAGCAGTAACACATCCAAGGCCACACAGTTACTAAGTAGAAGAGTCAGATCTGTTTTGATCCCTTCTTTCACTCAGTCAGGAGTGATTTGGTGAGTGTGCCTACTGTGAAATGGCCCTGTGGTCCACAGCTGGGGCTTGATGTGTGGGAGAATAAAGAGATCTGAGCAGTCAAGGATCTGGGAAGGCTATGGCAAGAGGAGACACACAGCTGGACCCTGAAGGATGAGGAATTGTTTCCAGAAGCTGAACATTTGGCTGGACTCGTCTGCCCATCTCTGGGCCAGCTTGCAATCCATTCATCACTCAAACACCAAGGCTGCAGGGCAGTCTGGCGTCAGGGAAAAGGACTGCTACTTCCAGGCCAGTGATAAGAAAGGAAAATTCTTGCCCTAAGAAGGCCACGTGGTCCTGACATGTTTCAGAACCCAGAGCCCAGGGAGTAGCCCAGAGGATTGTCCCCTTTGTCCCTCATTTTCCTCAGTGCAAAGGGCTCTCCTGTCCTCTTCCCAGGGGCCAGCTCCAGAGGCACTGCTCCCTGCCCTTGGGAGTGCTCAGAAAGGGCATCGAGGAGGCAGTCACTGAAAAATCCCGTCTTAGGGTCTGAAAGGCGCTCACAGAGCCACGTGGGAACTGAGGATACCCACTTGTCCCGTGGTGGGGGATATTAAGGAAGGTGCCCCTGAAGAAGTATTTGAATGGGATCGAGAAAGATGAGTAAGTTTGGGAGTGGGATAGGTGAAGTCAGCAGGATTCCAGCTGGATTCAACTGGAGTTGGGATCACCATCACTCCTGGGCGACTTCATCAGGGTATGTACTATGGGGTAATATCGGGGCTCCCTCAGTGAGTGAGTGTGAGGTTTAGACCACCCAGGTTCATGTTTAGTGGCTGGCAGATTAAGGATGAAAAACATAGGTTAACCAACGTTGGTAAAGAACAGCTACCCCGCAAGTGCAGTAAAGCACTGCAATCTTGTGCGTAGCAGGTGAGGAAGGGAGTGTGGTGAGAAATGCCAGGGGTGAGACGAGGTACGAATGCGAAAGCCAGGATAAAAACCTAACATTAAGGTATCACACAGAGGAACCAAAGTATCGGCGAGGCAGGAATAAGCGGCCAGCGGGAAAGTGGCGGCACAATCCAGAAGGGAGGCGGGCAAACACCACCGTTGTTGCCTTTTGTCTTCAAGCAGGCCAGGTAGGGCTTAGACCCTAAGCAGCAGCCACTGCTAGTCCTTCCCCAGGGGGTTAGCTCAATTTGGACGCCCCAGCAGGTCCGGAGGCCGGGGCCGCGCGCCACCTGCTGGCCGCGGGAGGTGGGCTCAGCTGGGAGCAGCGGGTAAAATACGGGATCCTGTTCCCTAAAATCTTCGAGAAAATGAGGCAGGGGTGAGGGGTTTGGGATCTTCCTGGGGGATTTCGTCCCTAATCCAAACCCGTATTACAGGTAGGGAAACTGAGCAGAAGGGAAAGAGACTAAGGCCGGGTAAGGGACGATTCTTAAAGGAGAATTTCAAGACTCTTGGAGTGACCAAGGTTTCTTTAACCAAGGACCTGGAGCTTGATTTGTCCATCTGTTCTACGGGCAGGGGGTGAAATGAAAGAGGAGGAAGAACAACTTTAGTCTTTCCCGCCCACTCGGAGGTAAAAGGCTTTAAACACTACCCCGGAAAGCAGAGTTGTATAGATCCATTTGCATACGAACGCAGTCACCTCTAAAACTCCGGTCCTTTAATCTCGGGTCCAATTTGTCCCGGGGCCGCAGAGGAAGGCCCTCGTGAATACCTCCAGGCCCCGCCCCTCTGGGCCCCGCCCACAGGGCTGGGCTTCGCTGCACGTGCTCACCGGGCTCCTTCTGGACCCACCTCTTTGGAAAGGCTTATTGTTGGGGCGGGGGGATAAGAACAGTCCTACGAAGTTTGGGGCACGGAATAGCCAAAATAAAGTGAAGTACCTGAAGTATTCTTTTATTCAGTATTTGTCGGAGGTGTTTTCAGGGTCGTATTAGCTAAAGAACTTGGCTTTCCTTTCTAAGGATTACTTATCCTTTCTCGCACACCTTCAGTTGGTAGGGTCCAGCGTGACCGGCCTCGCCTGGTGGACTCCACTTCCCAGTATGCATCACGGATCGGTGCGTAGCAGCGGCGCCTGACGTCAGGGGAGGGAGCTGGCCAGTGCTGAGGGGGCGCGCCGCGCAGGGGCGCGGAGCCGGGCGGCTCGGGGCCCAGAGAGCGCCGCGGCCGGGAGCCCGCCGGCCCCTGACAGCCCCCTCCCCCCGGCCGACGACGACGACGACGAGGGCGCGGGTCATGGCGGAGCAGCGAACCCGGCACAAGCCCTGAGCACCGCGGCATGGAGCGGGACGAAAGGCCGCCTAGCGGAGGGGGAGGCGGCGGAGGCTCGGCGGGGTTCCTGGAGCCGCCTGCCACGCTCCCTCCGCCGCCGCGCAACGGTGGGTGAGGGGCCTGCACAGCGCAGGCTGAGGGAGAACCGGCCTCTTGTCCCTCTACCGGGAAGCCCCCTCCCCTCCGCCGACTCTCGCTCTGGGCAGCCCCTGAGCATGGACCTTCACCCCGGTGTCCCTCAGCGCGGAACCTTGGTGTACTCCTCTATCTCAGTCGTGGGGGCCGGCCCCCGCCCTCTCTGTCCCCCTCCGCGCGGACCCTCCCCCTGCCTTGTTCCCTTGGCCCGGAGCTTCACTTCCCCCTCCCCCCGTCCCCTAGGAACAGGCTTCCCCTCCCCCCCACCCCCGTCCCCTTGCGCCAATCCCGCGCCACCCCCCCCCCCGTACCCTCGGGCGGATCTCGCTCCCCTCCGTCCCAGTTGCGACCCGTCAGCGGGGGCTTTTACCTTTCTCTGGGGTCCCCACCACTCCCGGGGGTCCCCACGCGGGTCTTTCCTGGCTCTGCCGACCCGACGCCACACCCTGGGACCCCTTACCTATCTGGAGCGTTTTTCTTTTCCGCAGCCCTGCCCTTGCCCCCGGTCACTACCTAGTTCTTTCGCGCGGACCCCTGGTTCATTGGTATCCTCGGCTGTTTTCTCTTTCGGACCTCTTGGTGCCGGCTCCCGCCCGGGCCTCAGCTTCCTAGCTGTCCCGCACGCTCTTGCCTGCCACTGCCCCAGCTTGGGTGCGCTCTGCTAGGCGGCGACTTTTTGCTAGCTCAGATCTGCCGGAGTCGGGCTCGGGACACCTGCCTCTTCTCCGGCGCCTGCTGGCAAGCCCCGGTCCGCACTTGCCCAGCTTCGTTCTCCTCTTCTCTTTCCCGATCCGAGACTCCTGGTGCTCGGAATTCCTCATCTGGCCAGACCCTTCTTGTGCCCCCCACCCCATCCTGGCCAAGTCCTCAGGTTCCTTGCGGCTTGCTGCCCCCCTTTCCTCCCCCTGCCGGGTGTTTTATTTGTATCTGTTTGATATTTTCCCCCTCGTTGTTTGCCGCGGAATGTTTTTATTGGTAACGTGTAAGGAGCTTTTGTGAGGTCGTAAAAGGTGAACTTTTGAACTTGGAAAGCGCCCTGGAGCAATTAGTGCAGGCGATAGCCCCAGGAGGCCTGCATTACAAAGGGTGCTCGAACCCGCCGGCAAACGCTCCGGAGGCAAACCCGATTTATTTATTTATTTGCCCTGCCTTCCACCTTTCACATCTCCTCATTTCCGAATAAAGGGGAGGCTCTGTGCCTCCTCCCCTCTCTGCGCCATAAACTCGCAATTCTCTGAAAGATCTAGAACCGAACAGTATCTAACAAGTAACAGATTTCAAATTGAATGCAAATAACCGGCACAGTTAGGATGCACTAAAAATTAATTGCTTCAACGAGAAGTTTCTCAATCAGGGCAGTGACCTGGCAGGTGTGCAGAAAGTAACATGAAAATCGGTCATTTAGGTGCTCAATTACTGAATGAAGAGCTACAGAGGAGAGAAGTCTTGGGTTAGATCTGCACTTTCATAGGTTTATGAATTTACCAAACATTATTAATAGATCAGGTATTTTTTTTTAACCAGTTAAGGGGAAAATCTGTCTAGAAGAGAGCCTGGTCAAATAATGATATGCTTTCACAGCTCTTGTTCTTTTTAAAGATGTATATGATGTGTGGCTGGCCATCCGGGGAGGTATCTTTGGAGACTAATTTCTGGGTGTGAACGTATTTGAGATCAATAAAATCCCATGTACAAAAGAGAAGGCTGGAATCCAGTTAAGTTAGAAGATAGTATCAAAGGAACAAAGACTTTCTTTAATGCTTTTGACTTTTTAAGCTAGTTGTGTGGAGATTTGGTTTGGTATTAATTTGTGAATGTTGTAAATCCTAATCTAAAGTTTGCCATGCTGGTTTTTTAAAAGCCCATACTTCAGATCTATCTTATGCCCCATATACTAGACTGTGTATTTCCATAATGCGTTCCCATGAGTGACTACTTCCTTTACCCACCTGTGCATATGAAGTAGATGACAGAATTTACTGCAGACATTGCTTTCAGTTCTACTTAAGAATATTGTTGTAAAGGAAGCCTAAGAACTGCATTTGTTATTAATTATTCATTAGTACATTTTAGAAAAGAAATGGTAATTTCAACTCAAATCATATTTCTCATTTATAGTCTCATTTCCTTAATTGGTCAGAAACATTTAAAAGAATGTTACCAAGTAATCCATTTAGGCTAAGATGAATTTAATATTTTATATCAGCCCAAATTAGTGGTATAAATACCTTTTTTTAATTGAAAACACAGAAGGAACTTTTGCTACCTTGATGGGTTTAAAAGAAAATACTTGAAACTATTGTGGGATATTTTGTTTTTCAGTGTAAAAACTAGCACTATGTACTGTTTCACAATTTATATGTATTAGTGCTTTGAAATTTAGCATTTTCACAAAAATGACCCTCCCCCCAAAAAAGTTTGCCTTTGAAATAGTGGACAAGTTTTTGTTTTTGCTTCCTAATCAATATTTTTCTCCAAAAATAAATGAAACTTTAATCTCTTAAGTAGAACAAAGTGAATAATCCTTACTTTTTATTCTTGTGATGGATTTCCAATTTTATGAAATATTTGCAAGTGATAGCTATGTAGACAGGAGATTTTTGTTCTGTGTCATGATGAAATAAACTGGATGTGGAATTTTAGAAATGTCTTCCTGCCGGAAAAGCCATTGATGGTGAATTTACAGTCCTTTAAATGTGTTTTATTCCATCAGAACAGTAGCTAGCTTTTTGATCACACTGTTCCATTCCCCGGTGCTGACTCTGTTATTTCCAGTTGTCGCTTGTAGGTTTTCCTAACAAACCCGAACCCATTAAGATGTAATAGAGGATTGCTCCTTTTTGAAATTTCAGAGGAAGATGAATGACTCAAGAAAGCATATGTTGACTATTGCATTTGTTAATTTTAAGAGAGACAACTTTTAAATATTTAAGGCAAAATAAGGTTGTAAGTCATCATAAGTAATTAAAAACACATTTTATATAATTACACTTCAGAGGAAATGGGGAGTTCACTAAATATGAACTGCTGTTCCTCTGCTGTTACCATGCCTTCTAAATGTTTATTCCAGAAAATAAATTAGCAAATATTTACCACGACAATTTAACTTTTCAGTTTTGTAACTTTAAAAATGTTAATTTGGAGTTGACTCAATTTTCTGCTTTTGTTAGAAAGTGCATACTGTAGTACTGCTGTTCCCTATACATTCGGCACAGGTTCTCTTTCTTGCCTTTTCTTTCCAGGGTCTGTGACCTCCGAAGAGCACTAAAAGGCAATAGTGAATAGATCTGGTAACTCCAGGCAGTTAAGGTGGGAGATGGCCACATTTCCAGCCTCTAATTTACAGTCCACTGAAATTTTTTCAGAGCATTTCTGACTCCTACCATTAGAATATGATCATGACAGGATTCCTAATCTTAGTTAATTTTGAATTATTAACAAAAAGTATAGGTGTGGGCCTTTATTATCATGTCAAAAGGAGTTAGATGAGGAGATATTGAAAAAAAAACCCCAATAAATTCCCTTAAATATGCCCAAATAATGCATTTTTAAATTTTACTTGTAATTTCTTGGTTTCTACCTTGTCTCTAAGGTTGTGGGGCAAAGGTAGAAAGTAGATTTAAATGCTTGATTTTAGGATAGCAGAGGCTGCTGGGTCAGCTGCTACTATGATTATTTTACAGGAATTTCTTACATCACTTCTAGTGCTTGTGCAAGTTAGTTTTAAATTGGTAACGGTGCTTCCTTGTTCCCTGCTTGGAGCTCTGTTAGTTTGACCCTGTGGTAAAACACCTTCGCTTCATTTTGTGGCTGTGTTGGTTTATGTTGAAAAAAATTGGCTGGTTAGTGAATTAGGTTCAGATGGAAACTTCTGGCTTCACGATTTCAAAAAGCCAGGATAGGTCGAAATGAAGAGAGATTTCGTTGTTAGTGAGTTCATCTAGGTCTCAGGGGCCTTGGCATAATTTTGTTCTCATTTATTTTTGTTTTAGCTAAGTTAAATGTCATTTCTCTGTTCAGTAGTTTTTCAGTGCATATAGTATTAAGTAGAAAGTTAAATTTGGTAAAATGCATTTTAAGGTAAATTTTATATTGTTGGTAACATCTGTTTTTTTGTTTTTTGTTTTTTTGTTTTTTTGGTTTTTTTGGTACCAGGGATCGAACTCGGTAACATCTGTTTTTAAAAACTGGACAATAAAAATGCCTTATTTTGTGCGTAATATTTTGAAAGTATTTCCAAAACCAACTTGTGAAGGAAAATATTTTCTTTTGAACTCTTATATTCTTAAGGTCATCTTTTTAAAAAATTTAAAGTTTTTATTGTGTTGGGTAATTTAAGTATTTATGGATGCTTTTGATTGATAACTAAGGTTCAAGAAATACTAGTGTTGTTGAAAGTTGGCAAGAAGGGAGTTTGATACTGAGCAGGTACAGTAATTCTTTTTTTGGGTCTTGAGCTTTTTAGAACTGATGTTTCACATTCATCTGAGCTTGATCTTAAATTTAAAAAACAGGGCCAGGATTTAGCTCAGTGGCACCGTGTCTGCTTCACAAGCGCAAGGTCCTGAGTTCAATCCCCAATACCAAAAAAAAAAAAATTAAGAAACATTTCTAGATATAATGCTGATATACACACAGTGTTCCTAGAATCAAGTACAGTCTTTTGTTTTTTGGTGTTTTCCAACATAGCTTGTCTTTATGAAAAAAGTGAAGGTATTAGACTACAGGTAACGGGAAATTAGATACAAAACTATTGAGAATTGTCTAGCTTACTTTTTCTTTCTCATTGTGGTTTAGAAATATAGAATAGAGGGCCGGGGATTTAGCTCCATGGTTTCGCCGCCTGCTGCGCAAGCACAAGGACCTGAGTTCGATCCCCGGTACCAAAAAAAAAAAAAGAAATATAGACTAGAGAATGTTATTTTAAGTATAAAACATTTTCTTATGTTATTTTGTTCTTCGTTTCTTATGATCTACTAGTAAAAAGCAGCCTTACTGGAACAGTTTCTCAAGAAAATAGCTCCCCCTATTACAGTTATTTAAATTAAGACTTTACTAGTGTACCCATAATTTTAACCCTAACCCTAACCTGCTTAGTTTGGGAGTGGACAAGGATTTCCTCAGATGGCTGCTGGGGAGCTGAATTGCTTTTTCCCCCACCCCCAGCTACATCAAATCTTTTGATCCCTAACTACAGTGGTTGTCATTTGAGAAAGCAAACAAAATAAGTTGTGAAATAGCCTACTTTGAAGCTTCATTTGGATTTCTGGATTTTTTTTCTTTAAAAATTGTAGGAATAATTAAATCCTCAAATTTTTATCTTGATGGAAGCAAGCTGGTCAAACCACTGTGTCTAACAGGAAAACTGGGTTTCCTTAAATTTTGGGGGCTTTTTAAATATTGACATTCACCATTTCTAAAGCGAAACTGTCCTCATTTTAAATTCACAGGAGACATTCAGATGTTTTGCATTTCTTTAGGAATGTATGTTTGAGGGAAAACAAAAGTTAGCCTTTTCACTGTGGAGGCATTTTCATTCAAGGTTGTGATCTTTTCTTCAGCTTTATATAGTAAACTCAAATTGAGAACCTCAAATTCTTAGGTTCTTAATAATATGATGCTATAAATTTGTCATTAAGAATTAACTTTTAAAAATATCTTCAAACGATGAGGTGGTTTTGTTACAGTAAGAATTTTAAAAAGTATCTTCAACTGATCAAGTCTTTGGATCCTAACTGCAAACTCTACACCCTTCAGTTTGTTTACATCAGACAAAGCTATTCAAGCATAAACCACAGATGGCAGTAGTGGTATATTTTTCTATTTTTTGAACTGATTCTTGCTATTAAGTTGGTGTCAATTCTTTTGTGATTGTTGATAAGTCAGCTGGCAGGTGTAGTATTTCCAAAACCATTTTCCTGGGCAGCAATATGTAATGTATTAGGGGAAACAAATCCGAGCATTTGATTTGAAGATACATTCCGTGGGTGGTTTGAACCACAATAGTGATTTTGCTCTCCTTGCCAAAGTGGGATATTATAAAAAGAAAAAAAACTGGTAGTGCTGTTATTACCAAACTGTGTTTAACAGGTGTATGCTTGAATAATATTTGCATTGGAAACAACTTATAATTGATCAAATGTATATCAAGGCTAATTTTTTTTTTTTTTTTTGTACCAGGGATCGAACTCCGGTCCTTGTGCTTGCGCAGCAGGCAGCGAAACCAATGAGCTAAATCCCCGGCAAAGAATAAGAACTTTTTTTGTTTTTTTGGTACCGGGGACAGTGGAACCACTGAGCTAAATCCCCGGCCCTTCAAGGCTAACTTTGAAAGACAAAAGCACAACTAAATTCCACATGTGGAAAAGGTAGATAGCTTTCCTAGTTTTTTATTTACAACTCTTGGATAGAATCATGCGATTTATTTATTTATTTTTTTGGTACCGGGAATTGAACTCGGAACCTTGCGCTTGCGACGCAGGCGCCGGAACCACTGAGCTAAAATCTCCAGCCCGAATCATGCAATTTTTAGGTCTATCTATAAAGGGATTTTGGAGGTCTTGTAAGTGGGTTCTGCCTTTATTTTATTCCGGTGTTATAGTGCCAAATTTTTTGTGTTCTTTTTTTTTTCTTCTAAAACATTAATTGAATATGATGATTAATTAATTCAACTTCCTGTAATTGTTTTACCTATGACATTTCCCTGAAATAATTCCACGGTTTGGAATTTAGGAAACATACCTGTAACAGATCTATGTGAAAATGAAGGATAGACTGATATAGTGGTGGGAGCTAGCTTAATTACATCTAGTTTTTTTGTGTGTGTGTACTGGGGTTCAAACTCAGGATCTTGTGCTTGGAAGGCGGGCACGGTGCCACGGAGCTGGCCCTACATCTAGTTTTTATTTTAAAAATTAGATCTCTTTATTTCTGGTGTTCATTTTAATCCTGAAGGTTTATGACTTTGGAAGAATTAAAAATCAGTCTTGACTATTTTTATTAGGTCCTAATGTTCTACTGGATCAGATGCAGTGTTCTTTTTATTACTGTTTACTTCAATTTATGTAATTTGTAATTTAGTCTTTCTGTTGCAGAAGGAAAAGAGGACAGAACACTGTTGAATAGCCATATAAATACTTTTTTTTTGGTACCGGGCATCGAACTCCGGTCATTGGGCTTGCGAAACAGGAGCATAACCACTGAGCTAAATCCCTGGGCCCCATATAAATACTTTTTATCTTGCTTCTTTATCTCTTGCCTTTTAAAACTTACAAGCAAATAATAAAGTACTTAAAAATAATGAAGTAGTAGTCAATTGGATTGTATTATTTTCTCTCATTAATCATTTGCAGATCACTCATTACTAAAGTGTTTCAGACTCTTCCCACTTATTGAGTCCTTGAGTTTATTTAGTGTTGCATCTAAATCAGAGGTTTTCAAAATGTGTTCTGTGAACCTCTGGGGATCCCTAAGACCCCTTTCAAGATGTTCTCTGGGTTGGAACTTTTCACTATTTGCCTTTTTCATTTTGTTAACATTTGCAATAGTTTTGCTAAAACAATAGTGTGTAAAAATTGCTTAGTCTTAGTAGGAATCAAGGTACCAAACTCTATTAGTAGTGATTGTATTCTTCACTTCTACATACAGTATTTTTATTTTTTATAAAAGGCCATTTTCACTTAATGTCCTTGAAGAAGCAGTAATTGTTTTGTTGTTGCTTTTTCTTTTTTTAAAATAAATTTTATTTTATCCCATTCGCCCCCCTCAAGCCTCTCCCCTCCCTATGTTTCATTTTTTCCTTCTATTTTCATTTTTTTTCTTGTCCCTTCCTTCCTTCCTCCCTCCCTCCTCCTTTGTTCCCCTTCACATTTGAACCCTTCCCATTTCCCAACATCCATTATACATTTCAGTCCTTATTTCCGCTTTGAGTTTCTCCCACCAGAGAAACAATGTGGTATTAAACATGTGTGTCCAGGGCCGGGGATTTAGCTCTGTGGGTCTCCTGCCTGCTGCGAAAGTGCAAGGACCCAAGTTTGATCCCCGGTACCAAAACAAAACGTGTGTCCGATTTATTTCACTTAATAGTATGGTCTCAAGGTCCATCCATTTAGCTATAAATGTCTGAAGCTCATCCTTATGGCAGAGTAGCA
Organism: Heterocephalus glaber; assembly: GCF_000247695.1. Next base: position 10,400,159 of record NW_004624760.1, read on the forward strand.
GTCCATTATATAAAAAAAATCACATCTGCTTTATCTAATCATCAGTTGGTGGGCATTTGGGCTGTTTCCAAGGTTTACCTATTACAAACTGTGTTGCTGTAAACATGAGTGTGCATATATTTCTGTGTTATGATGCTTTTAATTCTTTCGGGAAGATACCAAGAAGAGGTATAGTATAGCTGGGTCAAATGGAACCTCTAGTTTTAGTTCTTTGAGAAATCTCCACACTGATTTCCACAGTGGTACACCAGTCTACACTCCCAGCAACAGTGGAGAAGGGTTCCTTTTTCCCCACAGCCCCTCCAGCATTTCTTATTGGTTGATTCTTTGATAGCAGCCATTCTTTCTGAAGTGAGATAGAATCTGAGTGTTGTTTTAATTTGGATTTCACAAATGACCCATGATGTTGAACATTGTTCATATATTTATTTGTCGTTTCTAATTCATTTGAGAAGTGTCTTTTCATTTCAGATGCCCATTTTTGCATTGAGTCTTTAAATTTGGGGGGTCTGGTTTTTTAGAGTTCTTTATATATTCTAGATAATAGTCCTTTATCTGAGTAGCTGGTAAAAATTTTTTCCCACTTGGTGGGTTGTCTCCTTAGGACTCTGTTGGCAGTTTCTCTTGCTGGGCAAAAGCTTTTTAATAAGATGAGGTAAAAAAAAAAAGAAAAAGATGAGGTCCCTGTTGTTGATTCTTTGTAGTATTTCCCGGGTGGTCTGGGGTTTTGTTCATTAAGTCTTTGGCTACTCCTATGTCCTCAAGTGTTCTACCTATTTTCTCTTCCAGCAGATTTAGTGTTTCTGTTTTAATATTTAGATCTTTGATCCATTTCGATTTTAGGTTAGGGCCTGGTGAAAGATATGGGTCTAGTTTCAATCTTTGGCATGTGGAAAGCCGGATTTTCTAGCACCATTTATTAAAAAGGCTTTCTTCCAGTGAAGGTGTTTGGGTACTTTGTCAAAGATAAGGGTGGCTGAGTATGTCTAGAGTTGTTCTGCGTCCTTTAGTCAGTTCCAGACTGCACTGTTCTAGTCTGTTGTAGTTCTTTTGCCAGTATCATGCTTTTTGTTTTTTGTTTTTTGGTATTTTTTGTTTTTGCAGTACGGGGGATCGAACTCAGGACCATGTGCTTGGAAGACAGGCCCAGTGCCACTGAGCTAAATCCCAGGCCCTACCATGCTGTTTTTATCACTGTAGCTTTGTAATGTAATTTAAAGTCAGCAATTGTGATAATCCCTGCTTTGCCTTTGTTGCCCAGAATTGCCTTTGCTATTCTAGGTCTCAAGAAGCAGTAATTTTACTAAATCTTGACCCTTGAGTACATGTGTTTAATATTCTTTGTGATGAAGTAGCAAGTACACACAAAGCATTTCTGATGCATACTAAAAGAGAATGATTATTTTAATGAAAAGTACTTGTTGTGAGTATGTTGTTAGTTGAATTAGGCCCTCTTTTTCATTTGACACCATTTTTACTTGAAAGAACAATTGACATAACATGGTTTGTTCAACCTTGAGTTTTTGACAGATCATTTTTTTCCAAAACGAACAGTTAAGCTGTCATAGGGAAAACTAAAAATATTAGTTGCCAATGAATAAAATTTGGGTTTTCAGGGCCTTTTCAGCTCAGTGGCGCCATTCCTGCCTTGCAATCACAAGGTCCTGAGTTCCATCCCGGGTAGCCCCCCCCCCCCCCAAATTGGGTTTTCAGGCAGCAGTTAAAATGTTGGAAAACTTGTACCTATCCCCATAAGCTTTACAGCTTCCCAATACTTAAAACCTCTTATTGATGAGATAGACAGTCATATTAACAGATGTGATTTTTTTATAATGTGTAATGAAATATGAAATGTGAGGATCTGATTATCTTATTTACAAAGTCCCGCATAGGCAAAAGATCAGTTCAAAATGCCATATTGACTGGAGGTATTTAATGTAACAATGCACATATGTAGTTCACTGATAGGATTTTAGACTTCACATTGAATTAACCTTTTAAGAAATTACTGACTGAATTTTGATATAATATCAAAGAAAAACTTGTCTTTGTATGCGTGCGTGTGTGTGTGTCGTGGGGTACTGAAGATTGAACTCTTCACACTGAACTACAGCTCCAGACTGTCTTAATTTTTTTTTTCTTTTTTTTTTTTAGTACTGGAGATTTTTTTTGGAGACACGGTCTCACTAAATTGCCCAGGCTGGGCTCAGACTTGTGATCCTCTTGTCTTAGACTTCTAGAATGCCTGTATTATAGGCTTGTACTACACATGCCAGTTTGCACAGCTATTTAAAACGAATACTTCGTTTTTCAATTATAAATCTGAGGGCTGGGGATTTAGCTCAGTGGTTCCACTGCCTGCCTTTCAAGCGCAAGGACCTGAGTTTGATCCCCAGTACCAAAAAAAACAAAAACAAGCAAACAAAAACAATTATAAAAATGAAAGGCCAGATTTTTTCCATTCTTTAACCAAAAACCAAAGTCAAACAATATACATCATACTGAATGGAGAAACAGAAACTAACTGCTACAATTAAACTAGATACTGATGAGATTAACTAAAATGTAAAATAGTGCCACTCTTCTGACAAATTTTTCTGTTTTACTGGAAAATCAGCTATTTTTCTTCAAGTATTTAACATGTAATAAGCTATTACTACTTTAAAATGGATATTAAATATTTTATAAACTTATTTTCCAAAATAGTGAATATCCATAGATAAGCCAACATAAACGCCAGCTTTTTGGCATCTTCAGTAATTTTTAAGAATATAAAAGGGAGTTGAGAGTACTCAAACCAAAATATGTGAGACCCCTAAATGAACCAATAATGTCTAAAAAAAAAAAAAGGGTGACTTCACCAGATGCTGTAATTAATACTTTGTTACTTTGGGTTTTTCTTTTCTTTTCCCCTTGAAATGGAGCTACCTTTTGTTGGAAAGGAGTGCATATCATTTTAAGTTTTTTGCTTGAGACTAAATGAAATGTGTCATAGTTCACCTTAACTGGGTTCTCTGATAAGCCTTTTGTTACCTGCTACATGAAACCTGGTGCTCAACTGTTAATAACTTTGTGGTAGCAGTTTTCCAGTAGAACTATTGTCCTCACTAAGGACAGACTTATATCTGAAAATAAATGTGACAGCACAAAAAATATTCTTAGTAAGATTTATTGCTAGAGAAATAATGAAAATTTTTTTTCTTTTTAAAACTTTCATTATGAATAGATGCTTGTTAGCTTTCCTTAGACATATTTGGCTTTCACTAATTCTTTTTAAAGTTGTGATTTTAACAGTGTCATTTTGTAGATTGGTGTGCTTTCAACCTGGTTTTCACTGAGGTGGTAAAGTGTAGGAGAAGCATCTCCTCTACTGGTCTAAGATTACCCTTTCTTCATGTGAGTAATATTTTAGTGTAAGTCAATTACTGTGTTGTTAAAGAGTTAGGGATTTACTCCTTAGGGTAGTTGCTCGGTAGAACTCATTCTGTAGTGGCTTGTGGGCAAAGAAATGTCACATAATAATGTGAATAACAATAAGGAGGTACCGCATTAGAGTTTAGGGTGAAGATTGGGTGGGTGCTGAAAGATCAGTGAGATATTTGGGCTTCCTTCCTCATAAAACCTCTGATTATGTTGATGTTCTTGGAGTTTCATGTAATGTACCTTTTAAAGTGTTATGAGATGATATAAGCCTATTTATATATTTATTTAGCTGTACAGGGGATTGAACTCAGGACCTTGAGCTTGCCAGGCAGGTGTGGTGCTACTGAGCTAATCCCCGGCCCCTAAGCCTTTTTATTTTAAAGCTTGGATTTTGTTTCAAGTTTCAGATGAAATCTTTAAATGCATTTTTTTTTTTGAGATGTGGTTTGCCATATTACCCATATTACACTGGTCTCAAATTCCTTAGTTCAAGTGATCTTTCTACCTCAGCCTCCCCCAGTAGCTGGGGACTCCAGGCATACACTCTCGAACCTGCCTTGTCAATGCATTATTCAGTTGGGTTAATCATTTTAAGTTACTAAACCTAATAACTGAGGCAGATTTTTTTCTTCCATATTCCTACTGTATTCTTGAATCCTAACGTGTCATGAGGCTTCCTCTCTTAGCCTTGCAGTCCTTCCCCCAAGATGCAGTTTTACCAGGATAATAAACCACCTGGGGGAAACCCCCCGTTGACATTCATTTAGAGGGTTTTGTTTTTTAGAAGTGTTAATAGTAGAGTCCCGGTCAGGGAGGAAGGATTAGGGTTAGTTGGTGTGAAAGAGCAGGGATTGGAGTGTGGTAGAACAAAGATCACAGCTATGTAACTTTGTTACTTCTCTGAATTTAAGTGTAGTTATTTAATAATAACAGCCAACATTTATGTAGTACTTATATAATGTTCTGAGCATCCTACATATATGAACTAACTTTGTCCTTACAATCCTATGAAGTGTTATCATCCCACCCCTCCATTTCACAGTACAGCATTAATAATTTGTTTACTAGATTGAATATCCATATAGTCTAACATTTCTGAAATAGACTGTAAAATTATTAGGATTAAAGGCAAAGATGTGTGGGCTGGTGTTACAGCTTAGTGGTAGAGCATTTACCTAGCATGCTCAGGTCCTGGGTGGGATCCTCAGTAAAAACCATCCATCTGTAAAGTGCCAGGCATAGTGTCTACTCTAATGCAGTCATCTAAGGATCCAGGCCATTTGTAGTTGCTGGAGATGTCCTGAATTAAACTCCTATAAATTATAGGGACTCACAAGTACTTATTCTTACAATTCCAAGTGACTCTTTTCTTGACATGATGGCTTTAATAAGCAATTGACCAGAAGACAGTTTTGCCAAATCAGAGATAATTCTTGGTGAACCTAAGGGATGCTAAGAAGAGGTTTCGAGTTGCTCAAGGCATGGATACTGTTTTTTGTACCTTAAGCACAGGGAACTGGTGTTTATGAATGTTGGATGAAGAAAAGAAGAGTCAGGTCAGGAGTCTGAGTCATTTGCTTACATCAGAATCCTTTGCTGGTCATCAGAAAAGTCTGCAAAATAATAAGGGAAAGGGCCGGGGATTTAGCTCAGTGGCACTGCGGCTGCCTTGCAACCTGAGTTCGATCCCTGGTACCAAAAAAAAAAAAAGGGAAAGACTTTTCAGCTGCTTGAAAAATTGGACCAATATCTAAGTCAAGCAGTGTGTTGAAGTTAAATCTAAGGTTTGGTGGGCCCTCGTGGAACTAGAATGTGATTTTTGTTTGACAATAATGGTGCTTGCTCTCTCTCAATATGAATAAGTAAATATATATAGTATTTTGGGGCGGGAGGGGAGATATTGTAGATTGACCCAGGGCCTAGTGAATGCTAGGCAAATACCCTACCACTGAGTACATTCCCAGCCCCTGTCTCTCTATACATATTTTAAATTAAATTGAGGGTTTTTTTTTGTGGTGCTGGGGGCTGAATCCAGGGCCAAACACATGTTAGATAAATACTCCACAGCAAGCTACACCCCTAGCTTTCTTCCTTATAATTTAAAGACACTAGGTATACCAGATTAAGACAGTATGGCCTGTAAACTGTTTGGTTGGTTGACTGCATTTGGAAATGAAGTTTAGGAAAAGGTGCCCTTTGTCTCATGTACCTTTTTTATTTCTGCCACACAAACTGGTATCTGAAAGGAAAGAACCAATCCAGTAAAGTTGATGTTACCCTTTGAAAATGGAAATATATGAGCTAGTAGTCCGAAGTTTATAATACAGTAGTTTCTTAGCCAATACAGAGATAGTAAAAAAAAAATAGTTTGTGTAGGAAAGGACTTCAGAGTAGAGATGAGCCACATTATTTGAGGAAATATGAGGAGCAGTAAATAGTTATTTCTAGGTTCTGATTCTAGCTCTGTCTCAAAGGCTCTATGGGCCCACTTATAAAATGAAAGGTGAAATTAGATAATCCCTGAAGGGATTAGTTTTATGATGGAATTAATTGGGTGAAACAGGAAATTGCAGTTTAGGAAAGCCCTGCCTAGGGAAAATAGCTATCTATGATACCCACAGCCCAAATTCTATGTAATGATTTGATTTCAGATACCATTTGGTCATTACTTTAGGAGCAATTATACTGTATTTACATTTACACTCTTATTTCCCTGATTTGATTTTAGAAAACTTGTCTGCTTTAAAGTCTTGAGAGGTCACACAGTTTAAATTCCACGTAAATTCCATTTTGAGACCATTATTATTTAATTTAAGGTTCTGATGTTACCATAATTTGTAAATTTGAGATAACCTAGTTTTCATTTGTTTGTTTTTTAAATTTATTGTGTTTTTAACACCACTTTTTCTTTCCGTTTATAATTCCTTCCTGCCACATTTTCTCTTGTAAGTACAGTTTCATTCACTGAGACAAACTCACTGTTAATTTCAGAGTTTCCTCTCATGATTTGTAAAGGTAATCTTATTTCCAAAACTCATTCAGCCTTGAGAAGAGTCCTATCTTCTCAAGATTAAATGCCCTGCATTTGAGAACATGGATTCATTAAGGAAAATTGCAAAACAGAAGGGAAAACTCCTTTAATGCTGCTGGCCTGTAAAAAGGGAACCCAGCCGGAAAGGGGCGGCAATGCATGGGGGAGGGGCGAAGTAGGGAGTGTAGCAGGGGAGCTGCAGTTGAAATATTCATCAATCATTTTACTGGCACCAGGAAACCAATCAGCCTTTATAGGGGGAGAACTTAATCAATCACCTAATGTGGGAAAATACAATTGCCTTCCCACAAAAAATATTCCCTGTCTTGCTGACAGATCAAATCTAAAAGATGGTTGGGCTGGTTGGAATTCAGAATTTAACCAGTTGCAAGCAGTTACTGAAAATACTAAATGAAAGGCATTTAACATTTGAAGATAAAATTTTCTATCTGCAAATAAGCGTTTTTCTTTTCTTTTTTAAAAAATATTTTGGCCTTTTTATTGCTTTCAATAGCATTTTTACATGATCAAGTGAAGGATGATTTTAATAGAGAGATCTGAATGGATCTTTACAAATAAGCATTTTTCAGAATATTTCAAAGTAAATTTTCTCTTGATATAGTGTTGCCATTAATAAAAATTATGCTCACATTTATGGGCAAAACATATGAAATACTGTAATTTTATTTTCTAATGCCAGTTTCAGGAGCATAGATGAGACTCCTGGCTGGAGATTACCCAGTGTTTCAAATGCCTTGTTTGGAAAGCAGTGTTAGAGCATTGTCTAAGGGACCCATCCTGGGAAACACAGTTGGAAGTGCTTGCATGTAAATAAAAGCAGGGATTTAGCCTAGCTTGTATTTAGGTTTTAAATGGTTGTGATTTTTGAACTCCTATGCATGAATTGCCAGTGGGTCTTGGGTCTTTAGGTATGAGCTGCTTAAGAATGTAATGTTTTTAAAGTTAGAAATGCATGGTCACTGTAGAAAATACAGAAAATAGGGCTGGGGATTTAGCTCAGTGGTTCCGCCGCCTGCCTTGCAAGCGTCAGGACCCAACTACCTAACATTTTCTACTAGACTGTCTGTAAATTTTAGTTTTCTGCTTGTTTTTGTGATCATATGATACATTATTATTTTTTTCTGCTTTTTGTTAATGAAACTGTTTTTCGTGTTATAAACTTTACTTCTTCAACATGAATTTAAAACCTGATAACTACGTGGCAATCCATTGTTTTTTCCTTTGGCAGTCATTTAGTTTTTAGTTTTTCACTGCTGACCATGCTATATTGTACATTCTTTTATCTTGGGTTTTTGAGGGGTGGGGATAATTTTTAGAAGTGTATGTATCTACCTGGATGTACCTACACTCATAATCCAATTAATTTAAACTGAGGTATCGTGTATTCTAACTGGTAAGTATGCTGACTAGGGCTAGCCATAGTATTAATTAAAAAAGTAAATGCTTAATGGTTGAGATGGAATTAGGACACTGTGATGGGCTTGTTCTCTTTTTTGGGGGGGGGATAAAACTCATTCCTTGTACTTGTTGTTTTTGAAACTTTCAAATACCAGCGCTAGTTTTTTCATAGATGTTGCCTGTCATCCCCATGCTAGTGTTTCCAGCCTGATCAGAGCAGTGCTTAGGGACCTTTCCAATAGATACTTTCTTCTTTCCTCCTGTAGATCATAGGTAGCATGGGGCCTTCTGTGATTGTCTCTAAAAATCTAGAGAGGATGGATTGACGTGTGTGTTTTGATACAATTATATCATCTTCCTCAAAGTCTTTAATATATTTTGAGACCTACAACTGAGTGCAATTAGAGATTGGCTTCCTCAGTGACTGCTTTCTATCCTGATCCTACCCAGGATAAGCACCTAAATAATCCTATGCTCTTTTTTTTTTTTTTTTTTTTGGTACCAGGGATTGAACTAGGGTCCTTGCACTTGCACAGCAGGCGGCGGAACCACTGAGCTAAATCCCCAGCCCAATTCTATGCTCTTTTGTAAAATAATAATTTTTTTTTCTTGTTTTTGGTACTGGGGATCGAACTCGGGACCATGAGCTTGCACAGCAGGTGGTGGAACCCTGAGCTAAATCCCTGGCCCAATAATCAGAATTATTATTATTATTATTTTTGGTACTGGGGATCAAACTCGGGTCCTTGCGCTTGTGCAGCAGACGGCGAAACCACTGAGCTAAATCTCTGGTGCATAATCAGAATTTTTAACAGAGATCTTTTCAGAATGGAAATAGAAATATTTTGGGAGTTTGGTTATCCATACATTTTTAATTAAAGATAAGTTATATTTGCCAAAATAGAATCAAGTAGTCTTCTAGTCATTTTTAAAATTTATGTTGATTGAAAGTAAACAAATGTTTGAAGATCATTGCTTTGCTTCTTTGTGCTCACTACTGGTGGTCAGAGAACTTGCAGTTTGCCAAGACAGTGTTTCATAATGCTCTTTAATAAGAAAGTGAATAAGCCAGCTGCTCTTTCCCTTAACTATACTGAGTGTGTATACCTCCTCAAATGCTGCTTAGTAATTAAAAGCCTTCAATGACCTTGAATCTAACTGAACTACAAAAGCTGCCTTGAGTTAAATTTATAGCTTCTGTTGATTTCAAAAGAGGTTAGGTAGAATCTATTCTATTTGCTAAAACAGTAAGCTTAGCCTTGGGTGTACAATGAAGATCAGAAATAATTAATAAGAGGCACTATTAAAGTGCAGAAGAGATGTTCTGAATAGACTATAAAAATAATTAAGTTTGTCATCGGTTTGTTGAGCGTTTAAAATATGTACTTGAAAAGGCTTAAGGTAGGGTGGCATTTTTCAAAGTGTCAGTATGCTATTCAGATTTGCTGAAAAGATCTATGTTTTCCTTAACTATAGTCAAAGATTTTTTTTTTTAACCCATTGGGGAATCAAAACAAATATTTAACTCTTTTAAAAAGTAACAGTTTAGGGCTGGGATTTAGTTCAGTGGTTCTACTGCCTGCCTCACAAATGCAAAGTCCCAAGTTCGATCCCCGGTATCAAAAAAAAAAAAGTAACAGTTTAATTGGTTCTTAATATATTCATAGAAGCAGGAACTTTGGTAGTACAAATTTCTGATTATACTTAGGCAGTATAAAGGTAAAAATATTAACATTTAAAAAATGCTTTAGGGGGCCAGGGATTTAGCTCAGCAGCACTGTGTCTGCCTTGTAAGCACAAGGTCCTGAGTTTGATCTCTGGCACCGAAAAAAAAAAAAAAAAGTTTTAGGAGATGAGATATGGCTCAATGTTAGAGCACATGCTTAGCATGCAAAGGGCCTCAGGTTCAGTCCCCAGCATACTCCCACCCCATAATGCTGCATGTGTGGGCCACATCGTAAGCTCTATGAACAAAGAATTTTTCTGCTTACCCAGAAGGGCAGAATATATTCATAGTTACTTAGCAAGCGCCTGCCTGCCTGCCTGCCCCCCTCCATTTGTAGTGGAAGTTGAGTTTAGGGCCTCACACAAGGTAGGGAAGCTCTCTACCACTGATCCGCATTCCTAGTACTTTTTTTTTGGTACTGGGGATCAAACTTGGGACCTTGTGCTTGGGAAGCAGTCGGAGGAACCACTGAGCTAAATCCCTGGCCTCCTAGTACTTTTTAAATTTTGTTTTGAGACAAGATCTCACTAAGTTGCCCAGGCTGGTCTTGAAACTTTCAATCCTCCTGTCTCAGCCTCCTGGGATTATGAGTATGTACCATCCAGTTTAGAGAGCCTTGAACTATTATTTTATTGATAGCAGGAACCCTAAAATTTTTACTGTAAGTTAGGTTTTATGTGCTAATAGGTGCAAAAAGACATGTATCATAGCATCATATATGTGAAAAATCCCTGAAAAGTACAGCAGTAAAGCAAATAGTTCGAGTAAGCACTAGTCTTATATATACATTGTATAGATTTTAGGATTATTATTATTATTATTATTGTTGATAACAGGATTGAACCTAGAGCCTTTGGAATGAACTACATCATTTATTTATTGATTGATTGGTACTGGGGATCAAACTCAGGACCTTGCACTTTCGAGGCAGGCGGTGGAACCACTGAGCTAAATCCCTGGCCGTATTTTTTATTTCAAGACAAGTTCTTTGGTAAATTTCCCAGGTGTGATTCAAATTTGGGATCCTCTGCTTCAGCCTCTTAAAGTGCTGGGATTAGAAGTGTGTGCCACCATGCCCAGCTGATTAGTTTTTACATTTATTTAATAGACTCACCTAGTCATACTTTGATCAAAATAGTTGATCATGAAATTGTGTCTCTGTGTGTATGCGAATGAAACCAACATAGTAAAAGGATAACGTTATAACATACACCAAGGATTACCAGAGTAATTACCAGATTGAGAGTCCCTAAAGATGGTAATGGAAGTTCTTAAGCAATTTTAGCTCTGTAAAATTTGATTTGAAATCATATGAAATCATAAAAAGGTTGTCCTGGCTAATAAAATAATGACATCTCTATTTTGACTTGCTTGAAATAGTGCTACTCAACCTTTGACTAGCAGATACAAATCTTTACCAAAAAAGGGAAATAATTGTTATTTTAGGGTAGACAAACTTAACCAGTAGGGAAGGGTTAAAATTATTTCAGCAAGTTGTTATGATGTAGGAAAACTAGATGTGTTAGACCATGAGCTTTAAAGTTAGCCTGAATTCTAATCTTTTCTTTTTCTTGTTCTTTTTTGAATGCGAAGTAGTGGTGAAAAGACGGAGAATCACCACAGCTCTTACTGTAGAATGAACAGAGATAGTGTGTGAAGAACTCAGAGTGCGGCTGCATTACTTGAGGAATGTTAATTCCTGAGTTAATTTCCCTATCTGTAAGTAAAGTTAGTATCAGTGAATAGATAGGTAAAGCAAACCAGTTCACCAAAATCCGAGGTGCTGAAAACCAGTTTGCCAGATGTCCAATTTACTTAATACTTAATTCAATAAGTCATTTTACTAGGGTCGGGGATTTAGCTCACTGGTTCCACCACCTGCCTTGCAAGCGCAAGGTCCCCAGTTCGATCCCCGGTACAAAACAAAACAAAAAGTCAGTTTACTGAATTTACTTTGTAGAATTTATGGAATTTGTTGTTAATCTCTTCCATAATTGCTGTCCTGCTCCCTCCTCCCTCTTCCCCTCTTTATTTCCTGTACCTAGTATCTCTCCTATCCCCTGAAGCTCGAATGAGGTTGTATCATTCCACCAGTAGAGGTCCTCTCTCCACCCCAGTTCTCTCCAGTTGCAGCAACAGGGAGCTGGGGTGAACATTCTAGAAAAGGCTGCTATCCCATCAGTTCTAACTTGGCAGAAATCCTTAAAAGCTAATGAGACTGTTGCATCAATATGAATTGTATAAACTGCCTAAATAGTTAAATTTTTGATAAGTGTAGTTAATTGGCTGTTTGGAGAGTTGTCCATTTGGTGAATTGTTTTGAGATTACCTCTCAGGCTTGGAGAAATTAAACAGCATATATAAATAAAGTGCCTATTATAGCACCGTGGCAGGACTACAGTAAGTACTCAGTCTTCCTGTTTTTGAAGTGCTCCCACTCAGGGTTGGACCTTTTTCTTATCTCAAGGGGTTTCTTACCTGTGGGTTCTAGTTGGTCAGTAGCAGAGGATAAATAATCAAGTCTGGTTTTTGGACCACTTAGTGACTTCCATTATAGCTTTGTGGAATTTGCCCAAAGGAAGTGAAATGCCTTCATTTAGCTTAGACTTCTGTTATAAAATGGGTTTTGCTTCCTTGGTACCCACTAGGGTTTGACTTCTCAGTGATTTTTTTTTTTTTTTTTGGTACCGGGGATCAAACTCAGGTCCTTGCCCTTGCAGGGCAGGTGATGGAACCACTGAGCTAAATCCCCGGCCCAACTTCTCAGTGATTTAAGGTATATACCATTTTTTCTCTAGCACTTTATTCCCAATTACTTTCTTATAACTAGAATTATGAGCCATGGGAGAGTAGATTGTAGCTTTATCAGTGTAAAAAACAAGACTAGATCCCTTGAGGTTCTTAGGGGCAAGTGTTACAACTAGAACAAATGCTCCTGTCTTTAATATACGGGAAGCCTGGCTTCCCTAGCTCCTATCCAAAGCTTCTCCCTGGAGATCTCTAAAAGTGATTTCTGGTAATAGCCTTAAAAGGGGAAAGAACTTTGAACATTCAGTAGTACCATACATTGGGCTAAACTAACCCATGTAGTTGTTTCCATACTTTTTTCTCCTCTTCTTTTGTTTGAGACAAGGTCTTACTATGTCGTCCAGGCTGGCTTCAAACTAATAGTGTTCCTTCTGCTTCCACCTCCCAAGTGCTGGAATTGCCACCAGTCCCAGCTATATACTTTCATAGGTGCTGATACACTAATATTATAGAGGAGTATACTGGAGCTTATAGTTGAAAAGCTACTTAAACTATTTTGCAGTTCTAGGGATTTCATTTTAAGGAGCTCAGGTCTTAAAAGTTAGATTTTTTGATGCTTACTGAATTCTAGAAATTGGGATAAAATATATAGTAAATTTATAGGTACTTTTACCCCTACATAAAGTGTTTGTTGAAATAACTATAAAGAAATTATAATCTTCTTTGATATCTAATTAATGATGATGGAAGTGTGAACTTGAAAAAAGATATTGCTGGCTGTTTTTGAAACATCTTATCTCTAGTGCAATAAAAGGCAGCTTCTCTGATTTTATTGTCTTTTGTAGTTCTTTAATATTTATAATAATTATAAATTTAATTACCACTTTGGTGCATTATGTTCTGTTGGAGACAATTGGTACCTGATATAACTCTACCATAATTGGAGTCTAGATTATAATGTGAATTTGAAAGATGTCATTCTTTTTAAGAAGGTCATCTTCTTTATTTAAATTGATTTGTATTTATCTTTAAAACTTTCTGAATAAGAAAAAACATTTTCTGTTGTCACTTTTTATTTAACTCTGTATTGTAACAGTTACTTCCTCAAATACAAAAGGAGAAATTTCATAATCTTGTTGTAAAATAAAATTTGTTCCATTACTTTTTTGTTGTTGTTGATGTTATTGTTTTAAGACAAGGTCTTGCTATGTATTTAAGACTGTCCTTGAACTCACTGCATAGCCCAGGCTGGCCTTGAACTCAAGACAATCATTTTGCCTCAGCCTCCAAGTGCTATTAATTACAGGCATGTGCCACTGTGCCCAGCTTGTTCCATTAATTATTAAACAAAAAAAAGATTTCAAATCTGAATTAAATAGTATCTTTGAGCTTGAAAAGAAATTATGGAGGAATTTTCTTAGAAACCACAGTTATAACAATTGATTTTATTTTTTGGTACCGGGGATCAAACTCAGGTCCTTGCGCTTTCGGGGCAGGTGGTGGAACCTCTGAGCTAAATCCCCGGCCCAACAATTGATTTTCTTGTGTCTAATTTATTGTACTTTGTGTATGCAGGCATGTCTTTGAACATTTACTGTGGAGTTTTGATAAATCATTGTGTGAAACTTGATAGTTTTCTAATCTCAAGGACTATAGACTGGTGTAATGTATCTCACTGATACTTTATTTTGTTTTGTGGTACTGAGGATTGAACCAGGGCTTTTGCACTAAGCCTCATCCCCAACCCTTTTTATTTTGAAACAGTGTCTAGCTGAGTCACTAAATTGCCCAGGCTGAACTCAAACTTTTGATCCTCGTATCTCAGACTCCCAGAGTGCTGAGATTATAGGTGTGCACCATGCCAAGTTTCTTTTTTATTTTGAGACAAGGTCTTGTTAAATTGCCCAGGCTGGGTTAGAATTTGTGATCCTCCTACCTGAGCTTCCAGGGTGCTGGGTTTAACAGGCGTGAGTCACCATACACAACATGGGTCCTCACTGTGTTTTAATTATGTGCAGAAATTTTTTTTTTTAATGTGCAGAAATTTAAGGAGAGTAATATTATTATTGTCATGTTGCCAGTGAGAGAAGTTAGAGCAGTTAAGTGGCTTGTCCCAGTAAATGGTAGATACCAGGGCTTACACTTTTGGGATCTCAGCACCAGCTTCTGGTAAAAGAGGATCCAAAGGGCCATTTGTACCTTAAAGAAGCTGGTATTTAGGAGACATTACTTTAATTGCAGATGCAAACTTCAAACTAATGGTTCTTCCATTTTTAGCTGTGAGAACAGGTTTACTCTTTGAAAATTGTTTGTTTCAAAATCTTGGTTTTTTTATAGTCATTCATGAATTTCTTATAAAGATACCTTTATGCAAGTCCAGAGCCAGTTTGTGTTGGTGAAAGGAACTGCTGTCAGGTTTAGGACAGGTCCTTGCCATTTGGGAGGGAGGCAGAGAAGCAGAGATGGCTCTTGCTTAAATTCTGGCCCTGGACATGTGACAGCGAAGCAGATCTCCCTGTGTACAATGGGAAGGGCTTCTGATACTTAGTATCTTCTAGGAAATACTGCCGAACAGCATTAGGCTACTTAAATACTATTGGGAAAAAGATGAGGAGTGAATCATATAAACTGAATACGTGATAGCTGGTAGGGACTGTAAATAACCTGTGTATCCATAGAGCTTTAATTTCTAGGTGAGGTTGTGTTTCATTTGACCTTGTTGACCTTACAAGTATGTCCTTCTCATTTGGCAGTATTCACTTTATGAAAATTATGGTCACTTTGACTTATTTAGGAGTGCGAGGCATATTCGGAAATATGATTGCTAAAGTCAGGTTTGAACAGCTGTATAACAGATATGATCTCTTACTCTAGGAGCCCAATGCTCCCACTATTTCACTTCACTTAGGGTTTGGGTTTTTGTAGTATTGAAATTGAATCTGGGGCCTTTGTATTGAGCTATATATCCCCTGCCCTTTAAAATTTTTTTAAAAATTTCACTTTGAGATAGGATCTTCTGAGGTTCTCCAGGCAGGCCTTGAACTTTTTTATTTTTGGTACCAGGGATCAAACTCAGGACCTTGCACTCGCAAGGCAGGTGCAAGGCAGGCACGATGCCACTGTGCTAAATCCTGGCCCAGGCCTTGAACTGTTGATCCTCATACCACATGCCTCAGCCTCCGAGTAGCTGGGAGTGGCTGGGATTACAGATGTGTGCCATAGTGCTGGGCTTTTCACTTTTGAGATACAGGAAAGTAAGGAAGCAATTCTAATGCTAATCCCTGATAGTGTTAGAAGAGAGACTTTCTCTCTAAGCCTGTTGAACTTCCAAGTATCAAAAACTATAAGGAAGCATGGATCATAAGAGATAGAGCTGTGATTTTAGTAGGGCAGGGTAGAGTAGTACTGAATATAACCTTATTTATTTCATTAGTTGGGATGTTGAGATCTGAGTGATTGACCCAGAGATCAGTTTTCCCCTGAATGCTGCAACATGGTCAAGAAACTAACATCTCAGTAATAGTGCTGAGTGATGACTTAATAAAAGTTCCTGTTCTTTATGTGTGCACGGAGTGGAACACTTTTGTTAGAGCTGCTGCAAAGTAGTTTAGGTTTTTTTTTAATCAAGTCTTTGCTAAGTTTTTTGTTGTTGTTGTTTTGTTTGGGTGTTTTTTGGTACCGGGGATCATCGAACTCAGGTCTTTGCGCTTGCGTAGTAGGCGGCGAAACCACTGAGCTAAATCCCCAGCCCCCTAAATTTTTTTTTTATATTTGTGATTTGGAGGGTGAGGATCAGAATGACTTTGCTGCTGTGAGATAATGGGTAATTTGTATTGGACATTACTATGTGCCAGGTACTGTCTAGAGTGTCTGTTTATTATTTCATTTAACCCTTGCAACAAACTTAAGAAGTAA
Source organism: Heterocephalus glaber (assembly GCF_000247695.1). The sequence goes on from NW_004624760.1 coordinate 10,416,421, forward strand.
ATCCTATTGTTGTTCCTGTATTTAGATCAGGAAAATGCTGAAGCCATTGGTTAGTATTTAAATCACAGAAATACTCCCAATGTTATTTTCTTCACATATTTTCTCCCTCTGTAAAATGGGGAATGAAAAAGATTAGAAGTGATTAATAGTTTATCCTTCTAATTTAGAAAAATGGCTGAGAATCTTGGTACCCCATAACTCAGGTCTCTCAAATCACTAAATGGGGTAGGGATTTAGCTCAATGGTTTCGCTGCGTGCTGCGCAGGCGCAAGGGCCCGAGTTTTATCCATGGTACCAAAAAATATATGTATATCGGGCCAGGGATTTAGCTCAGTGGTTCCACCGCCTGCTGTGCAAGCACAAGGACCTGAGTTCAATCCCCGGTACCAAAACATTAAAAAAAAATATAAATAAATGTTATCACTATATGATCTGTAACCCCTAATACACACGACTATAACTTTTGATAATCTTATAGACTTTATTGCTGAAAGAAATACCAAGAAAATTGGTCTCTAACTGTAGAAATGGAGATTCAAAGAAGGTGGATCACCTAGCATGACACAGATAGCTTATTAGTGCCAGAGACAGGCTAGTTTCAGGTGTCTTGCCTTCTTAGTGTATCCCGTTATTGATATTTTAGTACAGTATTGGGAGGTTGCTTAACATTAAAGTTGGCATATTTTTATTTCTATATAAAGAGAGCTTGGAAAAATATAGTATATATATTCCTTCTCAAGCTTCAGGGTGTGTTGGGTTATGGTTAGTTGCAAAAAAGTAGATTTTCACATTTTGGATTTATTTCTGTAATTTCAGGCTATGTATGCCATACTAATGAGTTGAAAAGGGGAAGTCAACAGGATTTTTTTTTTTTTTTTTGGCTTTTTGAGATAGGGTCTCACTATGTAGTCCAGGCTGACCTTGAACTCAGTGATCCACCTGCCTCAGCCTCCCAACCATCAGGATTTTTGAGTGATTAAGAAATCTAAATTTCAGGACGTGAGAGAGGAGAAGTAGGTGGCAAGAACAGTTTTAAGTTTAGGGTTCTGTGTGGCTAGAAGGCCTCAGACTAGGTCTGTGGACATTTGAGAGAATGAAAATGTCCTGGTGACTGATTAGATTGACTAGGATGGGGACTTAAGGGAGGCTAGTGAAGTAGGAGCCCAGGAGTCATCTCTGGGGATGTCTAGCTTTGTGTATGAGAGTTGGTGGTTTCTGGAACCTTAGTGGGGAAGACTGGAGAAATAAGTTTCAAAGAGAAAATAGTAGATTTGGTTTGACATCTTGCCTTTGATGGAGCCTAGTAGATATTGACAGAAGGCGTTTGGATAGATGGGTCTGTGCTTCAAGAGAAAGAGTCTTATCTGGAATTGAAAGTTTGAGTTAGATGTGGTACATACCTGTGATCTCAGCACTCTTGGAGGCTGAGGCACAAGGACTGCAAATTCAAGCCCAGCTTGGGCAGTTTTGTGATGTAGTGAGACCCTGTAAATTAAAAAAAAAAAAAAGGGCTTGGGAATGTAGCTCAGTGTGAAGGTCTTAGGTTCAATCCCCAGTACGAATCCCTACACCCCTAAAAGGGATGCGTGGGTGTGGGTTGTGGGTGTGGGTGTGTGTGTATGAGGAGGGACTCATCAGTTGGGAAGTACAGGTGAAATGAGAGGGTGTAGTCTGGCCACACCAGGATAGGCATTTCCTGAACCTTGACTTCATTTAGGAAAGAACATGCTAGACAGCCTATATAGAATTTTCATCTGTTTTGTGACTGCCTTGGGAAAAATATTGGCTAACAGCGGGTAAGGACATCCAAAAGATATGGTTTACTGAATACTATTGATAATCTGTCTATATTTATTTTTTCCTTTTTATCCCTTATCATCTGTTTTCCCCCTCAATTCTGTTTGTGGAGAGTATCTTTAGTATTTCTGTACTGTTGTAAACATGTTATTGGCTATTGCCCTTCTATCTTAACTCACCGAATTTTAAGTCTTTTTTTTTCCTTTGATACCGGGGATCGAACTCAGGACCTTGCGCTTGTGAGGCAGGCACAGTGCCACTGAGCTAAATTCCTGGCCCAATAGTCTTTTTTTTTTTTTTTTGAGATTGTACTATGTTGCCCAGACTAATCTTGAACTCCTCCTGGGTTTAAATGATCCTCCTGCTTCAGCTTCTCAAGGAACTGGGATTTCAAGCACGTGCCACCTCCCCTGGCTCTTCTAATTATTTCTAATTATTATTAACTAGCTCTACTTCAGATTGGGAAGATCCTGAGGGGAAAGGTTAAAGATACCTGTTGTCACACATGGATTTCTGAAGCTAGAGGTGGGACTGAGCTGTAGGCATTAATGACTAACCTGGTAAGCCAGAAAGATTAGTGCCCAAAATCTTATTTGTTTTTTTTTTTCTTTTGGTACTGGGGATCAAACTCGGGACTTTGTGCTTGCGAGGCAGGGGGGCGGAACCACTGAGCTAAATTCCCAGCCCTAAAATCTTGCTTCTCAGATAGTAATTTAAAAATCATTTAGAGAATTCCTAGTGTTTTTTTCCCCTCCTAGTGAAGTGGCTGTTTGTAGAATTTAGACAAATCATTTTGTTTTAAGGATTTAAAAAATGTATGTTTCTATATATATATATTTTTTGTTTGCTTGTTTGTTTGTTTTGTTTTGTTTTTTTGGTACTGGGGATTGAACTTGGGACCTTGCACTTGCGAGGCAAGGCGGTGGAACCACCTAGCTAAATCCCCGGCCCCAATTTTTTTTTTTTGTACTGGAGATTGAACTCAGGACTTCACCCTTGCCAGGCATGCGCAGGGCCGCTGAGCTACATCCCCGGCCCAGAAAACAATATATTTTTAAACAGAAAATAGGAATGGGGAAAAATAAGCCATCATGACCACACTTAGACATAATCACTTGGAGAAAATAGACCATAATATGTTCTTTCATGTATATAGGTACTGGAATATAGTTGAGCTCATTCTGAGAGTAGTTTTATATTACATTTAAAAATATAGTATTATATGGTGTTTGGCCATTATAAACTCTTAATTATCCATTGAGCAGTTGTATCACAAATTAATCATTCCTTTCTAACTAAAATTTTAGGTGTCTTGCAATTTTGTACTATTTTATTTGTCTCAGGATAGATTTTTAGGCTTGATCTTACATGGGGATTTTCAAAAGGAATAAGAAAAAGGTACATTCTACCCCTTGTAGGTCATCTCTTAACTTGGATCTGCTCCTCACTAATAGATTTCCTGAAAAGCACTGGCTTCTACTATTCCATCAAACCATCTGTTGAGGATAGTGTGGGGCACTTCTGAAATGACTTCAAAAGCTCTCTGACCATGTTCAAACTCCTTCTTGGTCTGTAAGTTTTTAAAAATTTTCTTCAGTTTTTGAAATGACAATAAATTTTAAAAAATCTCCTTTATCCTTTCCTATCTCTGCTGAGACCAACTTACAATTTTTCCAAAGAAGCTAATAGCTACTTCTGACATGGGCATTTTGGATTATTCAGGAGGAAATTTGTAAATAGTCTCAACTGAGGTGTGGTTATTTCTTGAGCTTTGAGGCTCCATTGTTGTGGTAGTGTTACGGTTTGGTGTTTGAAATTATGCTACATTCCCTTCCCTGTTACAAAGCAGCAAGGTTTATTAGCCCAGATGTTCTGAGTAGCAGTTCTTTTGTTCTGACTCTTGGGGCTCTTGTAATAGAGTAAAATAATCTCTTTTATGGGAATAATTACAGCTACTTTGCAGTAAGAATTCATACAAAGTATCAAGCTGAAGCTTCGGATATAGTAAAGATTCAATAAATGGCAATAGCATTTTATACGTTTTCTTGTATGCATGTTTTTTGAAATTTCTTTGATCCCCAACCTGAATAAAGAATTATCATCAGTCCTTTTTGTTCCTCCAGAGAACCAGAAATTGTAAATGAAAAATGTCAAAGGCTCATCATTGTATACAGTTTCCTGAGAAATGCTTGTACTATTTTTTTTCTGTACAAACACTAATGACCTCTGACATGGCAAACTGAATTGCCTTCCTAAACTGTTTTCACCTTCTGATTCTGCAGCCACAGCCTTGAAGCTATGTACTGTTTTTATGTTTTCTTTTTAACATTTTAAAATTGAAATGGCATAAACTTGGGTTGGCTTTTCTGCCTTCAGCCTGCTTTCAAGGGTATAATTATAAAGCTAGAAGCTGTAAAAATGATATGAAAGGTGATATAGGTTGATTAGATAGATGGAAGTTATTAATGTTTCCATAGAAATATAGACATTTCTTGTAAACCTCATTTATGCTAAGCAAATATGTTGGCGTAATAGGTTATATAATTAAGAATCCTTGACTCCCCCACCCAACCTCTGTGCTTTAAAATTTTTTTGGTCTTTCTATTCTATGTTAAAAAAAAGTGACATTAGGTAAAGGGCATTGTTTCTGTTGCAGTTTTTAAAACGTGACCTTGACATTCGTAGAAGTGGAGAAGGGGAACTATTTCTTACAGCTCTGGCAGCCAGCTTTTGCTGTGTGAACTCGTGGTGTTATGTCCCTGCATTCAAGAGCATTTTCTGTTATTCCTGAAGTATGGTTTGTCAGGTTGCCTGTGAAAAACAAAAGCCAATAGCCCAAGTGGATAGAAAGGCAAGAGGCAGCTGTGAATTTAACACTCAGCCAATCCAAAGAAAAGTGGTCCTGTGTCTGCTTGGGTCTGGAGCTAGCTTGTAGGCTGTAAAACCAGGCTGTACCACAGATTGTGGTCCAGCCAGCTGATTCTTGTTATAGAAAGAAAAAAAGAAGAAGAGGAAAAGGAGGAGGAAGAGGAGGAGGAAGCAGAAAGAAGCAGAAGCAGCTGTGTTTCTTCTCAGCGTCTGCTCAAGCCATTCATTGTACCAGAAGGAGTCTGGAAAATGGATGGAGTTGGGGGTGAGGAGCTCAAAAAATTGGGAAGAATTAAAGGGCTGTGGATGGGTTGCCAAGTGTATGTTGGCTGCTCCAACAAAGCTCTTTAAAGAGAATTTTTTTTTTTTAAATAACTGCACTTACTTTTGGTACCCGGGATTGAACTTGGGACCTTCGGCTTTCGAGGCAGGCCAGCGGAACCACTGAGCTAAATCCCCAGCCCTGCAATTACTTTTGATTTCCTGGTTGAAATTTTAGTTACCATCTTGAAGTAGAGTTGGGCTGGTACAGGTAGGAGTTCCTAGATGTGTATTTATATTTTCAGAGTCTGTTGTCTATAATAGGCTACAGAAACTCTTCATGTGTGACATTACGGGTCTTTATGATGTGGCCCCCTGCTGGGGCCCTATTCAAATCAATTTATCAGATAACATTCTTCTTCTGCTCTGTTCATTTCACATGCTGCTTCCCCTGGATAAGTTTCTCAAAAACAGCCCGGTGTCTGCCCCTAGTCCCCATGATTACTTTTCTCTTGCAAATGTTGATCATAGTGATTGAGCTCTTTCACTTAAGTGCATCCTGTCATTGAATCTTTACAACAATTTACAGATGAGGAAATTGGCTCAGAGATGAAGTCACTTTCTAAGTGAGCACAATTAGTAAGCAGTTGGTGCCAGGATTCAAAAGTATTCTGATCTGGGCCAGGGATTTAGTTCAGCGGTTTTGCTGCCTGCTGTGTAAGCACAAGAACCCAAGTTCGATCCCTGGTACCAAAAAAAAAAAAAAAAGTATTCTGATCTAAAAGTGTGTGCTCTTACTACACTATACTACTTTAATATATCTCCATACAATTAATTTTTTAAAATGTTGATCTTTTCACTATGCTTCAGTCTTTTTTTATAATTGTGGTAAAATATACATCATATAAAACTTCCCATTTTAACTCTTTTTAAGTGTACAATGCAGTGGCATTAAGTACAGTCACATGGTTGGGCTCTATAGTCATTTGGGTCTGTTCTGCACCCCTCTAGTCTGTCATTCACTGATAATTGGATCAGTCTTATTTGTGTTTTTATTTTCTGTGCCTCAGGCCTGATACAGCATGGGCAGATTAATTAGCATTTGAAGAAATAAGTGACTGCAGTTTCAGGGTGATGGTATATTATTCTTATAATAGTTGATACAACTATTTATAATTAGTTATAAATTGGATACTAAATAATTCTATCTTAATCATTTCCATATTACATTTTCTTTAAGGCTGCAGTAGAAGCTGGGCACAGTGGTGCACACTTCAACAGGTATTTGGGGGGTTGAGGCAGGAGGATCATAAATTGGTAGCCAGTCTGCGCAACTTGCTAAGACCCTGACCCAACATTTAAAAAATAAATATAAAGGGCTGGGGATGTAGCTCAGTGGTAGAACATTTGCCTAATTTGTACCCCTCAACACACACACAATCTCAATCTCCCTCTTTCTCTCTGTAACAGAATGTGGCCTAGCAAATTTAGAAGGAGGGATGAATTCTAGACCTGCAATATTCAGTTTAATAGCCATTAGCCTTGTGTAGCTGTTTAAGTTAAAAATTCAGCTCTTAAAAAAAAAAATTCAGCTCTTAAGTCATACCAGTCGTACTCCAAGTACTCAATAGCTACATGTAGCTAGCTTGTGGTTGCTGCTGTATGGACAGTGTAGATATATAATGCTTCCATCATTGTAAACATTTCTATTGGACAGAACTGTCTTACACTTTAAGTTTTTAGGTACTTGGAGTTGAATCCAGGGTCTTCACACTGAGGTACATACCCCCGCCCTTTTTACTTTATATTTTAAGACAACGTTTTGCTAAGTTGCCCAGGCTGGGCTCAAACTTGTGATCCTTCTGCCTCAGCTGGGATTACACCCCCATGCCTAGCTTAGACTTTTACTTTAATTAATTTTAATATTTAATTTTTTGTGACACTGGGTATCAAGTGCAAGGGACACTCTACTACAGAACTATATCCCCGGCCCCCCCCCTTTTTTTTTTTGGTATGGGGGATCAAACTCGGGTCCTTGCACTTGCGCAGCAGGTGGCGAAACCACTGAGCTAAATACCCAGCCCCTCCCCAGCCCTTTTTATCTGTAATTTTGAGACAGGGTCTCACTAACTTGCCTGGGGTGGTCTTGAACTTGAGATCTTCCTGCTTTAGCTTCCCAAGTAGCTGGAATTATAGGCTTGTGCCTCCTTGGCTAGGTGTTTTGTACTTTAAAAGCTGGGTATAATGAACTTGTTTTCTATTAGAATTTGTTTCTTTGCCAAGAAATGCATCGTGGTGGCAGTGCTATTTACCACTACAGTATTATCAACCTTTCTGCAACTATATCAGGCCTAAGGTTGTGGATTCAATGGTGCTGAGACTAGATTAGACTGAAAGAGGGGCACAGAGTTTCATTAGGGCCTAATCATGATTAGGGGAAATGAAGAAGAGGGAAACTGATAAAACTGACTAGAGCTGGTTGGTCTAGAGAGGACCAGCAAGTGATTATTGTATGTCAATATAAATTCTTGGTAAATAATTTTTGCTTTTTGTTGGGTATACTAAAAAATTTCTTTTAAGGGCCTTAGGTTGTAGAGAATTCAGGTTCCAATTGTTCTTATCATGATGTATAAAAGCACAGAACTGATCAGAGCAATCTCGGCTTTTTTTCCCCTTGAGATAGATTTAACCAAGTTGCCCAGGCTGGCCTTGAATTTAGATTCCTCCTGCCTCAGCCTCCTAAATGCTGCTAGTATTACATGAATGTGTCACCATGCCTGGCTTAAGATCTTTTCTGACCTTTCAGAACTCCTGCTTCAATTTTATATTTCACATTTAAGCCTATGTGAAACTTGAATTTCAATAATCTAGGTGAAATGTTATATCTTATATTTAATTAAAACATTTAAATTTTGATTTGCCAATCTATTTGCTTTTTGGATTTTGAAAACCATTGTTTTTCCTTCAGTGGTTCCTGAGAAGCTAATAGGTTCATTTGTTGTGTCTAGAGTATCTAGTTCAGACTTGATTATGTGTGTTTGTGGGGTTAGGGTGTGCACATCTGTATAGATATACAGATGTAGTGGGGATTAGAGAAGGCTAGGCCTGAGTTCAGACCTCAGCATGGTGAGTAAAAGTGGGCTCAAATGGAGAAGGGTGCAAAGCCGTGCAGGGCACAGAGCACACTGAAATCAGGGAGGGACCGTGCAGTTTGTTATGCATAGTGCAGTTTGTTATGCATAGTGGTTGGGATGTGGAAACAAGAGATAAAGTTGAAATGGTAAGCAGATCATGAAGGGTATGTGGATTTCTGTTTTGGGGAATGATGTGATATTTGGTTAGAGTTGTAGAGTTTTGCCTGTTATGGGTCTTGCCTTAATTTTTACCTAGGATCTTAAGAGGCTTCTACATGCACTAACTGCCTGAGTCCTAACTAGGATACAAGGCTCTATCTACACCTCACTGCCTTCCAACAAGTCAGGTTATACTAAAACATTCCTAGAGAAATACTTGCTTGCTTTTGTGAGACACATTATAGAATGAAATTAGCTATTGTTTTAGGCCTGAATTTGTTGATGGGCATTACCCTTGTAAGCTTTTACTTGTTCACATTTGGGAAAAAAATACTCAAAATTAAACTTTTGCTTTTGTAGTAAATATGCAGGGTTTTTTTTTGTTGTGGTAATGGGGATTGAACCCAAGGCCTTTACACTGAGCTACATCCTCAGCTTTTTTTTTTTTTTAATTTTGAGATTAGATCTTGCTAAATTAGGCTGGACTCAAACTTGTGATCCTCCTCCCTCAGCCTCCTAGGCTGCTGGGATTGATTACAGTTGTATACCACCATGCTTAGCTTGTATAAGCAGTTTTGCAGTTAAAATACCAAAAAAATCAATGACTCTTAAATCTGTCACTATAACCAATCACAGTCTGAGGAGTCACTGATCTTTTTCTTCTGAAATGCCTATTTGGAGGTGAGCTTGTCAACTGAAACTTATGTTAAGGAAGATTCCTAACCTTCCACCCATTTATTGAGCGCTTGCCATAATGTAGGTGCTTTATATGTACTCAACAAATCTCACAACAGTTGAATCATGATGATTATATTTTCCTTGTTTCAGAAAATAGGCTTATGATAGTTAAATAAATTATAGTGGCGATTTTAGGGTTTGAACCTAATTTTAGTTTATACTCATGCCATTTTTCAGTATTCATTTGTTTTTGTATTAAGTTGTGGTAAATGAATATAAACTTTGCACTATAAATTCAGATTTCTTGAGTATACACTTGGTGATATTTAAGCAACATAGCTTTGTTTCTCTTTTGAAAGATGAGGTCACTAGCCAAAGACCTTGGGTGTTTGAGGGTTGGTTTGTTTGTTTGTTTTGATTGTTGTTGTTTTGGGCAGTTTTGGGGATTGAACTGAGAGCCTTGTGTATGTTAGGTAAACTATACCACTGAGCTACCTCCCTAGCCTTTTCTGTTTTTATTTTGAGACAGTCTCCCTAAATTGCCCAGTCTTGCCTCAAACTAGTGATTCTTCTGTCTCAGTCTCCCAAGTACCTGAGATTACAGATATGGGTCATCACACCGTATTGAGAATATTTTGTAATGTGCTTAATGAATTCTGTTAGTCAGGTTTTGGAGGTATGTTTGTGATATTTGTGGGTTTTAGGAGCCTGCATGCAACTGATATTTTGCTTTTGAGTTGAATCTAATTGAAGAAATCTAAACATATTGGGATTATGTCTAGCAGTGATTTGAATTCTTCTGAGTACAAATAATTTTGCTAGCTAGATCTTGTTGCTCAGGATCTAGGTGGCCTTTGCTTAGGAATGGTGGTCAAATCTAACCATTGTGCTGACTTACTATTTGGAGAATGTGGTTTATTAGTGGGATTAACATTGTTCCCCATATCTCCTCAGGCCTCCTGCACAAATGTTGATCTGTAAAACCAGAGACATGCTTAGTTCCATAATAAGGGTTCTTTGTGACCCTCTGAGGAGTTTTAGGGTAAATAGTAAAATCCTTTTCCTCAGGAAATAGCCGACTTCTGAAATTACATTAAATAGTACAAAAGCTAAAAATAGAAAAAGATTCAAGAATTATAGCAATTAACTAAGGTGACAGTAGTGATGTTGGGGTTCCATCCGGTATCAGGATGGCTCAATAGTTACCTTTCTACACTGTGTACTTTGCCTCTGTAGATCCGGGATTGAACTGGATGGACCCTAGGGATTTGTGAGTCGTAGCTCAATGTGTATGGAGCTTGTACTTTGTTAAGTCTTTATGTGTACTCTCTCATTTAATCATTTTAATGGCCCTAAAAGATAGGTACTGTTGTTGATTCCAGTTTATAGTATATTTGGGTCAGTCTCTATGAGATCATATGGACTTGGAGTGGAAGAAGGGTAAGTCTCTAAAGAAAAATCAAGGTGCGGTTAGCAGAGGAGGGAATGGTTACTGGACAGATGAAACAATGTCTGCTTCTATTTTTCTTAGTTTTTTTTTGTTTTTGAGTCATCTTCTCTGTGTTTGTGTTTGATCTAGTTGCTTGGAGTTTGGAATATTAGTTTTTATTATTTATTTATTTATTTTTAACAGTATGAAAAATTTATTGAGAGAAACATAACTTTTCTCTAAGAGAGACAGAAAGGGGACCGGAAAGTGGGTTGACTGACCCCCTCCTTCAAAAGTGACTTTGAACTTTCTTTTTTTTTTTTTGATACCGGGGATCAAATTAGGACCTTGCGTTTGTGAGGCAGGCTGAACTTTCTGATTCTATACCTTTCTTTGCCTAGATTCTGATGTAGAGGCTGGATGTGTCTTTTTAGCTCATCTTGCATTTGAGTACTTTTCATAGTGCATCAACAATTGTTCTAAGCATAGAAGCAGTTCCGTAGATGGTGAGACCTAGTCTTTACCTTTGAAGAGCTCATTACCTAGTGCAGGAGGCAGGTATTTAAATCATTCATTTATCATTTGGTAAGAACTGGGGAGGCCCTTTTCTGCTTTTCATGTTTCATAGTGGTGGTTAATAATTGAGCTGGATCTTGAAGGATTAATAATAGTTTTTTAACCAAGTGGAGGAAGGAAAGCAGTAAATAGGAAGGCAAGAAAGCACGTACATGCTTCGTAAGTGGTGTGACCAAAACAGCAGAGAATTGCAAAGGACTTTAAGAACTGTGTGACTCCTCTGCAACTTGAATCCCTGTTCTGCCACATGGCTGCCAGTTGCCCGTTCGTCTTCTGGTTGCCCAGCTCTGATGACTGAAGAGGCTCTCACATTCCTGTAGTCCTAGTTGTATCCCCCTCCTCCCCCTCCTCCTCTTCCCCACTCCTCATAATCAACATCTGCAATGTCGGGGATTGAACACAGGGGCTCACAAGTGCTCAGCAAGTGCTTGAACACTAAACTACATCCCTAGCTCCTTTTTGGCTATATTTTGTGGCAGGATCTCATTAAGATGAGGCTGGTCTCCGATTTGTGATCCTCCTGTCTTAGTCTCCTGAATAGCTGTGATTACAGATGTGCACCACTGTGCCAGGCTTGCTGTATTGTTGAATTTACTGTTCATATTTAACAGTTTATTTTTTGCTAGGGATTTAGCTCAGTGGTTCCACCGCCTGGCTTGCAAATGCAAGATCCTGAGTTCGATCCCCGGTACCCCCCCCCAAAATAATGTTTTTATTAACAGTTTATTAACATGTGCTAGGCATGTGATGAGTGGTAAAGGAATACAGTGTGAACAAAACAGGCCAGGTCCATACCCTTGTGGAAAAGTCGGACGCTGACCACATGATTCTGTGTTGATGAAGGCTATGAAGAAACAGCCATAGGTGTTAACAGATAATTATAACTGGGGAATTGATTTTGTGAGAGAAGAATGAAGGAGGCCAGAGAAAGCTTTGCAGTCTGACAATGAGTAGAAAACAAATAGGAGTAGGCAGTCATTCTAGGAAAAATACAACTTTGATCAACTGTGTAGAGAGGACTTACTTTGCCATTCACTGTGATTGATTTTTCTAGTGTGATAGCTATGTGTCACAGACAAATGTAGCTTAGGCTTTTTGGATATGAAGTGTGCTTTGAGAGTTGTTTATTCCAACCTGAATAGTATATGTATTTAAAAAAATTTTTTTTGTACTGAAGATTGAATCCAGGGCTTTGTGCATGCTAATCATGTTCTTTATCAGTGGAGTACACTTTCAGCCTGAATATATTTATTATGGAAGAATTGCTTCTATTTGTGTGGGGGCAAAAATTTCAGCATCTATGAAAATTTTAAATAAAATTAACCTGTTTGATATGTAAGTTCTGATTTTATTTTGCTTTTTTTTCAGAATAGAACATGATAGATATTAAATGAATTGTAATCTTCCACTGAGAGGTTTTTTGCATGTATGTGGTGGTACTGAGATTAAATGCAGGTCCTCATACATGCATACATACATGCATACTCTACCACTGAACTATGTTCCTCACTCTTTTTTTTTTTTGGTTCCAGGGATCGAACTCGGGTCCTTGCGCTTGCGCAGCAGGCGGTGAAACCACTGAGCTAAATCCCTGGCCCATATGTTCCCCACTCTTACTGTGAATTTTTAATCCAGCTGAGATTTGCATGCTTAGTCTCAGTTATGCTGTTGCTTGAGTTCCTACTATATGCTAAGCATTTTATATTGGTATCTTCTTTAAGCTTCATTATTATTCTGTAGTAATTGCCGTTATCTCCATTTTTATGTAGGAAGATGATGGAAAATCAGAGAGGGGTATATAATAGCTAATTGTTAGTGGTAAGATTGAAACCCAAATTGACCTTTTTTAAAAAAAAAAAACTTTCTTTTTTTTGGTACTGGGGATCAAACTCGGGTCCTTGCGCTTGTGCAGCAGGCGGCAAAACCACTGAACTAAATCCCTGGCCCGTTCACCTTTTTTTTGAGTCAAGGTCTCACTATGTGTTCCAGGCTGGCCTTGAATTTGCTGTATAATACAGTCTGGCTTCAGACTCACAGCGATACTCCTGCCTCAGCCTTCCCAGTGCTAGGATTGTAGGTGTGTTCTACCATACCTTGCTCCCCAAAATGATTTCTGAGTTTGAATTTTTTCCCCCACTATATGATATATATACTTGATCAGTCATACTTGGAATCAGCTTGGAGCAATTCACAAATCATAATCTTTTTTCCTATTATTTTCTTTTTAGGTTTTTGTCAGGATGAATTGACAGAGCTCGATCCAGGCACTAGTAAGTTCTGAATGTTTCCCACTGTATGTTTCACACAGATTTTTTTTTTTTGGTACTGGGGATCGAACTTGGGACCTTGTGCTTGTGAAGCAGGGTGCTGAACCACTGAGCTAAACCCCTGGCCCCTCCCACTGTATGTTGGTAAGAAACAAATGTGTGTATATGCCTTTTAAATGTGTAACTTAAGGTGTCATTGAAAAGCTTTGTGTAATTGATTCACTTTATTTCACTTTAGTTTATGGTTATCAGAATGGTATTCTGTTTTTTACAATATGCTTTCTTTTTCTTTTCCATATATTGCTCAGTGGCCCTGGCCATTTATAGAAAGTTGGTTTGCTAAAACTTTCTCTTTAGGGCCGGGGATTTAGCTCAGTGGTTGCGCCACCTGCTGCTCAAGTGCAAGGACCTGAGTTCGATCCCCGTTACCAAAAAAATAAATAAATAATTAAAATAAAAATTTCTCTTTAGTACCAGTCTTGCTCTGGCCCCCATCAGCCTATGAATCCAGCAGCAATAGCAAAAATTGTAGTCTTAAGGCCGGGGATTTAGCTCAGAGGCACTGCGTGCATGCAAGGTTATGAGTTCAATCCCCAGTACCTGCCCCGCAAATGTAGTCTCACAGTCACTTGGCTAGTTTATAAATTTATAATTAGCTTTGGTACCCATTTAATTTGTAAAGTATTTGCATCTACATTCTTACTGGGACCATTTCAAGGTCTAGTTAAATGATAATGCTTTTCAGGACTTGAATTTAGAATAGTACCCGAGCTTATTCTCCCTTTATATCCTTGGTAGCAACTGAAAATTGATCATGACATTTACTGCAGAAGGCTTCTGATACTCTCATAAAAGCTGTTGAATTATTCTGCTTATTGGGCCAAGTAATCTAGTTCATTTAATATTTATGTATAGAATCTCTATGATGATATACAGACCTCTCCATTCCACTCAAGTGGGCATAGTTTCATGTATCAGTACAGAATGGAAGTCACCAAAAAAAATCATTTTTTTTTGGTACTGGGGATTGAACTCGTGTCGTGTCCTTGTGCTTGTGCAGCAGGCGGCGAAACCACTGAGCTAAATCCCTGGCCCCCCGAAAAATCATCTTTGAAGAGAAAAATTATACTTTAATGGGTTGGGATATAACTCAAGGGTAAAGCACTTGTCTAGCATATGCAAGATCCTGAGTTCATTCCCCAGTATGAACAAAAGAAAAAGTAGTGTACTGGCTAGTATTCTTAGTAATTCTTACATTTTTATCTTTGTGAAGTTAATATTTTTAACTTAAAATTTTTTTTTTTTTACTTTTAAAAGTATTTTTATCTTTTCTCTTTAAAGAAATACATAAAGTTTTGATGATTATAGTAAACAGGCAAAAAGTAAAAATTTAACATCTCAGTTTGTAGCAATCCTCTTGCCTCAGCCTCCCAAGTGCTGGGATTACAGGCCTTGTGCCTCCACATGTGGCAGATCTTGGGATTCAAATGGATACATTTAGAACTTTGAAGATATAGGAAGCCTGAAGACTGAGAATGGGATGTGTGTGTTGTATTAAATTGATTCTGGTTTTTAATACTGCAAATTCTGAGGGTTCTGACTGGAAAAGAAAAAATATGTCCTGTGTTACATCATGGCAGTTGCATGTTAGATTGAGAATAATAGGAATTTTTTTTCATTGTATCTTTGGAATTTGGAAGCCCCCCATGTTCTCTCCTCCCAATTTCCTGGTAAGGCGTGCCTGCTCACACTTGCTTATTTTGTAACAGGAAATACCTTTCCTGATAATTTCCACTTGTGGTTGACAGTGGTTACAGATAGTAGATTTGGAAGAACAGGTGGGATATGTTGGAGCTAGTTAAGGAAAGATGACTTTTGTCCAATTCAGATGGCCTTTTTCATCTTTTCTCTGGTAGAGCAGATGGGCAGCTATGCTTAGAATATAGGCAGCTGTTCACATTCTGGTTGCCTTCTTACGATCCTGGGCTCCTGGAGTCCAATGTTATAGCACAGGTTCAGGCTAAGTTCATTTCTAAAGAAGTTCCCCTATACCATGCCTGATGGCATAAGCTAAGGGCAGCCAAAGGTCAAGAGAAGTTCAAAAAAGCATAACCTTTCTGTGTTTCTGTTTCCAAATAACCCTAGTCTGCCCTGCTCCCTGAATTTTTCCCTCAGCCATCATGTTTACCGTGTAGTTGTAAAACTCAGTAGAACAAGGACTGACTTGATACAAGGGAAGTTAGAGAATAGATGTCATTGTTGCTTAAAACAGGAGAAATAATTGATTTATGTTTGGGGGCCAATGAGGCTATAAAACAGGAACAGTTAAGGGACCTGTGACTTCAGGATGGCTCTTGCTCTGATTTCTGTCCCACAGACAAGAGGCTCCCCAATAAAGGCTGTCAGCTTTCTAGGCTAAATTATTAATTCCTTTCATGCCTCTCAGGGATTGTAAACAGCACATAATACAGGGAAACAATTGGTACTGTTCAGTTATTGGGCAGATAGAGGGTCAAAGGGTAAATAGTTAGATTAGCAACAGCTGTTTGTCCTCCCCAGTTGAACTTCTGTCTCTTATCTATTTCAGCTAAGTAATTTTTTAATTTTTGGCTTACCTATAATAAAATCTATTTCTTCTCATATCCTAAAATAATTACATTGAGCATAAACACAGACCAAAATTGAAAACACTCAGTTCCAGTTACATTTCTAGAGTTGAAGATGAACATTATTTTTGTTTGTGTTATGTAGTCTGATGTTCAGAGACTACCATCACAAGGAAAGGAACTACTCGAAGTTAGAGGAGTTAGGAGCTTTTTAGTCATTGTCCCCCCACCCCAACTGGTTGAGGGTTCGAGTGCAGCTTAATTAAAACAAATTGCCTTTGTTTAACCTAGTAGAAGAATCATATATGCTCATTGTGGAAAACACTGAAAGACAAATACAAGCAACCCTAATTGCATCACCTAGAAATAACCATTGTACCTCATTTGACAACATGCTCTTCTTCGTGTCTGAGCTCATCTTTTACATAGTTAAGAATCATATTTAACTGTTCTCCTATTCTTGGGCTCTTAGGTTGTTTCCACATTCTAAATAATGCCCACAGGGAACGTGTTTGCTTCTAAGTTTTTCATCTGCATTTCAAATGAGTGCTTTAGCTTTTTGCATAGACAAAAACTTCTGAATTAAGAGCATGAACTTTGGCTCATGATTGCTTGGGCTCAGCTTGGCTTCAATATTTATGAATTCTGTGAGCTTAGTTATTTAATCTTTCTGTGTCTTAGGTTTCTCATCTATAAAGTGGGGATAATAAAAGTTTATTTCTATTTATTAGGGCTGTTTAAGGCTTAAATGAACTAATGTTTAAAAGGTTTAGAATAAAATAATCCTTGACAAATGGTATGACTCCCTCCCCCTTTTTTTCCTTTTGAGGCACTGGGGATTGAACCCAAGACCTTCACACAAAGTTTGAGTTGCTAAATTGTCCAGCTGGGGTCGAACTTGCAATTCTCCTGGCTTCATCCTCCCAGAGTGCTGAAATTACAGGCGTGTGGTACTACCCCCAGCTTACACACTATTAAATGTGTGCTATTTTTGCCTATGTAGTGGATTGTTGAAATTCTCAGGTTTGTGCTAATGGGCTATTGTAACTGCTTGCTTGCTTATTTATTTATTTGGTATGGGGGATAGAACTTGGGACCTTGAGCTTGTGAGGCAGGTGGCAGAACCACTGAGCTGAATCCCCGGCCCTGTTAACTGCATTTTATTAATGACGTGTAGATGAATCATTCCAGATGTTAGCAAACGTAAGTTATTGCGTCAAGTAAATAGTTCAGCCACAGGGACAGAGCTCATGTACTGACGACCATTTTGGCAAAGAGTGTTCTTTACCATCTGGTTAACTGTTAGGGTTTATCCCTCTTCCCCCACCAGCAGCAGGTAACCTCCCAAATGACCTCTGCTAACCCATTTATTTAACATCTTAGGAGGCTAAAGAAGTTAACCCTCTGCTTTGTAAAAACAAATACACAGGTTATGTACTTTCTTTTTGTTTAATAGCAAGATCTAATGGGAAGCATTCTGAGGGAGACCTGACAGTTAAATCATTGGACTCTTGCCATACTGGTAAATTTCCACCAAGCAGGGATCTGTGGGTGATGGCAAGGTAAAAAATAGCTTTTTGTTACTGCATCTCACTATTAACTTGCACTGACTTTACATTCAACTGTCAGGTATCTTTAGGAGTCTCCCAGGGACACTTTTGTGCCCATACACCCATGTATAGATGTAGTTACCACAGGCTGCCCAAAATTCCAATAGTTCATGTCTTAATGGTTGTAGTTGTCACACTGCATGTTGCAGTTTTTGGTATCAGAAAGCAGTTCATGTAGGGCCAAGGACAGTATTACATGCAAAGAATGAATTTAAGAGAGAATATTAGAGATTGAGAAAGAAAAGAGAATTGTCATTTCCATATGTACCAGGCACATTTCGTATATTCAGTAGCTGTGAGAAGAGTTCTATCTTTTTTTTTTTCTTCAAACTCAGGACCTCATGCTTGCGAGGTAGGCATGGTGCCACTGAGCTAAATCCTCGGCTGTATCATTGATGAAATACTTAATTTCACGTTTAACTTTGTGTAGTGGCTTTTACCATATTATAATAATGATAGCTGATACTTATTTTGTAATACACAAAGTGCTTTGCATGCATTTTTAAATTAAGACTGTCCCTGTTTTACAAATAAGACCTGTGAAATTTGAAGGATTAAATGACTCACCCCAAAGTCATGGTGATATATGACTTCAGAGCCCCTGTTTGACTAATCTGTTTGGTTGGTGGCTCTCTTAATTGTGAAGTCTTGGGTACTAACAATGGTAGGAGAGTTTAAGGCAGTATAATCATTTATAGCATAGATAGTGGGGCTTTTTATGCACAAAAGAATGAAGGCTATTTTTTAAGTGTCATTTGGGCATCTTTTTCATATATTGGGATGATTTGGACAAAAGTAGAATAGGCTCTGAAAGAGATTTCTTTTCAAGTTCAGGATTATTCTGTCAGTTATTAGGCAGGTTCTTTCTTGAAGCACAGTAAGCTAAATTCACAAATCTCTGCTTTTTCCTCCTTACGTTGCCTTTTTTCCACAACATTGTGTTCCCGATTTGAAGCCTGCTTCCCAAGCTTCAGCTGAATCTTCTGGGTCACTGCTAGATCACATCTCCTGAATGTGGCCTTTACTGGGGAGTTCCTTCTCATAAGGATTCTTTTGAACAGGGTGAGGGTGGTATGAGATCCAGAGCTTAGGTGGAATTCTCATCCCCTTGACCTCTGCCCCTGTTTCAGAGTGTATACTGACTTGTAGGGACTCTCTGTGGAGCCAAGAGTTTAGCACTTGTTTACAGTTGATGAAAAGATAGTTGCATTCAAAGGCCCTTGAATAGCCATGGACGTCTACCACTATCTCTGGTTGGTGCAGGGAATGCTTGAACATCTAAATCTGGAGATTTGTAATGAATGACTAAGGAATGAAAAAAACCCCTGAGGCCAGATAGGTTATAGCAGTTGTTCTTTTGTGGGAGCAGTGTTGTAACATTTTGAGATCAGGGAAAGGATTCTTACAAATCTTTTTAAAAATTTCCTTTAAAAAAGCTGAAAGTGGTTGCTTAAATTCAATACATGGTAACAGGAAGAAAGTAGGAATTCTTCTCTTACTTTTTGGATGTCTCAAACAAAATTTGCTGTGTTGTATAAATAATATCAGTATTGAAGAGATACTATAGATTAAAGTGACCCTCTTCCAAGGTATGCATAGTTTATTTATTTATTTATTTTGGTACCAGGGATTGAACTCAGGACCGTGTGGTTGCAAGGCAGGCACCGAAACCACTGAGCTAAATCCGTGGCCCTTTATGCATGGTTTTATAAATGAGCATTTTTTCTAGACAGTCTTCTGGTCCTCTAAGTACACTGAGAGTATAGCACCTCAATCCCAATGTGTATTTTTTTCTCTTTTTGAGGCAGGTTTTCATTATGTAGTCCAGGCTGGTTTAGAACTCTCAGTGATCCTTCTGCCTCAGCCTCTTGAGTACTGGGATTACAGGTGTGTGCCAACATGCCCAGTTCCCCAAATAAGTTTTTAAATTCCTTCTCTAGGCATGCTTAGCCTCTGCCTGAAGTTGTTGTTTTTAGGTTGAGTTTCTGTTGTGCCTATAAATCTGAAAGAAAAGCTGTCTTAGGAGGGTACTGACAGTCACTGTGAACCCAAAGTGAACATGCTCCATGGGTAAGCAGAGTAAAAGATTACATTGCAGAATAGTAAGATACAAAATGAAAATACAGTATATTTTTTTCATCTGTTAGTACAGCATTCCATATGCTAAGTATAGTCTGATCTATTGGTGTGTCTAGACTTATTTGGACAATGTTTAACTAAAAGCATGTTAGTTGTCAACCTTTAAAACCTGCAGGCCGCCGCCTGCCTCGCAAGCACAAGGACCTGAGTTCAATCCCTGGTACCAAAAAACCTGCAGGAGTTTTATGAATACGGATTTCTTGATTTCTTGGTAAATTGAAGCTCTGATACAGAGATTGGCTTTCTGTGTGATGATACTTCTTGCTTGGAACAGCGTGGTGGCTGCCCTCTTAGATGAGCCTCCACTCTCAGGGTTGTCCCAGACCCGTGTGACCTCCTTCACCTCTGTCTGTCTCCTGTCAGTCTTTTGTAGGCATGTAAGTATATAACACTTCAGAGATGAAGGTGTAGGAAAATGGGAACTCTTATAATAATAGCTGTCAGAACTGATAATGTGTTTGTTTTTGTAGATTTAGCAGTTTAAAATTTTTTTTTTTTTTGATACTGGGGATCAAACTTGGGCCCTTGTGCTTGCACAGCAGGTGGCGAAACCACTGAGCTAAATCCCCGGCCCCAGCAGTTTAAAATTTAAAAATACAAAATTAAAAAGTTCACATTTAGCAGTTTACAAACCAGGAATTTATTCTAAAGAAATGATGATTATGCAAAATATGTAGTCACAGATACTCCTTTTAGTCTTTGTTAATAGTGAAAAAATTGGAAACACCTCAGAAGTTTAATAGGGGGCTAATTAAATGCATTGTGGTCATTCATGTAGCAGAATGAATGCTACACGTGTTAAGAGGAAGGCACATTGGGCTGGGAATTTAGCTCAGTGGCTCCACTGCCTGCCTTGCAAGCTCAAGGACCCGAGTTTGATCCCTAGTACAAAAAAAAAAAGAGGAAGGCACATTTTCATCTGGAGGAAATGGAATTGTTTATGGTGGTATCTTTGGAGGAAATGGAATTGTTTATGGTGGTATCTTTGGAAAAAATGGAATTGCAGAGAAACTCATAACTCTGTGACTTAATTTTTTACAAGGATTGTTCATTATTAAGAAAAAAAGATAAATATTCTTTAAAAATTTTGGTTCTCATTTCAGCTGCTTGTTTCCAAAGCTGTTCTGCCAAATTGAGCCAGTTAGACCCTTGCTTGCCTCTTAGAGTGCAGGTGTTACATTCAGAATTCTCTCTTGAAATTGCTCTAAGGAAGGGACACAAGTAGCAGCCCAAGAACAGAATAAAAGCCTACAGTAGCATTTTTAGGGTTCTACTTGCAGCTCTACTTCTGTTTGCTAATAAAACTATCAGAATTGGCCTCCTTTTCAGTGTTACAAGGCTGAGCTGGGACTATCAAGAATGAAAGGACCCTGGAGTAGCTTCACATGTGAATTGGGCTGTCCTGTCAGTTGCAGGGTTAGTAACTGGGAGTGGTCCTACTGAAATGCCTGGCATGTGGGACAGTGGAAAAACCTGACGTTTGGATCCTGGTATAGCAACTTGCGGAGTGACCATGGGCAACCTGGGAAGCAATTTCTTCATCCATAAAACAGTAATCATTCCTCTTAGAGGTGGTTTTAAAAAACAGTATAATACTATATATGTGAATTTCTGTTAGAGTCAATCCTGCATCTTTCTCCTTTGCTGAAATACAGATTTCTAACTTTCTGGGGGGGGGGTTAATATTTAATGAGCACTTAGAGTATGCTGAAGTCCTTAAAACATTATTTGCTCTTCTTGGGAGCTCTGTGAGATTATTCTCAACTCTTGTTCTCTCCATTTTACAGATGAGGAGACTGACAGTTTAACACTTGGCCAAGGTCACACAGCTGGTAAGTGGCAGAACTAAACTGTGTGATCCCAAAAGCTGTGTCCTTTTTATCTTTTTAAAATTGAGGTGTGGATTTACATACAATGAAACACACAGATCTAAAGCAAAAAATTTAAGCAGTTTTCACAGATGTGTGCACCCTTATAATCCGTACTTCATCAAGGTAAGAACATGTTCATCCTTTCAGAAAATTCTCTTTGCTTTTCCTAGTTTACCCCACTGCTCACTTCCAAGAACCACTAACTTCTGATTTCTGTCCTGATTGACTGGTTTTGACTGTTCCATTGTCATAGACACATGTGCTCTTTTGTGTTCTTTTTTTTTTTTTTTGGTACTGGGGATCGAACTCAGGTCCTTGTGCTTGCGAGACAGGTGGCAGAACCACTGAGCTAAGTCCCCGGCCCTCTTCTGTGCTCTTTTTTCAACACAATTATGTGAGACTAATCCCCGATACAAATATTAATAGTTTTTTTTATTACTGAGTGATACTCCATTGACTGTGTGACAGTTTTATCTGTTCACGTGTTGACACCTGGCTGTTTCTCATTTTCAGCTATTACTAATAAACCAGCTACACAATTTCTTGTACAAGATTTTTATGGATACATTTTTATTTCTCTTAGATATACCTAAGAAATGTTGGGTTATATGGTAGATGTGTGTGAAGCTTTTTATGAAATTGTCAGTTTTCCAAAATCTATACATTTTATAGTTCTAGAAGTATGAGTTCCAAATATTTGATAACATTTGCAAACATTTTATTTATCAGTCTTTAATTTTAGTCATTCTAGTGAGCATTTTGTAATGGGATTGATGTGGTTTTAATTTGCATTTCCCTGATGACTGAGTTGATCATGTTTTCCTGCTCTTACTGGCTGTTCATATATATCATCTCTTTAAAGTGCTTAAGACTTGGCCATTAAAAAATGTTCTTTGCTCATTTTTATTGCCTCGTAGGCATTTTTTTTTTTTGTACTGGGGATCGAACTTGGGACCTTGGGCTTGCAAGGCAGGTGGCGAAACCACTGAGCTAAATCCCTGGCCTACCTTGTAGGCATTTTTGTTCTTGATGCAAGCTCTTCATCAAATATGTGTTGTAATTTCTCCTAGTTTATGGCTTTGGCTTTTACTTTTTAACTTTTTTTTTTGAGACAGGGTCTGCCTATGTAGTTCAGTCTGGTCTTGAGCTCACTATGTAGCACAGGCTGGCCTCGAACTCCAAACAATCCTCTTGCCTTAGGTATTACAGGTGTGCGCTACTATGCCCGATACAAATTTTCACATGTTTTATGATGATCAGGGCTTTTAAAAGTTTTTATGGAAACTAAATTTTTTGAATTTATGATTAATGCTTTCTCTGTCTTCCCTAAGAAATCTTGGCCTAACCTAAGGTTACAAAGATAGATATTCTGTATTTTTCTGTTAGTTTTATAACATTATTTATACTGATGTCTGTACTTTATCTTTAATTTTCGTGTATTATGCAGTAGGAATCAAAGTTTTTATGTGAATATTCATTTGTTCCATCACCATTTGTTGAAAAGACTTTCCTTATTGTATATTTTGATGTTCTTGGTGAAAAACAATTTGTGTGTTTACCTATGGACTTTCTATCTCTTTCAGTTTTTCTTTTGTTTCACAAGTATCATGATTTCTTGATTGCTTTAGCTCTATAATAAATCTTGAAATTAGGTAATGTTAGTCCTCCAACCCAGTTCTTCCTTTTCATAGTTATTTTGGCTTGGTTTTTTTCATTTTTATGTAATTTAGAATCAGTTGTTCATTTTTTAAAAACAAAAAGCTTAACAATTTAGAGTGTCTTAATATTTTTTTTTTTTTTTTTTGGTACTAGGGATTGAACTCAGGTCCTTGCACTTGCACAGCAGGCGGTGAAACCACTGAGCTAAATCCTCGGCCCAATTTTTTATTAATATTTAAAAAATTTTAGTGTTGAGATCTTATACATCTTTCTTTAAACTTACTGCTAAGTATTTTGTTTTGTTTTGTTTTATTTTGTTTTTGGTACCAGGAATCGAACTCGGGACCTTGTGCTTGTAATGTATTTTGGTTTTTAATGCTATAATAAATCATATTGTGGGCCGGGGATTTACCTTAGTGGCACCGCGCCTGCTTCACAAGCACAAGGTCCTGAGTTCAATCGCCAGTACTGAAAAAAAAAATCATATTAACATTTATTTTCTAATTGTTACTGTTATATAGAAATGCAATTGATTTTTGTATATTGAGCTTGTACCTTGTAACACTGTTAAATTTGTTTACTAGTTCTAGTAATTTAAGAATAAATTCCTTGGGATGTTTTATGTATGTATCTGTGAATAAAGACGTCTTCCTTTTTGATTATGACTTTTATTTTTATTAACTTAATGCACTGGCTAAGATTTCTAGTTCAGTGGCAGACAGAAGTGATGAGAATGACATTCTTGCTTTGTTCCTAATCCTAGGGAGAAAACATTGAGTTTCACTATCAAGTATAATGTTGGTTCTTGGGTTTTCTTTACTTTTTTTTTTCCATTAAGTTTATTGGTACCTTTTAGGTATAAAATACAGTTAAATTCATCATTGGGATCTTGTACCTTTACATGATGTATCTTGGTTCTTATTTTTTTCCCCTTCCCCTGCCCTCCCTTCACC
>NW_004624760.1:10451654-10605736 GCF_000247695.1 Heterocephalus glaber
GTAAAATTGACAGAAATTAAAGGAGAAATAGACAACTAAATAATAGCTATAGATTTTAATACTCTTAATAACTGATACAGTATTTACAGAGAATATTAACAAGGATATAAAATAACTCATCAATACTACCGAACAGTTTGACCTAATTCAGTTTTTGAACTATATGAAGAATAAACGTTTAAGTTCACAGAGAGCAATCTGAGAATATTCTGAGGGGCTGGGACTGCAGCTCAGTGGTAGAGCGCTTGGCTCGTATCTGTCTGCATGGTTTTAGGTTTAATATCCAGCGCTCCAAAAAGAAAAAATAAAAGAGTATTCTGGGCCATAAAACAAGTCTTTGATTATTTTCAGTGGCTAAAATTATGTAAGATAACATCTATGACCACAGTGGAATTAAACTAGGTATCTATACAGAAAGAAATCTGTAATATCCCCAAATATTTGAAATTAGATAATACACTTACAGATCAAAGATGAAATTCCAAGGCAAACCGTAAAATATTTTTAACTAAATGAAAATGAAAACGCAACATACCAAAAACAACCCGTTTCCTAAATTTTTTTTTTGGTACTCGGAATCTAACCTTGGGACCTTGTGCTTGCAAGGCAGGTGGCGGCACCATTGAGCTAAATCCCCGGCCCCCCTTCCTTTTCCTCTATGGATTCTTCCATCTACTTTTCAGCCAAATGGAGGTAGGTTCTGGATCTAGAGGAAATCTTCGGTTTTTTTTAAAGACAAAAATTTTGAAATTAATTTATTAAATGTTGAAATTGTTGATCTTTATTGCTAAGCACTTGGAAAATACCGGAGACTATAATAATATAAATCACTGGTGATTCTTCAATTTAGAGGTGACGATTGTAACTCTTTTTGCTTCTAGTCTGTTTAAACATCCAGCCTGCTTTTTACCTTGTCAGCTAGTGCAGGTTTGATTGTACAAACACACTAAGAAGTTAGCATTTTGTTTGACAGATTTTGTCTTAAGATTTTTTACATGTATTCTTAAGCAATCATGGGAAGCAAATACTATTCTCTTATTTGCAAATGACACAGATTTAAAGGTTAAGTAACTTACCCAAGTGCATATATTTGATAAGTAATGGAATTGGAATTTTTACCCTCATTTAGCTCAGGGTCTTTACCACTATCTCTTCAGAAATCTTTTTCCAGCCATGACTCTCATGCTAAAATTATTCTCTGCAAAATGATCAGTAATTATTTTTTAATCCTTCCCCATTCTCTGGAGAGAGATAATAGCAACACAAGTGTGACTATAACTGTCTGCACTCAGAAGAGTAGTGGTGGCTTTAGATGGTGCCAATAAATGTTGTCAATAGCTGAAAGGTAGATGACAAAAAGTGTGGTGGCAGGAGAAGGGTAGGAATCCATTGTTAAACTAGTGAGTTAGGCTTTGCTTCTGACTAGCATTTACTTGCTCAAAAATCACCTGGTGAACTTATTAAAATATGGGCTTTAGGGAACTATCTAGGGCTCAGAAATCTGCATTTTAAAAAGCAATTCTAGGGCATCTGAAATGAACAGACATTTCTCAGACAAGTAGAAACAGCAAATAAACATATGAAAAAGTATTCAACATCACTGGTCATCCAAGAGATGCAAATGAAAACAACGCTGAGATTCTACCTCACTCCGGAAAGAATGGTGGCTATCAAGAATCACCCAATAGCCAGGGATTCCGCTCAGTGGTTCTGCTGCCTGCCTCACAAACACAAGGACCTGAGTTTGATCCCCAGTACCAGAAAAAAAGAAGAAAAAAAATCAACCAATAACAAATGCTGGTGGGGTTGTGGGGAAAAAGGAACCCCTCTCCACTGTTGGTGGGAGTGTAGACTGGTGTAACCACTGTGGAAATCAGTGTGAAGATAGCTCAAAAAACCCATTAGACCCAGCTATTCCACTGCTGGGTATCTTCCCAAAAGAATTAAAAGATTTATACCACAGTGATATATGTGTACCCATGTTCATAGCAGCACAATTTGTAATAGCTAAAACTTGGGAACATCCCAGTTGCCCATTAGCTGGAGACTATATAAAGAAAACGTTTTTTTGTTTTTTGTTTTTTTCTAAAATGGATACTCTCCAGCCATAAAGAATGAGAAACTAGGGCCAGGGATTTAGCTCAGTTGTTCAGGTGCCTGCCTTGCAAGCACAAGGTCCTGAGTTCGATCCCTGGCACCAAAAAAAAAAAAAAAAAAAAAGGAACGAGAAACTAGAGACATTTATAGCCAAATGGATGCACATTGGGGCCATACTCTTAAGTGAAATAAATGAGGCACACGTGTAAATACCGAATAGTTTCTCTGGTGTGAGAAACTGAAAGTGTAAATAAGGATCAAAATTTATAATAGATAATGTGAAATAGGAAGAAAAAGTCCAGAGGGGAAGGGGAAGGGGAAGGGGAAGTAGAAGGGGTAGGGGAAAGGAAAGAAGGGAAAGGAAAAAACGGAAACACAGTCTTTGTAATTAGGGAGGGTTGGAGGGGTTGAAGGGAGAGCAGGGGAATAGGGAAAAAAATAAGAACTAAGATACATCATGTAAAGGTGCAGGTTTCCAATGATGAATGTCATCATATTGTATACCTAAAATGTACCAATAAACTTAATAATAAAGCAATTCTAGATGATTCTGTTATAAAACAGGGTTTGGGATGCACTGGCCTGAAGCTCTTGTTTTTCCTGAATTCTTATAGTTATTTTACATTTTTTCATTTGGCTTTGATTTATCTTGTTGGTTCTTTTCTCATTCAATTGTACTATTCCTTTCCGTCCTTGAGAAGAAAAAAAAAACTAGAAGGCTATATTGATAAGATTCTTCTCTTATTGCCTTATTTGACTTTTGCAGTGAGAATCTATTATCTTAGAGTTAAGTGTATGATAAATTAGTCAGAACTAAGGCCCATATTTTCTTATCATTAGCATGAAATATTTAATGGCTTATAGGATGTAGAGAATTGATATTACATTCTAATTTTTGTTAAGAAAAGTGTGTATTTCCCATCTCAAATATTTTTCCTATCTGAGGGATATGATTTACAAAGGTCAGAATTAATGAGTTATAGGTTTGGTCAAAAGACAGTTTTTAAGTACAGTTGAGCTATAATAACCAGGGCATTTATAGCATGACATACCATATAGCTATTCAAAAGAATAAGGATAATATGAAAGATTGTTGTGGAAGAATATCTGTAATATGTAGCTGAATTTGAAAAGGCAAATTGTAGAACAACGAGTATAAAGTGAACTCATTTTTGTTTAAACTACCACCCAAAATGCTCCAAATTATAGATATGTGTCTGCTTCTCTGTGCATAAAGTCTCAATGATACAAAATTTTAGATTATGATTTTTATTATCTTAAATAATTCCAAATAATAAGTTCATGTGTAATTTCCTCTGAGGGAAGGGATTTAAGATAATGAGGACAGATTTTTAACTTTTACTTTATTTGAATTTTTAAATAGCATGTGATTTTTTTTTAAATTTAAAAATTGAGCCGGGCATAGTGGCACATGCCTGTAATCCTAGCTACCTGTGAGGCTTAGCTAAAAGAATCTCAAGCTCAAGTCCAGATTGGGCAATTTTGCAAAAAAATAAAAGAAGCTGAGGATGTAGCTCAGGGTAGAGTGCCTCTGGGTTTAATGGTTTAATCTCTAGTACTATATAAAAAAAAAGGTTGTTTTGAAGATATGATGTGATGTCAAGGTGTATCATTTATTTGCCCGATAAAATATAATTACCTTAAGACTAAAACTTTGAAAAAGAAAAAAGAAAAGGACTGGGGATTTGGAGTACTACCTTTGTATTAGAACCAAAAATATTAAGAGAGACGTTGGCTAAGTTCACCCAGAGGAACAGTAGCTGCCACACTCTGGTGACTCTGTGTGTGCTTTGGCTTCCTTGAGTTGTTTGGTCCGCAGTTTGCATTCATTGATCAGTGAGTCAATTTAGATTCAAACCCACCGACAGCAATGAATGTTGAGTGCAGCCATCAGTGCTTCCAGTTGGTGGAGTTGCCTTGGTCTTCCTCATCTTCTGGCTGTTCTTTTCCACATTGGTGTTTTGAAGTCTGTTGGTGTCTTAATAACCAGCCATCTGAGTGATTGAGGGCACATGTAATTATGGGTCAGTCACATTGACGCTAGAGCTTGGAGGTTCTTAAAGATGGAAAAACAGTGAGAAGACCAGAGCTTCTGGAGAGCCTCACAGGTGCTCTGTGACCACACAGGCAGTGCTTGGGTGGTGGTGACCCTTCTAAAGCTGAGGGACCCTGCTTCTTCTCTGTTGCCCACCAAGAACTTTGAGTGCTCTTGCAAGGTGAATTAGTGAAAATTATGTTTAGAGTTAAGTAATACCTTACATATATTGAGCCTTTGCTCTGTGCTAAGAGCAGTTCACAGCACTTTGTTTTATATGTTATCTCAGTCAATCTCAGAACCCCATGAGGTAGGTTCTCTTATTATCCCCCATTTTATATGTGAGAAGACAGACTCAGACACTTGCTCAGGATCACACAGCTAGTTAGAAGGTTGAGCCCAGATTCATCCCAGTTTTGTCTGGCTCCAGAACTAACTTTCTGCTTGGATTTTTTTGCTGCTTAAGTCTTCCCTTCTCCTTAATGCAAAATTTCCCCTTAATGCAAAATGTGAGAGAAATAGGAATAAAATATTTGCCTAGGTTTCATTCCAAAATGAAGTACGTATCTTTAATAAATTTTTTCTTGATATATTCTATTTCTCACCAGCATTGTGTATTCATAGGACATATTTAAGTTCATTAGGTATTATCATGGGGCTTTCCTTTACCTTGTTAAAATGAAGCACTGACTTGTTGAAATGTATCAGAAAACAAAAAACAACAAAAAAAAGCAAAAGCAAAGAAAACCAAAAATAGTGGGCAGTACAAATAGACAGGAACTGCAGAGATCACTGGACCACCTTTGGGGGATATGCCATAACACCGTGGCTGGTGATCTCATGTCACATGTGAAGGTACAGCCTAATCCTCTGCTTCAGGAAATGTAGTGTTGTCTGTAAGGACCCCAAGGTACAGTCAACGGTCAGTGGTTTTTTTAAATCCCAAACTCACCGACAGCGTTGAATGTTCCGTGGAGTCCTCTGAAGGCTGGCCTGAGGCCCCTCTTCAGCCTGTACCAGGGTCCCAGGGCCAATGAGCAGTGAGAGCACTACTGGCGGAGACAACATTTTTCCAGGTTTCAAGTTAAGAGTAAACTATGAAATCAATTTGTATTTAGCAGCAAGGTAATAAACTGCAAGATTGTAGATTGCAGTAATTTATATAATGAGCAGACTCATATAGATGTCAGAAAATGACTTTGATATTATTTTGTAATTCTGAAAATGTCAAATGCCCAATTTTACAGTAGTATTTTAATTATGAGAGAGCAGAGGTAAGAAAGATTAACATGTATTAGAGACTTACTGTGTACTAGGATTTGTATATTTTATCTCATTAAATTCTCATCCATGTTTTCCTGATGAAAAAAATTGAATCTTGGAAAGATAAAGCAATTTTCCCAAAGTTATGTAGCCAGAAGCCAAGGTTACAAGCCAGAACTTGAACATTAGACTAAATTATTTATTTTTCACAGACCATCCTTTCTCTTCCCTTGTCTACCATCAAACTTGCTATCTGGAGATAGAATCTTTACTGTAGAGCTAAATCAAACATGGAAATTTCCTCCTCTTTGTCTATAGTAATAGAAGGTAGGTTTGCTGGCAAAAGGTTTCATAGGAAGATGGAAGACAATTGACCTCCATAGTCAATGATCTCCCTAGTGAGAATCCTGGATCACTAAATTAGTACAGAAGTAGCAGTGATACCTAACAAGTTATTTTCCATTTTGAAAGGGCATAAAGTAAACAGGAATTCACCATCTAATGGAAAGCCTACACATTTTTTCAGTAAGGACCGAGTAACTAAAACATCAAGTGTCTTTGTTTAGTTAAAAAGGTATCAGTTCATATATGGCATAGTGGTTACTTTTTTTTTTTTCCCCTGGTACTCTGGGGATCTAACTTGGGTCCTTGTGCTTGTGAGGCAGGCGGCATAGTGGTTACTTTTGATTATTTCTTGAATGTCTGCTTTGAAAAATCTGGAAAATGAATTAATATCGACCTGTTTAGAAAATGGGGTTTATAATGGGAGGTGTCCAGGAGTGCTCAGTAGGAAAAGGGCTTACAAAACTGCTGGCTAAATTGAGGTTAATAATAAAATAGGGGGGTGGGCCAGGGATTTAGCTCAGTGGTTCCATCGCCTGCCTCGCAAGCGCAAGGACCTGAGTTCGATCCCCAGTACCAAAAAAAAAAAATAATAATAATATAGGGATAGTTATTACTATTTGCTTTAGGTTTAAACATTAAAAGGTTGATTGTTCTCAAATTCATTTTGATGATGATGATGATGATGATTTTCTGATACTAGGGATTGAGCCCAGGACCTGGTGCAACTGCTCTACCACTGAGCCATACTTCTAGCTGTCAAATTCATTTTTTGTGGTTTTGGTTTTTTTTTTTGGTACTGGGGATCGAACTCGGGTCCTTGCACTTGCGCAGCAGGCAGAGAAACCACTGAGGTAAATCCCCGGCCCTCAAATTCATTTTTTAAAACAAGCCAACTACGTTAAGAAATTTCCAGGTATAGTGGCACACACCTGTAATCCCAGGACTTAGGGGCCTGAGGCAGGAGGACTGCAGCAAGTTCAAGGCCATCCTAGGTTACACAGTTCGTTCAAGGGCAGCCTGAACTACATAGCAAGACCCTGTTTCAGAAAACCAAAAAAAGATAAAAGAAATAATAAATAATAATAAAAACCACTGAGAATTTGGTTCAGATGTAAACTGTTTTCATTCTATATTAGTTTATTTCATTCTCCTTCAAATTTCTCCAGTTTGTCTACTTTGTTGAGCTTTCAGTGATATGATTTTATTGCAGACCAAGAAAAAAAATTTTTAAAAATTAAGCAACTGTTACTATTTAGTATTTTAAAACTCTTTAATTGATTTATTTGTTTATTTTTATTTATTTGTTTTTTGGTACCGGTGATTGAACTCAGGACTTTGCACTTGTGAGGCAGGTGCGGCACCACTGAGCTAAATCCCCGGCCCTTTAATGGATTTATTTTAAATGATTTTTACTTTGGACTGATAATGTGAAGAAGTGTCAAGCCTTACACCAATTGGATAAATATTCAGACTTTTAAAAAAACACTGATTTGTGCTGTATCAAGCCATTCAATGCTCGCAAAATACCATTCCTTAAACTCAGGATTCTAGAATGCTTTTCATAGCCTTGAAAAACAATAGAAGAGTGAAAGGTAGGTTTCTGGAATGACATAGGAAAATTTCCTATTGTATTTGAGATAGTTAACTTTCATGGCATAGAGCCTGGCATGGTGGGCAACACTCCTGTAATTCCAGCACTCTGCAAGTTGAAGCAAGAGGATTGCTGTGAGTTTGAGACCAGTACATGTTAAGTTCAAGGCCAATCTGAATTACATAGCAAGACCCTGTCTCAAAAAACAAAAAACAAAACCTTTCATAGCATAAAGGCCTTTATCATTTTTATTCTTTCTTTAGGTCCTTAACTTTATAGTTTTTATTCTTAAGCAGGTTTAAGGCAGATTAGGTCTTTTAAATGAATTTGGCTAAGAGGATTATGTACTCCATGCAAGGATAAAAATCTAAAGGATTAAAAAAGTTAAGGGTTAAACGAGCCAAGATTTTTTTTTTTTTGTACTGGGGATTGAACTCAGGACCCTTTGCTTGCAAGGCAAGCGGCAGAACCACTGAGCCAAACCCCCAGCCGAGCTAAGATTTAAGCTGAGCATTTAATAAGTTGGTCTCAAGTCTGTCTGAACTCACCATGCCATTCCTTTATCATTTCACTTACCTTCTTTCTTTTCCACAGATACCATGAAATATGGAAACCCACATTTCTCCAACTTGGAGCTGTAAATGTTTTCATAGTCTTTCAGGGCCTCTTGCTATACTTGGAAGAAACAAGAAGTACAAACTCAATGAAACAGTATATTTGAGTGATTAATAATAGAAGAGTCACTGTCTCAGGTGGCTGTCTGGCAAGGTACTTCTCAAGCACTGTGCAGTTAGCCCCTCTAGAAGCATTTGGGGTCAGGCTGCTAGCCTTGAGGTTTTGTTTTGTGGTAATGGGAATTGAACCCAGGGCCTTATCCCTGAGCTACATCTCTACCTTTTTGGTTTTTTTAACCTTTAAGACAGGTTCTTGCCAAGTCATTAAGTTACCCAGGTTGGACTCAAACTTGTGATCCTCCCACCTCAGTCTCCCAGAGTGCTGGGATTACAGGTATGCACTACCATTCCCCCAAGGATAAATTTTTAAATTTTAAAGATGACAGCAGTATGTCAGCATGAATCTACATCCTTTTCAGCTGCTAGTTGTCTGCTCTGTTCTTTTGATTCAGCATTAGACTTGTAGGGGTCCTTTCTTCTATACTAGCCCTTGTTCTTGTGGAGCCCAGTTGCTACCCAGGGAACTGAACACAGTACAGCTGATGACAAAGGTTGATCCACATGCTGGTGGGATATGCTGCAAACCACCTCAAGGGAGAATGAGAAAGGATTAATTCTGCCTGGACCTGCTAGGAAAGATAGATCAAAATAGGTCACATTTGATCTGGCCTTTAAAGGTATAGTTGAATTTTTACTAGACAAAAGGAAAGATAATTCCAATAGAGGCGAAAACCATGCAAAGAAAATCCTAGAGGTAGGAAGCTCAGGTAATGGTGAGTAGTGAGATTAACCTCTCAGTTTCAGTTAATGCCTTTTTTGTTGTTGTTTTGTTTTGTTTTTGTGGTACTGGGGATTGAACTCTGGACTTTGTGCTTGCGAGGCAGGCACAGCACCACTGAGCTAAATCCCCAGCCCTAGTTAATGCCTCTTAAAACAGGAGGCCAATAGCACTTGGCCTTGTAACACACACAGCTTTGAAAATTAAATGAGGTTACATATGTGGATGAGCATGTAAGTGTAATTGCTAAGTTCTCTCTTCTCCCATTGCTCTTGTTGCATAGGTGCTGAAATAGAATAAGTGAAGTACCTTATTGTAACAGTCTTCCAAATTGCATAATCTTTGGCTTTCTTTTTTTCCTTTAAAATTACCATGATTTAAAATTTTTATATATTAACTGTTTGCAGAAGCATTATTATGACATACCCAAGAACATAGATTTTGAGGCCAGAATTGTGATTTTGCAATCTACTGGCTTTGTGGTCTTGGGCAAATTACTTTACTTCTTTGTTTCTGCTTCCTTATCTATAAAATGGAGACAATGATAGCCTGAACCTAATAGAACAGTTGTGAGGGCTAAATGAGTCACTGTGCCAAATCTTTAAAACAACTCATGGCACAGGTTAGAAGTTGTGTGTATTTTTGTTATTTTAAAATTACTTAAATTAGTAAAAGCATTTATACCATCATTTATATGTTTTGCCCAACATTTGGCTTCTAGTCCATGGACATAAAAGTACCGGTTCTTTCATGGTTAAAAGAATTTATGACTAGCTAAAAACATTTTTGAAATTACTGTAATACCACTTTCTTTGTAAAGTTTTCATTGGCATAATATTCAGTTTCCTTAGTCTGTAAAATGAGAATATGAGTAGCTACTTTGTTGATTGTGAGAATTAAGTTAGATAATATAATTTAAAAATCTTTGGAAAGCTATGGATTCTCTCTCTAAATACATGCACCTAACCACAAAATTTTGAAGCAGATTCAGTTATGGAATCTTAAGAGCTCATCCATCGCCTCCCAGGAGGTTTGGTCTATGAGGTTCTCTTGCTACCTTTGAGGGACCTGATCTTTTCCTTTCTAGCAATGGTAACCTGCCAGCCATGATGCTGCTCTTGCTATCATCTGGTCACACCTGCCACACCCTTCCTTGTACCACAACCTGTGTGGTGAAACCAGATGGCAGTGGTTCCTGGAAAAGTAGCTATTTAGACATCACCAAGTTCTGTAATAATTACAGATAACACCATTAATTGCTAACTTGGTGATTGTACATTTACAGCTTCTGAAAGAAATTGCCAGATGAGAAGTCACAAATATTTGAATGAATGTTAACTATCTTACATTACAATTTCTTATCTTCCTCCTCTTCCCCAGCAGCTACTTGGTTTGTGACTACTAATTCTAGTTTTAAGTTAGGCTGAAAGAGGGTGGGATTTCAAGGCATGCTGAATGTAGTGTTTACTGAATATTAGAAAGGAGAAAAGAGAAAACCCCAAAGATTGTGGTTCTACATGGGGATTATTGTTACTCTTATATTTAGTGTGCTGAAGGTTTTACCAAATCAAGGGAAGGAATGGAAAATTAAACTCAGTAACTTAGAACTTTACGTTTGATGTAGGTTACTTCAGATATTGGGGATGATTCTGGAAGGTAGGAGGAAGTAGGCAAGCCAAGTCAATGAGATGGCAAAATGTCTTAGTACTAAACGCAGTAATTTTTTCAAATGAGACATACTTCAAAACCTTCCAGAACACTCTCAGGGCTACCTGAGTTCTCTGCCCCAGAGTTAAAGTGACTTCATATGTCTGAGATATTACTATTTTAGGTTTTGCAAATTTATAGGAAGCAGTACTTCATTTCTCCATGGTAAATTAGTTCACAGGATATCTGCAGTCAATGAACAGCTCTTCTAATTAACTCAGTCTTTCTTTTTTTTGCAGTCATGAAACTTTGATGAAATATCAGCAGTAAGACTAAGTATTTCTTTCTCTGACCCATTATAGTTTATTGGGTTAAATTAATCATTTGGCACCTTATACTTTAAAAACTTCTTAAAAAGTTTATTATTGCTCTAGGTGGATTATTGCTTGTTTTAAGGCATCTTAAGTTATGGATAAGTAGACTTACTTTTTTTTTCATGACAATTTTTAGTTATCCTTAACATTTAGGGAGAAAGCTTTTTGTATGTTACTTTTCTTGACTATTTCCAATAAATAGTTGAATATTTACAACATATAATACCTTAAAACCTTTATTTCTGAATATTCTGTAGAAAATCTATACCTGGATCTACCTCATACTTTCATAAATGAGATAATACTAATTATACTATAATACTAGGTTGAACAAGCTATTAATACTTGAAATACTACTTTTAGACATTCCTGAAATGGCTAACCTGAAATTGGACAATCCCTGGTTTTTCAGTGGGAATGCTAATCACAGATGGGGAAACATTCTGGGTTGAAAGAATAGAAAATGAAGCTTCAATACACAGTTTTACAATTTAAAAAAAGTAACATGAGCCTTAAAGATCATTCAGTCTAGTGGATTCCAAACCTGACTTTGCATCAGAATTAAAAGTGTAAGTGGTAGGGCCGGGGATTTATCTCAGTGGTTCCAGCACCTCCCTGGCAAAGAAAAAGTGTAAGTGGTAGAAAAATGTAGCCTGTTAGCAGTGCAGATTCCTAGGCATCACCCCAGACTTAGTAAATCAAATTTTCTAGGAGTAGGTTTTATAGTTTCGAGAGGTCCCCAGGTGATTCTGAAGTAATCATTTCATGGACTTTTGGAACTTTATGATATAGTCTAAAAATCTAAACAGAATGAAACAAACTTAGAAATGAAGATCCTAAATCACACAACAGGGTTAGAGTTGAAATCCTTGAATCTAGATGTATGTAGTTTTACTTATTAAACACTACCCATATGAATAAAGCATGCCTTCTACAGAAGTTTCCTTATGTTCTATTGAGCACCTGCAAAGTACCTTGCCTTCAAGTCTCCTTGACAGGTCCAACATCTTAGCTGTAGGGATGCACACAGAACTCTTGGAGATGGACTACTGATGTGGACTTGGTATGTTTTTTTGAAGCATTTGACTAAGTAATGCTGAGTGGTGTTGACTTAAAAACCATCCATGGTACGAAATGAGAAATAGCTGTTAGGTGATCAAAACTCTGTGATGATCCTCTAGGCTCTGACATTTATCAGCCACTGTTGCATTTTACTACTTTTCTCTAATCAAAAGTGACTACTGCTGGATGGAAGAAGTTCGCAGAACCTCTGGCTGCTCTCTGGGGAGGAGTTTATTTTAATTGCCAATGAGAAGGTAGGCATGATTTTAATAAAGATCAAGAACTTCCAAATCTGTTTCTGCTTGGGCTCCTGGCCAAGTGTCCATCCTCAGGAGGGAGTTGGTGTCAGCTGCTGCCTTGTGACTTGAAGGTATTTCAGAAAAGCCAAAGGCATTACAGAAGCCTTTCCTGAGTTGGCAGGTGGGAGTGGCACCAGGAATCAAGGGCTGACACATGCCATCAGACTATAAAAAGTGGATTTTGGACACTAATAATGACTTTTGTCAAGGCTCGGTCTGATAAAGCTAGGAGGACTCAGGTTGGGGCCTCATTTGCATAGGAAGGGATTTGGAGCTTAAGAGGACACATGCCAAGAGTTTTTGCTGTCCTGATTTTGTCAATGATGAATCCTTTACCCTTGACTTCTGTCACTCCTTTTTAAAGGATGATAATGCAAGTACTGGATGGGTGAGGTAGAGAGGTAGCTTGGTTATACTTGGCATATCTCCCTGTTTGCTTGTTTTCTTCCAATTTTCTCTATGGAACAGAATTTGAAAGGCCACATCTAGGCTGCTGTTTTGTTCTATCTGTATCTGAAGGCATACTGGGCTATAGTCATAGGTGCTTTATTTCCACAAGTGCCACTTTGCTGGTGACCATATACATATTGATTGGCAGTTGTGGGAAGTTAAAGTATTATTTAAAGTAAAGTGTTGTTTTTCAGATCTCAGCGCTGTCATTTTGTAGCTGTGTGACTTTTCACAAGAATAATTTTTTTTGTTTGTTAATTTTATTTTGAGACAGAGTTTGTTAAGTTGCTCATATTGACCCTCAACTTGTGATCCTCCTACCTCAGCTTCCCAAATAGCTGCAATTACAGGAATGTATGTGCCACCTTGCCTGACTTGGCAAGGGTAAGTTTAACCTCAGTTTCTTATCTGCAAAGTGGAAATTAGTAATTAATTTTACTTATATCACAGAGTTGTTATGAGAATTAAATGAAATCAGGAATATAAGTGTACCTGGTGTATAACACTCAGATTGCAGTTACTGTTATTATTGTAATTATTTGTTCAAACTTGTTTACTTAGAAGTGTCTCTAAAACATTGTCTCGAGGCTGGGGATTTAGCTCAGTGGTTTTGCTGCCTGCTGCGCAAGCACAAGAACCCAAGTTCGATCCCCAGTACCAAAAAACAAAACAAAACAAAAAACATTGTCTTAGTGAGCAGAGGAATTGTGTAAAAAGAACTTAAATTGAAGTCAGGGCACCCAGTCTACCTGTTACTTAAATTATTATACCTTTCTATAGCGAAACAAATTATACCAGCCAAAGCCAAACAAAATCAGGACTTATAAGATCTCTTGCCACACAGAATCATCTGTAGAGCAGTGTTTCTTAAACTTTTTGGACTGAGGACCTTTTATATTCATAAAAATTATTGAGGTTCTCAATTACTTTTATCAAAAGCCATATATTTTTAGTGTACAGAAATTAAAACTGATAAATTTTAAATATTTTAGTTTCTTGAGAAATTAAAATGAACCCACTATAAAGTAACTCTGTGTGGTGCAGTGCTGGGGGTTGAACCCAGGGCACATGCTAGGGAAGTGCTCTGCCACTGAGCTACATCCTCAGCCCTACCTAAGTAACTTTTTAAAATTAAAAAAAACAAAACTGTAAGGATATATGCTATGGCTTGTGTTTACTTGTCCCCACAAAGCCTCATGTGTGGTCATAGGTGGATCTTCTTCTGGAATTGCTTCATCATGCAATGCTAGGCTCAAGGGCACTAGGATTGAGGGTGTGAGTGCTACTACCCTAAGTAGTCTGGATAAGATAAAAGAGGCAGAAAGACATTGCTTTTGCTGTCTTATGTAGCCATGAACTGTTGCCCGTCTGTCACCCTGCCTTGAACTGAAACCTCTATGAACTGTAAGCTGAATAAACCTTTCCCCTTTAACGTTGGGTATTGGGTATTTTGTCTCAGCATTGAGAGAAAAGTAACTATAAGACAATATATTTTTAAAAAATTTGCTAGAAGAATGCCATTTAATATTTTACAGATCTCTTTAAGTATAACTTTATAAAAGACAGCTATTTTCAAATCTCTATGTTACAGTATATTGTTTTGGTTGAAATACATGAAGAAATTCTGCTCTCATATCAATATGTAGAGAAAAAAAGAATTTTAATAGCCTTTGTAGATAATTGAGCTTATTTTTCACAGTCATACCGTATTGCAGTCCTTGATAGTTTTTTTTGTACCAAGATCAAACTCAGGACATTGCACTTAATAGGCAGGCTTGGCGCCACTGAGCTACATCCCTGGCCCAGTCTTTGATGTATTTTTTTTTTGTTGTTGTTGTTGTTGTTTTGAGTCAGGGTCTCCCTTTGTAGTTCAGGCTGGCCCCAACTCACTATGTAGCCCAGGCTGGCCTCGAACTTGCAGTGAAGTGATCCTCCTGCCTCAGCCTCCCAAGTGTTGGGATTACAGACCCGGCTTTTGATAGTTTTTAAAAGGCTAGTTATGGTCCGGCGATTTAGCTCAGTGTTTTTGCCGCCTGCTGCGCAAGGACTGGAGTTCGATCCCTGGTACCAAAAAAAAAAAGGCTAGTTATGGTGTAGAATCTAGAAGCATACTAATGAATTTTTCATATTCTACTTTATTAGCATAATAAATGGAAGTTTTACTCAGGTGTGTTTTTTTTTTTTTGGTACCGGGGATCAAACTCGGGACTTTGCGCTTGCAAGGCTGGTGCCGGGACCACTGAGCTAAATCCCTGGCCCCTACTCATGTGTGATTTTATAACATGTTGCATCGCTCATTTCTAAATCACTCATTCAGCGAGTTATATCAAAATATCAATTTTGTTAATATTACTGTTTATTTTATCAGAAACATTTTTAACAATTGTGAAGTAGCAGAGTTCACATTAGCAGATACAGATTTTCCAAAATTACAACTTTTGCTTAAAAAGCTTATATTTTATTGTTGGTAACAGCAATTCCAGTTGTTGAAGTACCATGCTCACAACATTTTTAAGAAAATATCTGTCAAATAATGTAATTCTAAATATTGATAGTTTGTCAGTAAATTGTTCTTTTAAGTAAAGTGGCAGTCCATGAAAAATTGGCCATTTCAGCTTGCAAATCCCTTTGAGGCAACCACTGTGCAGAAGTGCTTTATGTATACTTCCCATTCTGTCACACAAAACATTTAAATATGCTTAAGGGTCAAAATTAAGTAAAATTGGGCTGGGGATTTAGATCAGTGGTTCTGCTGCCTGCCTCGCAAGTGCAAGGTCCCGAGTTCGATCCCTGGTACCAAAAAAAAGAGTAAAATCAATAAATGTTGCTGCTTTATCAAGGATAGTCTTAAAACAATTTTTTCTTTTTCAGAGTGTGTGTTAATGACAAATACAATGACTATTGGTATATTTTGGTTCCGTTGCTTGATTGGTACTAAGGCCAGTAGTGTAATCCCATATTGGCTTTACATCATTGGTGCAAATGTCAACTTAGTGAAAAGGACAAAAAATATATTAGAATTAGTACAGAGATAGTTTCGGTTTTGCAAACTTTCTGGAAGGGTTATGGGATATCCGTGGACCATGCTTTGAAAACCACTGGTGTGGAATCCAAAATGTTAGGAGATTTGAAGCAAATGGTGGAAACTTCCCTAGCTCCTTCCCAGTTAACACTCACAGTTGCCTGTAGGTTTTGGGGAGAGGATAGCAATCTCTAGTACATTGTTTTGGCATCTTCCTGGGGGTTTAGCAAAGCTATTGTGGGATTAGTTTGTGTACAAGGGAACTCAATAAAGATCTCAAGCAATGCAGATTGCCTAAATGTTATAAGAAATAGCCCCTTTTCTTGAGCATTCTTTCAGTGTTAGGCATCATGACACGTATATATAAACACATACATGCATATATAAATAAGTATATTTAAGATATGAATAATTCTGTATAATACATAACTCAGTATTTTCTTTTACGATGTGAATAATCACCCTAAAATCTTGTCTATTCTCAAAGTTGCAATGTGCATCAAATTGGGGTGGTAGGTGTCAGACACTTTATTTCCAACTTCTGAGTTTGAAAAATAACTCCTCTACATTTGCTAATGTTGATTAAATGGTGCCCCCTGACTCTTTTAAAGATGATTCTATGACAAGATAAAGGTGTCTGTGGGTGGGTATTGACTTGATACTTGATACTATATTCACTTTTTTAATTTTTTTATTTTTTATTTTTATTTTTTGGGTACCGGGGATTGAACTTGGGACCTTGTGCTTGCGAGGCAAGCACCGGAACCACTGAGCTAAATCCCCGGCCCTGTATTCACTTTTTTATATTAAGGGAGATTGAAGAAAGTACAAATCCAGCTTGCTAGTCTTGTTAATATTAGTCATTTTACAGCTTAATAAATCAATTTGAAGAGCAAAGGTTTCGTAAGCTATCATTCACAGTAAAACTAGTAACTATAGGTAATTATTCCCATCTCGAAAGTAAACCATGATCAGAAGCAGCCAATTAAGGTAATAATTGCTGGTAATTGTGATTTTTGGACATTGTCTATAAAACAATTATTTAAAGATTAACTTATAAGGGACTAACCTTAAAAAAGTAGTTAAGAGGGCCAGGGATTTAGCTCAGTGGTTCTGCCACCTGCCTCGCAAGTGCAAGGACCCGAGTTCAATCCCTGGTACTAAAAAAAAAAAAAAAAGTAGTTAAGAGTCTTCAGTAGAAATTTGAGGTCTTGTAGAAGAGGCAGAGTAGTCTGGGGCATGGTTGAAAAATACAGTGAGTATTTTAATTTTTTTTCGGTACCGGGGATCGCACTCAGGACCTTGCATTTATAAGCCAGGCAGTGGCACCACTGAGCTAAATCCCCGGCCCCTTCATAAGGCATGTTTAGTGCCTTTCCTCCTAGAATGCCCTAAGTATATCTGATTTGCTTCTAGGAAATTGTTAGAACTGGGTCATCCTTTCCCTTTGGAGCTTTCTTATATTGTCTCAAAATTTTATTTCCTTAGGAAGTCTTTATTGCCCTATATGAATGTAACTGATTAAAGAAATTTATCCAAAAATTTCCTTCTTAACTTTCAAGGATATTTGATTACATAAATGAACTAGTGAAGGTTTTGGTTGTTAGAAGTAGAATCTTATTTTTTTTCTGTACTGGGGATCCAACTCAGGACCTTGCGCTTGAGAGGCAGGCCTGGTGCCACTGAACTAAATCTCCAGCCCATAGAAGTAGAAACTTTTTATGCTGTCCCAGAGGATGGAGATGAGGAAGGCATTTCTCAAATCACAGTTTAATCCATATTAGTCCAAGGGGCTGGAGGCGGGCAAAACCTTTCCATGAAAAAGCTATTGAGTAGAAGCTTTTAAATTTGTGTTTATATACTGAGGCTGAGATTGTGTAGGGATCTGGCACATTTTGGAGGAATATTAGCTTTTAGGCCTGAGAGCATGATCTTTAAAATGGTTATGAACTTTAAAGAAAGTGTAATTGGAATGAGGTTAATTCAGGCATGGACATGCAGGGTTTAAGTATTGAATATTCTCTTAAAATGATTTTAAAATATAGGGTGATTATAGGCTTTCTTATTCAAGAAGTAGTCTAATACATTTTCTTTAGGGTTTAAGTCAATACAAATTTCCGTTTTTTCTTTGGTGGTGTTGTGCCAGCATTTTTAGTCTTCTGTTCGTTTGAAAATGTTGGGAGGAGCTGGGGATATTGTTGAGTAGTAGACCATTTGCCCTAGCATTCTTGGGACCCTGGGTTCATTCCCCACCAGTGCACACATGTAAATGTTGGGAGGCTTATATGCCCTCTAAATACATAAAGTCTTCTGTGTTTTATGTAGAGTCCTTCCATTTAACAGGGTTAGTGTAACCAAAATATGTATGATTGAACTACATGTTTAGAAAACTTAAAATAGGAAGGTAAAAAAACTGAAATCTGATTAATAGCGATAAAAGGAAAAACTAACAAGGGAAAAATAATACTATTGAGATCAGATGGCAGATACGTTTTTGGGGAGAAGAATCATGGGGGAATATTGTGGGCTAGTATAAATTTGTGTTGTATCTTTTCTTGTTATTGTTGTTATTGTTTTTGGTACTGGGGATCGAACTTGGGACCTTGCGCTTGCAAAGCAGGCGGTGGCACCACTGAGCTAAATCCCCAGTCCTTGTGTTGTATCTTGGTGTGGGTGGTTGTTTCTAGATGTACATGTATGCATGTGTAAAAATTTATTAAATTGAAACTTAAAATTTGTTCACCTTATTGTAAACTGTATCTCAGAAAGTAAAATAGTAATAATTTTATCAGAAATAGCTCTTGAGAGTGTTGAATATTGGTGATAATTATTCTACAATTATCACTGTTTTAATGAAAATTTGAAATATTTCATGATAAAAATGAAAAAAGTTCTGCTACTCCAAATATGTCAAATTATACCTAGGTTATGAGAGCTGAGTTTATCTGTCAGTTTCCAGATTTGGAATTTTGTGCTCTTCTTGGATATTAACAAGCCCAATCTTGATCTTAAAACCAGCTATATGTAAATTCTGTTCCATTTTGAATCGGAGTGAAGAGCTGTCAGGTTACTTAGCTCTACTAAATGTACAGTAGCACTAATACAACATTAACTTTAGAAGTTCTGTTTTCGTAAGTACTTGACGTTTATTTAATTCTTGTGGTTGAATTCACCAAGGGTCTGAAGTCAAGGAATTTGTTCAGGCACTCACTGATGAAGTAGGGGGAGGCTCCCCATTCTTAGTCTCCAGAAGATGCCAAAGCTTCCAGTCAGAATATAAATACAAAGGTACTATCCTTCTTTGTAATGGATTCTTTCTTTCTTTATTTTTTATTTTTTGGTACCGGGGATCGAACTCGGGTCCTTGCCGCTTGCACAGTAGGCAGCAAAACCACTGAGCTAAATCCCCGGCCCAATGGATTCTTTATTGTCACCAGTGGACAATCATTACTTTAAGAGACATTCATGTACTGTTTTATATCTTTGTTAGAGCTTACATTAAATAGCCTTTAAAATCTCAGAATCGTAACACTTTCTTAATAACTTGGCAATATGGCTTTGTTTTCTAAAAGGAATATAGAGTAAATATTTATTTCCCTGTGGTATGAAAAGGGACTATTGGTAGGTCATCTTTTTTAAAAAGGCAAGAAATTTTCTCTCCAAACCACATCAGAACCCATGCCAACTTGGTACAGGGCCCTACCAGAGTAATGATGTAAGAATTTCAAAGTGTATGTAGTGCACCTGCCAAAGCTCATAGTATTTAATTGCAACATTGTTTGCCAGAGTCCACAGCTCAGTATTTTTTTCTGTATGTTCCAAATTATAATCACATATATGTATGTTGTTTTGTAGAGGACATAGTTATTGTTTAGGGCCGGGGATTTAGCTCAGTGGTTCTGGTGCCTGCCTTGCAAGCTCAAGATCCCAAGTTTGATCCCCAGTACCAAAACCACCCACCCAAAATCAGAGTTATTGTTTAGTAGGTTTGCTGCTTTCTAAGGTCATTTGCTATTTTGCCTTTCACTTTCCTTCTGAACATTGTTCTCTC
This sequence comes from Heterocephalus glaber, assembly GCF_000247695.1. The sequence continues at coordinate 10,471,364 of NW_004624760.1, forward strand.
ACTAATTCCTGTGTACTTACTTTCCTGGGTAAGTTCTCCAAACTTGTGACACAGAGGGGGAATTCACAAACCTTCCCTAACTATGTTTTGCAGGGAAACCTTTCCCTTTGCATGGGTGTCTACTCAGGCAATTCCATGTGCTACGTTTCATCCATTTGCCAAGTTTTGGACATTTATCCAAAGGTACAGTATTTGAATATGCAGTTACACATACACATAATGGCAAGAGTATACTTTTTCCTGGCCTTTCTTAGAGAAAGCTTGAAACTAGAGAAGCACATCCAGATGTTCTGGGAAGAATCTGGCACCCTCTATACATAATTCTAGATGACAAGACTTTATTTGGAAGTGTACCAGGTTTACCCAGCACCCGCTCTTGCTTCAATATTTTTATGACTAAAAGATTTTGGATTTTGCCTCTACTGAGCAGAAAGAGCTACACCCTGGAGCTCCATGAGACTGGCTCTCTGTCATTTGAGAAAAGTAATAGCAGGCATGCAGAAGAGGATATCCTTACTGTTGGGAGCAAGTCCAAGATGAGAGCAGGTGCTGTTGCAGCTGCAGCTCCTTAGCCATACCTGGTCTTGTTTAAATTGTAAATAGAATTGTTTGGCATCAACACAAGTGATCCATTATGGGCTTTCTGGCACCTACCAGTGCCTTGCACAGGGGTAAGTGCCATGGGATGACAATTTGTGGAGTGTTGGAAGAAAAAACTAGTGTGGTGCAGAAAGGCATTTCTAAGAATTATTTTGTTCTCAGTAGTGTGTCCTTTATTTGAAAAAAGTATAAAGGCTAGGAGTGTTGCTCAGCTTGCCTAGCACATGTGAGGTCCTGGGTTTAATCCCTTGCACTGCAAAGAAAAAAAAAAGTGAGATTGGACAAGTTCCTTTAGCTGTGTTTTTTTGCTTGTTTGTTTTCGGTACTGGGGATCGAACTCAGGACCTTGTGCTTGCAAGGCAGGCTCAGTGCCACTGCACTAAACTCCCGGCCCCCCTTTAGCTATGCTGGTTATCAGGCTTTTGTAAGGCGAGAGTAGGAAAATGATTTCCCTCTTTGTATGGAATGTAGGCCTCCTTTATCTGAATTGTTACATAAAGCAGAGCCAGAAAGCACATTTTCTCTGTGACTGTTTATGGAGGGGTGAAATCACGTTTACTTGGTAATGCTGTTGTTCCTTTGTTGTAACTCTACTCCTTTACTCTTTTTATTTTTGTTATCCGGGATCGAACTCAGAACCTTGTGCTTGTGAGGAAGACGTGGGTGCCACTGATCCAAATCCCCGGCCCAAAACTCCTTTCTTTAATAGAAACAATGTCAGAGAAAACATGTGTCCAACTGTTATTAAAATAACAATAGCAATATTGATATAATACTTACATTCCATAGGTTTATATGTAAAGTATTTAAAAGAGGGCTTGCCTAATCTTCACTTCACTTCCAATGAGATATGTACTTGTTATTTTTCCCATTTTACAGATGAAAACTGGAAGGCAAAGTGAGGTAAATAACTGATGTAGATGACATAAATTATAAGTGGGAGAGCTAGGAATGGAATTCAAGAATTTCAGGTTCGTACTGTTAATCTCTGCTCATTTCAACTTGCCCCTGAATGTAGGGGGTAACAATATCTGTCATTGGTGTTTCTCCTGAATAGCTAGCCATTATACATGTCCTTAACTTTTTTTCAATCTTCTGGGTATGTAAAGTGGTGTCCATTTTTCGGATGGTATATCAACTAACATTTATCAGACATTGTACCAAGTACTGTCCTTGTGTTCCTCACTTCATGTTGACAGTTGGGTAGATAATTACTATTCTTGTTTTGGAAATAAGAAAACTGAAGCTAGAGCAGGTCATTTGCTCAAAATCACATAGCTTAGATGGGACAGGTTTGCCTGACTGCAGACTTCACTGTCCGAACTACCACATATCACTTGGTGGAAACAGCGATTAGCTGGACATTCCAGCAGCAGAGGGAGTCTCAGGGCTCTGACTTTTGTTCCTTATCCTTAACTCTCACGTATTTGTTGATTAATCCTTGCCCTTGCTTGTCTCACTTCTTCAGGTGCTTACAATAGATAAGCCTGAGAGGTGTCAGGTGCCTTCTTGTATGAAAACAGCAGATTCTTGTCTAAGTGCTGTCTTCATGGAGTCATAGCATTTAACTGACCTCCGTTTGCTAGGATTTATAACTCTCTGTAGATTTCTTTCTCATATCTTTATAGGATTCCTGAAAGTTACAGTGGGGCAATCCGAAGCATCTGTGGCACTGTTTTTGAAGAACTACACTTTAGTTTATGGTGTCTGGTTAGGATTATCATTTTGGTTTTTTTTTAACTACCTAACATATGGGTGGTGTTGAAGGGTTTGTCTGTTTTCTTTCTTATGTAGGAACCTGCATATATCCCCTTAAATCTCAGTAGTTGCAATTAGCTCTTGAATCTTAGATCACTTGTTCCCAGGACCAAATCTGGTTGCTTTAGAAATGCATGCTTATATGTCCTTTTTCCTTTACCTCTCCCCAATGTCCTTCCTTTTTCTGTCATTCTAGATTTTTTCTTCTATCTCTTCAACTAGTTCATTACTAAAATTTATTCTTTACATCCCAAATACCTGTCAAAATCTGGCTAAAGTACTGAGCCTCACTAGATATTAGAAAAATGAAACATTTCAAAAAATCATACATTACTACGTACCAATCAGAGTGGCTAAAATTAAAATAACAAACAAAAGACTGGATATTCAAAGTGTTGGTGAGAACAGTTGGAGCATTCAGACTGCTGGCAGGAATGGAGTATAAATTGATGCAAACCCTTTTTGAAACCTTCAGTAACATCTATGAGAGATGAACATAACTCCATTTCTACACAGGTACTCAACAAAAATGCATGAAATATGCTCTGAAAGACATATTTAGCTCAGTGGTTTCGCCACCTGCTCTGCAGGCACGAGGACCCAAGTTCGATCCCTGGTACCAAAAAAAAAAAAAAAGACATACATAAGAATGTTCATATAGCATTATTTGTGAGTCCCAAAGTAGAAACAATCAAATGCACATCTATTAGAATGGACAGAGGCGGGGTTGGTGGTACATGCCTGTAATCCCAGCACTCAGGAGGCTGAGGCAGGAGTATTGACACAAGTTCAAGGCCAGGCTGGGTTACATAGTGAGTTCAAGCCCAGCCTGAACTACATATGAGCCCTTGATTTAGGAAAAACCAATAAAAAGAATGGACAAATAAATTGTAGTCTTGATTTTTACATTGGTTCCCCAGGTATGTTCACTTTATAAGAAAAAGTTTAGTGAGCTGCACATTTAAGATATATATGCTTTAATGTATTTTGACATTTAAATAAAAGAAATTTCCTTTAAAGTAGGCAATAACTTAGTTTAGAGGCTTGAGGGCAAGCATAGGACTCAGGGACTTGTTAAAATGCAGTGATACCTCAGTTCACAAACTTAATTCTTTCCACGATTCTGGTCCCAGAATTTGTTCCATGATTCTGATTGCAGCCGAATTGTAAGCATAGTAAGTATACTGTGCTATTAGAGGCTTTGGGATAGTCACTATAAAGAGTGGCCTTTGAGAATGACCTTTTCCCTATGTATTTTCTAAAGTTCTGGAAGAAGTTGCAGTAGAGTAATAATATTTTAGTCAGGAGTAAGATTGCAAGAAAGTTTGCAATGTTCTGTTTTTTTTAACATTTAAATTTAAAAACTTGAGGTACTGGGGCTTGAACCTAGGGCCTCACACATGCTAGGCAAGTACTCTGTCACTTAGCTATACACACATCCAAAAGATCATTTTTTATTCTATGTAATACTGGATTTTTTTTTTTTTTGGTACCGGGGATCGAACTCGGGTCCTTGCGCTTGCACAGCAGGCGGTGAAACCGCTGAGCTAAATCCCTGGTCCTACTTACAGCATTTTGAGTTATTTTTAAATTAATATTTAAGTATGCTATTTATTTAAAAGAACAAATTACTTTGAAAAAAATGTTTAGTAAAATGACAAGATATTAGCGACCTTGTGAAACTTTATGATGCCCTCCAAATCACATCCTGTTTAGCCATACTTATTTTAAAATTCAGGAAAACAACAACACATTTCAGAGATTGCTTAGAGCAAATGTTACGTAGGTGCCTACATACCTACATACATGCACTCCCGTAGGTACCTTTTTTTAGTTGTTAAAAACCACATCATGTAAAATTTGCTATCTTGACCTTTTAAAAATATACTTAGTGCATTAAGTACACCCACACTCTTGTGCAACAGATACCCAGAATTTTTTCATCTTACCCACTAAGTAAAAGTTCCCATTTCTCCCTCTTCCCAGATCCTGGTAACTGTCATTATGCTTTCTATTTCTATGAATTTCAGTAGTTTAAGTATGTTATATAAGTGGAACCATACAGTATTTGTCCTTTTGTGATTCTTTTAGCACAATTCCCTCAGAGTTCTTCCATGTTACAGTATGTCACAGCTCTTTGCATCTTTACTGGCACCACTTTGATTAAAGCCACCATCATTTCATCTGAATGACACTAACAGCCCAAGTGGTCTCCTTGTTTCTAGTCTTGCCTACTTCTTATCCACTTCCCACTCAGTAGCTAAATGCAGGTTTGACTTTGCTTAATAACCTGATACCCAGACCTTCCTTAGATAGAATCTATATGCATGTTGTTGGGCCCCAAATATTCATCCTCTTAAGCCACACTGTTTCATCATTGCTCTTTAAATTAGACACACTTTTGATTCTTCCACTCTGAATTTCTTTCCTGTTTCATGTTCCCAGCCAGTATTTGTTGATAGTGAATCATGAATGAACCATGACTTTTCCATGAAGCTAACTGTATTTGTCAGCTTCTTCTGCACGGAGCTAATCTAAATACTTAATGTCAGAATGTAAAAATTTAGTTATAAAATATGCACTTCCTATCTCCTAGCTTTTTAGATCTCAACAATTTAAAATAGTCTGGACTAAAACCAAATGAGAATTTTAAGAAATATGTTAGCCAAATGCATGTGAAGGGAAAGGTAGGGGGAAAAAGGAGGAAATTATTTTAAAATCTGTATTCCACTAGGTCCTTTAATAAGACATTAACACTCTCACTATAATTTTAATTCAGTAAATATTTATGAGAGCCTACTATTTATATTCATTCCTATGAGTCAGCAAAGTAAAAGTCTACCAGAGCAGTTTATGCATCCTGAGCAGCTATACATACTTCAGCAACCGTCCACAAACTTTTTTGGTTTCTCAAGCAGTTTTCTCACTGCTGTAGATGCATAGTGACTGTTGGAAGGTCACACATGATCTGTGCAAGTTTGTTAGACTGAGAGGGAACTAGCACATTAAACTCTCAAGTGGAACTGAAGCCACCATTTTTACATAAGTTTAGCAGATTTCGCATGGAATGAGTTTCATGGCTTGAACCTGACAAAGGTACCCCCTGTGTACCTTGTCACTTTTCTGTGTTCCCTCTGAGCCTCAGCCACTGTGCACATGTGGTTTCTTGAATACATGATTTGGTCAGTTACATCAGTGCATTTTGCTTTTGCTTATTTTTTGTGTCTGAAAAGCTCCTTTATCCTTACTTTCTATAAATTCTACTTATCTTTAAAGATTTCATCTCAGTCATCCCTCTTCCAAGTCATCTTCCAAGTAGAAGATTAAGTAAATCACAAAGATTAAGCTTTGTGCTTCCATAATATCCTGGGCTTTTCTTAAGCACAACCCTGTCATCTATTATAGGCCCGTCTTTTCTATTAGACTGAGCTCCTTGTGGGCAGGTTTAAGGCATTTTTGTGCTTGGTTTGCTGCAGAGTAACTGTTCAGAGATTATTTTGATGAATTTGATGGATGAATAAGTACCTGGCTAAATGAGTAACAGCAGAGCAACCTGGCATCTACTAAAGAACCAGTTGCTTTCTAGCCATAGCACAGTCCTTGTTCTTCCATATTTAATAACAAACTTGGAATTCTGTCTGAACTCATAATGAAAACAAAACACTAAGGGGCAGAGCACAAGCAATAATTGAATGTTACTCTGTTGGATGTAGACACTTCATTATTGAAGATTCTTATTTAGCTGTATAAGGAACTTAGTATATTCTCAATTTACAGCTGAGGTTTAGAGACTTTTAGTTGGAAATATAGTAATGAAACTTTAAGTGTATATTATCTCTTTTCTTTATTCACATGTTGCTGTCTGCCCAAAAGAAAGACTCTTAATTGGTTAATTTTTAGTAGTCTTATCAAAACTAACTACAATTTTCTAGGGACTATTTTAAGACAGAGCAAGTATGTGCCTTAAAATAATATTTCTGCTTTACTATTTACAAAAGGCTTTTACCTTCACTTGATAGTTTAGAAATACCATTCTTTTAAGATATTGTATAATCTTTAAACAACATTAAAACATTGGTGCATCATAATGTTGATATTTTAGTGTTGCCAAATGCATTTCTCCAAATTAGACTATTGTTTATACTTTAATAAATTTTTTTTTTTTCTTGGTACTGGGGATCAAACTCAGGACCCTACTCTTGCAAGGCAGGCGCCGGAACCACTGAGCTAAATCCCCAGCCTCTTCAATAAATTTTTAAAGAGATCATATGGTTCTTTTGACTTTTTCTGGAGACTTGAAGCTTAATAAATAAGTGATATCTAGCCCTTTTTAAACATTCTATGCATAATTTAGATTGTGTACTTGCTGACATCTAGAAATCTATTTTCATTGTATGGTAAAGTTGCATTATATAGAACCTTATGATCTTGGAAGCTAGTTCTTTTCAGTGTTAGGGGCAGAAAAAATTTTATTTTGTCTTTGACACGAATAAATTAAAAGGAGGAGGAACGTTCCACCAAATCATAGAAAATCAAACAAATAGTGAAATAAACAGGTCCCCAAGAATAGGATGTCTGAGTTTAAATCTGTACTCTTGTTTCCTAACAGCTTTGACAATGGGTGAGTCGTTCTTTTTGAAGCTTTAGTATCTTCATCAATAAAACAGGGGCTAATAACCACACCTAATTCTTCTGGTGATTGTGATTATTAAGAAAAGCACTGCACAGTGGTTGACATATAGTGGACCTTTGATAAATGGTATTTGTTATTGTTTAGGGAGAGTGAATTTCTCAAACATTTAGATGTATGAAGGTATGTAAGTCTTTTGGTAGATGCAGAGCTTTACTGACAGTCTGATTTTTCACACTGAGCTGATTGGCTCCCATTTCTGGTGCATGCAGTTACCCTTGAGAATTTCTTTTTTTACATAGTATGCATATTCTAATGTCTACAGGAAACCTGGAACATTATTTTCTGTTAAGAACTTGTCTCTTTTATAGGAGTCAAGTACAATTTACAAGGAAAAATGTAAAAAGTGAAAAAGGATAATTTTATTAATTATTCTGTTCAAAGAAAGATTTTTATTTCTTCCCATCAGTACTTGAATTTCTCTTTTTAAAAATTTTTTTAAACTCCTCTTGACATATAGGTACTTGGGTAAAAAAACATGACTTGTGTGCTGGTCAGCAGCCATGTGAGTGGAATCTGTTTAATTGGATTGCACTGACTTTTATTTTCCTTTCTAAAAAATTTGATTTTTAAAAATTTATAAGTGATCATTCAGCATGATATCTTGAAATGTTTTTCTTTTTTCTTGTCACAGACAGAGATATATTATTTCTACAGTTATGAAAGGTAAATGTTGCATAATTTAAAAGAATTCTAAAGGACACTCTAAGCAAGCTTGTTGGGGAAAGAACTCTTTAACTTTCAATCTCTTATGAGTGAAAGTATCTGAAACAAAGTTGACATTCAACAAATATTTGTTGGGCCAGGGGTTTAGGTCAGTGGTTCTGGCGCCTGCCTCACAAGAACAAGGTCCCCGAGTTCGATCCCCGGTACCCCCCCAAAAGAAAACAACCCCCCCACACCCAAATATTTGTTGAATAAATTTGTAGAATTTTTTATTTTGAAAGTATCTCTTTGCTGATTCCTAAAATTTGAAAATAGTTTAGGCATGAAAACATTGATTTTTGTGCACCCTAACTTACAACAGTTTTCCATGTCATTCTTTCCCCTTCCAGTGGTGAGACAGATTTTGGAATTCATTTCATTGGTTTCAAGTAATGAAATACTTCTACGAGAAAATGTTTTGTTTTGATTTTGCTTCTGAAATTTCTGAAGCCTAATGTTTTTGTTTTTTTAAATTTTATTTTATTTTTTTTTGAATTTTTTCCCCCATTAAGTTTATTGGTCCATTTTAGGTATAAAATACAGTTACATTCATCATTGGGATCTTGTACCTTTACATGAGTATCTTGGTTCTTATTTTTTGCCCCTTCCCTTGCCCTCCACCTCCTCCACCCTTCCCTATTTGCAAAGACTTTGTTTCCAATTTTTTCCTTTTCTCATATTTTTTCTTTTCCCTTTTTTCCTTTCCCCTACCCCTCCCACTTCCCCTGCTCCTTTAGACCTTTTCTTCCTGTTACACAATATCAATTATACATTTTTAAAATTACAATATCAAGATCTAGGAGACATTACCACAGATTTTACAGAATTTAAAAGGATATAGAAAACATATTTCAAAAATCTGTTTTGAAATAAATTTGACAACTTCTAAGAAGTACCTTGGAAGACAAATTAATGAAACTAACTCTGGAGGAAATATAAAATTTGAATAGCACCTATTAAAGAAAGTATATTCCTAGCTTGAAAACCTACCTATATGACAACAGCAGGCTCATAAACATTTTAACTGATAAATTATATCAAACAATTAAAGCAGAAAAAAGAAGGAACACTTCTCCCCTCATTTTAGGAACTCAACATTGTGCTAATCCTAAAACTGGATAAAGATAATAGAAGAAAAAAGTATGAACATAGATAGAAATTTGTTTAACAAAACAAACTATTAGAAGTCATATCTGGCAGGATGTAGAAAGTGGTTTTATTATAGGGATGGCATGTTGGTTCAGCATTGGAAAATCCTCTTCCAAAAGTCATCATTTTAACAGAGGAAAGGAAAAAGCCGTATGATCCTGTCACTAATTGGAGAAAAATTATTGGACTAAATTCTACAGCTGTTCATGGTAAAAGCTATCAGGAGACTAGAAGTAGAACAGAACCTTGTCAACAGACTAAAGACATGTACTCCATACTTCCAGCGAGAATGCCTTATGTGAATGGAGAAGATACAATGCTGAAGCCTAATGTTAAACTCACTCTGTGTACTGTTAGATTTTAACATTGCCTGGAATTTATAGGACTAAATATATTTTGTACATCTAGGAAGAACTTTTCTAATTTCTTGTTCTTATTTTATTTTGAGTTTTCCTTTAAAGCTCTTTTTAAAATATTGAGCAAACAGAAATTTTAGTATATTCGCGTACCTGCTAATACTGTGTAGCACATTCTCAGTGTTTGTGAGCTTAGAGTGAGACAGGTGCTATCAGTCCCTGTTGATATTAGGGGCAAATTGGTCAGACCAATAAAATTATCAGAAATGCAGTAAGTATTTATAATGAAGAATACTTGGAAACCATCCAGATATATACAGAAGCCACTTTAATGACTTGGAAATGCTTGCAAGTGAACAGATCAGGATATAAAACTGTTGAATTGACTCCATTGTATGAACCACACCAAAATATTAATATTTTCTTCAAGTGAAGTTCTAGATGACAGGTTTTTTGTTTTAAAAAATTACCTAAATTTTTTTTTTGTTTTTTGAGACAGCATCTTGCTTTGTAGTTTAGTCTGGCAGTGAACTCACTATGTAGCCCAGGCTGGCCTTGGAACATGCAGCGATCCTCATGCCTCTGCCTCCCAAGTGCTGGGATTATAGGTGTGCACCACCATGCCCGGCCTAAATTTTTTATAAAGATCAGATGTCAGTTTTGTAATGATAGAAAAGCTCCCAGTATTTAAAAAGTCATTTATAAGTTAAAGTGAGTAACTACAAAATAAGAATAGAAGGAAATTTACCAAATGTTAACAGTAGTTTTCTTTTGGTAATGGGATTGTTAATAACTTCTTTACAATTATGAATACCTGTCTTCATAATTTTGTGCTTCTCAATCTGTTTACAGTAAGCATACTATTACTGTAAGATGAAAAATAAATTAGAAAATATATCACTGCAATAAGCTTTAAGAATTTGCCTTCAGAAAAAATTGTTATGAGACTTTTATAATAATAGCTTTTAGAAGAAAAGACACAAGTTCTTTGCTCTTCTCAATGGCTAAAGTGGAATTCTAGTCTGCAGACTTTTAAAGATATGTTTCTTATATAAAATTTCCAGTTAAGTTGCCTGAAATAGTAATACTACCAGAGATAAAAGTGCCTGATCTTGTTTGAGTGCAGTGATCTTTTGACCATTAACATTATAACTTTAAAGTAGTTTTCTCAAATATTCTTGCTATCTTGTGTTTGGCATATACAGCCAGAAGCTGTTTAATAGCCAGAAGTAGAATTGTATCCATTAATAGCTCTTGTTCTGCTTATATCTTAACACTCAAAGTAAATATTTTATATTCACTTATGCCTTTGAAAGTTATTTTCAAAAACTAGATTGATATATATGTGGATGTGAAAGCAGGATGGATAATAGTAATATCTGCGATTTGTAAAACTATAGTTTCTACATTACTATAAGATGAAATCTGTGGTGTTCAAGGCACTCTGCTAGACCTGAGTGTTACATAATTTTTATAAAAGCTCTATGAAGTAGTATTTTCCCATTCTTTTCCCTCAGAGGAGGTGCCTGAGATTCAGAGAGGCAAATTTGTCTCTGAATTTGTCACACAGGCAGATCAAGCTAAGACTAGATTCACTTTTTTTTTTCTACAATGCCCACAGATAACCTTTTTGTCTTGTTTACTGCTATATTTCCAGTACCTAGAACAAGGCTTGACATATAGTAAAGACTCAATATGTGTCCTTTGAATGAATGAACTTTATACGTAGAAACATGGCCATTTAATGGTTAAGCACAAGTAATTGTTCTCATTTAGTGATATAGGATTATGCAGAGAAATGAGCCTCATACACTAATGCCAAATGGGTGTAATTCCACAAAAATCTAGGTCAGAGTAATAGCCAGATTGAGGCCCTCTTTTTGATGTAACTAATTTACTCTGATTTGCTAGAGCTCTTTTCCACTTGACTCTAATATAGTGAACAAAGAAGCAGCAAAATCCACATGATAATTGAGTCTTTACCAGTGTGAAAAATCTAGGTGGAAACCCAAGTTCTGTAAGCAGAAAATGACTGGAATGGGAATTTCTTGACTGGAACTTTTGGATCTTGGGAGGTCAGTTCTGTGGAGATAATATTGTGCCATGTGGCACAAGAATAAACTTCACTTCATTGTACAGCAAAGAGTAAATTCCAGCTGGAAGAGGGCTTAATGTTTAGATACCTTGTAGGCATCAGTAGTTCTAGATTGTAAGATGAATTGACACAGAAACCCAATTGTGACTTTAGCATTCCCTTTTCTTCTTAGTTATTATCCATGTCTCACATATTTTTGGTTGCAAGTGACAGCTTAGTTATAGGTTGAGTACTAGCCTGGTGTATGATCATGATATCCGAGCATGTGTCATTAAAGGAAATAATACATGCTGAGAACACAGTCTTAGGGAAGGGGGCAGAGGAATTATGTATCACATTTAATCCCTCAGCATATCACAGTCCACTCCTACAACATCATTCCCTGTCCATGTTCCTTTCATGTTTTTTCCTTTTAGTAATTATTTTGTCCTCAAACATCCATCAAAGAGACCCTGATTTTGTATGAAAATAGTGGTTTACCACAGACTGGTGGTCATTGTGAAACCAGCCTATTTGTTTGAATGTATTTCATTTCTTTAATGACTTGGTGATTCCACTGAATCTATTAATACCCCATAATTTAATGTATCTCTTTGCTTGAACCTGGTAGAGCAGATTATGTATATTTTCCCATTGTGTTATGAATAATATTAGTTTCCCCAAATCATTGGGTCTAATCTCAAAATTTCTGAACTCAGCTCCTTACCATCTTTTTTGAACTATAGGGATTCTTGCTCTTGATTACCTCAGTTTATAGCTTGTCTGCTCCATGAAGGCAGGTAATCTCTTTTTTTTTAACCATACAACCTGGGTCTAACACTATGCATGATACATATTGAGAGCTTAATATTTATCAAATCACTGGAGATACAGAAGTTTGCTTGATTAGTGTTTAATAAGATCCAGAACCACCTGCTGAGGATCTCCAAGAACCTTTCCTCCACAGATCTTTCATGTTTTATTTATCAATGATGATGACATTCATGGAAATCGTTGCAATCAAACTTATTTATTTATGCATATATGTGTTCATCTGCTTAAGCATTTCTTTTTTTTTTTTTTTTTTTTGGTACCGGGGATCGAACTCAGGACCTTGTGCTTTTGAGGCAGGCGCCAGAACCACTGAGCTAAATCCTCAGCCCCACTTAAGCATTTCTATAAAACACTTTATGGTGGCTGGATATCGGGGAGTCTGAATGTGAATACCCTCTGGCAAATCCAGTTCTCAATTTTAGGTGCTATCTGTCCTTTAACTCTATGAATGTGTTCTTTGGACATTGTTAACAGAGTCTCAAAGAAGTGACTGAGTAAAAGTTACTAGCTTAGTTAGTGACATTGTTAAGATATAGCTGGACTGGACAATTTCTGGAAGAAAAAATTTTTTAAAAGACTTCTTATTCCAGCATATTATCTCCCTTACAGTTCTGGTATTTGCTTTAGAAAAATCTACAGACTTACATAGTCTGAAAAGTTACGTGGCATGTCTAACATTTCTGTTATTTATCATCATTAAGAAGCATGTACAAGGCTGAGGCAGGAGGATTGCAAGTAGAAGCCCAGCTTGAGTAACCTAGTGAGACTCTGACTCAAAATAAGAAATAGGTAGCCAGAATCTGGTCCATGGGCCACAGTTTTCTTTTGTTTTTTTGGTACTGGGGATCTAACTCTGGACCTTGCGCTTGCGAGGCTGGCGGCGACACGACTGAGCTAAATCCCCAGTCCTCAACATAAGAAATAGGAAGTGGGATGTGGTAGGCAGGTAGCTTGGTGTGAAGGTCCTAGGTTCAACTCATAGTACTTCCAAAAAGAAAGTTTACTGTTTCTTGTTTGTGCTGAATTAGATGTAGGAGGAAAATATCTTAGTAATTCTTTCTGTAGCTTGGATTGTCAAAGATAAGAATTTTCTTTCCCATGCCTGCAAACTCAGGGTAGTCCTTCTGCCTCAGCCTCTTGAATGCTTGTATTACAGGAGTATGCTACCACATCCAACTGCTTCTTAATTTAAGAGAAATATTTGTTTTTTATTTTTAATACCACTAGGTTTGTATAAACAATACATTCCACCTTCACATTATTAACATCCGTTATCCTACTTCACTTTTTAAATAATTTTTTATATTAATTCAGTCAGTTCATTCATATATGTTTCTAACATTTTAAACTTTTTATGCAGTATGGACAATTTTTATATTCATGTGTTTGTTTTAATTTAAATTACAGAAGCCAGCCTGTGCTGTAAATCAGCCTGAATCCTTCTATTTCCTGTGTCTAGGAAAGGTCTCAGACAATGAAATGTACCTCAAACTCTTAGAGTTTTCTTAAAATTGGTATTTCCAGAGTGTTTTCCATGTGCCAGGAACAGTGCTAGGTGTTTTATATTCATAATCTTTGAGCCATAAAACAACCTGACAAGAAGTCATTAATACTGTTTTATAGATGAAGAGTCTGTGACATCGAGGGAAAGTGACTTATTTAAAAGACCTCATAGTAAGTAACAGAGCTAGGATTCCAGCCCATGTCCAGTTGACCCTAAAATCAGTGTTTCTTGCACCCACCAGATATAGGATAGGTTGAAAATGGCATTAGAATCTGAGAAGTTTATTTGATTTATTCGATGGTAGGTTTGGAGGCTGAGACACGTAGTCATGATAGAAGTCCGTTAACCCCTCCCCCTTTAAAGCACTAAAACCTTGAGAGAAGGTACTACTCATTAATTTGATCTTCACCATAAACCAAGTACATGATAATTGAAGACTGTAGACATTGGAAGTTTTGCCAGTTCACTGCTACTATTACTACAGTGTACATTGTTAAAATGTTCCTTGAGCTGGATGTGGTGGCACATGCCTGTAATCTCAGCTCTCAGGAGGCTGAGGCATGAGGATTGCTGTGAGTTAGAGGTCAGCCTAGGCTACATAGTGAGACCATGTCTCAAAAAACCAAAACAAACAAACAACCCCAATCAAACACCCCCTCTCCCAAAGTTCCTTGAAAAGAAGCTTCAGTATTTCTTTTCAGGTTTCCATCTACAGTTGTCCTGTGTGCTTCAGTCATCTCAATAAGATAGAAAAGGCTTCTTCTCATCATTCCATTTCTAAAATAAGCCTTTACCATATTCCTAAATAGATACCAGGTTCCCAGTACTTGGATACCATTGTTTTGCACTCACTCAACAATGTTCATGTACTCCCTGACAGATTAGAGTTCATTTTTTGGCTATAGAATATTGTCTTCCTAACACCTACATCCAGATACATAAATACAAGGCTCTGAACACATTGTAATGATACTGGTTTTTTGTTTTGTTTTGTTTTGTTTTGTTTTCTGAGACAGGGTCTCCAGATATAGTTCAGACTGGCCTTGAACTCACTATGTAGCCTAGGCTGACCTCGAACTGGAAGCAATCTTCCTGCCTCAACCTCCTGAATGCTGGGATCACAGGCATGTGCCACCATGCCTGGCAAAATGCTGGTTATTTTAACCAAATATGACATGAGAATTTTCTGGCAAAGCCAAAGTGCATGCGGCAGCTGGTCACACAATGGCTGGGAAAGGGTGTCTAATCTCTAAGTATTTCCTTTTTATTCAGTTGAATTGCCGGCATGGCCAGCATTAATAATTTAGGGTAGTTACTTATGAAGGCTTGCCTTGGGGGTTAAATAGTATATATCTGTCTACAATGAGTCACATTTAAAGATTAAAGGGGAAAATAATAATAAGTAATAGCTATCCTTTTTTGAATCTCTACTATATGCCTGGTCATCTTACTAGATGCATTATATGCTTTATTGTGAATCCTTCCATACGTCTGGAGTGTGGGTGTTTCCTCATTTTGAAGACTAGGCTACTAAATCTCAGTGGTAATTTGCCTTGTATCATCTAGTTAGTACAGTGATTGCTAGTAAACTCACCTAGGTTTGACAGACTTCAAGGCCCTTGCTCTTTGTTATTCTGTGTTATCCATAACAGTGATACTGGAAGGGAGAATATAGCATTGATTACCTCATATGTTTAGGACGAACTTTTAGATGCTAAATTAGTACTACTCTGGAGCATTTTCCTTACTCTGACCACTACTACCTGTCTGCCACTGTTGTCTTAAATATTCTTCATGATCTCTTCGTTGCAGGCTAAGAAAGGAAACTGGATCTGGGTTTTCTTTTCACCATTGATCTCAAATGGTTTTCTAGGTCTCTGCCAAGTATCATATCACTAGGTATTTTGTCATAGTCATTGTATTTTTTATTCAGGTTATTATTTGTGTCCCATGAATCTGTAGCTGCAGACAGTTTATGCTGGATATGCACATAGTTCAGGTCAACACTGTTCCAGTAGGGCTTTTTGCAGTTATGGGAATGTCATGTATCTGGACTGTCCAATAAGATAGATGCTAGTAATATGAGGTTCTTTTTTTTTTTTTGGTACCGGGGATCGAACTCAGGTCATTGCACTTGCACAGATGAGGTTCTTTTTTTAAACTAAGAATTTAATATTTTGGGGCCGGGGATTTAGCTCAGTGGTTCTGGCGCCTTCCTCGAAAGTGCAAGGTCCCGAGTTTGATCTCCGGTACCAAAAAAAAAAAAAAAAGGAAAAAAATCCTAATATTTTATTGATATCTTATTTTCTTGTTAAGTACACATTGTTTAACACAGTAAACTCATAAAATTAACAATTCATCAATAGAAATACACATGAGGTTCTTGAGTGCTTGAAATGTGGCTAGTGTAAATGAAGGACTTTTTAAAGATTTTTTATTTTTTTATTTGAGACAGTGTCTTGCTGTGTAGTTCAAGCTGGCCTCAAACTCTCTGTGTAGCCTGGGCTGGCCTTGAACTCAGGGCCATCCTCCTGCCTCAGCCTCCCCAGTTCTGGGATTACAGGCGTGTGCCACCACTCCCGGCTCTATTTAATTTTGATTAAATAAAAATAACCACAATATGACTAGTGGCTACTGGATTGGACAGCACCACTAGAGGCAGTACCTGATGTTTATGTTTGATGAGTAATGACAAAATTTGAGGAAACTCAGCGGATAATTTCTTTCTTTCTTTCTTTCTTTCTTTTTACAATTAAAATGGGCACATTTTATTGTTTGTAAATTAAACCCAAGTAAAGTTGATTTTTTGTTGTTGCTTTTTTTTTTTTCTTTTTTCTTTTTTGGTATCAGGGATTGAACTCAGGTCCTTGTGGTTGCAAGGCAGGGGCGGAACCACTGAACTAAATCCCTGGCCTTGTTGTTGCTTTTTTGAGACAGAATCTCACTATATAGTCCAAGGCTGGCCATGAACTCACTATGTAGTCCAGGTTGGCCTTGAACTCCTGCCTCAGCCTCTGGAGTACTAGAATTAAAGGCATGTGCCACCACACCCAGCTTAGTAAAGTTGATTTTAAAAATTATGCACATACACCTTGGTAGAACATGAGCCTGTGGCTGTTTATGCGTCTGTGTGCAGCAAGCCAGTGTGTGCTCCCAGTAGCATCTGGGAGTGTGCACCAGTTGAGATCTAAATAATGTTATAGGCATCAGCAAGAGTTGTGTGGTGGGGGTTTGGGGATGGAAGTGCCTTCACCTTCATTATCAATTGGTAATTTAAAGGTTGCTCATGTATTTTCCAGCAACATTAAATCTAGATATGTTCAACTTAAAACCATATTATCATGGGACAAAATAGGGTAGAACAGTTAATGTTTCCAAAGTAGTTTTTTTTGGTACCAGGATTGAACTCAGGACCTTGTGCTTGTGAGGCAGGTGGTGGAACCACTGAGCTAAATCCCCGGGCCATCCAAAGTAGTTTTTGATCATTCAGGATCTCACTTGGTGAATCTTTCAGATATCATATTATATGACTTGGTTTTGCTAATGGATCACAGAAGAAAGGGAGAAAGAACAAACTCGATTACAGCTTCCTTGTACAGGGTCTCCTTCTCCTGTTGAAATGGCCAGCAGTCTATTGGTGTTCGGGTAATGGAGGCCTGGACAGGAACCCATATACTGTTTTTCTCTGCTCATTGATTGAGACTGGAGATTTATCTCTCCCCTCTCAGTTAAAATATCCATTAATTTTTGTTTTTACATCTCAAGAGAAGGAAGTAGAGGCAATTTCTAAATTTACCCAGGGAGCTACAATGTTTTGATTATCAGTAACAACAATAGAAATGTAGTGTTTCTTTCTAATAACCTGAATAAGTGCTTTGGACTTTGATTTTAAATTTTTGTTTTGGCAAATACAGCCTAGAACCAGAAGTCTTCTGTGTAAGACTAGTTTTGTCGTATGTTTTCCAAAGAAACTTTTGATGGAGGTAAATAATACATTATATATGATATCTTGGAGAAAAATTAATGTCATTACAGTTTTCTTTATTTAATTTTGATTATCTGGTCTCATAAATTTTTTTTTTTTGTACTGGGGATCGAACTCGGGACCTTGCACTCGTGAGGCAGGCGCTGGAACCACTGAGCTAAATCCCCGGCCCTCATGAAGTATTTTAAAAATATTAATTTTGTATTTGTCACTTGTGTTACTAAGTATATTTTTTTCTTGACATTTTGTTTATAAAATGTTTCTCTCCTTTCCACCAGAACATAGAACCAATCAACTCTGGATGCTTTTGATATTTCTGACTGTGCTAGGGAATTGAATGAAGTTCCCTGTAGTGAGGAAAGAGCACATGGGACTCGTGACTTTATGTACTCCAACAATAGTGCTTTTATGACATTGGAGGTGGTTAAAAAAGCTAGAAGTAGCTCTTAAACGTGGCATCTCTTGTGTTGCCGTTTTTTTTTTTTGTATTCTCAGAGCTGCCAGGAGTGCATCGAGCCTGTAATTTCCTGTCCTCTGAATCCCCCATCTTTCTGCAGCTCTAAGCTTTGTGTCCCACAGCCTGTGACTCTGTGCTAACAAATCGCTATTGTCCAGTGTGGCGAATGGTGGCTGGAACTAAAGAATTGCTGTCTGGTTTCTATTCAAATCCAGGTAGTGAGATATATGAATGGACTTTTCGAATCGTCATGTGAATTAACGTCTGCTCGGCATGAAGGCTCAGAGCCACACTAGGAAAGATTAACTCCTAGTCTGACCACTAACATCCTTTGTAATAGGAGGTAGAAACATTTCAGAGTATCATTTTATTCACACTAATTTTCTGTTTCATACTTACAAAAGTAGGGTTGGCTGTTTAATTATTTGGCAACTTTTCTGTCAAGTTTTAGTATTTATTGATAATACAGAGAAGTTTGGGGAAGTACTAAGGTTTTTGTTCACTTATTACCACTTATTTTCTCTCAAAAGTTTCCTCCCTAACATTCATTACAGCATAAAGTTACCTTTCTAATATTCAAACCAAAAGTAGTAGAGAGCTACTTTTTCTAAGAAACCAGTCCTTTAAAATACTTTCCAACCAATAGAAGGAAAAATTCCCCTCTCCTTTTTAGTGTACTCTACTTAATACTTTATGTGTTTCTCCCGAAGTCCAAATTTGTACAAAGAAATCATAGAAACAACTTCAAATGCAGTATATTCACCAAGCAAAACAGGTCTCCTTCAAATTAGGAACAAACCTAAGCATTGGTAAGTACAGCAACATAGGGATTTTTTTAAAGCAAAATTGGAACTGGATTGTAATTCATAATTCCTTCTTATCTATGGAAAATTATTTTATCTTTCTCTTGTATACTTGAAAAAAAATCTCGACAGGCTTGAAGGGCCATACTTTTACATTCCTTCCATATCACAGATAGTATGAAACGGAGAGCCTTTTATGTTTCTTTTTGTCTTAAACTCAGACAGCTTTGTAAGCAGTAGTGTGTAGATTACAAGAGTTAGACAAAAGCAGGCACGACTGAGAAGAGTTGGTTGGGGGGAGACTTGGGGCACTTCCTGTCACTCAACACATTCCAGATCACTAAAAAATTTCCACACCCCCTGCATTCCCTCTGCACACCCCTGTTCCCAGTATTTTCTGATTCTGTACGTTGTGGTATTTATCATACTGCTCTCTTGCTGGGCTCTGGCAAGACTGCTTCAGAGGAGATACATTCCTTTAGATTGTACAAAGCATAGCTGGGAAAATGGCTGGCAGTTTCAGAATCTAGTCACGATCGCACGCATGAGCACCTCACGCATCCATGCCCCTTCCCCCTCCCGCCCCTGCAGCTGGCTGACCTGTCTCACCCACTGCTGGCCTATCGAGCGGCCAGGACTGTCTGGTTTTGGCTCATGCCTTTGTCCATGTCTGGCTTAGTTCCTCTCTGTCTATGCTTGCCTCTATCCCCACCGCCCCAGGCGGCACAAGTGTTTGGCCACGCAAAACTGCAGAAAAGGTGGCAAAAACTTCAAACTTTGCTAGATTCTCCAACAGTTTATTCTTTTGTAAATTTCTTCTTTTTAAAAAATCTCTATTTTAAGAAAACAAATAACAAAATTAATTTTCTAAAGGCAAGGAATGCAAAGCAACCTTTGTGTTCCTTATAATAACTGACTTCATAACTCTTCTCCAGCTGCGTTATGGGGTGTGTATAAAGCTTCTGTTCTGAGAACAAAGGAGCACGTGCAGAAATGAGACTTAAAAAATCCACTGATAGTATTTCACTACACAAATTACTTAAAAGATTTTAGTCAAGCCTCTCAACAGATTCAATTTTTAAATGTTTTTTTTTAGTTTAAAAGAAAAAAAAAAAACAAATTGAAAGCGCTTACCCAGTAAAAGAACCGAAGTAGTCCTGAACTGTTACGTAAGACTTTTTACAGTTGGATCTTTGTCAAAAGGGGATGGGGGTGATGGGAGAAAGCAGCAACAACAATCAAAAAGTTCAAGCTGCTGTGGCAAGAGGACAACTTCTGTGCTTCCAGATTGGGTTCTTGCTGTAGAAATGGAACTTCCAGCCAGCACAGCATCCTGTTCCAGTAGAGAAATGACTTTGTCAGTAAGAAAAATTTAGATACTGGAACCCAGGCTAGATGAGCTATTGAACCACGCCAGATTTCCTTGCAGCCCTGTCTGCTCAGCCCGCATTGAACTATATATGACCCAGATGATGGACAGAAGCACATTCAGTCATGTGCACACTGGAAGAAAGCGGATTTGCTGGTCCCTGGCATTGCAGGGGTTTGTCTTCTGATTGGGCTGTGCCCTGATCAGTGAAATGTGAAGCTCTCACCATTCAGAGGCCGTAATTCAGGACTGGCAGTTTGAGTGTCTGGCTGCTTCTAGTCACAGAGAGAGACTTTGAAGGTGTTGCTATTGTGTGGTGGCATTACCCACCCAAAGGTTGCTTATACCTACATGCTTGTGGCAGGAGAAACACTGTTGTATCTAAAATGCAAGAAAGCTGCTGACTGCCTGAATGCCAGGTCATCCTATTGTTGATGAATTGGGCTTTTAGACCAGTTATTTGATTTGAGAATTTTTTGTGATCCTAAGCAAGCGTTATATCCAGGCCATCCCTTGGTCCTGATTTTATGGGTTTGATAAAGTAAAAATAAAACTGATGTTTAACTTTGAACCTTTTCTACATGATGTAAATTGCTCTTAATGAAAATTGGATTGGGTGTTCAGGAGAAAAGTTTTGGATTCTGGAGTCTTTGAATGTACTGAGAAGAAGCTTTATCTATTATTATCCTCTTTGTGAGGCTGTCACTCTTATCCCAGTCCTTAGTCACATAGAGGGTTGCTTGGAGTGCGGGGGTGGGGGGCGTTATGAAAGCATAGACCCTACTGCACTGTGACATAGCTTTTAATCATGCAAGACAACCACAGTCTGCTCTGTTCAGCCTTTCTGACCTAGGGTCCTCGGGGCTTATTTCCCTTCTTTCTGGGCCACTGGGAAACCATGTCATTATACAGGACTGTCAGTTGTGACATTTTGGTTTAGTACACGACAGTTGCTTTGTTTAATATAGGATGACACGTTTTTTAAAAATTAAAACAATAAAATTGCATTATGAAACTTTGACTCTGACATATGAAATTCATTCTACATGGAGCATGGACTTTCTTGTTTCTTTAGGAATTAGTTTATATAGTTCTAAATGAATATTTAGACTTAGTTTATTTTCTGCCTCTCTCACACTTGTTGAAATAATTCCATGACCAGCACATAGCATCTATTTTATTGCAAACTCTGGGTTTGGATGTTTGTATACTTGTACTTTTTTAGGTATTTACTTCATTCCACAACATTCATTGTATGAAGATTGCCTCAGAATTCTACTGTCCTAACCTGGGATGATATGCTACCAGTGGTGAGGATGCTTAGAGTGAGAGGACTTGAACACGTTCTTGTTTTCTTTAAACTATCCATCAATCATTCTTTTTTTTTTTGAAGTTATGGTAAAATACATGTAATACAACATTTGCTTTTTTATTTTTATTTTTTTGCGGTACTGGGGATCGAACTCAGGACCTTGTACTTGAGAGGCAGGCACGGCGCCACTGAGCTAAATTCCGGGCAACATTTGCCATTTTAACTATTTAGTTCTGTGACATTAAGTACATTTATGTTATTGCAGCCATCACCACCAACCATCAAACCCTTCTGATTTTGGAAAAGAAAGTTGAAACTCTGTACCTGTTGAACACTAATTTCTCATTCTTCTCTCCTTAACCCCAGAAATCACCATTTTATTTTCAGTCTCTGTGAATTTAACTATTCAGGTATCTTATATAGATGGAATTATGTAATATGTATGTGTCCCTTTGTAATAGGCTTATTTCACTTGTATAAATCTTCAAGTTTCTTCCATGTTGTAGGCGTCAGAATTTCAAAATTCTACATTCTACAGTATATATACATCACATTGTATCCATTCATCTGTCGGTGGACTCTTGACTTGGTTCCACTTTTTGGCTACTAAGACAGTCATTCATGATCATTTTTAAAATCATGTGAGGGCTTCTGCTCTGACTCATCTCTGGAACTCTTTCCATTATATAAGTTGGAAGGGTTTTGATGTGTCTTTTAATTCTAAAGACTAACGAGTCCCTAATACCAGGTTTGCTGAAGAAGAGAAGATTCTTTTCAGCCTTTTCTGCTATGATGAGACATGGTGCATACTATACTTCTGTTAATTCTGTTATACTTCTTGTTTATGGGTTTATTTTTCCTATTTCACTCTGAGCTGTTGTAGAGCAGAATCAATGACTAGTCCCTTGTGAATTGTGCCTTGTGCCTTCTGTGTATGTATGGGGCTGTTAGTTGGAAAAATGTAAATGAATGAATAATAATGGATAATTTTGTTGTGTGCCAGAAACTATGCCAGTGTTTTATATACATTTAGCTTTTTTAAAAAATAGCCCTATGAGATAAGTATTATTAACTTTACTTAGTAGATGAGAGAATTTGCCATAATCCTTGTAGTGTGTAACAGGCATATTTGGGATTTGAACCCTTGTCTCTCTTAGTTCCAGAGCCATTATACTAGAGGCTGACTTCATAGTGAAAGTGAACATTGGGTCTGAAAACATGAGATTTAGCCCAAGTACTAGTTCCAAACCAAATATTCTTTCATTGACTTCTAGAAGCTATGGCCTTCAGATAGATAAAGTTAATGAATGGACACTGAAGCTAGAGTGTGGCACATTAGTAACTTGGACCTTTTCTAGAGATTTAGCTGAACAAGTACCTGCTGAGTTCTGTTTATAGATATTCCTCTCTATAAATTCTTTCATATGTTATTTTGAAAGTGTAGTTAAATTCTAACTTATGTGATGTGGCCCTGGAATGCATGTGTCAAGTGTTTTTTGCATCTAAGTACTAACTGGGCATGACCCTGCTCGGCTTCTGAGATCAGACAAGATGGGGCGTGTTCAGGGTGGTATGGCCATAACCATGTTCTTCATTTGTTCTGTCTATTTGACAGCTACACACACACACACCCGTGTGCATGCGCATGTTTATATAAGCAACTGGCACTGTGTTAGCTCTTAAAAACAAAACTAAAAAGATTCTTAGGGAGCCTACATTCTAGTGGGAAGACAGAAAAATTAATGTTACTGAAGTACTGTGAAGACAAGCAGCCATGTTGTAAAGAAAGCTAAATAGGGTAATGTAATGATGGAGAATGACTAGGGGGTGTGATGTGAGGGAGTGGGACAGGAAACCTCTGAGATGAAGTATCGGGGAATGCCTCCCCAAGGAACTGAGATATGCAAACAGACAGCATCCAAAAAGCTGATAGATGTATTGTCTAGGGAGTGGAACAAGATGCCAGAGCTCTAGGGGTTGGTTGAGATTGGTTTGTTTGAGGAACAGAAAGGTTGGTATGGCTAAAGTGGAGTGAAAGTGGGTAGGAGGTGATGTTACAACATGAGATGGGCCCAGCATATAGGGCTTTGTAAGCAACAGCAAGAAAATAGGGTTTTTACCCCCACAAGTGTATTTTTTGAAGTGGCAGGACATTGTAGGGTTTTAAGCAGGAAGATAACTTGTGCTGCAGGCTGAAAAAGACTTTCTGTGCAGTTCTTTTCTATATTTGGTCCTTTTCGGCCTCCTGACACCATCTTTAACTGGGGTCCTTCCCAAGCTAGGAACCTTGCCCAACCAAGTCAGCAGCCGGCCCTGAGGGTCCTGGAAGAATGATATTTCTTTTAGAACAGTAGTGGGACTAATACTGCTTTTGTTGCCCATTTCACATAGAGAGGGCTTATCCAACAAGAACTTTGGGGATTTTCACACATCATCATTGTCTGGGTAGAGTTTTGTAACCTGGTTAGTTTAGGATAAAATTCAGTTTTTAATTAGACCTTGTTTTTCTGTGCCAGTAATTTGAAAGGACATATCACTGGATAATGATGTAGTTAAAGGCATATTCCTGGGAAGCCAAAATTGACAAAGAGGTGCTTTCCCACTATTCATAAATAAGATTGTGTTCAGTATTTGGATACTACTAAGGTAAATTGCCAACATTTGGGTGACATTATTCTTTCAAATTCTCAAAAACTAAAAAGAACAGAAAATGACATAATACCTTATAGTTCTATTTTATAGGTCAGTGCCATGTGCTATTTTCATGTATTGAAATAAGTGATGTCCTCTGATGTTTTTTCTCCTTTTTATCTCTTTTTAAAATGTTTTATTTGGGCTGGGGATTTAGCTCAGTGGTTTTGCCGCCTGCTGTGCAAGCACAAGGACCCAAGTTCGAGCCCTGGTACCAAAAAAAAACCCAAAAACACTAAAATGTTTTATTTGTAGGCCACTAAATTGGCTTCACATCTGCTGCTGAACTTTGAAAAATACTGAGAATACTGAGGCTCAGAGGTTCAGTCTCTTGTTCAGTGTCATATGGCAAGGAAGTGGTGTAGCTGAGACTTGAAGCAGACTGGTCTTTAAAGCTATTGTTTGTTTTACCATATTAAACATCCTCTGTAGTGGAAGGCTAACTTAACTTTTAATGAAAACTGAAGAGAAGAAGCACAAGTGACCTTCAATGATGATTACATAAAATGTGAATTTCCCAAAACAGATCCTACAGGAAGGGGCAGAAATAGTCTTACTGTGATGGTTGCCTCAACATTTTTCAAAGAACGGTAGGTCACTTGAATCATCTGTCCTTATCTTGGGTAGAGTGCAATTGACAGTACTTACTAGTTATGCTGGGAACCCACTGATTCTCAAAGCACTTACATCTCATTACTCAGCCTGGGTCTGAGCTAATCTTGCCTTCTTAAAATAATTGCTGGGTCTAAGATCTAGCTTCTGAGTGAGAGTGTAGCCTCTTAAAAGCAAACTATTGAAATATGACTTGAAGTCAGTGCGCGGGTGTGGGAAAAGATGTATCTAGGGTCTAGGTCCAGTCTAGTATTTCTCAACTGGTGATAGTACTGCTTTAGTTTTATGGAAAAGAGGAAGGAGTACCTTTTTTTCTCTGTGGAGCATAAGACTATATCAAAGGGAGGGGAACTCATGCCTATTACTGTCTTTTGTGAGCCATGTACTCAACTAGGCACATTTAACATAGGCTTTCATTAAATTTTCACAATTCTGTGAGGCGGAATTATTATCCTCATTTTTCAGAGAAGAAATATTGAGGCTCAGTAACAGGAAATGATTCATGAGCAGTGCAACCAGGGAGTACTGAGGTTGAGAGAGAAAATCTATACCTTAATTTGAAAAATCAAGTCTTCTACTTAGAACTAGATTGGTTTCACAAACTGATGAGACAGCATAGAAGAGGATGTTCCTAGGCCTTGAGAATAAGAGAAGATGGAATAGGAAGCCTGGAAGACCTCACAATGTGGATGGAAATGGAGCTGCCTTCTTATTCTAGAGGAATATGGGATTTAAATGAATACCTCCCCTGCTTTTAATCAGTCTAGATTCAGGGATTGGGGTTAGTTTTTAATCTTCATGCAGTGGATTTTCAATACAAAAGTTATTTAGTCTTCCTGTAGTTTTTGTGATTAAGCAGTTCTGGAATTTTTTTTCCTTTGCCATTACTTGGATATACAGTAGTTTTCTTTTTCTTTGGACTTACATTGATTGTTCAAAGGGATCTTCTGAACCTCATTGTTTCCTGGGGAAGGCAAAAATGACCAGGTGCCAGTGTCTACTATAGAGAAGGATCAAATCATGATGGTAGGATTGGGTTGAAGGGCTGGACCATAAAGCTTTTCTGCCAGGACAATGCTTAGGTTCTGTGAAGAAGAGACCAGCCCAATGTTAATCCTTTGATTATGTAATTAAAGCCAAGGATTTTGGATAATTTCTTCAGATAGGTAATAATAATAATAATTAATAATAATAATAATAAAATAGCCTATTTTAGTGCTAAACCAGGTAACATAGTAGGAGTTCATATTTTTACTGTGATTTTTTTTTTTCTTTTAGTCTCCAGTTTTGTCATACCAGAGATTATAGCAAGGTTTTTTTCTCTTTGAAGCTGCTAGATAAAACTGAAACCATTAGAAGCTTAAGAAACATAAAGCATAATTTTGGTATTTGATACATGAACCCACACCGACTCTTCCCTAGCTACAGGCCAGAATTCTTTTTTTTTTTGGTACAGGGGATTGAACTCAGGACCTTGCGAGGCAGGCATGGTGCCACTGAGCTACATCCCCGGCAAGAATTCTTAATGGTTTGCAAATATTTTCATCTATGTGCACCCCTGGTCCCTCAAACTTGCATGCTTCCTGTCTTCCTTACTTCTTTAAGACACACACAGGATTAAAATTCCAGTCACTTCTTCTACTTTCCTGTCCACACCTTAGTTAACCAGCGAATTTGGTTGTTGCAGTTGATGTCTTACTTTCATATTTCTGCCATTATCACCAAATAACCACCTTTTCTCCCTTCTTCTTTTTCAGTCATTTTTAAAAGCCTACTAATGATCACTTTATATATTGGTTTCTAGTAGGCAGAGCCAGGGAATGCTGATAAGTTTTATGTATAACACAGCTCCACATAAAAAATAATTATTATTTGGCCCAGAATGTCAATACTGTAGAAGATAAGACACCTGATTTATGTCACATTTATGTTATTTAGTTCTTACATCAACCCTTTAGGTGGGTTTTATTGTCTCCATTTTATAGCTGGTATAACTGAGTCTTAAAAGAATTAAGTAACTCAGGTTCATGCAGCTAGCGAGTGACAGAGCCAAGTTCAGACTTAGGACCATCTTACTCAGAGCTTGAGCTCATAGTGGTCATGATAGATAGCCTACACATAACTCAGGTCTGTATCTTTTACTTGGACTCTTTTCATGAGCTCCCACCTAATCTCCTTACCTCTTATTTCTTCCTTTAAGTCTGTCCTAAGCATGACATGGCTCTAATCATGCTGCCTTTCTGCTCACAATCTTCCAGTCTGTATAGGATATACTTTGGTTCCCAGCTGGGGATTCAAGGCCAAGGTTACTGCAGTCAGTCCCTGGCCTACCTTGCCAATTAATTTTCTATAACTCTCATCTTTTCAAATTTCTGAAATATGCTTTATCTCAGAACATACTTTTTTCCTAATTTTTCATTATAATACCCTACAATATACATATACTACTGTTGTAATTTAAGAGGGTTTTTTTTTTTTTTTTTCTGATACCAGGGATCGAACTCAGGACCTTGCGCTTGCAAGGCAGCCCTGGCACCCTGAGCTAAGGGCCAGGGATTTAGCTCAGTAGTGCTGTGCCTGCCTCACAAGCTCAAGGTTCTGAGTTCAATCTCTGCCGCGCCCCCCCCCCCCATGGAGGGAAAATGATAAGCTGAAGACTTAGGAGTCACAAAGTAAAGTAACACTTTTAAATTTTAGTTATGGGGGGTAAAAATGATTGGATGGTACATATCAGTAAATATTACCAGTGGGTTTTTTTTTTAAGCTCCCAAACTTCCCCTGTGTAATGCTTTTTTCATACTCTGTCTTTTGTGCGGAATCCTTCTCAACTCACGATCAACTATTCATGTTTTACTTGGTCTTCAGGATCCAGCCTGAGTGCTACTGCCTGCCACTGAACCAGAGTACAGAGGTTAAGAGCATGAGCTTTACACACAGACAGGGCTAAGATTGATGTCAGGTTCTTCTGATAACTAACTGAGACCTTGACCAAAGTAACACAGCCTCATTTAGTCCTTTGCCTCATATGTAAAATTGGGATGGTGTTTTTCTTACAGAGAATTTTTGGGAATTGGTAAGAGCTTACATGTAAAGTGCTTAGCAGAGGGCCTGACGTATTGTTGAGTGCTCAGTGAATGTTAGTGTATCAGTTATTGATACTATATTATTTTTCACTTCTTAATTTACACTTCTACATCTCTAATAGTTCTGAGCCCTAGAGTCAGAATTCTTGGATTTAAATCTTGGCTCTGTCACTTGCTAGTTGCATAAGCTTAAGCAAATAATCTAACCATCATGTGCTTCGGTTTCCACACCTGTAAATATAGTGGTAATTGTTCCATAGGATTTGTTTAAGGATTAAATGAGATAGTATAGGTAAGGCATCTATACTTAGTCTTCCCCATTTAAGTGCTCACTTATGTTACTATTCTAGCACTTGCTTCTTCTTACCTGTATGACGCTTGTATATTTGCAGTTTCTACTTGTAGAGGATTAGCCCCTTAAAGGCAAAGAATATAAAATACGTATTCATTGTTGTGTCTTGAACAGTGTTTTGCATTGTTATATTTTACTTAGTAAAGGACTTCCACAGACATCACTTTATTTGAATTTTAAAAATTGTGAGGTGGGCAGAATGCTGTGATAGTTAATTATCTGTTTGGGCAGGACAGGTAGAATTTGGTGCCTACTATGCTCTAGGCCAGTGGTGGCAAAACTATGGCATGCATGCTCCAGCAGGCTGGTTGTATCACTGAAATCTCTAAAAGATTTACCATCACCGCCTAGGGCATTGAGTTCTTTCTTCTATTACTTGGTTCATTTTAGCTTTCATAGCAATCCTTAAAAGTGGTGCGTATTACTCCATTTTAAATAAAGGAATCTGAGGCTCAAAAATGTTAATTAGCACAGTCAAGTTCTACCAACCAATGAACTACAGAGCCTGGATACATTTTTAGAGCCTTGCTAACTCACTGTTGAACTTTCACAGCCAGGTATTAGATTTGGTAGTTTGTAACCCACAGTCTTGTCCTGATCTGTTTTTTGCTTTGAGATATCTGGCTCTCATGGCTCCCATCTCTTCTTGTCTTCTGAAATAGCTATTTATATCAAGTGCTGTAGTAATGTCAGGAGAGAGAAAATCTTTACAACAAGGACTTTGGAAAAGTTGATCTTAGATTTTTTAGTGTCCTTGTGTTTTAGAGCCTGCTAAGAAAGAGTAAATAGATGAGCCATTTTGTCTGTTGCCAGTAATTTCAGAGGCTTCTTGAACATTTTTATACCACTCAGTTTGGTGTATGCCAAACTGATTTTAGTTCGTTCTGAAACTTATACTACAACTGTGTTGTTTGAAGCAGGAAACTTAAAACTGGAATCATTTTTATGGGAGATTATGTTGTTTTTAAAGCCAAACAGAACTGATTTGATAAATTACATAACCTCTCTGTAGTCTTTTTCTTGTCTGTACAGTGAGGAGAAAATACCCATAAAGGAGAGTTTTTATCATGAAATGCAATAATGTAAAACACCTTGCTTAGTACATAATAGGTATATACTAAATGAAAGCACCAGTAAGTGTATGTTATTCTGCCTCTAGTAAAAATTCCAACTGTTTAGCGCCAGTATGTAAGACTTTTCCCATCTGTTTTCAACATTCCTAAGTTTCTTCTCCTGCTACTCGCTGTCAAGCACTTAAACTTCAGCTGCATAAAATCACTAATGTTCTCAGAACAACTCATACCTTTATGCTACCATGTCTTTTTCCCTGCTATTGCACCTACCTAGAATGGACATTCTACTCCCTTCCTCTGCCTGTTGGGAGTCTACTCTCTAAAAGTTGAGCTCAACCACCACTTCTGATAGTGAAATTTTCATCATATAGATTTCCCCACATAGATCTATCACTTCCGCCTATGAGTTTCCATTAGCACCTTGTTCATATTTTCTTCTAGTATGTGTACTGCTCTGCAATTTAATCAATTTCCAGGTCTGACCCTCCATAAGTTCTAGAGAACAGTGTCTAGTGTCCTGTCTTAGTATTTCTTTGTAATTCTGAGACAGTAGAATACATTGCTATAGCTGATTTATAGCATCCTTTTCACTTGAAGTTTTAGATATGTAAAATGTGATAGGAGATCTCTTTGTATTAAATCTCTATCAGGTACAGTAGTAAAGACAGTGTGGTATACACAAAATAAGAGACAAACAGATCAGTGGAATGGAATAGAATCCAGACATAGGTCATCATAAATACAGTTAACTGATATTTGACAAAGAATCAAAGATAATGTAATGCAGAAAAGATAGGCTTTTCACAAGATGGTGCTGGACCAACTGCCTATCAATATGTAAAAAGGTAAATCTAAACATAAGACTAATACCCTTCTCAGAATTAACTAAAAATGGATCACAGATCTAAATGTAAAATGAAAGATCATAAAGTTCCTGTTATGGCTTGTATCTAGATGTCCCCTCAAAGCCTCATGGACTTTTCAGAAGTGGCTGGATCTAGAGTGTGTGATTCTGGGATCAGTGTGATACTGTGATACTGGAATTGATTCAGTTGTGATGCTAGGATTAAGGCCAGGTAGCGTGGATAAAATATAAGAAACAGAAAGAGGGTTGTTGCACGGTGCGATGCTCTGCTTGTTGCTTGTTGCCTGCTGCCTTCTGTCTGCCTCCTCTGCAATGCCTGTCTGCCATGCCACCCTGCCTTGGAGCCGGCTGATTATATATAAACTGAAACCTCTGCAAATTGTGAGCCAAAAATGAACCTTTTCTCCTTTAACTTTGGGTGTTAGGTATTTTTTTCCTCAGGAATGAGAAAAGTAACCAGGACAATTCCCAACACTAACATAGGGGAGAACCTGGATGGTCTTGGGCTTGGTAGTATGAGCTTTTAGATTATAGTACCAAAGTTAAGATACAGGAAAGAAAGAATTGAGGGGCTTTATTAAAGTTTTCTCTCCTCCTCCTCCTCCTCCTCCACCTCCTCCTCCTCCTCCTCCTCCTCCTCCTCCTCCTCCTTCTCCTTCCTCTTCTTCAAAAAACCTCTCAAGAGACTGAAAACAAAACACAGAGACTGGGGAGATGTATTTCTAAATAACATATCTAATGAATGGCTGTTAATTTAAATATACACAGAACTTTAAAAACTCACCAATGAGCCAGGGATTTAGCTCATTGGTTCCACTGCCTGCCTCAAAAGCACAAGATCCCGAGTTTGATCTCCGATACCAAAACAAAACAAAACAAAACAAAAAACTCACCAATGAGACACAGTCTGATTGTTAAGAAGGCCAAAGACCTTAACAGACATTTTACCAAAGAAGGTAATACAGGTGCCAAACAAGCACATACAAGGATATTCTATTTCATATGTTATCAGAGAAATGCACATTGAAACAGTGAGACACCACCATCCACCTTTTAGCGTGGCCAAAATTCAGAACGCTGACCAAGTGCTGGTGAGAAAGCAAAGCAATAGGAACTTTGATTCACTGCTGGTGGAAATATAGAATGATTCAGCCACTTTGTTTTTTTGTTTTTTTTTTACCGGGGATCAAAGTCGGGTCCTTGTGCTTGTTCAGCAGGTGGCCAAACCACTGAGCTAAATCCCCGGCCCGATTCAGCCACTTTGGAAGACAACTCAGTTTCTTACAACACTAAACATACTCTTATCATAATCCAACAGTTGCACTCCTTCATGTTTGCTCAAATGAATTAAAACTAAAACATCTCCAAGCAAAAATCCACACATGGATGATTATATCACCTTTATTGCCAAAATACAAATGCAACCAAGATGTCCTTCAGTAGGAGAGTGGATAAATAAACTGTGGTATATCCAGATAGTGGAATATTATTCAGGGATAAAAGGAAATGACAAATAGAGAAAACTTCAGTGCATATTTCTGAGTGAAAGAATCCAACCTGAAAAGGGTACACACTGTATTATTTCAACTGTGTGATGTTCTGGATAAGGCAAAACTAAGGAGAGACAGTAAAAAAGGTCAGGGCATAGTGGGAAAGGAGGAATGAATAGGCAGAACACAAAGGATTTTTAGGGGAGTGAAACTTAATTGTGATAGTAATCCATTATAATGGTGGCTATGTGTCCTTATGCATTTGCTGAAACCTATTGAATGTACAATGCCAAGAGTGAACTCTTAGTGTAAACTATGGACTCTGGTGATAATGTTATACCAATACCAGTTTCATCAGTTGTAGCATGTACTGCTCTGATGGATTTTGTTAATGGGGGAGGACTGCCTATGTGAGGGTAAGGGAGTATGGGAAATTTCTATACCTTTTGCTCAATTTTTTGTTTTTTGGGGGTTTTTTTGGTACCGGGGATTGAACTAGGGTCCTTGTGCCTGCGCAGCAGGCGGCGGAACCACTGAGCTAAATCCCCGGCCCTATCTTTTGCTCAATTTTACTGTGAACCTCAAATTGCTCTGGAAAAGGAAGTTGTTAAGTGGGCGGGGTGCAAAAAAAAATCTCAAGGAAGTTAATGAAGAAAACCTTTGATGGATACATGGGGAAAGAAGAAATAAGAGAGAAAATGGATAAGTGGAGGAATACAGAACTGAAGTGTGTGCTTGTGTCTGTGTAGTGCTGGGTATCAAATCCAGGGCTTTGTGCATGCTAGGCAAATAATCTATCTCTGAGCTAAGTCCCCAGCCCAGGACACTGGCTTTTTAAGCAGCAAAGTCACACATGGTCATTGGAAAAATAAAGGTTTAAAAGTTTTTAAAAAATCATATATAGTTCCATCATTCAAAGAAGACTAATGTTACACTTCTTTTTCTATGTATGTGCCATTTAAGAAAATTGTTTAAACTCTGTTACTATAATCTGCTATGGTAATTTCTATAGGTGAACCTTTCTGTATTAATCATCTATATATGTTTTTCTTTTAGTTGATAAAATATTGTATTATATTTGCAATGAGAACTCACTCTGACTCTAGAAATACAATCCACATTATCTGCTGAAGGATGACCTTAATTCATTCCAAGGTATTAAGTCAAAAAGCTATCTCCATATTGCAAAACCATTCAAAATAAAACATGTTTTGGTTCTTTTAATAGCCCATTCTAAAGTAAATTTTCTCAATATATAGTTGTAGAGAAATTAAATGCTGGAAATGTTTAATTAAAAAAAAACCTCTCTGAAGTATGGGCAATCTACATGGAAGTTAATCTCATTGCTCAGATTTGGACATCACCATGTGTGCAGTTTTTTTAATCCTCTAGCTATCAAAATGGATTTAGTAGTTGGCATCCTCTTTTTTCTGTCTGGGGCAGTTGGAGCTTTGTAGAATTTGGTCTGCTAGAGTAGTGATCTTGCTCCCAATTTAGGATGATCCTGGGGCTTAGGACTCAATGTCATTGAGGACCCAGTATGGCTCCAATGTGTCCAGGGACAGTACCAAAGGCCCTGCCTATGTTTATTCAAGGGGCTAGAAATTACATTCAGCCTCTGATTTAATCTTCTGTGACACATTGAGTCTGTGTTCTAGCCTACAGAACACTACAGCTGTGTCCTAATTCTCTCCACCCTTCCCCTTCCCTACCTTGTGATCTTCTATCACTGCCTTTTAAGGCATTGCTATTCTTGGCTGATTGTCTTGCTTTGGAAGTAACCACAGCACAGTGAAAAGACAGCTGTGTATCAGCCATGTAAACAAGTAGAACTCCTCACAACAAAGGCACTGAGAGCAATGGCACATGTTGAAATTGGTGGTAGGTGAATTGTTCCTTGGACTTACTTGGTGTTTTTCTACCAAGTAGGAGAATTCAGTCAACAAACTTAGATAATTTGTCTAATGACCAGTCTGAAAACAGCAATCGCAATGATGATACCATCATTTTCTGAGGCCTACTCAGTATGTAGTTCAGTGCTAAGCACCAGAGGCAAAGTAGAGTGGATAGATTCTGTGTTCTGTAAGAGCTTGCAGTCTGATAGGGAAAACAGATTCATAAACTGGTTATCACATTGCCATGAAATCAAATCAGTGATGCCAATAGGTACAAGTACTGTAAGCACCAGGGAAAGACATATATCTGAGACTTAGGGAGCAGAAAAGGCTGGGCTCTATTTTAGAAGGAAATCAAAGACTTTTACTCTTACAATTCTTTGCATGAATGTTTTTCTACCCTTTCTGTGCCAGATTATGGCTCTTCATTTTTTACATGGTCCTAATATACTTATCACGGTATCATACTTAAAATGAAATCAGTCTTTTCTTTTCTTTCTTGACAGGGTCTTGCTGGGTGGTTCAGGCTGTCCTTGAACTCAGTGATCCTCCTGCTTCACCCTTTCTATTGCTGGGATTACAAATGTGTGCCACCATGCCAGGCAATTAAATGTTTATTGTGTAATTGCTTAATATTTGTAATTGCTTAATATACCTTCTACAAGATCGCCAGTCTTTATTGCCCCTAATCTCCAGCATGGGGATTATAGGGACCCTATAAATATTTATTGAATTAATGATTAAATCCTCACCCTCATAGGATAGATTGTCTCAACCATGTACAGTGGATCTGCTGTTTAAGAAAGAATAAACTTAAAATCTTAGGGAGGAAACATCCCACACTGATCGAGTATCATTACAGTGACATTGTTAGGTGACCAAACCTGTGTCTTTTATTAGATTATGAGAGATAGTGCAGAGTAGACGACTCTGACACTGCTTTCTGTCCTTCACATTTTCTATTGTGTCACTTTTTGCCTGGAGGAGAGAGGAGAAAAAAAGGAGCAGATGCTAAAAATGGCTGATATATTATTTTGATTCCCGATAGCTTCTCTAACAGCTCCCTGCTCAGATTCAGTGTATGATCGTCTTTCTTTGAAACTGCCAACTTTGCAGTGGCATTGGAGTAAGCGAAGCTCTTTTCCAGGATCAGCCAGCACATATTGAATGTACCAGAGTGAAGCCAAATCTTTTCATATTCTCTCCTTTTGACTGCTGAGAGTCAGGGTTTGAAATTGACTTCAGCAAGAGCTGTTCTGCCCCTCAGGAAATAGTGGTGAAATCTTGACAGGAGTGTATGTGTCTAGCTCACCAAACTGTCCCTGTGCCAAATGCATAATTGTAAGTACTCAGTAAGTGATTGAATGAATATATTTATGGCCTACATAGCACAAGGCTATATTTCCTTGTGTCCACTATTTTTAGACAGATATTATCTTCCACTCTTCTCAATAACAACACTTCCTTACCCAGAGTAACCAGTGCTGTATGTCTAAGTCAGCAGAAGAGGGATTGAAATGTCTTGAACTCATTTTTAAAAAGGAGCTAAATCTGATTAAGTAAAATATTGCTTATGAAATTGACACAGAAGCAGCTCAAAACGTGGGTTACATGCAGAGGATGCTTCTCTTTTCAGGCTGTCTGGAAAATTTGAGGCTTAGATAGTCATAGGGCATTGTAACTGAAAGATAGTCTCATGTGGATATCTGTTGGTACCACAGCTTTCCCATTATGCAGATGGGAAAACCAGGGCCCAAAGAGGAAACGGGAGTTTGCCTAAGGTTATTACTCATCATGTTGATGGTAGAGTTTGGACTTGAACACAGCTCCCATCACATCACATCCCCCCTCTCCCCTGCCCTCCGCTTTTGAAGGTTAAGTAACTCTGGGAGAGTTCAGAAAAGCAAAACTTTTTTAAATGGGTTGTGTTGAAACAGTGATTTCACATAATGTATGACCATTCCATCATAAACTGGCAGGAACGGTGTGTTGGGGATTTAGGAAGCTTTCAAAAGAGGTCTTACAAATCTTCAGAATTCCAAACTCTTGTCCTAGCTTAAAAAGTAAGCAGTAGCTGCTAGAATTGAATAGATTTGAATTTTTCATCTTCACGGGGGTAGATGCCAGAACAGTTACAGTAGTTTTTGAGAAAGATTCCTGGCCCCATTCTTCCTATAATGTATGCCTCTGACAGCTGGCCTCCTGATCTATTTTTAGATATAATCTATGGGATTACAAAGTGGTTTCATTCTTTTAAAGCTATATTGCAGAAATACAGCTTTGTAGAAAAAGTTTTTTCTTCATAGCAATTTGTAGAGGAGTATGAAGGCTTTCTTTCTTTTCTTTCTTTTTTTTTTTTTGTACTGGGGTTCGAACTAAGGACCTTGCTTTTGCAAGGCAGGCAGCGGATCCACTGAGCTAAATCCCTGGCCCTTGGAGACTAGTATGGAGATTAAGAAGAAAAATAATTTTTTAATTTAGTCACTGATGTAGTTCCCTGCATCCAAATACTTTATCTTAAAGACAACTTCCAGTTGTAACCACAGTCTAACAAATTGAAAAGCAAATGCTAAAATGCAGAAGCATTAGAAATACAAATATATTATATCTTATTATTGTCATATCACTAATCTCCAATTTGCTGTCTGGGTTATGGGAAGTAAATAGACATTCCTTGTAGGGCTTTAAAACTAACTCATAGCAAACATCCATTGAGCATTTATTGAACACGATTTATGTCCTGGGAATTGAGCTTGCTTGATACTAGTTTATTAACTTTATGCTTCATAATAACCAAGAATGGTAAGGATGGTGTCTCTATTTTATATGAGAAAAATTTGAGACTTGTAGCAATTTAGTAACTTGCCCAAGCTTCAGAAATAGGAAATAGTAGAGCAAGAATTGGAAACCAGATCTGTCTGACCTCCGAATCCATCTCTTTCCTCTATCTTAGGCGCCTTCCTCTGCTTTTAAGAAGCTGATTGGAGGAACTGGAGTGGTTAGGTTTATTTGAATGGTGTCATTATTTACTTACACATGTACATGTGCAGAATCATACCTCAGTACTCATCATTAATTCATTCTGGAACTTGTAATGAGTGCCAAAACTAATGAGTACTGAATGCATTTTTCCTGTAAGAATAATGTAATTAGAACTTTCATATTTTACTAGGCTAATATTAACCTTTACTAGGCTAATATAAGCTTTTTAGGCTTCGTGGTATCCTAACCTTGTCATCCATGATTAGAACTTAAAATGCACAGAAGTGCTATACAAAGCAACAATGAGGACTGTGAGGGTTCTACACTTGTTTTGAGCTACTGTGAGACTGATGCAAGTGGCAAGTGTGGAAACATTTCTCCTCAAAATGGGAGAAGCACTGTGTTTGATGTGTTCTGAAGCTCAGTACTGAGGGTGTGTGTGTGTGTGTGTGTGTGTGTCTGTCTGTCTGTCTGTCTGTCTGTCTATTTTGAGACAGTCTCATTATGTTACCTAGGCTGGCCTTGAACTCTCCCTAGCTGGGACTATAGGAGAGTGCCACAGCACCCACTTCCAAATACAGTTTTTAAGGACTTTAATTCTTATTATTGTATTATAAAATAGAATTTACATAGAACTGTGTGTTCATAAATATTCATTTTGGTCCACAAATATTATTTGAAGGTTTCATTAGTTTCTTGATAACATGAATGAAAAAAGTCTGGAAGACATGGTTTACTACTTTAGAGTTACAAAATGTTCATTTGAAAAGGCTCTTGGGGCTGGGGATTTAGCTCAGTGGTTTCACAGCCTGCTGCACAAGCGCAAGGACCTGAGTTCGATCTCCGGTACAAAAAAAAAAAATACACACACACACACATATGAAAAGGCTCTTGATTATTTGTTCACAAAGCATTTGCAGTCTAAGAAAAAAATAAAATGAAAAAACAGTGTGACAAAGTTACCCTAAAAATTGGGAAAAAAATATCAGTGTCACCAGAGGTTAATTCTTACCTTATGCCAGTGACTATTTTTTGGGAAACCCATGCAAGTGATTTAGAATTTGACAGGCAAGATTTATTCCTTCAAACTGGAATAACTAAGAAGCTACAAATACAATATTTATCCAACATTATACACAATGATGTGTTACATTAAGGTGGCAGGAAGACACTGTTGTAGTCCCCTAGAAAGTTAGAAGAGGCAGGGTATTTTCCAGAAAGTGAGGGTCCTACGAGGCAAGACTTTGAGCCTTTTCAGTTAGCTTTGCAAAGTGGCTGTGAGAAAAGGGGGCAGCTCTCAAAACTTACATCTGCCCACTTAAAACAACACTTGACTCTTTTTTTGAGACAAGGTAATGATGTATTTAAACCTGTCCTTGAACTCTCCATGTAGCCTAGGCAGGCCTCAAACTTATGACAATCCTTCTCACTCAGCCTCCCATGTTGTACTGCCACGCCCAGCTTTGGACTCTCATTTTCTGACCCTCATTTTCTTCACTGGTAAAACAAGGTTAATGATACCTTCTCACAGTTATTCTGAAGTCATCATCTTAAGTGGATTTATTTTTAAATGCTCAAGATGAGGAAATGTGTTTCGAAACTACTTGAATTACAACATTTTACCAGTGATGTAATTCCAACAGTAATTATATTTAAATAACTCACTGTCACACCTTGTTTTTAAGAAAATATCTTCTCATTATACAGTTGGTTTCTATATGGCCTATTTTAATGTGGTTAGAGTTGATTTAATTGGCCTAATAACAATTCTGGTTTCATTACTGATCATTCTGCAAGTTCCTGGCCTTGGTTCGTAGGCTTTGTACAACAGTGGAAAATGTTGAATTAGCTTCCCTTTTTAACCATATTCATTTGTGGAAAGAAGAATGTGAAGTATGGATCCTGAGAGGCCATCTGAGGTGGGAAGAAGAAAGCATTGCAGAAGACAGGGACTTCTTTCACCTGGCTTTGGCTTGTCACTTGCAGCTGAGGTGGTCAGCACAAAGAGGATGTGCTGGCTTGTTAACATTAAAAACAGTGGCCAGGCTGGAACTGATAGCACACACCTATACTCTTAGCACTCTGGGAGGCTGAAGCAGAAGGATTGTGAGTTTAAGCTTAGCCTGGACAATTTAGGGAGACTCAAAATTTTGTAGATGGGCTGAGAATTGTAGCTCAGTGTGAGAGCCCTGTGTTCAATTCCCAGTACTGCGGGGCAAGGGTGGTGGTGGTGGTGGTAGTGGCAAATGGCCAAGGACTGGGGATGTAGCTTAATGGCAGAAGGTTTGCCCTAGCATCCATAGGCCCTGGGTTCAATCCCTAGGACCACTAAAACAAAACAAAGGCCAAACGGTGTCCCTGACAACACTCCCGTAAATACCCCATCATTTCCCCCACCTACGTTTTGTTCATTGGGTCCACAGCATTTTCCGTTGCTCTCTTTTTTTTGGTATTGGGGGTCGAACTTGGGTCCTTGTGCTTGCGCAGCAAGCGGCGAAACCACTGAGCTAAATCCCCAGCCCTTCCGTTGCTGTCTTTAAAAAAAGATCACCTCACTCTATTTTACGAACATACTGTTCTTTAATCCAAACTTTTGCTAGAATGGAACTGCTCACTTTGTCATTCTGCTGAAAGCACCTTAGCCTGTGTATTTTCAAAGCCTTCTGTGATCATTTCTTGTTTTCTGCCTTTCATGCTTTTTGCCATCCTGCAAAAGGGAAAATGGTACATCATAGTTCATCATTCCCACCTTTTCCTTTTTAAGTGAGTAGAGATTATTTGATATGGCTATTTTGTAGTCAGATCTGGGTTCTTATCCCAGTACCACCTACATTCTAATTGAGAAAACTAGACCAATATCTTAATTTCATTACTTGCAGAAATGGTAAACATTGTTTCAGAGGTGTTGAGTGTTGAATGAAACGATATATGTAAAACATTCAGTTGAATTGCAATGCAGTGCATTAGTATTTGGGAAATGCTTACTCTTTTTTTTTTGGTACTGGGAATCGAACTCGGGACCTTGGGGTTGCTAGGTAGGCACCAGCACCACTGAGCTAAATCCCTGGCACAGGAAATGCTTACTCTTGTATCCTTTTCTTCCAAAAGCATTTTCTAAATAGAGCAACATTAATTCCTGCTCTTATCCAGCAAATATGTGTTAATCACCTCCTATAAAGATAGCTTCTCAGTAATCCTTTGTCTTTAAACTCCATTTTATTATTGGGAAAAGCATTTTAAGTTCCAGCTAGGTGGCCTGAAAGTGACTTTGGGGAATATATATAATTTGTAAGTCAGGATCTGTCATGCTGGAACAAAAATAACTCTGAAAGATAAACCTCTGGATTTTATTTATCTATGATATTTCTGCCTTTTAATAGTGCATAGGATAATCACTCAATTCTAAATAAAACTACATTGTAGATTTATTAGTCAAGGTGTTCAGAGAAACAGAACCAGTATGGTGGGTGGATGGATACATGAATAGATGAGATTTTTAAAAAGGAATTGGTTCACATGATTATGGGGGCTGACAAATCCAAAATCTGCAGGAAGTATTAGCAGGTTGGAGAGCCAGGGCTGCAGTTACATCTTGGGCTTGCAGGCCAGGCACCCAAAAGAGCTGATGTTGCAGTTTGAGCCCAAAGGCAGTCTGTTAAACAGTGTTCTCCTGTACAAGGGAGGCTGATATTTTGTTTGTTCTATTCAGGCCCTCAGCAGATTAGGTGAAACTCACCCACTCTTAGTTAGGTATAGTGCCTATAATCTCAGCACTAAGGGAGGCTGAGACAGGAGGATTGCAAGTTTGATCCCACCTGGGGCAACTTAGTAAGACCCTGTCTATGTATGTATGTATGTATGTATGTATGTATTCAAATATATATTTGAAGGGCTGGGAATGTAGCACAGTGGTAGAGTGGTCCTGCATTTGACTTTCCAGTACCACCACCACCTAAGAAAGAAAGTTAATCTTATAGAAAAACATCTTCCAAGAGATACCTGGAATAATATTTGACCAAATGTCTGGGAACCTTGTGGTCCAGCCAAATTGATACATAAAATTAACCATCACAATAGATTTAATGAAGAAAACACTAGATTTAATGAAAAACACGTCCTAGAGATTTTAACAATATTGTTATTATTGTTGTGCCTCTTAATAATAGTAAAATGGCTTTTGCTCTTTCCGGTATTTTCTCACATATGTGATCTTAACTGACCTTCACAGCAGCTTTTGTGAGGTTATCAGAGGAGAGATGTAACTGCATCTGAGGTAATAGGATGCTAAAACGCAGATGGGGAGACACGCATGAGGTCTCACAGGAAGTGAGCAGCAGAGTTACAATTTGGCTAGGTCCTGAAACTTCACACCCAGACATTTCCTCCTTGGCCATGCTGTCTGTGGCACTGGGGGTGATCTGGAAAGAGTTTGTCTTGTGGCCTTTCTTGTAATAGGTATTACATTTCTCCTCAAAACCATTTTATGATAGAAAGTTAACCAAATACATATTGGCAGAATTTAAGATTTTGTTTTCAAATGACTTTAATGATACCCTGAGGTTGAAAAAAGGAAAGGAAAAAAGTTAGCAACAGAAAGAGCAATGTCAAAAAGTAATTAGAGCAGGACAAATGGATTGTGCTGCCACGTTCAAGGCTGCTACTTCTGTAGGCAGTGAGAAGGAAGGGCACTAATGTAATGTGATGGATCTGGAGCAAAACCCAGGCATCAAGTGAACTGCTGGGACTCAGCCAGTGGTGAGGCTTATATCACAGGTTTGACAGAATAATCTTTGATATCTGAGTTTCATGTTTTTTTGTAAACTAATTGTTTTAAGGGACCTATTTTCTTGATTTCAGCTTTTGGGAAATGATCCATGGATGGACCTGTGAAGGTAGTCATTGCGTTCTAGGATAACTCTTATCACAGAATTCTGCCCTCCTTGCACATTCCCAAGCTGGACAGGTACATGATGTTGACAGGGCTTTTGGAAGAATCAATACCTAAAATGAAACTAGATTGAGTGGCTGAATAGTACTTGTACAGAGAAAAAGTAAAACAGTAAAGGAGCCTTCTCAGTCTTCAGCTTGGTATTAGAAAATGGCCTGGAAAAGTTCAAAAGATAGTAACGCTGTCATCTGTCTTGAGGTCAGGATATTTTGATTTGCTAGCCAGTTGACCTTTAACTGTGATCCTGTTGTTGCCATGGAGTACAAGGAAACTGCCACAGCCCTCAAGAAAATAGAACTTCTAGGGCCAGGGATTTAGCTCAGTGGTTTCGCTGCCTGCTACACAAGCGCAAAGACCCGAGTTCGATCCCTGGTACCAAAAAAGAAAATAGAACTTCTTTCATTTGCCTGGAAGGAAATCTTCATAAAAGAAGAGTGGTCCGACTCTCCCCTGTGAGTCACCATATCCTTGAAGTCTGGCTAACTGCTGCCACTATTATGGCATGGTAGTTAAGAGCTTGTGCCTTAATACCTATACATTTACTATATATGTCTTAGGGGTTCACATTCTAATTCTGCCCTGTATTAGCTGTTTGACCTTGGATAACTTACTTAATCTCTCTTAGCCTCAGTTTATCTCTAAAATAGGAATAGTAAACTACCAGACTTATAAGATTGTGGAGAGATGATACACACAAAGCATTCAGTACTGGTGGCACGCACGTAGTATTGGCCCAATAAGGATAGAAGACAAAGTATGGAGAGGAGGAGAGAAGCTTTATGTTGTCTACCCAGTAGGCATCAGTGGGGAGTTAGACATCCATTCTTTAGCTCTCTTATCTAAACAGATATAAATGGTTTCCCCTCAAGACACTATAGTACACCTGAGATAAGACTACAGTGGTTAAATCAGACTTTCCTTACTTAATACTCAGGATAGGGAGGAGAAATTAAGACAGAATATTATGATTCTAAATAATTTGACCCACAAGGTATTTCTTAGTCCTCTGGAAGGAATTATCTTTTCTTCCTCGGTCTTGCCTTGCCTGAACTGGCCCCCTTCCTCCCTCCGCCTTCCCCTTCTTCACCCCTCTGACCACTCAGAACTCACCAGGGGTCAGGATTGATACCTTGCATCACATCTCTATTTTCTTCAACCCACTTCATTTTGACAAGTCTTTCTGCTCTCAAGTCCACACTCTGTAGTGGATGGGCTGATATGAGGAGCAAAGAGAACCCTGCTTCCCTCCTTAGAGACGGACCTCCTATTTGGCATACTGGGGAGGGAAACATATTTCTGGACCTTTGGCAGTTTTCTCTTTCTGATGCTGAGTTCATAGCCCCCTTTTTACAGTTCTATAGTTTAATCACATTCTGAGTCTTCAGAGGGGCCTCAACAATTATTAGTTTACGGAATTTTTTCCCAAGGTTCATTTATCTATGCATAGACCCTATTTTAAAATCGAACCCCCTGGTACATTGTGCCCTGTGACTGCAGGATCTGCGTCTCGATGAGAAGTCCTCTCATGTCTGAAGTCAGAGTTGAGTTGAGTTTCCTGGTTTTTTCTTAGGTTTTCCAGTGTTTTTCTTGTTTTATCCAGATTTTCAGTTAACAGTTTAAGAGCCTTGATCTTTTCAGCAGTGATCAACAGAAAATACCAAGGAAACTTTGCTATTCTTCCCATCTGAACCAATTTCCCCATCCAAAAAATAGGAATAAGAGAGATCACCCACATTGTCAACCCAGCCTATTGTGAAAGACACAGGATTTTACTTACAGAACCAGTCCTTTCCTGTTGTAGTCTCTGAACCTAGTCAGTGTAGAATAGAGAAGGGGAAATACTATTTGTTGTTAGGCTTGTACTAGGCTTTCATTGTTCCTTAGTTGCTTGCCTGGTGCTGGGAAAACTGGTGGTGATGGCAGGTGCAGGTACCCTTTAATACTTTTTAGCAAAATGGTAGCCAAAAATGAGCTGCCTTTCCTTCTACAACCAAAA
The DNA here is from genome assembly GCF_000247695.1 of Heterocephalus glaber. Next base: position 10,514,947 of record NW_004624760.1, read on the forward strand.
AATTTGTGTATGTTTGAATTTCTCGCCAGTTCTGTATAAAATGAAATGGAAGATAGATGCATTTAGAATACATCGAAATTAAGCTTTAAAAAATTTACAGTTACTCCTCACAGAAATAAGAGGCATTTATTTATTTATTTATTTATTTATTTATTTATTTATTTATTTATTTATGGTACTGGGGATCACACTGAGGACCTTGCACTTTCGAGGCAGGCAGCGGAATCACTGAGCTAAATCCCCAGCCCCTAGAAGAATTTATTAAATCTTCAATATGTGCTGCCCATCTTATGAGCTACCAAAAAGGACATTTCTTCTTGCTTCTGTGAATCTGTATGTATCCACGATAATCTCACTTTTAGACAGACTGTGTAATGGGGGAAAAATCATCTTTTAAGTAGGATTTGTTAAATGCACATTTATTTAGAAGGTAAAAAGCAGTGGACTTTGGAAGAAAAAAGCCCTATCCGGGGCCGGGGATTTAGCTCAGTGGTTCTGCTGCCTGCCTCACAAGCGCAAGGACCCAAGTTTGATCCCTGGTACCAAAAGAAAAAAGAAAAAAAAAGCCCTATCTATTAATATACAGTTATCGAGTGATCACTGATAATTACTTGTGGACTCAATTCAGGAGTTGATTATTATGAACAATGCTACCATGAACGTTCACATGCAAGTTTTTGGACATATGTTTTCATTTTTCTTGGGCATGTTTTAATTATAAAAAGTCTTATTCTGAAAAAGTCTTTATTCAGAAGTATAAAACTTGGTAAATTAAAGTTGCCTTTCCAATTCTTCTTCCTAGAGGTGGTGAAGTTAGTAATAAGAAGTACCACCTGAGTGTTCAGTACATTTGTTATATGGCAGGTACTGTGGTGCTGTATACACACATATATATATATTTTAATTAATTTATTCCCTATGTACATGAAATAGCTAATTTTCATCATAATCCCATGACGCCCTCTCCCTGTTTTACAGATGAAGAAACTAAAATTTGAGGATTACATTGTAAAGTCACACTTCTAGTAAGTGGCAGAGCCAGAATTAGAACCTGAGCAGTCTGATATTTATTCTTTCAGACTTTCCAAAATACGCAGTTTTTAAAACATTCTTTTTCTTTTTGCAGTGCTCTGGGACTTAGGGACTTGAACAGGGCCTTGTGCATGCTAGGCAACCCTTGTACCACTGAGCTACATCTTCAGCCCACTTTTTTCAATGAATAAAAATTATATACTTATTTTATTTTGTAGCTCGTTTTATTTTCTTGACTTGATTGTTTTATGATAGGATTTATGGATTTATTATTTTTAATGGCTGCATCAATGGTGAATATGCCCTTTGTCTAATTCATTTTTGTGTTAGTGGACATCAGATTGTCTTCTCTTCATGAATGGGGTTGTAGTGAATATCTTCATATAATAGTTTGCTTATTTATGGAATTACTTTTGTCATATAAAATCTTAGAAGTAGAAATTCCAGATACAAGAATTTATCCATTTGAATTCTGGTGGTGAAAAATTCCTCTCCCAACACATGCTGCTAAATAACTGTCCCCATTCTCCTATCTCCTCACCTCTGCAATCAGGGTGTAAGAGAACCAACTTTTTTACTCTTATTTCTGTGATATCAGTCATTTAAATGTTCCAGAGAGATATTAGCTTATCAGGGAGAGACAGTGGAGAACAATTGCTAAACCAACCCTTTGCAGCCTCTAGTGATAGGTAAGGTTGTAGTATTTCTCTTAGCCCTCAAACTGAAACAGTGGAGTAGCACGCACTTTAGATCAGATTAATTTAGGACAACTCACTTGGTTGGTGACCTGATAGGAACACTGTTTAGGACATTTCCACCAGAGCTATTTCCACTTTCTTAGACCTATAATGTAACTGCTGTGGATTTATAGTTAACCTTTTATCTCATTGTTCCCTGTAGTAGCCCTGTCTTGCCCCAACCTGTTTATAAAATATAGCTGAGAAGAGAGAACAAGACCTTGGATATCTGATGGATAAGTATGCTTGCCCTTTGCGTTCTTTCCTTTAGTAGAAATTGCCAAAGTGAGGTCAGCAACCTAATGTGTTTCAGTATCTCCAGGAGGGCCCCATCGTGGTTCTAAAAGCATCAAAGACACAGAGTATTAGATATTACTATTTGTAAATAATCCTTATTGTCTGGCAGGAGCTAGGCTCTGCCGTAGATCCCAAATCTTGAGACTGACCTTACCATGCCTTGTGGATTTTGTCGTTTCCTTCTCACTGCCAGGTCTGATATCTGCATCCTGAAGCGCTGTTAGTCTGGGGAATGCTGCCCTCTACTGGTGGGCCGAAGCACACGCACAGCAGTTTGCGGGGATTTGATCACTCCGGGAATTGACAAAGCTGTATGAAGCTTGAGTCATAAAATCTTTCTGTAGTAGCCAACTTTATGATCCAATGAAGACCTTTTACTATGAAATAATTTTGCAGCGTTAGAAAATATCCAGGAAGGATCTAGGGTGAACGGAGCGCGGTGCTGAGGCCCCTCAGCGAAAAAAATGTCCGCCCGAGGAGACCCACCAGCTCTGTGAGGGGACCGCAGCCCGCTCGGAAGAAGGCGGCCGCCGAGCCCGCCCGCGCGCGTCCGGAGGGAACTTTCGCTGGAGGCTGGACCTGCGAGAAGTGACCGAAGGTGAACCCCCAACAACAGCGCATGGCTGCGATAGGGACCGACAAGGAGCTGAGCGACCTGCTGGACTTCAGTGCGCCGTTTTCCCCACCTGTTAATAGCGGGAAAACCAGACCAACGACTCAGGAAGCAGTCAGTTCAGTGGATCAGAACTTAGAAGATGATGTAACACTTTCCACCTTTCTTTATGAAGCCAGAATTAACCTGATTATGTAAACGAGGCAAACAGTAAACAATAAATGAAGGACAAAGAAAAACTATGGACCAGTTTACCTCATGAACATATTGCAGAAATCCTAAAAAAAAAAAAGCAAGTTAAATTCCACTGTTCATAAAAGGAAAATCATAATCAAAACAAACTATAGCTAACATCATACTTAATGGTGAAGGAATGAAAGTTTTCTTCCATAAACAAGAACAAAGCAAGAATGTCTGCCCTTAACCTCTCTCCAGTTCAGTAGTTTACTAGAAAATCCTGGTCAGCATTAATATGGCAACAAAAGGAAATAAAAGAGGAGGAGATTGGGAAAGAAGAAATAAAACTGTTTCCATTGACAGACAACATGATTGTCCCAAAGAATCTTCAAAAACCTAGAGTTTAGCAAGGTCACGGGATATAAGATACACACCCATTCCCATCCCAGTCTTAATTCTCTATACATTTGGCCCTCCATTTCTTCAGGTTCATTGTCTGCAGATTCAACCACCATGGATTAAAAGTATGTGAAAAAAAATTGTGGCTGCACTAAGCCCTTTGTTGTCATATTCCCTAGGGAATATAATATAACATTTATATAGCATTTACATTGTTTTAAGTATTATAACTAGTTTGGAGATGATTTAAAATATACAAGAGGATGTGTATAGGTTGTATACAAATACTATGCCATTTTTAAAGGAACTTGAGTATCTGTGGATTTTGGTATTTGTGGAGTTTCCTGGAAGCACTCTTGTGGATACTGAAAAACCACTGTCTAGCAATGTACAATAGGAATATGGAATAACAAGTACTATTTACAGTAGTTCCAAAGGAACAGATACTTAGGTATAAATATAACATACATATACACTTCATCTGTATGCTGAAATCTAAATACAATGGAAGGAAATCAAAACAGACCTAAATGTAGAAGTATACTATGTTCATATAAAAGCTGTCATTCCTTCCCAATTTGATTTATAGATTTAATACAGTTCCAATAAAAATTCTAGCAGTATAGGAGCACAGGGAATCTGACATCGAAATTTAGATGGAAATGTAAAGAAATTAGAATATTCAAAAATTTTGGAAAAGAAGAATAAAATAAAAGGATTATACTTTGTGATTTTGATATAGTGTAATTTACAGGAAGTACTGCACTGTGAAGGGATACAGATGTATTCTCCCCTGCCCTCCCCTCCTTTGACTCCTTTCTGTATTTTGGGGCATAGGATGGAGTACTAAACAAGAAAACATGGTTGTCAGTCTAGCATGTCATTTCTAGAGAATCATATGTAGATGTATTCTTATCCAGAAAAGAAAATAAAAGTGATTTGAAAGAAAAAAAAAAAAGAAAATATCCAAGTGTCCATACTTTCATTGTGGCATTATCTGTAATGGCAAAAGAATAATATCTATGTGTCTAGTGCTAGTTAATTTTGTTTCCATGAAGGGGAATGACTTATAACTGCTAAAATTGACTACTTACCACAAAACAACAACCAGGCAGAATATACCAGTTCCAGCCATGGAGGGTATATCTATGTAGGATGAGGGCTAATCTCTGATCTTCAAAAGGAGTTGTCAAAACTGAGATGTATTCTTTTGTGGTGGATTAACTAATGGTCAACTTGTAATGCCCTGCTGAACTAAATCAGTGTGGTCTGGGCATGGAAGACCCACCTGAAGATTGTTGCCAATGGCATAAAAAGAGAACTAAAGAGGAAGATCTTGGGCTGTTGATTTTGTAGGAGAAGCTTGCTGCGGATGGTTTTCCTGATGCGAACTTGGCTGTTCTCATCATGGGAGTTCTGATCTTCACCGTGAGCATCGCTTCCTGTCTCCCGTATACATCCCTCAGTCTGGTGGCACAAATCTTTTACCCTACCGGCACAGGTTTTCTGGTTTCCACCACTGGCCTTTGGGCCTTCCTAGTGCACATCCTTGATGGAAACAAGCATGAGTTATTGCAGTGAGCTCTAGGCCACTGGCTGGACTCGTGGAGGATAGTGCCTTGGACTCTAGACCTTCGGCTGGACTCGTGTGGGACATTGCTGTAGGATCCAGACCCTTGGCTGGATTCTTTGGGTCTCTAGTGCGTGGCTAGATCTCTTGGACTCTTCTACATTTGACCTTTTGGAAGACTATTATAAAATAATCCTATAAATTATGTGTCATGTATTAGATCTATTCCCTTGATAACCCTGACCACAATACCTTTGTATTGTTAGTAAACACTGGGAACAGAAAGATTACCTGAATGGTTGACAGCATAACTCAAATATAGGATGACTCTTACAAGGTGACCAGGCAGTGTAAAACACTGTGATTTCTGATCTCATGTTTCTGTTCCTCTATCAGTGACTAGTTAGGTTTCTTCTGGTTTTATGAAATTGTAACAATTCTGCCAGTGGTCATGTTTATACATTTATCTTTGTAATCATATGTGAGTAGTTCTGTAAGATAGAGAGTACAAGTGGGATTCTTGGGTTAAAGGGTATGTGCAGTTTAAATTTTGATAGAAACTATAAGCAGTTTTTCCAGCTGTACATCAATCACCAGCATTACCTGAGCATATCCATTTCCTTAAACCTTCTTCAACACTGAAATATCCTGAATATTTTTTATTTTTTGCCAGCTGATAAATTATTTATAATGTTTTTTATCTTGTTTTTATTAGTAACCTTTTCATTATATCCATATTATTCATATTAGAAGATCTTTGCCTGGTCATATTCTTTGTCCATTGGTGATTTTGCTTATCTTTTTCTTACTGATTTGTAGGAATTCTTTGTTTTACAAATATTAATATATGCGTGTGTAAGTGTGATATATATTTGAAGGTGTTTGCTCTTTAGAAATCAGACATTTAGCATGGTGTGAAGGTACACTCCTATAATCCCAGCTGCTTGGAAGGCTAAGGCAGGGAGATTGCAAGTTTAGGACCAGCTTGGGCAACTTAGCGAGACCCTGTCTCAAAGTAAAAAAAATTAAAAGAGTTGGGGATGTAGCTCTGCTCCATGGGTACAAATCCCCCACCCTCAGTAAAGCCCCTGTTTTCCCAAAAGAAAGAAAGATGAAAATCTGGTCATTTTTGGTTAATGATATATAGGTTTCATGTTATACTTACAAAGATTTTCCCCTACTCCCCCTTGGTAAAATACATATATTCTCCTATTTTTTCTTCTAATACTTTTCTAGCTCAATTTTTATGTGGATGTATGTGATTACTTTATATCTCAGGAAATTCTGATTATATGAGTTATCAACATATTTTGGCAAAAGAAAAGAGAATGCTTAATTCAGAAAGATACTAAAAATCAAAACAATATGCCCTGTTGGTTGTTACTATTTTTGGGTTATAGACTTGAAATCAGGATGCCTTCCTTGTCTCCCTCTCCACTCTATTTATATTTGCCCTTTTCTTAACTCTTTTGTAAAAGTCCCTATTATTTTTATTAACAATAATAGCTGTATAGCACTTGTATTTATAAAATGTTTCCACAACATTCTAGTTTGTTGCTCAGAACATTCTTAAAGCTTGACAGTAGGTTTAATTAAAGACTGTAAAGTATTAAAGGACAGAAGTTTTCTGGCTTCAAAAATTCTAGTGGCTGCTCTTTAAAGAACATATGAATGTTGACCTACAATAAGTCTTCTGTTCATCTTTTTTAAAAGGCTTATAGTTCAGCACCTGCTTACAGAATTTTCCATCCCCTGGGAGGGGAAAAAAAACCCCAAAATCTTATTATGCTTCCTAAGGGTTTGTTTGGTGCTTTGGGGGAGAAGTTAGGAATGTGACATAATTAGAATTATGAAATAGTTAAAATATTGTATTGCTGCTGGTTTGATTTCCAGTGTCTGGCCACTGTACAATATAGAATTTACTAAATATACATTCAGGACCTCCCACCCCCACCCCATACTAGGATTGAACCCAGGGCTATTGGGCTGAGCTACATCTTCGGTCCTTTATTTTGAGACAAGATCTAAGTCACCAAGTTTTCCAGGCTGGGCTAAACTTAAGATCCTTCTGCCCCAGCCTCTCAAAGTGGTATGAGTATAGGCATGTGCCACCATCCCCAGCTGCATTCAGGAGTTTTATTTTTATTTATTTTTACTTTTTATTTTTGGTATCAGGGATTGAACTCGGGTCCTTGTGCATGCGAGGCAGACAGCAGAACCACTGAGCTAAATCCCCAGCCCATCAGGAGTTTTAATGCTGCTCTGTAGCCCTTTAAAACCAGGATTTCATTTCCAGTTCTATATTTGACTCCTTACTCCAGAACTCCATCTATAGGTACCTGCCCCAGTTGCCTACTGGTAAACTTGTCTATCAAATCATATCATTTTGCTAAGTGTTTATTTTCGTTTTGCATGTGTGTGGTACTGGATTTTCATGTGCTTCACCACTGAGCTACATTCCCCAGCCCATTCCAAAATCAATTAGCAATAATCACACCTCGGATAAACCTCATTGGCTACGATACTGCCACTGCGCAAAGCTTAGCCCATTCCAAAATCATTCGGAATTCTTGTCCTGAACCACTAAGTGTAAATAACACAAATCCATTTTCTTTTTGTTTTATTTTTAATGGTTCTTGTTGTTGTTTGGTACCAGGGATGGAACTCAGGACCTTGTGCTTGCAGGGCAGGCACAGTGCCACTGAGCTAAATCCCCAGCCCTTCTTTGAATAAAAGCATTATAATGATGGAATTTATAATATATTACCCTGGAAATCTAGCAGTTTCTTTTTATGCTCCATTCACCTAAGAAGTCTCAGTGTTACGTGATAAAGGATCCAGACTTTTCAATTTTTTATTAACTTGATCTGTTTGGATTCAGTGGAATCCAAGTACTGTATTTTACTTGTTTCACCAGAACTGAGCCAACAACTTTAAAAGGGCAATACCAGTCTTGGAATTCACCATTTCTACGTTGGAATCAAAAGGGCAAGTAAGATTATAAAGAACTGTTTTTCAGGATTAAGCTCACAGGATTGCCTTAATGCATCTGAGTGTTTCTTGGATGGTGAATGGGGAGAGTTGTAGAGGCCTTAAAATCATTGGAGAGAGGGAAATTTTTAATGTGGTGGCTAGTTGATTGAGGAGGGGTTGTGATTTTATTTCTACAGTCATTTTTGTGCTAAGCTGATTTGCAAAGGGGATTTCTGCTTATAGTGGTGGCTTTTATCTATGTCAAGATGAGCCTGAGGCAGAGATTATTTTTAGGATCCATTCTCTCAACCTGTTGGGCTTGCCTTGCTGGCGCCTCTGGCTTTATCTGTCTTTCATCCCACAAACTGACCATCACTCATCTTAGATTCTGTCATGTGGATTGAATATATGAAGTAGCTTATCTGATAAACCAATCAGTGCTCTTAGGAGAATACCTGAGGGACAGGTGTTGGGAAATATATGCCTATTAATCAGGGTCTTCGGGAAATAACTCCTGTAAGCTAGAATGTTTTCCATTTTAGTTCTATTCATGGGAACATGAATGAATTTTTGGCACTAAATAAGCCCCAGAGATTTTTCCCTTTCCTCCTCTTGGGTGGTTCTTTCCCTAGGATTTGGTAGTTTTCTCTTACAGATGAACTGATCAGTCCTCAGCTGAAGACTTGAAGGACCCAGTACAGATCCTAGTTGTGTTCTCTCCCTGTAGCCTGCTGCCCTTTGAAGTCCCAACTGCGCTAACCTCCTGGACTCCCACCTCCAAATCCTTAACTCCACAAGGTTGCTGGACCCTACCTGGGCTCTTCCTTCCTGTGCTCTTTTTTTTTTTTAATTAATTTTATTGGTATATTTTAGGTATACAATATAATGACATTCATCATTGGAAATTTGCACCTTTACATAATGCGTCTTGGTTCTTATTCGTCCTGTGCTCTTCCTTCCTGTCCTCTAGCCTGGAAACCCTCTAGGCAGTTAGAGGCGGCATTCGCAGGACTCACTGTCCTTTGCCTCCTGAAGTCCAATACCTGGAAATCATTTTTAAAATATATTTTGTCTAGTTCCTAGTCAGGCCAAATCTAGTCCTCCATAATTACATCTTCTAATTTTTTTTTAAAATCTTGAGACAGGATCTCACTAAGTTCCCCTGGCTGGGCTTGAACATGTTATCTCCCCCACCTCTGCCTACCAGAATGCAGTGATTACAGGCATGCACCACCATGCCTGGACTCCTAATTCCATTTTGGGCAGAGGTACTGAAGTCCGTTTGCATACTTTTATGTACTTAAAAATAAACTTACGTTTGTATAAAAGAGATTGAACTGATCTTTATTTTTTAGATTAACAATATATTATGGGCTTCTTTATATATCAGTACATTAAAGACTTACCTCATTCTTTGTAACAATTACATATTATAAAGATTTATTAGCCAGCCCCCTATTGATTGCAGAATTTACTTTGAGTGTTAAAAATTTAATTATCTTCTATAGATAGTATTGCAGTGAGTATCTTTTCACTCTACACAAGTATTTGTGTAAAATACATGCCTAGTGAGGTTGCTTGAGTAATTGGTACAGTATGTGCATATGAGAGGATGTGAGCTGAGCTCAGAAAATGAAAGTACCTTGTGTAAATTTACAAAACTAGTGCACACTGTAACTGGTATTTGATTCCAAACTTGTCTGAATCCAAAACATGTATTCCAGGCTACCTCTTATTGTAGCTGCCTGTTTTTTGTAGAATTACAGATTTCTTAGTTGCTTAGGCCATTTCTTTTATTCTTTTTTTAATCTATCAAACAGAAATCAAATACCTCTTTGTCCTTGGTTCTGTGGTGGGTGCCAGGAATACAGAGATGAACCAGATCTAGTCCCTTTTTCTGGGAACACTTACACAGCCCAGTGGATGGATAGGCACACCAAGGGATGAAACTGAAAACTCATAGGATCATAACCTTTAGGGCAATGAAGAACTGAGAAAGATTTCTTGGAGATGTGAGGACTGAATTAGGTGAGAATTAAATAATTCATTGGAGCTGGGGATTTAGCTCAGTGGTTCCACTGCCTGCCTTGCAAGTGCAAGGTCCCGAGTTTGATGCCCAGTACCCCCCCCCCCAAAATTCATGGAAACTGGTTAAGCAAAAGGAATAGTACATGCCAGAGAGACAGTTTGGAAACTGCAAATAGCAGTATTTGTTGAGAGCACTGGGAATATGAAAAATAAGAAGTTGGCAAGGGATGCAATCAGACCTTTGGGAGCTTGGCAAGTGGTTTATTCTGCAGGCAGGAAGATTTTAAGTAGGAGGGGCATTGTCTTATTTGAACTGTTTCAGAAAGTAGCCAGTGGGAGTGTGCTGTGGAAGAAAGAGAAGTGGAAAAAAGTAGTAACTAAGGAGACCTACCTGTAAGAAAGCTTTTGAAATAAGCCAGACAGGAGATGGTAGTGGCCAAGGCTATGAGAGGAAATAGATGGATTTGAGAGGATTGGTTTTACTTTTTTTAAAACAGACACAAAAATGTAGAAAGCAGTATAGTGAACCCATGTAATAGCTTTAGTAACCATCATCCTGTTGATCATCCTGTCCAGCCCGTACCTCTACCCACTTCCTCCCCTTGTGTGTTATTTTGAAGCAAATCTGAGATACTCGATTTCATCCATTAGCTTTCTAGTCTGCATCTATAGAATAAAAGGAGTTTTGTTTTTTTTTTTAAGTCTGGATTTCTACTCCCATCTTTATTCTCCTTCTAATGTTAAGAGATTTACTGGTTTGTCTTACGAATTTGCCACAGCAGATTTTGCTGATTGCATCCTTGTAGATAAATGTTTTTCTTATTTTCATAATCCTTTTATTCTCTGGCTGGTGATTTAGCTTAGTAGCACCACTCCTGCCTTGCAAGCACAAGGTCCTGAGTTCGAGCCCAGTACCTGGAAAAAAAGTCAAAACAAAAAACAAGAAGACATAGTCCTTTTATTCTAGTAGATGGATTTAGGGGCTTGATTAACTTTAGATTCAACTTTTTTGCAAGACTACTTCATGAGGGTATTGAGTTCCTTCATAAAATAATATACACCGGTAGAGCACTTGCCTAGTGTGCACGAGGCCCAGCACCTCATTATATACCTTTTTCTCTTTTTTTGTAACATTAGCAACTAGTGATCATTAATATCTAGGACCATTATTTCATAATAATATTCTGTCTCTATCTTTTGCAATGGGAAAGGGACCAAGAGATGAAGGGAGGGGAAGAGAGGGCAGGGGAGGGAAGTATAAAAAGATTTAAGATGTGTTATGTTACATGTATCAACTCTTCCTGATAAATTTAATCATTATGTACTATAAACATGTACTTATAAATGTAAAAAAATTTTAAAAATATTCTGACTCCAGTAGTTTGTTTTCATTTATCAGCTGTAATATTTCTATTCTAGCTATAGAGAAAGTGTTCCATAATTGTTTATTACCTGGTGGTATAATTCATCTAGAAAAGGCAAAAAGTAAGTACTTCTTTCCCTTAATAATTTAAAAAATAACATGTTGGTTACCTAGCATCCTTCAGTGATGATAAATTAATTTTGTTAGTATCCTTATTATTCATGGATTTATTTATTTCTTGCATTGCTGGGGATTGAACTTTAGTGCTCTGCCACTGAGCTGCACACCTAGCCCTAACTCATGGATTCAAACATTAGTATTTCACTTGATGGTTGGTTATTTATTTATTTGCACAATACTGGGAATTGAACCTTTCATAGTGAACTACATCTTCATCCTTTTATTTTTTTTTTTTGAGACCGGATTTTGCTAAATCAGTAAGTTGCCCAGACTATGCTTGAACTTTTTTTCTATCCTACTGCCTCAGCCTCTCACCTCAGTCTCTCAGAGAGCTGGAATTACAGGTGTACACCACCACACCTGGCTGTAATTATATACTTTTATTTATTTATTTATTGGTACTGGGGATCGAACTTGGGTCCTTGCGCTTGGGAGGCAAGCAGCAGAACCATTGAGCTAAATCCCTGGCCTGTAATTATATACTTTTAAAGAATGTTCAGATGGCCCAACCTTGGTTAATGATACCTCTTCAGACTGGCAGATTCAGTAGCTTTTGGGTGGGTAGAAAAGTCGGGATTTATGACAGGTTGAATGTGGGTGAGATCCAAGGGGGAAAACTAAACAAAAGATTTCTAGGTTTTTGGCTTAAGTAGCTGGTTGATTTCATTAACTGAGCAGAGTGCCCAGAAAAAGAAACAGGTTTTGAAGAGAGACATATCTGGACATGCCTGAGGTGCTCAGATAATTGCATCTAGGTGGAGATGCCCAAGAGGCAAGTAGATATCGTCAGGATATGAGGTTCATAGGAGCAGTCTGTGACTCCAAGAACCAGGACAGAGCTCAGTTGCTTTGTTGTAGTTGACTCTACCTGGGATTATGTGTGTTATAAAGCTTGTTTGATAAAAGTCTATCTTTTAGCCAACTGGAGCCAGGTTCTATCCCAGAGAAGACTGCTAAGCCCCTGCCACCTTCTCTCTTCCTGTACCTCTCCTTAGAGTCAGGTTCAATCTCTAGTGAAGAAGGATTGAGTGAGTCACAGGAAGGATTACCACTTGAACAGTTTGCAACCAGACCTGTTGTTTCTCAGGAATTAGGAAAGAGCTCTGTGTATGGGCAGAATATACGGAAGTTGGAATTGGGGCTGGGAGAACTGGTTTTAGCTTATAGGAATAGCCTAAAGGCAAATTTTTTTGGTGAATATTTGTATTCCTAAAGGGTCCACCCCCCCACCCCCCATTCCTATGTTCCTGCTCTCTAAAGCAACTCCTCTCCTTTCTTCCCTCCTTCAGTATATTATATTGATTGAAAGTCTGCTTTTTTGTCAAGCACTAGGGTTGTAATGATCAGCAAAACTAAGGACACAGCCTTGGCCTCACAAAGCTTGGAATCTAGTGGGAGATACACATGCTGTGTATGTTAATCAAAAGATCACTAGCAACAAATGACTCTACACTAATACAGGAATCCAGCAAACAGGACATGTTGGTCAGGAAATCTTTTAGTACTAGTGCTGGGCTTTCACTGTTGGAAGATTTAGCGCCAGGTATACTCAGAAATTAGAATGTAGCCAATTGTGATAGTACATTCCTGAAATCTCATCTCCCTGGGAAGCTGAGGCAGGAGGGTCACAAATTTGATCTGAGAGCAGCTTAGTACTTGGCAAGATCCTATCTCAAATTTTTTTTTTTGGTACCAGGGATGGAACTCGGGACCTTCTGCTTGCTAGGCAGGTGGCAGAACCACTGAGCTAAATCCCCAGCCTCAGATATTTTCACAAAGCTCTGGAGATGTGCAAAGACCCTAGGCTCAATCTCTGGTACTGCAAAGGGAAAAGTAGAAATATATATATATAACACAGGCTGAGACACAGGAGACCCTGAAGTGGAGTTTGTATAATGGAAAAAAAAACCTCCTGTGAGGCAAAAAGGTAAAATGAAAGTATTATATGAATGTACCAGGAGGAAGTTTAACAAGGGGTTGGGAATATGCCTCAATGGTAGAGTCCTATACAGCATGATTGTAAGGCTCTGGGTTTAATCCCTAGTACTTTAAAAAGGGGGGGGCCAGGGATTTAGCTCAGTGGTTCCACTGCCTGCTTCGCAAGTGCAAGGTCCTGAGTTCGATCCCCAGTACCAAAAGAAAAAAAGAAAAAAAGTTTAACCAACAGTTTACTAAAGGCCCTGCTTACTTGGGAGGCTAAGGCAGGAGGATCATTTGAGGCTGCTATATAGTCAGATTGTCTCAAAAAAGAGGAAAAAGTTTAATGAAAGAATTGTGACCTACCCACACAACACACATCAGGAGCCTTTTGCTTGCTTTAGCCTTTTTTGAATGCTAACTATGCCAAATCCGACTGGATGCTGGGTTTACTAAAGTTTGACTCTTTAGAATGTATTAAGTAAATAAGATTAGAGAACTTTAAATAAAAATGCTATGTGATGTGTATTATGATGTTTTAGAGATCCTGGCAGCATTGGAGGACGGGGTGATTTGTCTAAAAATATTTCACAGGGGAGGTGATTAATTAAATTGAGTCCAGAAAGATGACTCAGTGGGAGTAGAAGCTATAAGGAAGTAGTGAGAAGAGTTACTGTAGGCAGATGGGATAGCTTGGCATATTTAGTCTGTAGTGGGTTTGGGTGGCAGAATGATGGGTGCTTATGAGGATCAGTGGGGAATGAAGCTAGAAGGATCAACAGGAGCTGAGTTGTTAAGGTCCTCTGAAGAACGGACATTTCTGCCATAACTGGACTCAGGGCACAGTTACTGGGGATTGAGGTAGGGGGTGGGAGTGATATCTTCTATGCTTTTTCCCAATGCTCTCATGCACAGCTGAGTTCCTTGTGGACAGAAACGCTTTCCTGTAAAACCTATCCCTAGGTCACGCAGGTGGACAGATAGACTACTCAGCTTCAAGTGGTCTTCCTTTTGCAGGAGTACCAAAAGAGAAAGACTACCCATTTTCCTGTCCCCATATTCGGGACTTGCATTTTACTGCTTTGATCTTTTGTACTTCAGTTGCACTTGCTGCTTAACAGCAGTTTGAAGTGTTGTTATAGCCGCAGCCACAATATTTATTTGGATTAATCTCTGTGCCAGTCTGCATCTTAATTGTGAAGAAGGTAAACAGGCAGGGTACCATATGGGACGAATGAGTCTCAACTTGTTCAGACCTCTCAGGAGACAGTGGTTAGATGCATTTGTATTTGTATGCTGTATATCTGGTTCCTTTCTTTTCTTTTCATTCAAGAGACTCATTTATTCATACTATAATCTGTTCTTGATTGTGATGCTTTAAAATTTTAAGGACAAAATCTCAACTAGAGAATTGTGAGTTGTTTTTGTTTTTTGTTTTTAACTTGAAGGAAGGCTTATCTTTTCCAAATTTCTCATTTGGATATAGAAAACTTGCATAATTAAATGCTGTGCCCATATTTAAATTTCCTTGATAACCTCAAGTGGTTTTTTTGTTTGTTTTGTTTTTGTTTTTGGTACTGGGGATCAACTCAGGACATTGCACTTGCAAGGCAGGCATGATGCCATGAGCTAAATCTGTGGCCCAGTCTCAAGTGTTTTTTATAGTTGATTTGTTCAAATCAGGACATAAATAAACAAGGTGCATACATCGCATGTGGTTCTTATGTCTGTTCTTAAAGCATATAGTCTTTTCCACAGCCTATCATATTACTTTTCTGCATATAGAATTAAATCTTGACTGATGACACTGACATTACAGTCTTTTCAGATCTTCCCCATTCTAATGAATTGTTGCTTCATCTGTGTTTCCTTACTGCTTCCCTTCCCTGATTCTGAGCACTCATAACCATTATACTGTTGCTTATGTTTTTGGTGTATTTGCATCACAAATGGGTTAATATAGAGTGGTGGGAAATGGACCTGAAGAAGTCAGCAGATAATGAACATCTCTAGATTAAGGATCACATGATACTTTATGTCATCATAGGGAGCATAATGTCCCCTAGGAGATACTCAATGATTGTTCATAGAATTTGAAGAAAACTCCCAGTTTCTGGAACATTTTATTTTGGTTTTCAATCCTAAGGCTTTTTATTTTGTTTTGTTTGTTTTTGCTTTTGGGTTTTGGAGACAGGGTCTTGCTATGTAGTTCAGGCTGTTCTTGAACTCAAACTCGCAGCAATCCTCCTGCCTCAGCCTCTTGAGTGCTGGGATTACAGGACTGCTCCACCAGGCCAGGCTCATCAATGCTGAGGTTTTTTTAAACTATGAATTCTTTCCAACTCCATGAGTAGAAGGCTTATTATCTTTGGAAATCATACCAAAGTGGTTCTTTGTTGTTCTGTTCTTTTTCTGTGTTCAGGAGGTTTGCTTTTTAGTCCCAGATAATGTGGACTTCATTTGACTGTGATTTCATTATTCTTGTTTCATTGAATTAAACTTTTTCTTGCCCTAGGGAATGTCTGTATAAGTGATCTGACAGATGAGAACCGGAGACCTTGAGCTCTTATGTTTTGTTTTTGTTTTAACCTTTGCAAATTTAAAAAGAAAATTAGAACATTTTTTGGATATTTCTGATTTTATGAAATGGATAGAGGTACCACCATGAATGTGGTCACATGGATTTCACTGTACATCAGACTTTCATCAAAAGCTTCTTAAGAACAAATAATGCTGAAATGATTTCTGTGGTCTTGAGGCCATTCAGTTTTGCTGTCTTGTGTTTTACACGGAAGGGCTAACTTACATCTTGATAATACCCTCTTCAGCTTCAGAATTTTCAGTCCTCTTGAAAGCTGCCATTTGAGTAAACAAACAAATGGGAGATGCCATTAAATAGAGCATCTAAAAAGAGGCTTTTCCTTTTTCTGTCCTTCAAGGTATGTGGTAAAATGGAAGAAACAAAGGGCTACGATATTTGCTTTTCTTCTCAGTTGGTTTAATGACCTTTGACTCTTTCTCTAGGCCTCAGTTTTTGTGTCTTTAAAATGAAAATGGAATCATTGGCTTGCTGTTTATCTAAGGCTCCATCACTCATAATTTGGACTCTTAGATACACAGGTGCAATGCTGATATAGAATTTTGTTCATCCACTCTTTGTGTGTGTGTGTGTGTGTTTTGGTATGGGGGATCGAACTTGGGACTTTGCACTTGCAAGGCAGGTGGCAGAACCACTGAGCTAAATGCCCAGCCTGTTCATCTATTCTTTTTCTCTACAAAGCTGATTTTAGCAAATAGAAAATACTGCTAATTTATTTTCTTTTCTCTCTTCCCATTCATATGTTCCAGCATTCCTTTTATCTTAAATGATTTTTTTTTCATTCTGCAGTCAATTTTAGCAACTTTTCTGGGAGCCTTAGCCAAGTCATATGAGCAACAAGGAGGATATTCATCTTCTCATCCCCCTTGTTCACAGTAGGTCCTATAAAGGATCTTCCCAAAGAAACCATTGGAGTTGGGCGTGGTATTGCACATCTGTAATCCCAGCACCCAGGAGGCTGAGGCAGGAAGGTCACTGCCAGTTTGAGGCCAGCCTGGGCTACATAGTAGTTCAAGGCCAGCCTGAACTATGTAGTTAAAACCCTGTCTCAAAAAACAAAACAAGCAGAGCCAGGATTTAGCTCAGTTGTTCTGCTGCCTGCCTCGAAAGCGCAAGGTCCCAAGTTTGATCCCTGGTATCACAAACAAAACAAGCAAACGAACAAAATCCCCCCAAAACCTGAGAATGGTGAAGAAATATGGCTCTATATCAAAAACTGAAGTTCACCTGTCTTTATAAATTATGTTAAAATTTTATTTTTAGGCTTCAGAAATTTATCAGGAAGACCTACCCTTAAACAGGGCCTTAGCCAGGTGTGATGGCACACATCTGTAATCCCAGCACTCTGGGAGGTTGAGGCAGGAAGATAGCAAATTCTAGCTTATCTTGGGCAATTTAGTCACTGAGACGCTGCTCAAAATAAAAAATAAGAAAAGGGCTGGGAATGTACCTCAGAATGAAGGTCATCGTCAGGATCTCTGCTTCAGTCTTAATGCAAGGGGCCAGGCCAACAGCTTGCTATTTCACCTTTTCCTCCTACGGTTGGTACACTCGTGCACAGAGGCTCACTACAACTCTGTGTGTGCAGGTACCAAGTTCTGATAGTCTGTGTCTGTTAGGGAGACAGAGAACTGCTCTTTCAAAATAAGTGTTTCAGGCCACTGTGTTCCTCTTGCACAGTGGCTGCCCTCATGGTGTAGGGTGTATTTCTTTTCCTAGTTTTACTTGGCCCAAACTCGCTCTGCAGAGCCCGTTTCTTTTCCTACCTTTAATAAAACTTTGCTACCATTAAAAGAAAAAAAGTGTTTCCAACTAAATGGCATTTTGTTGATGGGCCTTCCCCTTCCATTTATAGTCACTTTGCTAAAATTATTCAAGAGCTTCATGAAGTTCTACAGGGACTGAGAAGAAAATCTTAATCTCTTGTTGAGATGGGGTGGAAAAACTAGTCAATTTTAGGGGGTTGGGGCAAGGTATGTGGTAGCAGTGACAGAACATTTATTTTTAAACAAATTATAGCCTTTTTTCCTTTCCTAAACCGGTGATCACTTTCTCTCCAGCCTCTTTTTGGTAAGATGATCCTAATGTTCACTGTTGGTTAGGAAACCCCTCTAGTAATGTTGATAGCATTGTTTCTCATTCATATATATGACTGTTGGGGCCGGGGATTTAGCTCAGTGGTTTGGCCACCTGCTGTGCAAGCGCAAGGACCCGTGTTCAATCCCCGGTACCAAAAAAAACCAACCCTCAATCATGTATATGATTGTCAAGTAACTACCTTGAGAAGGGTCTCCCTTTTTCTGGAGCAGTGCTGTAAATTGTACTTGGCCTTTAAAAATTCCTAAAGCTAAGAGAAGAGGGGAGATTTCATAGAATGAAACAGCTTGCACAGTTAAAAAAGCATTTATCTTTAGGAATCAGTGTCTCTGGGCCATTCCACCTTCTCAGCAGAACTCCCCCTGCCTTTTTTTTGTCTTTGGAGATTAATCGTAGAACCTCCTGCATGGGAACTTGCCCTTTTTTGTGTGTTCTGATATCTGAATGGATAGCTGGATGTTTGACATCATGTGTCATTAGCATATGGCTCAAATTTGCCTGTCTCTGCAGCTCTGTGGTAAGGTGTGAGTATGTGTATAGTCCGTCTTACACACTGCACTTGTGCTGCTGGCGTGGTCCATGAATCAGAGAAGAGGCTGTAGCATGATGATTGCTTAAGACCTTAGGATCTTCAGAGGAATGAAGCAAGAAGCTTACTTTAAAGATGTAACCTCTTGGCTGGGGGTGGGGGATGAAATTTCTAACCTTTGCTTTCTAAAAGAATTTTACAGACCCAGTTTCCTTTCTGCACATTGTTTGAAACTAGTGTGGACAACCAGAGCATGGAAACCAAGGGCTAAAGTTAAAGGAATCCCTGCAAACAACTTATAGCACTATATTTTAATTTTCTCAGAATTTTCCTTGTCATTGTTTATTATAATGACAAAAAGCAGGAATCCTGCTCCTATCCCTCAGAAACAAAACAGATGCTTAAAAAGTGTAGTTTTTGTCTTTGGATCAAAGGTTTTTAGTTCTAAATTTTCTAATGCAGAATATAGGATATAGAATGGAGTAGTTTTTGAAAAAAAGGAAAAACTTCCACGTACTAAAGCTCTTTTAAATTTTGTTCTTCTAAAATGCTGCCTTTTAATTTTGGAATCTCAGTTTAAGAATAGTGAATAAATGTTCCAATATTGGTTTTCAGAGAAATGTGCTAGGCAGTATTGTTAACTAGAGAAAATAAGTCTATCAGTTCCACTTAGATAACCTTTGGTAATAAACGAACTACATACATACTGTGACCTTAGAGGCTGAACTTTGTAATCACATGACCAGCTTGTAAACTGACCTGTGAGGATGACTGTTGTAGTCCGTCTTAGAGAAAGAAATTGACCAAGTGTCGGAAGGGTGGTCATCAAGCTGGACTTGTCTTGTAATCTCTGTTTCTTCATGGCTGCAATAGAACTTCTCAGCAGACTCCGAGAAGCATGAAATGGAGACATGGGAAGGTAAGGGGGCTGATTGTTAAAGTCTGGGACCCAAATCTAAGGTTTAGAAATTTTCTTTGAAGGTTTAGATCAAATAGTAGCCTTGAGGGAGAAGGGAAGCAAGTCCACAGACAATTGTTTCTGGTATCTTGGCAGAATTCGGCCAACAAGTTTTCATGTGCACAGCAGCAGGCTGTGAATGTTTTGGATACAGGAGAGAAGCAAGGAGAGCTGCAGTGAAGTAATGGTGGTGGTTGGTGTTTTAACAGAAAGAGCTGGAGAAAAGGGGAACAGCAGATTTAAATTTTATGACAATTAAAAAATACTTTAAACTTCACATTCCAGTGCAGAGCAAAATTTACATTTAAAAATTGTTCTACCTCTTGGCAGAATTTGTTTATATTTTAAGTTGTTTAATCTAGTTCATCATCTGCCAAAGCCTTATTTAGTACTGTAAATTATGGATAGAATTGGGGTCAAGAGGCCACTGATAAGGCAGCCTCATCCTCTTTGGAGGAACTTAGATGTGTTAGGGTTTGGTTTATAAGACTAAGCCATTGCTAATTTCTTTTTAAAAGAAATTATTTTTTTAAATCGCAAATTTTCTTTGTATATATAGTTTATAATGACTAGTAAATATAGAAACAGCTTAAAGATGAGTCTTAACATTAAAGATTAGCTGCATTTATAAAGTAGAGCTTAAGAATTTGCAGAGTTTGATTTCTTATAGGCAAGCACTGCTGAGCTATAGCCAGGAGAATTCCTGACTCTTTGAAACAGTTGATGAATTTCTAGCAGTGGCATTAACCCTACAAAATGATCCTGGGAAAGCCTCCCAGGCCCTTGCAGCATGGCTAACATCTGCCATAGGCAACCTCACTGTTTCATGCTCACTCTGGGGATGCAGAAATCAGGAAAGTGGGGCTCCCTCTTGTTATAGTATATTTTGTAGAAATGCTGTCACCCTTCTTCCTTACATGTCACCCCCAGCTCGTTACTTATGCTACCAGTACTTCATTTGTTTTCACTGTAAATTAGTGGAAACAAAAGAGTTAGGAGGAACTATCAGTTGCATACCAGATCTGATACTTTTATCTCAAACAGCCTCCTCTTCTTTCCTCTCTATGTAACTAGATTTTTAAGAAAGGAGTAGTTTAGGAAAAGATTTTCTTTGGAGCCATTGGACATGAGTTTAGGGGAGTACAGAGGTACCAGTGTAGTGGTTATGAGTTTGGTGGGGATAACTCTGGAGGATTTAGATTTTTTTCAACCAGTTTGACTCTCTTAGTGATATATAATATAGTCCACCAGTTGTGGAAAAGAGAAACTTCTCTCCAAGCATGTGTATTTCATTAAGTATTAAAACTTTAGTTTTTCTGAGACATTCAGTGGCAGAAAATAACTTACAGTAGTAAAACAAGAACTTTCATTAAACAAGGAAGTGAATTTTTAAATTTGCACCTGAATCTTCCATACAAAATTCTAATAAGGCAAAATGATCCCAATTGAATGAGGTCTTTGGAAACTTAAAAGGGAAAACAACTCCTTACAAAAGAGGTCAGTGAAGTGCTACTGTAAAAAAAAAAAAAAAAGCATGCTTGGTTTTAGATATTGGGCCCTTGTCCATTTAGATTAACCTTTGTCACAGCTGGGCATACAAATGTTTTGTTTTAGTTCACAGAGGGTTAACTCTATTCAAGCTTTCACTGTGGCAGGCCTGATCTGTGGAGTCATACAATCTGGTCTTTCAGCCCCGCCAGTCGCTAGGCAGGAAGTCTTATTTCTTAAGCTATCTTTCAGAATGGGGGGTTGGGATTTGGAGAAAGTGGGGGAAGGGCCTTGGAGCATCTGTAAGGATCAATAATAGAGAGAGAACAGCAAGAGAGAGGCCATTGTGCACACTTCAAGATAGATGCAGCCCTGTGCACAGCCCCTGTCTGGCAGGAAAGATACCTAAAACCAAAACAATGCCACCAAATGAATTTCCCTGTGAAAATTAGATTTCTCCTTAAAGGAGAAAAAAATAACTCAAGTGCCCTTTCAACGTTTGGGAATATTCTCATTCTTCAGCTTCCAAAGATTAGACAACCCCTGGTAGAAATAATTCCAAATTGATTTTTAAATTCCTTTTGTCCTCATGCTAATACTGTATTGAATTGGAGAGGGTGATCATTTTGGTGTTGGTCACATGCATCAAAGCACTGAGTAATCTTTTTTTTTCCCCATTCTTTTTTCTTTTTTTATTCTTTACCATGTTGGCTTTGGAGGCATCACTAAGGGAATGAAAAAAAAAAAAAAACAAAAACCAAGATTTGGTTAGGATTTGAATAACATGTGTGAAATCCCTCCCTCAACAGCTGGTATTGGCTCTTGAAACTTCAACTGAGCTAAACAGATGCTCTCAGTGTGTTATTTTGAGATCTTTTAAATTGCACTTATAGTACAGGAAATCTACAAACGTCATAGGTCTTATTCAGAAATGCACTAGGTCACTGGGTTGTGATATCATGCCACATCTTTATGCCTGTTATACAGGTATTAATAAAAAATGCCTGATTTGGAGAAAGTGAACAATGCTGCCAATGTAATTGTGGTGTTTGCTTGTTTTTAATATGCGGGATTGAAATCAGACTCTCATACTGAGCTACCAGTGAAAGAGGAAAATTAAAAAAAAATTTTTTTTGGAAACAGGATCTTTAGTGTCTAGGCTAACCTTAAACTTGCTATCCTCTTCCCTCAGCCACTAGAGTAGCTGAAATTACAAGCATGTGCCATGGTGCCTGGAAAAATTATAATTTTAAAAGCACTACCCCAAATTTGCTGTTGTTCTTGTAATCCAGTCAGAAGTTTAATTTTTCACATTTCCTTTTATCAAGCCCAACTATAAATTTCCTGTTTTACTGTATCCTTTTCCAAAGGGCTAAGGCAATAATTAAGCAGGTGCTTTTATGGTGCCAGTTATTTATGGCAGTTGGATAGACTAATTGAGTCATTGCCACCTTTCTTCCATGAAACCTCCAAAGTATTGGTGACAGCTGATGATAAGATCTGAGAGAAATGGAACCACAAATACCTTCTGATTCCTTTCTCAATTTGAAATTTTCCAAGAATAAATACTAAACCAATTTAGTGTTCATAATGTGACTTGCAGAAATAATAAGTACAATAAGGGGTAAGGAAGACCTGGATTTGAAATTAGCAATAACTTTAATTTAGTTTAGACTTCTTGAGTTGAGACCCCCACATTCTGGACCAGCTTGAGGCTAGGGCAAATACTTAAACACTTCACAAGTCATCTGGATGTTTTTAACCCATCTCCAACTCTTACCCCTTTTCTGAGGAAAATGATATTAAAAAGAAAATCTGGCATAATCAGGGCAAGTAAGTAGTGCCTTGATACTATTGTTTCTGCTTCTCTGATACATTATAATTACATTAATGTTTAAACCAAAAAATTAGTTTATTAATTTAATTATTCCCATAGCATCCCAGCCATTTTCTAGAGATACACAAATATTGCTAACGAAACGTGGATGTTTAGTTACCATTTACATTGTATTGAAATGGGGTATGAAACCTACCGTGACCCTTTTGAACAATGTGGTCTTTAATGTGTATTAGGGGGAGGGCCTAGTGAAGGAAAAAGCCATAAAAGTCTTCAGGGTTCAAGATGAGGTTGGGATTTTGGCCTATTGCTTTTGTCATTTTCACACACAAACATCACACTGCAATCATGTTTGATTTAGCATCTTTAATACAATGAGGTGGGAGAACAAAAGGATATCAGAGGCACAAGTATGAAAGCCAAATAGTCTCCCTTCCCCCCTCTTGATTTTTTTGAGATCATTCTTTTTTCTTCTGTTCTGCTACTGAGGTTTCTTTTTAAGTCAAGGAAATCCTTTTGCAAGCATTTTCTTTTTGTGTTCCTCTGTAATTTGCTTGGGCAACTGAAAAAAATGTTCATATCTCAAATACAGTATGTTTTAGTCATATAAAAAGTCATTCCCCCAAAACTTGGTGAAAACACCACAGTTAGGGAAAATTGCATCTACCCATATTTCAGGGTTGAGAGTTTAAGGGGCGTTCCTAACACCCAGCTGTTTTACATATTTTGAAAAGCCTGAGAAATGTAAAGGTCATTGCTGACTCTAACAGGGTCTTGATGCTCACACTGTGAGCCAAGGACCTTGCATTAATTACGGTGAGAAGCATGGAGGGTCAAGAGTCACCCAGCTGGTGGGCCTGGAAGGCTTGTCAGTAGGGTCAATCAGAATTCCTGTAGGACTTCTGAACCATTAAAACAAAACCAAAAACCACTGCTGCTTCTGCCTCTGAGTGGAGCCCTTGGTCTATATGGTGAAGACTTATCCCCTGCTGCATAGATGGCTTGTAAAAACTGGGCTACATCTGTTCCTTTGCTACAGGCTCCCTGGTATTGGGGAAAGAACCTCATCAGCCTGTGTCCCTTGGCCAAGTCATTTGACGTATATAAGACACAATTTCCTTGTACACACAACAGGGAATAATTAATAATACCTATCTCGTAAATTGCTGTGGGAATTGAATAAGAGAGCCTCTGTCAGAGTCCCCAAAATATGCTTAACATGGCTGGAGATGGAAATTAGTTTCAAAGAGTAGAAGATTTAGGAAGATTAGGAAGGAGAGAATTGTTGGGTGAGCTTGTGGCAATGCTATTTATACTCCAGTAGAAAAGTCCCCAGGGTATGCATACCTACATTCTGTAGGCCATAATAAGGGATGGGGACTTGGAAATTTAGCCTTGAAAATGCTGTATGACTAGTAAGGTGAGCTGCTGAACATCTCCTAGACTTAACTGCTATACTAATATGTTAGTCCTGTGGTAGTGGAAACAGTTCAAGAACATGTTCATGCAAAATTTGTGACCCTTTCTCTACAAAAATTTGCAGTTTGTGTTGTTTGGGATAAGATGGAGATGGGATAGGCTCTAAGATAGCAGAGAGGTTGAATCATAATCAGAAAAGGAAGGACAATAAAGTTATTGAAAATAATGAATACTATTGTGTAGGAGGTTGGTTAAATAAACTAATGTAATATAAAATGGAATGAAATAAGCAACCAATTGAAAAGGGTGAGATGAGTCTGCATGTACTGTCCAAGAGAAAGTAGAGAAACACTAGAATACCATGGTTGAGATAACAGTATTTTGGGTTTTTTTAACTATAAAATATATAAATACTACAAATAAACAGAATATGATGGAAAATACAGTAAATGTTTAATTACACATTGTCATTAATCCCCCTCACAACACTCCCCCTCACTTCAAATTCACTTACCCCATTGTTTTTGCCACTTTCTGAAACATTTTTGAAAGTTCTCTTTCATGAGCGTCTTAAGTTGCACTGTTGCGGCTGCTTCAATATCATGAATTCGTTCAAAACATTTGCCTTTTGTAATCATTTGTACTTTGGAGAGTCATTAGAAGTTGCATGGTACCACGTCCAGCGAATAAAATGGATGAGGACACACACAGTATTGTTTTTATGAACCTGCTTTTCTGTTGGATGGCACTCAGAAGCAGCATTTGCCATATTTTTTATCACACCCCACAAAGAGGACTTCCCTGAACTGCTTCAGAAGGTGGCAACAACATGGGATAAGTGTTCAAAGGAAGGGGGAGTATTTTGAGGGAGATTAGTGGTAATGTGTCTTTTACTCTATAATATTTTTTTTAATTTAAATATTCATGGTATATTTCAATCATGCTGCATATATATATATATATATATATATATATATATATATATATTCATGGGTAAAAGTTTGGAAGCAAAAACTTTTAACAGTGATTATTGGAGTGGGAAGTGAGAATGAAAGGGACAGAGGACAGATAAGAGGACATTTTAACTTTTACCTCCTTAGCACAAATATGTGCTACTTTTGTGTCAAATATACTAGTATGCAAATATGTATTGACAGTGGAATATTTCTTTACATTGCTAAATGACTAAAAACAGATATTAATACCTCTAAGAGGAATATAAATTTTACATACATTGGGTCTATGTTTTGTATACTCTTGTATCCTAAGACAGAGCAAAGCTGAAAAATTTTGTTGAGTGGGTGGATGTGTGAATGGATAGATGGCACCTATATATTTGTCATATTATGAATTATGAAATTGACTTCAGAGCTTCAGCTGTTTCCAGGTATCAAACTTGTTAGATATCACTCTAATTAGAGGCAGAAAGTGGCAGAAAGAATACAGAGAGAAAAAATTTAGTCTTAACCATGACATCACTGAAGGGCCCATAGAGGTGTTCATGTTTAACTTCTATATCTCATGTTTCCATTAAGTGTAATTTTGGAGTAAAGTTCCTATGCAGGCTTGAAGACTTCCAGTGATGAATTGCTCGCTTCCTTATTTGAAGCTAAATATAACTCTGTAATAAAAACATACTAGGCTTTTTTATTGTAAATTAAGTTTGTTGGTAGAATTTAAATATACGTAATGATCACATACAGGCCAGGGATTTAGCTAAGTGATTCTGCCGCCTGCCTCACAAGCGCAAGGACCCGAGTTCGAACCCCAGTACCAAAAAAACAAACAAACATGTTCTCTTTCATAATGATCACATTCATTGTATGGAATTTATACCTGTACATGATATATCTTGATTCTTATTTTTCCCCATTCCCCTCCCTTCTATCCCTTTTCCCCTTCTTATTTACAAGAGATTTGTTTCCATTTTATCTTTCTTTTCTCTGCCTTCCTTTCACATTCCCTCCTCCTTGTGCCCCTTCCCATTTGAACATTTTCTTCCTATTTCACAATATATATCATACATTTTCGTCCTTATTTACACTTTCCATTTCTCACACCAGAGAAACAATGTGCTGTTTACGCATTTATCTCACTTAAGAGTATGGTCTTTAGGTCCATCCATTTAGCTATAAATGCCTCAAGTTTATCCTTCTTTATGGCTGAGTAGTGCTCAGCCAGTATAGAAAAACCACACATCTTCTTTATCCATTCATTGGTTGATAGGGATTTGGGCTGTTTCCAAGACTTAGCTATTACAAACTGTGCTGCTATGAACGTGGGTGTGCATACATCATTGTAGTCGGATGCTTTTAATTCTTTTGATAAGATACCAAGAAGGCGATAGCTGGGTCAGATGGAACCTCTAGTCTTAGTTTTTTGAGGAGTCTCCACACTGATTTCCACAGTGGTTGCATCAATCAAAATACCAATAGCATACCTCACAGAACTAGGGAAAACATTACTAAAATTCATTTGGAACCGGAAGAGTCCTAGAATAGCAAAAGCAATTCTGGGCAACAAAGGCAAGGCATCACAATCCCTGACTTGAAATTATATTACAAAGCTACTGTGATAGTAGCAGAATGGAAATGAAAAAAAAACTAGACCTGAGGATCAATGGAACAGATAGGAAAATACAGAATCAACTCCAAACACACTCAGCCACTTTGTCTTTGACAAAGGAGCCAAACACATTCACTGAAAGAAAGATAACTTCTTTTTTATATATATATATTAATTGGTACATTTTAGGTATACAGTACATTTACATTTATCATTGGGTGCTTGTACCTATACATGATGTATCTTAGTTCTTATTTTTTCCCCCATTACCTATGCGCCCTTCATTCCCACCACCCTTACCTATTTACATAGATTTTTGTTTCTATTTTTTTTTTCTTTCTCATAATTTTTCCTTTCCCTTCTTCCCTTTCCCCTTCCCCTCCTGCCACCCCTACACCTTTGGACCTTTTCCTGTTTCAAATTATCAGTTACTCGTTTTAATCATTTTCATCCTTATTTACACTTTCAGTTTCTCACACTAGAGAAACTATTCAGTATTTATACATGTGTGTCCTATTTATTTCACTTAAGAGTATCGCCTCAATATGCATCCATTTAGCTATAAATGACTCTAGTTTCTTGTTCTTTTTTTTTTTTTTTTTTGGTACTGGGGATTGAACTCAGCTCCTTGTGCTTGCGAGGCAGGCAGCAGAACCACTGAGCTAAATCCCTGGCCCTTAGTTTCTCATTCTTTGTGGCTGAATAGTAAAGAAAGATAGTCTCGTTAATAAATGGTGCTGGAAAAACTGGCTTTCCACATGCCGCAGACTAAAACTAGACCCATACACTATACTAAAATCAAAAGTGGATCAGAGGTCTAAATATTAAAACAGAAACACTTAAGCCTACTGGAAGAGAAAATAGGTGGAACTCTTGAAGACAATAGGTGTAAGCAACGACTTTATGAACAAAACCTCAGTTGCACAGGAAATATTACAAGGAATCAACAATTGGGATCTCATCTTATTAAAAAATCTTTTGCACAGCAAAAGAAATCACCAACAGAGTAAAGAGACAACCAACAGAGTGGGAAAAAATTTTTGTTGGGTGTTCCCCAGACAAAAGACTGATATCTAGAATATATAAAGAACTGAAGAAAATCAACCCCCCACCCCAGATTTGAAGACCCAATCCAAAAATGAGCATCTGAGATGAATACGCATTTCTCAAATGAAGAAGTACAAATGGCAAGTAAATATATGAAAAGATGTTCAACATCACTGGTCATTTAAGAGGTACAAATTAAAGCAACTCTGAGATTCCCTCTCATTCCAGAAAGAATGGCTTTTATCAAAAAACCAACCAGGGGCCGGGGATTTAGCTCAGTGGTTCCGCTGCCTGCCTCGAAAGCGCAAGGTCCCTAGTTCAATCTCCAATACCAAGAAAACAAACAAACAAAAAAACAACCAACCAGGTATGGTGGCACATGCCTATAATTCCAGAACTCAGGAAGTTGAGGCAGGATTGCCAGCAGTTCAAGGCCAATCTGGGCTACATAGTGAGTTCAAGATCAGCCTGAACTACATAGCAAGACCCTGTCTGAAAAAGAAAAAGAGAGAGAAATCAACCAATAACAAATGCTAGTAGGGCTATGGGGAAAAAAAATACTAGTCTTGAGGGGGCGGGATTTAGCTTAGCGGTGCCGCTGCCTGCCTTGCAAGCGCAAGGTCCTGAGTTTGATCACTGGTACCAAAAGAATACTGGTCTTTTTTTTTTTTTTTTTTAATACTGGTCTTTTTGAATCTCCTTGTTTTGAATAAATAACAATCAAGTTCCATATTGTTCGGTCCAGAAGGTGCATAAATATTTTATAATGTTTTTCTGCTCCCTTTTTGATTACAGGATAGCTTGTTAGATATCGGTCAACTCTATCAACACCACCCATAGAATTATTATAATCATTGACCACTATTGGAATTTCTTTAGTTTCATTTCTTCTTTCAAGTTGTATCATTTCTGTATTATGAATAGTTGACAATAAAGAGACTTCTTTCTTGTTTTTCCATTTCATAACACGGACTTTTCCTCTCTTTTTTGCAGATCTTTTGGCACTTCCTTCCTATTCAGTCTCAGTGTCCCAAATATGTCTGTTTTGCATTGTAGAAGAATATCACTGAGTTCTGGAAAAGTATAAAAAATATATCTAATGTAGTTACAAAAAGAGTTTTTATAGATTGTAGCAAAAAATTAAGGGTTATTTTTCACAAATAAAATAAACATGAATTATAAAAGAAAATAGCCAGAATTTAATATTAGAAACAAACATCACTAGAAACTAACATTAAAGACAAATACAGTGTTCTAAATAAAAAGTATGCAAAATAGTCGATGTAAAATTCACAGACCTACGAGTGTATCTTGTGCAGACAAGAATCGACTGGTTGAAACAACATCGCCCCAGTGACACTTGGGGTAAACTGTTAAGTGGTTAATCTGGATGCTGAACAAATCTACTCCCTCCCTCTTTCCGTCAAGAATTTTACAGCTGGGCTGGGGATTTAGCTCAGTGGTGCCAACACCTGCTGTGTAAGCTCAAGGACCTGAGTTCGATCCCCGGTACCAAAAAAAAAAAAAAAAAGAATGTCCTAAAGGATAAAAAATTATTTATTCCAAGGTGGGGGATTTAGCTCAGTGGTGCCACCGCCTGCCTCAAAAGCGTTCCATCCCTGGTTACCCCCCCCCCCAAATTATTTATTCCAAAGAAACTCCAGGACCTTTCACTGTAAAGGCTTCCAACAGTCAAAATCCTGGGCTTCCATTATCAGTTGCTGAATCAAAGGTTGATTTGGCTAATCATTGAAAAGAGGTTTCTCATTGAAAAAAGTATTACTGATTATTGAGGATTGATGTGTTTGTCACATATCTTTTTTTTGTTTGTTTGTTTTTGTTGTTTTTCTTTTTGTACCGGGGATTGAACCTGTGTCCTTGCGGGGATCGAACCTGGGTCCTTGCGCTTGCTTGCGCAGCAGGCGGCGAAACCACTGAGCTAAATCCCTGGCCGGCCAGCCAGCCCATTTGTCACATATCTTGACCATTTGTGACTGCTCTGATTACTGTTTTCTGGATCACTGAGGTATTAAATTTAGAGCCAGGGAGAGCTTTAATAATAAACTAGTTCCTCCTCCTCACTTTACAAATAAAGATGAGGCCAGAGAAGGGAAGTAATTTGTGCATGTTAGCCTGAGTAAGCCCTATACCACCAGTACCTGTGCATTTAATTTGGCATTTAAATTACCTATGTATCTGTAACATTCAATGGTTGCTATTCTGGACCACATGAATTTGCATGCCAAACTTTCTATTATAGTAAATCGGTGGCTTTTTGCAGAAATTGTGAAATCTTCACACCATCATGCATGTTATGGGAGCCTCTGAAATGTAAAGGTTGGAACTAAATATAGACATGTCCTCAGAACTCTTACATAGCTTCACACTGAAATTCTTAAAATATATGCATAAACTTTGCATGGACAGGCATTTTAACTGTGTTGCTCACTGTCTGGGTCTCTGCCCATGGGATCTCACACAGTGAAAGCACTTGGAATGTTTCCTGATGAACAAAAGAAGCTGCTTAACATCTGATTCTCTCCCTTCTGAAATACTTTTTCCCCCCTTGGCTTGCAAGACACCAGCTTCCTGCTTTTCCTCCTCTTTCTTGGACCAATAGTTTCTAAGTCTCTTTCATTGAATACTCTTTGGGACTTGTAAGTGTTGGCATTTCTACAGAAATTAGTCCCTGGACTTTTTTTCTACCAGCGTTCTCTCCTTTGGTGACTTCAGCCTTCTCTCTATATTGGGGTAATTCTCCAAAGTGTATATTTAACCAGAATCTTCATGAGCTTCAGATTATTATATCTAAACTGCCTATTTAACATTTCCACTTGGCTTTCTAACAGACATCTCATACTTACCAAAGTCAAACAAAACTCTAGACTCTACTCCTACCCCTCATATCAGCACATTTCTTGGGTAATCTCCCTCATCTTAGTAAACAAAACCAAAATCCTTTAGTTGTTTAAGACTAGAATCTGAGAGTCCTTCCTTAATTCCTTTACTCTCGTTTATATTCCAACATTTCAACTATCAGCAAATTACCAGTTCTCTCACCAAAATACTGTAGATCTCATCTCTACTCTGTCTCCATTATTACCAGCCCAGTTTAAATCACTATTATCTTCTGGATGACTATTCATCACTAACTAGTTTCTCAACTTCTCTTGAGCACTTTATACTTCATTTTCCAATCTATTCTACAGTGTAAAGGGACCTTTAAAAATTCTTCTGCTCAAAACATTCTAATCACAATCTCTTGAACATGCAATGAAATCAATGGCTTGTACAACCCTGTACAATCAGACTCTAGCCCATTTCTCTGGCCTCATTTAATTCTACCCTCCCCCTCCACACCCCCACTGTGCCATACATTGGAAATAATACTTTCTCTTGCCACAAAAAGCAATTTATATTTAGAGATTCCCTTATATCCAGGGATTACAGAAGACTAGATAATACATCAATTCATTTGCTTAGCATTCCTAAATCCCAAAGTACTGTTAGAATTGTCACACACACACACACACACACACACACACACACACACACACACACACTGTGTCATAAAGCACAGCTTGACCATCAATAGAGGGCTGAGAGTAGTAAAAGATAAAAGACACAAAGAATGATTTTAGATTTATCTGGAAATATAAGCACACTACTTCAATAACTAGAAATTGTATCTGTTTTCCATATACAAAAAGAAAACTAGGGCTGGGGATTTAGCTCAGTGGTTCCGGCGCCTGCCTCGCGAATGCAAGGACCTGAGCTTGATCCCCGGTACCAAAAAGAAAACTTTCAGAGCTGGGTATGGTGGTACACACCTGTAATCCTGCATTCTGGGAGGCTGAGGCCGGAGGATCCTAAGTTTGAGCCCAGCCCAGGCAATTTAGTGAGACCCTATCTCAAAACTTAAAAAGGGCTGAGGATATAGCTCAGTGCAAAAACCCTGGGTTCAATCCCTAGTAACTGCCCAAAAAAGTATGTGTGTCTTTGTATCTCTACTAAAAATAATACAACCACTACAGAAAAATTTGACAGGTTCTTGTAAAGTTAACCATATACTTACTATATGATCCAGTGATTCTCCTCCTAGGTATTTACCATAGAAAAATGAAAACTTAGGTTCATACACAAGCTTATACACAAATGTTTATAGCACCTTTGTTCTTAATTACCCCAAAATGGAAATAATACAGATGTCCTTCAAGAGGTGAATGGCTCAATAAACATGTAATGTAATACTGCTCAGCAATAAAAAAAAAGAAGTTGGTACAAGTAATTTGGATAAATCTGAAAGGCATTATACTGAGTGAAAGAAGCTACTATTGGAAGTGCACATATGCACACATGTGCCATTGTGTGTGTGTGTGTGTACGTACTAGGTACTAGGGAGTGAACCTTTCCACTGAACTATGTCTCCAGCCACCCTTTCATTGTTTTTGTTTTTGTGGGGGTTTGTTTTGTTTTGTTTTGCGGTACCAGGGATTGAACTCAGGACCTTGCCTTGCAAGGCAGGAGTGGTGTGACTGAGCTAAATCCCTGGCTCTGTGTTGTTTTTTTGTTTTGGGGGGGTTTTTTGGTATAAAATAACTTTTATTTACATAATTTATATCTATGGAACATAACTGCTTTCTTTAAAACAAGAAAATTTACATATGACAGATATTGCTTTTTTTGTCAAAGACAAAAGATAATATACATGGTCACTTGTATTTGATATGGTAGTAAACAGTTGATATTACTACTTTTATCTGTGCCTCATTCATCTACCAACAATTAAGCTTTTAAACCACCATGTTGGTCACTTGTTAAGATGTAAGCATTCAGGAGGAAAAAATTAAGATAAACACCTTTTATCACATCTCCTTTAAGGTTTATAAATTTTTGTAACATCTTTACATCAATCAGACTTAACACAGATATTTCCACCATGTAAGGTAAATATGCTAAGTAAGTTTCTGTTTTTCCAAGATTGGTTTTAACGATATAACAGCAGGATAATTTGTTGACTGACATGATTCTTTATACAGTGAATGTCCCTGCATCCATTACCAAGTAAGAAATTGTATCTTCCATAAAACTGGTTTATTGTCGATGAGTGAGTCAAGACATTAACAAAGTTAAAAAATAAGTATTATACAGGGATAAATAATAGGTTAGTCATGGCAATCTAACACACACACTAACACTGACAAAAGAATACCTTTTCAGAATAAGACATAAAAATTTACAAAAACAGGATATTAAAATAGCATGATTTACTCCATGATTTTTGATATATTAATCACATGAAATAAATAAATCCATAATTGTAGAGAATTTCCACTCAGATTTATAGACCTTCCTTTACAACACAATGGTAAAGTGAAATTGGAAATTTCACTGTAAGGCAACGAGTAAGAAATTTGCTCTAAAAGAACCTGGACATGGTGGTGCATGTGTTCTTTTGTTTTTGAGAGAGGGTTTCACTGAGTCCTTACGTTGTCCAGGCTGGGCTCAAACTTATAGTCCTGCCTCAGTGTTCCAAAGTGCTGGGATTATAGGTGTGTGCTACCATGCTTGGCTCAAAAGTAGTATGTTCTGTCACTATTCACATGATATTCTCTGGAAGGTAAAATGACAGCGTGACCAGAAAGTGACAGCATAAAGGAGGGTTTTGGGGCGAAGAAACTATTCCATATCTTGTCTGTCTGTGGTGGTGCTTACACAAACCTATGTTCATAGAATATATTCCTCTGCCCAAAATTTTCAGTGTTGCTGTATATTAATTATAAAATGAAATTTAAAACTAAAGTATCTAGGGCTGGGGATTTAGCTCAGTGGTTTCGCTGCCTGCTGCACAAGCGCAAGGACCCGAGTTTGATCCCAGTACCAAAAAAACCCCACCAAAATTAAAGAATCTAAAGCTACCTTCCAAAGCATTATAGTGTGTTGGTCACTAGCTCTTCAACTGTGTTACAAAGTGCAAGTGAAAATACAGTGATGATTGAACAAAACAGAAAACTTGCCATAGAAAACCAAAAGAAACCTTTAAACTACTGAAAAAGTCTAGATATCATTAAGACTTTCATTATAAATTTTTCATTAAAAATATAACAAATCCCCATTTCAGCATATGTTAAATATATGATGGAATTTTCATACTAAAACTATTGTTTGGTGGATGGTTTTTCTTTAGAATCAAATTAGTAACCTCATGGAATGTGTTTGAGTTTGTGTCTCGTTTTGTGATTCCAGAAGTCATGTGGGGCTGGCTCATAGCTTCACAGCCTCATCCACACATGACTTCTGGAAATCACATACTCTAGATGCTTGATTTGACACTAAACTGACTGCACCTCACTTAAACATGAAGTATGTTAGATGACAAGTTGTGATCAGTGCAGTGTGCCTAGTTTAAGATGGCTATATATGCAAGCCAGAAATTTCATGAAAATTAATTTCATCCTTAGATCATTTCTGAGAAAATAGGTCTGAATGGCAAGGCAATGTAATTGAAAGTCATGAGGAAGAAAAAGACCTTACATAAGTTAGAGGCCAACATTCAGCACGTTGACCTTCACAGTTTGCTATCAAAGATGTTTGTGCATCCAAACAAATTTCACTGAGAAAAGGAACCAAACAAGCATTATTTGGAGACTAAGACAAAAGGAAAAATCTTATAATACCGGTCCTCACCTCACCTCTGTGGGGAAATCAAACCCAGTGCTCATGCATGCTAGGGATGTGCTGTACCAGTGACCTGTATTTCCAGCCTCCTGGACTTTGTTTAAAATTTTTTACTTTGTTCTTGCACTGGTTTATGTATTTTTTAGTTAGGTGTGAGTTTTGTTTTCTTTTTAGTGCTGAATGGCCTCACTTAGGCAAGTCCTCTACCACTGAGCTATACTTTCACTTCTGAGTTTTAAAAATATTAACATTAAAGTTTTATTTATATTGATTACTGAATGTTTTAGAACCTGTTTAAATGTTGTACAGAGGCCCTGAAAGATGTATCAGGAGTTCATCTACTCCACCCTAAGGAATGAATGCTAACACAGTTTCATAACTGAGGTGCTTATTATTTTACAACTATAAAACTAAGATCTTCTTTATTGGCTGGAAATGTTTCACCTTGCAACTTTCTGCCCACATCCATTCACAACCTCAGTTTTTCTGTTGACTGCCCTCATTTTGTATGGCCCTGTTTCTGTGGCTTCCCTGGCATTGTACTGTGTTTTCCATTGCTCCTAGAACCCTGGTTTGGTTTTGGTTTTTTTCCTCCTGCTCTTCCTGACCTCTCAAAGTAGATATACTGAAAAAAAAAGGAGATATACTTTTCGGCTGGTTTTTGTGTGTGTGTGTGTGTGTGTGTGTGTCTTTTTTTTTTGGTACTGGGGCTTGAACTCAGGTCCTTGCGCTTGCGCAGCAGGTGGTGAAACCACTGAGCTAAATCCCTGGCCGTAGATATTCTTTTCTTAAGCCCTGTGTCTAGTTAAATTTATTTTGACTGTCAGAAAAACTCTCACCAAACTTGTTACTCAAGCCAAGTGGAAGTTACTGGAAAGAAACCAGGATGGAACATAGGATATGTGGAAATATTCCAGAGCTGGGATTCAGGAGGGATGGAGCTTCAGTCATCAGGAGCCATGGCAGCTTTTAGTCCCTCTGAAGCCAAGTGCTAGAGCAGCTCTGCTCACTTCATCACCAGCCCTTGTGCCACCACCTCCACATGGGCAACAGTGGTTTTCTAGGACAGTGCCATCTCTCTGGTCACATTCACAGTCCAGTTCTATCAGAAACTGGCAAACCTGTGTCCCCTTCACAAAGTCTTGGGAATAGAGAATGCCAGTAAATAGGCTTGCACATGTGCCTTTTCCCAGTCCAAGCAACAGTGGTCAGTATCTTTCCCCAGTCAGCAAACCAGTCTGTGGGTAAAACTCATGTGAGCTGAACAAACAGCCCAAAACGTGTCTGCTGTAGACGCTGCTCTCCCTCCATAGACACCTCTGATGATCTCCATCCTGCAGCCTCTCCAGTTGAACTCCAGAACTGCTGCAACAGTGTGCATAGTAGCCCTCCTCACCTCCTTTGGCCTCTGATCCCACACTCCTAGAACACAGCCTAGTATCTCCAGCCTGCAAGCCTTTGCTGGTGCTGACTGTACCCTGTGGCTGAAATTCCCTTGGACTGTGCTAAGGCTGTGTTCTGGTGATACCTCTGCTAGATAATCTTCCTTCTGTCTTCCCATCTAGCCCCAGGATTACGCCCTCACCTCTCAGTGCCCACTGCATCTTCTCTTTCTAGTTGGGATTGCTGTCCTGTCACCTCCACTGCTATGAGACATTTGAAGAACACAGGGAAACCCTCCAATATTTATTCAGTTAATAAATGTCAAGATGATCTGAAGCATGAACTAAGTACCAAATAGTGAGTCAGTCTACTTTATACTTCCAACTTCAAAAATACTTGCTTAGATGTATGTAGTGCATAGGCCCAAGCTATCTGTTAATGAAATGTCTGTATATATACCTTTTTCAGAGAAAAATTTCTATTTTTTCCTCAGATTTAGCCAATTTTGTTTTTACATTTTAACAGGAAATCCTTAAACGTTCCCAGTTCCAATCCAAACAGGACACACCACAGATTTGCAAGTGCTTTTCTCCAACTGGAAAACCCTAAATTTGCAATAAATATGAGAACTGTTGGCATCACCAACAGGAACTTGGTTCCTAATTCAAAGAGCTCTGTGTATGGAAGACAGGAAGGAACTAGGGACTGTGTTCTGAATTTTTATTTTCTTGTCCCCACCTTCATTTGGGATGTTGAGTGAAGGAATAACCTTTTCTCTGGATTTATTTCCCATGGCTTTAGCTAATTGTACTTTGTGATCCAGTTCACCTTTGTTTCTAGGTTGAAGCAGTTAATGGTATCAGTAATTTTTTCTCTTCTTTTTTTCATCTTGTATTTAGTGATCAGTAAAGTTACCTCCCAAACTTGTAGGCCATGTCAATCTTTTCATTGAAAATTTTTAATTGTACATATTTATGGGGGTAGAATATAATTTGATACGTGAA
Organism: Heterocephalus glaber; assembly: GCF_000247695.1. The sequence continues at coordinate 10,551,837 of NW_004624760.1, forward strand.
TATAATGTGTAATGAAATCAAGGTAATCAGCATTTCTATCTTTTTAAATATTTATGATTTCTTTTTGTTGGGAACCTTTGAATACCTCTTGTTCTAGTTGTTTATAAAATATATAATAAATTATTGTAAACTAATATTCACCTTACTGGGTTATAGAATACAAGTACTTATTTCTCTTATCATTCCATACCAGTCTTGTGAATTGCTTGCTTGTTTTCATTCAACTAATGTCCTCTGAAGAAATCCACATGTGGCCTCTGGAAATGGATTTCTGTAGTGGTATATGCAGTAGAGTTGGGATGGCATGTGTGTGGAGGAAAGCGCCGATGATTTTTACTTATATCTGTTTAAATTCTATGACTGCAAATGAAATTTTGAGAGTATCTGTTTCCAATTTCAATTTTGTCACACCACCTAAGGCCTTCATTTCATAGGTGGCAACCCGTGAGCCTAAGTGGAGTCTTTATTTAGGACGTGCAGCTGGTCAGGGAGCTGGAATGAGCAATCCAGGTGAAACAGATCCCCTTTGTTGTAAATACCCTTTAGCCAGGCAAGTTCCAGATTGCCTTAGTTGTCATTATAATTTTAGTCAAGTGAGCAACTATACTCTCCATTTCCTAAATCTGGCCTTCATCACAGTCTGAAAAGCGGGTTTTGATAAAATCAGTTTCCAAAATGTAATTTGCGTAACATGAGCCCTGGAGCCTCCTTCTTGGGGTGGGTGAGGTGTCTCACACCAGCAGAGTGGAATGGAGGAGAGAGGAGGAGGTCTCTTGGTAACAGATTTAGGCCAGTATTTAACCAAATTCAAGTAGAACTGATTGCTAATGTGGGGGTATGTAGTGCTTGCTCACAGGACAGCAAGAATATATCCATTTAGTTCTTTTTTTCCCAGATTTTTCTGTGACTCTTGTAATTTCCTGTTTCTTTAAAAATAAAATTGCGGATTGGGCTGGGAATTTAGCTTAGTGGTTCCATCGCCTGCCTCACAAGCGCAAGTTCCCGAGTTTGATCCCGGGTACCAAAAAAAGGAAAAAATCACTAAGAAGGATTGAGGCTCAGTCTTGAGATGCCTACCACCTACAACATCTCCCATCCTTCTCTCCTGCCGTCCTCACTGGACAGTTTAGTGTTATGGAAAGTCTGCCTTTGTGAACATTGTAAGGTTGAAACTCATATCCGTCACAGATTTACTGCATGGCCTTGGGAAATTCACTTTTCTGACCTGGGCAAGTCACTTTATTTTTTTCTTAATAAAAATACATGAGAAGCTGGGGGTGGTGGCATATACCTGTAATCTCAGCACTTTGGGGGGCTGAGGCAGGAGGAGAATCGTGAATTGAGCCCAAACTGGGCAATTTAGTGACTTAGCAAGACCCTGTCTTGAAATAGAAAAATAAAAAGGGTTGGGGATGTAGCTCAGTGCAGAGGCTCTGGGTCTGATTTCTACTGTGGCAGAAAAAGGTGAGAGGGTTGAGATTTAAGTGTTTAAGTGGTTTTGCTTTTCACATAAGTTTTTATTTTGAAAATATGCCTGGGTTACATTTGATTCTCTTAAAAGCCTTTGTTTCTATGTTTGTCTTTTTAAAATGCCTGTCGATCTCTTATTTAAGACAAAATAAGCATCTGCCTGAATCTCTTGATGTGTCCAACAAAATGTTATTTCTGTATCACTCTTTGAATGGGTGGTGATCTATAACTGATTATTTTTCTTTACCAGTCCCCTATTTTTAACCCTGTCTACTTTTTTTTTTAACAGGTCGCTGAAATGGTTCCCGGTAGTGACCTTTGAGCCTGTGCTTATTCTTCACACTTTTTGATCTGTTGCATTTGATAATGCTGCCTTTTTTTTGTGAAGCTCTTTTATCCTTTTTGTCCTTTAACTTTGGGTAATCATGGACTTATATTCCACCTTTTTCTTCTTTGGGGGCCATGTGGCCTTCTCCTCTCCTTGTCTCCGTTTTATCCTGCTGCTGCTTCTCCACACATCCTTCCCCCCTTCATGCTGATCTATTGCCACAGCTTTAGCTCTTTATGTGTTGATGAATCCCAAATCCTTCATTCTGGCCCTAATGTTTATCCCTAAATCAGTGGTGGCGAACCTATGGCACATGTGCTGCAGTAGTCTCTTTGTATCAGTGAAAGCTCTAAAAAGTTTCCCATCACTACCCTAGTTGCCTTTAAAATATTTCTACTAGATTCACCCCTTGTCTTTGACACGAAAGTCATTGATCTTGCCTCTTACTCAGTTTTTGCTTTCCACTTTTCTGTTGAGATCACACTTCTCACAGCCACCTTGGTTTAAAGCTCATCTTTAACACTTTCCTGTCATCTCCTTCCTTCATCTCTCCTGTTTAACTGGCAGTCAGCAAGCTCTCTCTGTGCTCCCTAAGCTTTCTTTCCACTCAGCCATCTTTGAACACTCCTCTGAGCTATGTGCCCATACCATGCATCTTTCCCCCTCTCCGCACAGTACACGACACTATGAGATTAATATTCCTAAAACATTGCTTTGATTCAGAAATATTCTCTCACTGGGAGAATATCTATGCAGTCCATAGCTCCCTCTGCTCCTCTGTAAGATTCCTCTGCTTAACATTAATATCTTATGCAGTTGACTCAAACATGTCTTGATTTGTTTTCTTTCCTTTTGCCATTGCTGACATCATTTCCCTTTCCTGGAATGTCCTATCTTTTGGTTTTTAACTTTTTTATTGTAACATATTAACACTTAGAGAAAAGTACATAAAATATAAATATGTAGCTTAATGGCTACAGCAAGGACCATCCAGGTCAAGAAATAGAACACTGCCAAGATTCAAAAGTGTCTCTCCACACTGTGTCTCTGTGTCTAGCCCTTCTTTGTCAGTTTTTTTAACTTAATATAAATGGAAATCTATAATAATATATTCCTTTCTTTCTGACTTCTTTGACTCAATATTGTACAATTCACCTATTTTGTTGCAGTAGAGATTTTACAGTTAATAATGAGGCTTAAAGAAGTGAGTCATTTGCTCGGGGTTACAAAACTATGATGTGGCAGAGCTGAAAATCATACCCAGTGTAACTTAAACACTAGGCCAGTGTATATCAAACTTCTTATACCTCAGTGGCTGTGATCTAGGACTCCCACTCTATATTCACACACAGCCAAACATGCATACTTAAGTTGAAACAAGTTTGACAAGATTTGACCCTTACTACATGTGATGCTCCTTGGTATTTTTCCATTTCATTTTTTCACAATGTTAGTCCTGGTGATGTGACTTATGGCTTCTAATTTGGAAAACACTTCACTCAGCCCTAGCATTATTCCTTCATTTTTATTTATTCCACAAAATGTGTGTCTTCTCTGTAGCAAGCATAGTGCCTGATGTTACTGTTAACATCTCCAGCTGAAACTTGCCAGGCTCAGTGCCACATGTCTGTAGTCCTGGCGCTTGGAGGCTGAGGTGGGAGGAGTCCTGTAGCCCAGTAGTTCAAGGCCTGCCTGGGCCATGTAGAGACTCCACATGAAGACAAAAAACAATTGAAACTAATCTTCTAGATAATCTTGCTGAGGTATAACTGAAGGATCCTGCCACTTTTATTAAACAAGAACCTATGTTGTATAAAATTCTGGTCAGATAAATGACCAATTATTTTATAAACCTCTTTCTTATTTGCTTTTGTTCCCACGAAGCAGTGTAGAGATGGAGACACCTGTTTGAGCAGACCCCCTGCTTTGAAAAGATGTTGCCAGGGCTCTGTATCTGGTTCAGATTGTTGTTAATCCTCTACGCCAACCTCATCGTCTGCTTTAGTTATCGCTTTCATTATTTCCTTTGAATTTGCTATTTCTGCCTCTGAAAATGAATGTGTCCATAGAGACCCTAACTGACCTGAATCTGTTTTTATCTATCTCACCAGGAGTTTGAATTTTGAAGAAATGAAATTTTAAATAATAATTCTTATTACCCACAATAGAACAATTTCTAATTTAAAATTCTTAAGTTTGCACTGCAAGTTTGGAAGATTATAATAAAAAACAAGCATATTCTAATAATGCTCATTTAGTTTTGTTTATTTATTATTATGATTACATGTGTGGTACTGGAGCTTAAACTTGGGAGCTCCATCCCCAGCCTTTTAAAAAAATTTTATTTTAAGACAGAGTTTTGCTAAGTCCCTAAAATGCCCAGTCTGGGCTTGAATGTTTGATCCTCCTGCTTCAGCCTCCCAAGGTGCTGGGATTATAGGAGTATGGTACCATGCCCAGCTCTGTGTAACTCTTCTTGATGGTTTTGCTGAAGCTTAGTGAACTATATTGGCTCTTTCAGAAAGGACTGACAGCTCTTCTCACAGGACACCCGATTGGAAAGGGGTTTCCAGCACCAAATTTAAGACATTGATATGCCAGTTGTTTCTTCTATATATACCCTCTGCCTGCTTTCACCTGTCTTAAGTGCTGCACTATACCATCATGCTTCAGAACTCACCTTCTGCAGAAAATCTGTCATTATCTTAATCTGCCACCAGCCTGAGTACTCCTCATTGCTAGTTTAGTTTTTAAAAGTGTTTTAGGTTAAAAAAAGAACAGATACTTTGTCAACAATAGTGCCTAGCACTACTTTGCAAAGTTCTTTCATTCTAATATAGACAACGAGAAAGCTAAAGCATTGTGTGATTTGTAGGTAATTTCATGGATTTCTCACAGCAGTTCTTAGAGAAAAGTAGTATCGGCCACATCTTATAGACTAGAAACTCAGATACTTCCAAGTTAAGAAACTTTCACAAAGATGGCTAGGAAGTGACAGAGCCTACATTTGAACCCAAGAAGTCTGATTCCAGAGCCCAAATTCTTAGTCTCTTGACCAAATTCTTTTCTCTCTTTCTCTGCCTCAAGGTTTACCTTGCCATGGGCCTGAAGTCAATACCACTACTCCCCGGACTGCTGTGTGTATTTGTTCACCTAATCTAAACCTCAATTAAATTTAAAGTTTAATATAATTTCTTAAAAATTATCTTGGTTTCCACCTTCCTCTCTTCTAGTACATTTGTTGGTGGTGGTGGTGCTGTGATGGTGGTTTTTTTAAGACAGGGTCTCACTACGTACTTCAGGCTGCCCTTGAACTCATTATGTACCACAGGCTGACCTCAAACTCCCAACGATCCTCCTGCCTCAGCCTCCCAAGTGCTGGGATTACAGGCATGCGCCACCACACCCACCTCTTTCTAGTACTTTTAGGATGATGATCCCAGTAGTTTCTACATTTAATGTTTGATTTTTTTTCTCCTTTATTTCATCAGTTTCTAGGGTAATGAACCTCCAGTAAGGTCTAGTAAGGTTTTTCTCATGTAATATTATGAACTCATTGATTTTTATATTTGAAATGTCTTAATCCATTGCTCCTGGTATTCTTTTTAATGAATAGATTGCCCCATCTTCAGCTTGTAGGATGCTTTTTATGTTGCCTCCTATATCCTTTTGACATGATCTCATTATTAGTTTAGACATCACAGCAAAGCTAACCTTGTTTATTATATTCTTCCTCATGCTTTGAATCACCCATTTCTCTAAGGAGTTCCAGTCCCTACTAATAGGAATTGGTATTTAAAGTTCACAGCCTGAACCCATGAAGACAAACATTGTTTCTCTGATAAATTGGTACAGTCTGTCTATCTACATTATTTTTTACCCATTGATGTCTTTGTAGCTAGCAAACAGCCTCATCTACAGTTTCAAATTCCTGTCCTGTTTAAACCCCTAGGTCTTGATCATCTGCAGTTACTATGAGCCTTGGTCTCAGCTTTGAAGTGCTTATTTGCCCAGTTTTCTTCCCATTACATATTAGGGAGGCTAATACAGATTAGGAACCCTGAATTAATAAATAAGAGCACTGAATTAGAAATGATAGTGGACATTTCTTTTGAGATAGGCTCACTAGCCAGGGAATGCAGTAGTTGTCACAGATCTGGAATTTCAGCGAAGCATCTTAACACAGTTCCTCATGATAAATTTATGCATAAGATAGAAAAGCAGGCCAGACCACAGTGTCCGGACTAATGAAGAGACAAATCTAGTTAAATAATTATCCCCAGGGCTGGGGATTTAGCTCAGTGGTTCTGCCGCCTGCCTCGCAAGTGTAGGTGCAAGGTCCCGAGTTTGATCCCTGGTACCAAAAAAAAAGTAAACAATTATCCCCAAAATACTAATGATTCAGTCAGATTGGAGAAGGAGCTTCAGAGGTTTTCCCAAAAGTCACATCTTTTTATTGTTATTGTCTTTGTTATTTTGGTACTGGGGATTGAACCCAGGGCCTTCTCACTGAGCTACATCCTCAGCACCCCCTACCCCCTTAAATTTTTTATATTTTTTATTTTTTGGTACCGGGGATCGAACTTGGGACCTTGCGCTTGCCAGGCAGGTGCCGGAACCACAGAGCTAAATCCTGGGCCCCTTAAATTTTTTATTTTGAGACAGAATCTCCCTCTGTTTCCCAGGCTGGGCTTAAACTTGTGATCCTTAGCCTTCCAGAGTGCTGTGATCACAGGCGTGCATCACCACCCCCAGCTTAGTATTATTTAAGGATGGAAATGAAAATTCTATAACACTGACCATAATACAGAAAAAGAAAGAAGAAATAACTAATATGCAAGAAAGCAGAAACCAGGACCCCCCCCCCCGAGAGATTTCAGTGAACTAGAATAACATACAGAATTTATTATATAATGATAAAATTAATCAAGGACAAATGTTAAGCCCTGCCCTTGGGTTTAACCTTTACCTGTTGTTTCCCAAGAATGGAATAAGAAAGACAAGGGCAAATGGCGCATGTGATAAAGACTTTAGATTTTAGATGCCTGTGAACCAGATGTGAATTAAAGTGGGGATGGTATAGAAATCTAACTGTCTGAGAATTGGGAAGATCATGTGATGAAGAGTAAATTGCTTTTTTTTTTTTGAGCTTCAGTTTTCCCTTTACAAAACAAGTATCATGTCACAGATTTTTCAGTAATGATAAAATTTATGTGCTTTCTGGTACTAGTAGCTACAAAAAATATAAATTAATTTGGTCTTAAGCTATATTAAGAAAAACAAGCTATTCAGTTTTGGATACTTTGAAGAGATTTGACACTGTATGATTAAAAATTTAAAAATGAGTGAAGGAAATAATCACAATTAGAAACCTCAGTAATATCTTTAAATCTCTGAATGGGTTTTTTGGGGGGTTTTTTGTTTTGTTTTGTTTTTTTGGTACCAGGGATCGAATTCGGGTCCTTGCGCTTGCAAGGCAGGTGGCAGAACCACTGAGCTAAATCCCCGGCCCTCTGAATGGTTTTTATATGAAATGTTACATTGTGGTTTTGGTTGTTGTTTGGGGGGGTTGTTTGTGCATAGGGGGGTTGGTGTTTGTTTTTGGCCATGAGAATGTTACTTAGGGCAATGGGTAAATTTCAAGTTTGGCTCAGTGTAAATTTAAAGGAAAACTTTTGAACCATTAGATCTGTTTAAAACTATGCTTCTGGTTTGTTTGTTTGTTTGTTTGTTTGTTTGTTTTGGTACCAGGGATCGAACTCTGGACTTTACACTTGTAAGGCAGGTGGGGCGCGGTGCCACTGAGCTAAATCCTGGCCCTGACCTGTCTAAAACTAGATGAATGGGCCTAGGGTGCCTTATGAGCCAGTAGAGATGTACAAGTAAGGGGTGTAGGGGCAACCCTTGACTTGGAATATTGTAGATTGAATTCCTGCCTGCAGTGAAGGGTGTTCAAAGTAATTTCAAAGGCCCTTTCTAACTCTTTTAAGATTTCAGATCCAGTAATATGGGAGAAATAATAACTCACAGTTACGGTGAGAATAAACAGTGCATGTGAAAACTTCATGCACACTGCATAGTACACAGTTGGTGCTCACTGCCTTATCTATACAATAAAAGTAATCCTTACCTTGACCTGGTACAAATGAGATAATGAATGTAAACATGGTTTAAATACCCTTCAAGTCCTTTTCAAGGATCTACCTCTCTTATCTGACCAGGTACCATTAGGGGCATTTTCCTTTATCAGTTTGTTCATTTACCAAGGGAGACCTTGGCTTTTTGGGTTAGGTGGGTGGGTGAGTAGTTGAGTGGTCAGAGGGAAAGGCCTGACTCACCTGCATGTAGATTCCCCTTGCTGTGGCCAAAGAATGTAACAGGAATGTAGACTTTGGGGCTCCAGCCCAAGCTTCCTCCCTTACCTAGCAGGTGATTATTAGGGAGTGATACCGCCTCATGGGAGATTGTTTGGTAGTGATTCAGCATAATTGTAAGCATTTGGCCAAAGCCAGCCCCTAAGTATTCAGTTAACAATAGCTGTCCCTGTTATTACTATTTTTCTACATGCTGTAAGAGAAATTTTCCAAATGCTTCCTTGAAGGGTATGAGATTGGTCTGGAGAGAGCCTTTCTTTCATACCTTTGAGAAGCTCCTTTATGAATGAGTCCATGGTCTATGGCATAGGCCAGTGTTGTTTAAAAAAACAAAAACAACATGAACCAGGTATGGGGACACACACCTGTAATCCCAGCACTCTGGGATATTGAAGCAGAAGGATCACAAGTTCAAACTCAGCCTGAGCAATTTTTAATTTAGCAAGACCTTGTCTCAAAAAGGAGATACAGAGATGTAGTTCAGTGAGAGGGTGCTAGGTTCAATCCACAGAGATACAAAAAACAAAAACCAGAGCATGGCAACAAGAATTGCTGTGGCCAAACGGGAGCAGTCAGACAGCGCATTCAAGGCTGCTCCATGTGTTCACTGCTGGAGAAATATGCTCCAGTTGTCTTGGATCTCAATGTGACCTTTTTAAGCTATCATGAAAAAAAAAAGCAGTGTTCCAAGACATGTGCATATTCTTAGCAGGTCTGCATTTGATTGTTGTCCATGGATCCTTTTTTCATGATCCCAGGAGCTGCACAGAATGCCATATAACTGGAATGCTTTATGAAGAGATTATTGAACTCCAGTTCCAACATTGGTTAGTGTCCAGGGTCAGCACTTGTAGGTGGACAAGCTGGGTAAGTGTTTTTGAGCCTCTATTTATCACTGAGGAAATGGTGATAACAATTGCACTCACTTGTTGAGTTTTGAGGATCACATGAGTCAGTGAAGTAAAGCCTATCTGGTTGTGGTAGGTGCTCACTAAAATCCTATCACTGAAGAAAAGAAGGTGTGTTCCATATAGATATCCATTATTTATAACTATTTCAAGTCTATTCTAGTCAGGTCCTGGTTTATATTCTATATCTAATAGAAGATTGAGTGGGTTTTCTTTTGTTTGTAGTTATTGGGGTTTGCATCCAGGGCCTCCTGCATGCAAGCTAACCAGATGCTCTACCACTGAGCCATCCTCCCAACCTAAAATATTGGTTTTAATTTAAAATTAGAAAATTGAAACTCTTCTGTAGCTGATCATGATTTTCTAACACTATTCCATGCTATTTCCAAGGCTTTTAAGCAGCCAGAGCCCAGCACTCCAGGAAATCTCATCCTAAACACAGGGCATCCTGTTTTTATGCCATTCATTTTTCCTGTTTGACTTCACCTGGTTTAATTTTTAAATTTTGTTGTTGATTTACTCTAATGTTTACTTTGAGCTTTCTTTATGTTTTCAAAAGTATGGAATATTTATTATACCAGGACCATTTTTATAAGTTATTTTTCTTTTTCCTTTTTAAAAGTAGAGGGGTGTTTTAATAGCAAATAACAAAGTGTGTATTACAAGAACATGGAAATTTCAATTTGTCACAACTTATTAATTTGCTATTTGCTCACAGTTAAGTGCATCTAAGCCTTAGCAAGGTCTGTGACAGGAACTGCAGAGTGTTCAAGAATCTAGGCAGTCCCTCTTCCCCCATCTGTCATTCTGTTTCCTTGTTTGTGTCATCTCAGAGTCTCATATATCTGATTCTCCCTGTAGTGTGTCTTGGGACAAGTGTCCCGCTGTTGTCCGCCCACCCCCCCACCCCCCACCACCACTGGGGACGAACCCAGGGCCTTCACTCTGCGCCACACTCCCAGCCTTTTTAATTTTTTTCATTTAGAAACAGGGTCTCACTAAGCTGCTGAGTTGCCCAGGCTGGGTGCAAACTGAGATCCTACTGCCTCAGCCACCCAGACAGCTGAGATTATAGGCGTGTACTACCATTTTGGACAAGTCTTAATGTGAATGTTTGCCTGTATGCAAAACATGTTGTTACCTGTGTAGCTGTAAAACTCCCACAAACTGAGTGCCTTAAAGCAACAGAAATTTATTTTCTTACTCCTCTGGAAGCAGGAAAGTAAAAAATCAGTATTACTAGGCTGAAATGAATATGTTGGCAGAGCAGTACCTCCTTTAGAAGCTCTAGAGAGAATCTGTTCCTTTCCCCTTCCAACTTTTGGTGGTTGCTGGCATTCCTTGAGCTCCTGCCCCTCTCTTCATATCATCTCCTCTATGTGGGTGTATGTCTTCTCTATCATTATCAAATCTTCCTATTTTTTATAAAGACACTTGTGATTGCATTTAATCCCACTCATATAATACAGAATAATCTCAACTCAAAAGACTCTTTTTTCTTTATCACATAGCATTTACAGTTTCTAGTGATTAGGACCTAGTATCTGTAGGTGGCAGTTATTCAGCTTACCAAATGGTGACCCTAGGGCTGGGGATTTAGCTCAGTGGTTTCACAGCCTACTGTGCAAGCCCAAGGACCCGAGTTCAATCCCTGGTACCAAAACAAAAACAAAACAACAACAAAAATGGTGACCCTCAAGACTTGTCTATCTCAAAGCTTGCATATAATAAGGACTTCATAAATGCAAGCTTCCTTCCTTCTCTCCATCCCTCTTACCTGTGTCACCGTGGTCCTCCTTTAACATTCCCTTTAAATGCTTTTCTTGGGCCGGGGATTTAGCCCAGTGGTTCCGTCGCCTGCCTCGAAAGCGCAAAGACCCGAGTTCGATCCGAGTTCGATCCCTGGTACCAAAAACAAAACAAACAAAAAAACCCAAATTATTTAAAAATAAATAAATAAATAAATAATAAATGCTTTTCTTTACCAGAATGTCATTATCAAATCAGGATAATTAAAAGTTTTCAACCATTACACCTTGCTTCTTATTCAGGAATAATGTTCAAATCTCTGGTTTCCTGCCTTAGCCTCTGATCAAAACCTTTCCTGTAAATTTTTGTACTGGTGATTTTGGTGATGTTGTGCTAAAATGTAAAATGTACCAGGGATGGACTCCCAGCCTTCTGGTTAGCCTGACCTCCCTCCCTCCCTCTGCAGTGCTGAGGATACAGGCTAGGGCCTCAAGCAGGCTAGGCAAGTGTTCTACCATTATTCTTCATTCCCAACCCTGCCACAGACTTCTATTCACAGCATATTCATGCCTTAAAAGAATGCCCAGAATAAAATACTTGCTTAATAAATATCTGTTGTCTGGCTTACTGGCTAGCTTAGGGCATGATTTAAACTTCTTCACTTGTTAATAATTCCAGCTAAAATTTACCGGATGTAGACTATGTATACTGTGTGTTGAATGCTTGTATATTGTCAGTAATTCTTACTACCTTCCTACAGGGTAACTTTGATGTGCTGTGGATGAGAAAGGGAAGGGAGAGGGAGGAGTCAAATTTTTCCTAGGTTTCTGACTTGGATACTGCTCCAAGTGACAGTGAAACCCAGGTGAAGGTGTGTGTTTGTTTGCTTACTCATTTATTTTTAGGATAAATAATGTTTATGATATCTACAGGTAGATAACAGGGGTCTGTCCTGGGGCACAGTTTCCAGAGATGCACCCCCCCAAAAGCCAGTTAGCCTGAAGATGGTGGTGTTCTTGCTCATCCAGAGCAGGATTGCTTATTTTTATTCCACTGTGCTCTAATTTGAATATGTTCAGTTTCTGTTCCAGATGATCGGGCTGAACAACGAACCTGTCTCATTTGCGGGGACCGTGCCACAGGCTTGCACTATGGAATCATCTCCTGTGAAGGCTGCAAAGGGTTTTTCAAGCGGAGCATTTGCAACAAACGGGTGTATCGGTGCAGTCGTGACAAGAACTGTGTCATGTCTCGGAAGCAGAGGAACAGGTGCCAGTACTGCCGCCTACTCAAATGCCTCCAGATGGGGATGAACCGGAAGGGTGAGTGGTGCTCAAGGCTTTTACTGCCCACTCTTCACCTGTTATGGCCTTTAGTGTCAGCTGCTGTGCTTTGGAGTTATTCAGTTCCCAGGCTGGCACTGTGCTCCAGGCCTTGTACTGTGTGTTCACAACCCAGTTTAGGTGGGAAGAAAGACTGGTGAGATGTTAAGGATTCTATGGGAGTGAATGCATAGGTCCTGTGTGGTGAGACATCAGTTAACAGTCAGGTCCTAAGGGCCAGAGATGTAGCTCAGTGCCGCGCCTGCCTGGCTAGTGTAAGATCCTGAGTTTGATTCCTGGTACCGGAAAAAAAGAAAATCAGGTCCTGACTGGGATTAATGTACACCACCAGTTTTTTAAGGGATGATAGTAGGAATTAGAAATTTTAGATAGAAAGCCAGGAAATTCTCTGAATGATACCATTTTGTTTACTAGAAGTATGGCATACTCTGAGGCTAGGTATGCTCAAAAATCTGTGTCCAGGTTCACAAAGAGTTTGGGGTTTGTTGGGAAACATTTTTTTAAAATAGTGGTATTGGGCCGGGGATTTAGCTCAGTTAGCACTGCACCTGCCTCGCAAGTGCAAGGTCCTTAGTTTGATCCCCGGTACCAAAAACAAAATTGTAGTATTGTCATACATACATATAACATTTTGATTATATCCACTCCTCTGTTACCCTCCCTTACACTACCTCCACCTTCCTCTTGTCTAGTAGTAGTCTCCCTTCTACTTTCATGCCTTTGGGGGTGAGAAAAACATGTAATACTTGTCTTCCTGAGTCTGACTTATTTCACTTAACATGATGATTTCCAGTCCCATCAATTTTCCTGCAAATGGCATAACTTTATTCTTTATAGCTGAATAATACTCCCTTTTGTATTTATACCACATATTCTTTATCCATTCATCTATTGGTGGGCACCTAAGCTTCTTTTACATCTTGGATGTTGTGAATTAGGCTGCAGTAAACATGAGCATGCAGGTATTTTGGGAGCTTTCTGAGATAAATAAACTGATGTTGTAATAAGATTAATATGGTAGGCAGTTTTGAAGGGTGGATTGGGTTAGGAGAAGCAGAAAAGCCACCTGGAAGTTTGGGGGGGGGGTTGTTTGTTTGTTTGTTTGTTTGTTTTGAGTCAGAGTCTCCCTTTGTAGTTCAAGCTGGCCTTGAACTCACTATGTAGCACAGGCTCGGCTCCTCGAACTCAAGGCGATCCTTCTGCCTCAGCTTCCCGATTGCTGGGATTACAGTTGAGCACCACCAGGCCTGCCTCACCTTGGAAGTTTTTAGAAGAACCCAGAAGGAAGGTGTGGAGGATCTGGAGGAGGGGAAAGACAATAGCATGGCATGGGCAGGAGGTGTGGAAGAAGCTCACCTGATGAGATTGGAACCACACTGAGTTTTGGCCAGCACCAGAAGTTGGAATTGAGGATTTGAGTTAAGAGTAATGACAAGCAGGGGAAAAGGCTTAAAGAGAGTGCAAGGTGCACTCTTGACATTGGCTGTGCTGAGTTGAGGTACCCCCAGGCAGAGATTGGCAGCAAGAAGTTGAATGTATAGAATTGGAACTGGGGTGAAAAGTCCTGCCTGCAAATTGAAGTTTGTGGAGCTGCTGGCATGGAGGTAGAATTGGGGTACCCCCACTGAGAGCTTGGATACGGAAGAATGAGCTGCTTATGCCAGAATCTGAGCTGTGTTTCCTTGGAGAGAGGGGAATAGGCAGTACCATTTGGTAGAAAGAACAGAGAATCTAGAGGTAGGGAGACTGCTCTGTGGCCTTGGAAGTTTGTTTTATGTCCCTGACACTCAGTGATCTTACCTTTAAAAACAGTATGATATTACTTACTTTTCAGAGTTCTCTAGGGAGTGAAATGATAAAGTGCATAAAATATAGAGCAAAGTATTGGCGGTTGACAGCAGCAGTGTGCAAGGCTGGGAAGTTAGACTTGTGAACTATTCAAACTGGTTTTGTAGCATTAATGAATGTAGACTTGCAAAGTACTTTAGGCTGATTTTACTGTGTGAGGGATGAAAAAGATCTTTTAAAAACTTGCCCATTATGAGAAAGATAAGGGGTATGGAGGGCATTTAGATAAATGTAAGTGGTTTTTAATTTTTTATAATAGTAATATTTATTGAACACTTACATGTACCAGAAACTCATATGTTCTTTCCATACATTATATCATTGAATACACACAATAAACCTGCTGTTGACTTTTATTCCCAGCTTACGAATGCAGCTTGGGAAGGTAAAATCACTTACTGGTAGTTAGCTTAAGGGTAGTTATGATGACAATATTTTTAACATTATAATTTGTTAGTAATCAACCAGAACTTGTATTGCTTCACATGTCTGCCCTGTGGCACAGCTATTTGCATGTCAGAGTGCCCTGTGTTTACTGGTTACTAAAAAATACCTTAGCATTTGAGGTGTTAGCAAGTTTGTCCTCTGCTCCTTTCCAACCTCTCTTCTGGCAGAACACAGCCTGAAGGCTGCATTAGCTATTCTGCCTGTGCTCAGGTTCCTTGCTCTCTCTACCCAGGAGCCCTTTCCCTTCCCCACTATCACCTTTCTCCCACAGAAGTCTTTCCTAGCCTCCATTATGAAACCAGCACTGCCATGAAAAGAGAGTCTGGTTGTCTTTCTTTTTTTTTTTTTGGTACTGGGGATCGAACTCGGGTCCTTGCGTTTGCGAGGCAGGCGGTGGAACCACCGAACTAAATCCCCAGCCCCTGTCTGGTTGTCTTTCTACCCTCACCTTGATTTCTTCTTGTCCCCTACTGTTGTCCTCTCTCTTTGTTGCCCTCACTGAGTATTTTGTTCAAAACATAGTTGTGAGATGCCTTCTTGACTGCTTTCTCTGAGGAATCTGCCTGCTTTTTCAGTTGGAGTGTGAGATTTTGAGGCTTCCAGCCAAACTCATTTGTTTTAGGGAAGAAGAAACTTAACCTTCTAACTCCTCTAACCATAGCCAGAAGATGACTCATGGAGTCTGAGGGGCAGAGGTCTGTCTGTTTGCATCAGAGAAGGCAGGCTGAGTGCCTGATGAAGGCTGCCTTTGGAGAGAAACCCTGCCACCTTCTGGTTGTTGCTGGAAAAGCATGATTAAAATTACAGTTGCCATGGGAATATTTGGGAGGTGAGAAATATTCTGTATGAAACTGTAGTGGCCAATACGTAAATTTGTACATTTCCCAAAGTCCATAGAACTATATACCACAAAAAAGGAATTTTACTGTATGTAAAATCCCTTTTTTAATCAACAAGAATGTGGTAGGAGGAGGGCAGGGGAAGGAGAGATGGAATGCACGCTGTGACAATTGACTCTTAATTGGTGTTACTGCGAGTCATCTCACCACACTGAAGCAGCTGACCTTGGGAAACAGTGTTTTGACTGTATATTATAAGGGTGAAGACAAAAAGAATTGCACATAAACAAAGCACTCTAGTTTGTTAAATTTTTTTCTCTCAAGGTTGTATGTTGGAAATTCTGGCCCTACTTTAAATGCATACTGTGGTTGAACAAGTAGGTAAATGTATTGTAAATAATGAGAGTCAGGTTTTACACATCAGAGAAGTTATAAATTAGGAAAGGGGAAGGGTAGAATGAAACCTTAGGTGCTGAACTGGTATCAGTAGTGCCAATATGGGCTCGTGTTTAGGTAGACGTGTGGGGGTACGTGAGTTAGTGCACTTATATGTATTTCCAAGCTCTAGCCATTGCAAGGGACTAGAAATGATCATGCCCTAGCAGCAGTGAACACACCTAGCACCAATATCTTTGTTTCTAAATATCAATTAAAGGAGTCAGGACTCCTTGAGAACTGATGGATTCTAGGACTGGGACAGCGAAAATAAATGAGCTTGGAAGCCAGCATGGTGATGCACATCTGTAATTCCAGCTTCTCAGAGTGCTAAGGCAGGAGGACCACAAGTTCAAGGCAAGGCTGGGCAACTTAGTGAGACCCTGTCTCAAAATAGAATTAAAGGGCTGGAGATTTAGTTCAGTGGCACCGTGCCCGCCTTGCAAGCTCAAGGTCCTGAGTTCGATCTCCGGTACCCCCCAAAAATAAAAGAGTGAAATAGGGGCTGGATATGCTCAGTGGTAGAGGATGCACAAAGTCCTGAATTCAATCCCCGGTGCTGCTCATTAATTAATATAATTAATTTGTAGAAGGAAGCATATCGAAAGGGCACAGAACCCAACCTGGAAGAATTTTCAGTGCCCAAAGTTGGAATAACTTGGACAATAAAATAATTCTTCCTTACCATTACAAGAAGAGATAGAACTTTTGTAAAAGGGAAGAGGACCAAGAGATGAAGGGATATGAGAGGGGAGGAGAAGGGGATAAGAAAGAAGATCTGTTACAAACATGTACCAACTGCTGACAAGGAATGTAATCATTATATACTGCAAACATGTACTAATAAAAAAATCTGGATTAAAAAGCTGGTTGTGATGATACATGTTTTGGAGAGCAGGGTTTTTTGTTTGTTTGTTTTTTGGAGACAGGGTCTCTGTGTGCAGCTCAGTCTGGCTTTGAACTCACTATGTAGCCCAGGGTGGCCTCAAACTCAAGGCAATCCTCCTGCCTGTCTCTCAAGTGCTGGAGAGAACAGTTGTAAGCAGGGCCCTGATGTTGTCAGCTTCGCATCTTACTCATGCTTTTGGTTTCTGTGTTTGGTTGTCCACCCAGGACCAAGCAGGTGAAGAATGGTAGGCACATGAGTTGCAGAGCAGAAAAAGTATTTGCCTGCTTTTGAGCAGATTGAAGAGCCATAGCAGGTGCCACTTTCTTAGCTTGGATAAGATGCAGCAGAACCACTCCTGGAGTGCTGCACCCAGAAGCCACTTGCTCATGTTAATCAGATCATTGCCAGAAAGATGCTTGGCACAGCTAGGTTGAAATCTCAGCACAGTCTGTTCTTCCCTGAGTAACCTTGAACATGGCTGTCCCTCACAGGATAGTAATAATGTATACTTTTTGAGGTTGTTAAAAGGGTCAAAAGAAACAGCCTGTGTGCAAGTGTATTGTAAGCTTTAAAATATGATGCAGGTGTTTGTTTTGACAGATGCACTGTGACACAGTGTATTTTTTCCCCACTCTTCAGGCAATTTCATACCACCCTGACAGATTTTATCATCTCTGGTTAAATCAGTACCATTATTTGTCTTCTTTTCTTTTTTTTTTTTTTCTCTTGGTACCAGGGATTGAACTCAGGTCCTTGCGCTTGCGCAGCAGGCAGTGAAACCACTGAGCTAAATCCCCAGCCCTGTCTTATTTTCTTTTAATTTGGTATCAGGGATCGAACTCAGGACCTTGCACTTGCGAGGCAGGTGGCAGAACCACTGAGCTAAATCCCCAGCCCTCCTTGCCTTATTTTCTTTAAATCAACTTTTCAAAAAGAAAATACAAGTTAGTTTTCAAAGGAAATGTATTATCTCAGTGGATTAAAAAAATCAGTATTTGTAACACACACTAAAATAAATATATAATTGAGTTTATCTATGCACTAACATATTGAACATTCTCCGTTAGTACTCATACACAGTATGGGAAATATGGGTGAGGGAAGGAAAACTGGTCTTAGTGTGATAATCTGAGATCCAATCCTGATTTTTGTGTTTATTTTTTGTCTCCTTAAGCAAAATACTTTATTTTTCTGAGCCTTAGGTTCAGCTGTTTAATGGCGATGATACAAATACTTTCCTCATGAGTTTTTATCCAGGGTAATAGTACCCAGCACATAGCACATCTTCATCATATGCTAGTTTTCTTATTCAATGTAGGGTTGAAATAGAACATGACCTTTTACATTTCAAAACAAGAAGCTGGTAAGATGTAAATCTTTAAGATTTTTGATTGTTTGAGGTTTTTGTTGTTTTTTTTTATTTGTTTGGTTTTCTGGGATGGTTTTGGGGTTGGTTTGTTTTGTTTAGACCAGGTCCTGCTATGTATTCCAGGCTGGCCTTGAACTCATTATGCAGCCTAGGTTAGCCTTGAACTCATGGTGATCCTCCTGACTCCGCCTCCTGAGTACTGGGATTACAGGCATGTGCCATCATTCCTGTCTAAGGTTTTTGGTTCTTAAAAGTAAAAAGTAAAGCAGGTTGAGTTTCTTCCTCACTATCCTATTTCTAGGATAGTGAGAGAGAGGTATCAGTTGAAATATGTTTAGTGTTGTATCTGCCTTAATAGGTCTTTGTTTTATAGTTGAGAGCTGGAGCAAAGACATATGAGATGTCAGTATTGGAAATGGAAATATCTAAAGATTGTCATGAATCCTAAAACAGCAGGGAAGGGATTTTAAGGATATTTTCAACTTGAAATTAGATTGAAAGAGTGCTACCAGATAATATCCAGTATAAATCTAGCTTAATATAAGCCATGTATGCTTTTCACTACAAATTCATAGCAGGCTTGCAAAGCAGACTGTGTTCCTCATTTTGCAGATGGGGGTACGAAGACTTGCAAGGTTGCTATTGCCCTTATTGAACATAGTACATGGGTTCTGAGTATGTTATATGTACCTGGGGCCCTGGGGACCCAGAGTACCTGCTGCCAGTGAGAAGCCTGTAGTAATAGAAGGAGTATGTGCTGTGGGTCCAGAAAGACTTGTATTCTAATCTCACCTTCCCCAATTACTACCAAAGACTTTGAACCAAATACATTCTCTTTTTGTGCTTAGACTTCTGAGTTTGCTTCTGTCTTATGTTTCTTCCAGCTATCAGAGAAGATGGCATGCCTGGAGGCCGGAATAAGAGCATCGGGCCAGTCCAGGTGAGTTTTCTGTCCACCCTGGAAGCCCAGGGCCCTTAGAGGTTCCTGGGCCTACTCACCCTGACCCTTTCATCTCTTTCTGGGGAAGCCACCTTTGTTTTCCTTCCTGGTAAACTGCTTTTAGATCCCAGATATGAAAGTGTTCTGAAAATGTCAAATGTAGAAGCTAATAATTAAAGCTTTTCTTGTGATCCCTCAGGCCTTCCTGAGTGTTTCATAGGCAGGGAGCCAAATTCTGGCTCTGAACTGGGGGGTTTTGGGGGTTTTTTGTCCTTCACTTAAAATTCCAGATAACTTCATCTGGCAGAAATCAACAAGACTACTTTGTTCATTTCTTCTAAAGATGTATTAATAGAAGGTTCATTACTTTATTTGTAGAGTAGGAATGATAATTCCTGACTCAATCTCACAGATATTTACTAAGCTCCTCCTCTGCCTACTCTATGCTCTGACCTCTGACCAGTGGGAGAGATAGATAGGTAAACAGGTATCATAGTACAGTGAGGGTAACAGGTTGAAGGACAGAGCAGGAGGCTTCCTTCAGAAGGCAGTATTTGAACTGAGAATTGAGGAAAGAGGAAGAATTAGCTGTGCTGGGAAGGGATGTGAAGCTAACCACATTTTATTCATGCTAGACAGAATAACTGTAGATGAATCTTTAAGGGATGACAGGAGCGAGGAGTTTGTTCAGTGAAGCTGGAGCATTCGGCACATGGAGTGGCAGATAAGACAGATTCCTTGACTTTGGACTCAGTGCTCTAAAGAGTGACCTTTAACTATCTTTGACTCTAGCCCTATGTAATTTTTTTTTGTTTTTTTTTTACAATGCTGGGGATTGAATCCAGGGCCTTGCGTATGCTAGGCAAGTGCTATCTCTGCCACTGAGATACATCCCTAGCTGTTTTGTTTTGTTTTGTTTGTGAGACGGGGTCTTTCTAAGCTGCCAGTCTGGCCTTGAATTTTATATTTTCCTGTCTAATCTTCCAGAGTAGCCGGGATTACAGACACACACTACCATGCTTGGCTAAGTCAAGCTTCTCTGAGGCCGGCCTGCACCACTTGTTCTTGTCTGCCAGCAGGACTTCGGGAAGATAGAGAGTTGAATCTATTTATGACCCATCAGTTGATTTTTTTATTTTCCGGTTCCGGGGATCGAACTCAAGACTCTGCGCTTACGAGGCAGGCGTGGTACCACTGAGCTACATCCCTGGCCCTTATGACCAGTCAGTTGAATCCCTCAGCACACTAGGGCACAAGCACTGTGTCTTAAGAGTTTTTGGTTGCATAACAAGAGGCAACCATTAAAAGTCTTTAGGTAGGGACCTGGGGATTTAGCTCAGTGGCTCATAAGCACAAAGTCCTGAGTTTGATCTCTGGTACCGCCAAAAAAAAAAGTTTAGGTAGGGAGAGGGCCATGGTCAGATTTTATAAAAATCATTTTAGGGCCGGGGATTTAGCTCAGTGGTTCCGCCGCCTGCCTCACAAGCACAAGGACCCAAGTTCGATCCCTAGTACCAAAAAAAAAAAAAATCATTCTAGTAGTAGAAATGGTTTATGAAAAGTGAAATGGACAGGGGAAAAAAAGCAGATAAAAGGGTTTTGCAGAAGTTCTGTCCAAGAGATACAGGCAATAGTTTGAAGTAGGGCAGTGACAGTGCAGATTGAGAGGTGGGAATAGATTCAAGAGATGGTAAATAGGCTAAATGATAGCATTTCTCCAGTTAAATATGAACAAATGAAGGAAAGACAGGAGTCCAGAGATAAACACTGATGATATATGGGAAATGTCCTATCACATGAGCTTGGTCCACAATATGCACTCAGTCAGGGTGTGTGTATTTTATTTTAAAAATTTATTTATTTATTTTGAATTCACTGTGTAGCCCAGGCTGGGTTTGAACTCACAGCCATCCTCCTGCCTCAGCCTCCCGAGTGCTGAGATTAGAAGTGAAGTGATATTGTTTCCCATCTTACAGATGAGGGTGCTGAGGCTCAGAGAGCTTAAGTGACCTGTTCAATAAAGCCCCCAGCTAGGACTTGACAAAGGAAATTTGAACCCAGGTTTAAGCCCTGGAAATGTTTTGCTCCCCTATTCAATCATTGGTGATTGCCCAGTATCCCAAGGGACTTATGGGGAAAGACAGGTGCAGCTCCCAGCTGGAGTCAGCGGAACCGGCCCCGTCCCCCAGCCTTAATCCGTTGTGCCTCCCAATCTCTGATCCAGCTCTTACCACCATCTCTGAGGCTGCAAACAGTGATTTCAGAGTTCTGGGGACTGCTAAGAGAAAAAGTGGAGTTTTGTTTTGCTGCTGCTTTTTTTTTTTTTTTAAGGTACACGTGACTTAAAAAGCAATCCTTCCAATTTACTATGTAATCTAAGCCATTTAAAACCAACCACTCAGTTTATTCACCATTTAAGTGCATTGTTAGCCTCCCAAGCCCTATGTGTTAGCTGGCTCCCAGTTCTGAATGTTCTGTATTTATGACCTGGGCAGCCCAGGTTCCCTCAGAGGCTGCGGGAGCAAAGAATTGTGCAGGCTTGAGTCAGACGTGTTATCCTCTGAGGTTCCACAGGAGCAATACATAAAAATTCATCTGGCTCCTCCTTCTCAGCAGTCCTTCTTCTGTATGTTGAGGGTAGTCAGTTAGGCCTCAACTCTAGGTTAGAAACTCTATTGAAGTTTATTCATTCTGCATGGTAGCAGCTAGACAACTAGACCGAGTCCTGCAAACTTTAGCTCCTTCCTCAAACTCTTGCCCAGACATGGACACAGTTTGACCTGTTCAAGCTCGTTCATTTACATAGGCTTAGGAATGTCCTTCTTACTTAAAAAAAAGTGATATGAAGGTACGTGGCTGGTATTTAACAAAAATTTGTTTATTCAGTGTGCATTCACTAAGTACTTCCTCTCTTCTAGAGCCTATCATGGCCTTCAATCTTGTAGAGGTTGTTTTTATGATACCTTGCCAAAAATCCATTAAAGTAACAATATCCACCATGGTGGCACATATCTGTAGTCCCAGCTACTTGGAAGCCTGAGGCAGGGGGATCTGATGAACCCAGAAGTTCAAGACATGCCTACACAGCATAGAGACCCTATTTCAAAAAACAAAACAAACAAACAAACAAAATACCTGACTAGCCCTTCCATATTTGTTTCTATGTGCCAGATTCTTTTCTAAGTATTTGATATATATTAACTAATTGCATCCTCCTCACAAGAGACTTATTCTCTCTGCCATACATAGGAAAGAATTTAGGTTCAGTAGTTTGATGACCTGCCCAGTATTGTACAACTAGAAATGGATTTGAACAAAGGTGGTCTGACACCAGAATTTATATACTCAGCCACTACACTGTTCTGCCTCTACCAGAATGCAAAGAATTATGAGTGGATAGAAGAAGGACCTAAAATTTTAAGTAGCAGTAGAAAGTTTCTTTTTTTTGGTGAGGTCTTGCTATGTAGTTCAGGCTAGCCTTGAACTCACTATGTAGCCCAGACTGATGTGGAATTTGTGGCACTCCTCCTGCCTCAGCCTTCCAGGAACTAGGATCTCAGGCCTGTACCACCACACCCCATCTGAAAGTTTCATTAAGATGATGTTTGAATTGGGTCTTAAAGGACAAATAGGAGATTATCATTGAGGAACGGTGTTTCAGGGTTAAGAAGAGTAGCCTTAAGGACAAATAGGAGTATTGAGGGCCATACATACTTTGTGGCATGAGAGTGGGTGGGGTAAATGGGCAAGGGGGAGGGCCATGATGGACCATGGTGTTGACCGGCAAGCAGCCAAACTCTCCTAAGATTAGGAAGAGACTTGGAGTATGGGGGTGTAGGAGAGGGCATCTGGGGCTCTTTCTAGAGAGTGCTGGGAATCCTGTGAGATTGGAGAAGGACCAGAGGGTGTCTTGAACACTGATCTAACGTGTATTAATTCCTTCCCAAAGATATCAGAAGAGGAGATCGAAAGGATCATGTCTGGGCAGGAGTTTGAGGAAGAAGCCAATCACTGGAGCAACCATGGTGACAGCGACCATAGTTCCCCTGGGAACAGGGCTTCAGAGAGCAACCAACCCTCACCAGGCTCCACACTGTCCTCCAGGTGAGCTTTAAGGGAAACCCAATTTCTTCAAAGACCAGACCCACAAGAAACCTCTGGCTGAGTTCCTGCCAGGCTGTGCCAGCCATTGTGCTCTTACTCCTCAGCCTGATGGGGTACAGCCAGGGTGACACAAAGCCACATTTCTCAGCCCATTTTATGCTAAGACCTCAAAATATCTGTAGACTTGTGAAGTGTGATAGTTTCTATGCATGCACATCAGCCTTCGTCAAATGGAATGTTTAAAATACAGCACTTTTTCATTCATTCATTCATTCATTCATTTATTGGTGCTGGGGATTGAATCATTTATTTTATCACTGAAATAGAACAAACCACACAGCTAGGCATAGTGGTTCATGCCTGTAGTCCCAGATACTCAGGAAGCTGCCTGGATGATTTAACAATACCCTGTCTCAAAATAAAAAAGGACTTGGGCTGAGAATTTAGCTCAGTGGCAGCACAAAGTCCTGAATTCAATCCCCGGTACCAAAAAATAAAAATAAAAAGGACTGGTAATGTAGCTCAGTGATAGATCATCCCTGGGTTCAATGCCAGTACTACAAAACAAAATAAAAGTCACACTAATAATGCTGAATTAAGTTATAATTTCTCTGCCTTGCAAGAATCAGTGTTTTTCAACTTACAGATTTTTAAAAACAGTGAAAGTTTTTGAAGTCAGTCAAATTTGCTGGTCTATAAGGGTATGCAGAGTTTAAAGATCATGGTACAAGCATGGCATTTTAAAAAATAATACATGTTAATTCTTTTTATGTCCCTTTCCCTGACCCTCCCTTTCCTTCCCTCCCTCCTCCCTCCATCTCTTTTTTTTTTTTGAAAGTTAAAGATCTTTCTGTACTATGCTCATTTAATGTTGGATCTTAAAATTATAAGTATACCAAATGAAAAAATGGAAAAGGTATTGATATCTCAGATTTAACTCAATTTTGAATACTGGGCAACCCAGTATAATTTCCTAGATTTTTTTTTTTTTTGGTACCGTGGATTGAACTTAATTTCCTAGATTTAGCTTAAGGTAGCTATAGAGTGAATAAAAGTGGGTTTTGTTGTTGTTGTTGTTTGGTACCAGGATTAAACTCAGGACCTTGCACTTGCATGGTGCCACTGAGCTAAATCCCCGGCCCCTCCCTCCATCTCCCCGGGTCCCCTTCCCATTTGCAAAAGATCTCTCCCTGTTTCCTATTGTCTAGCCATTATTTTGAGTTAGTTTGTTTTTGCGGTACCAGGGATCAAACTCAGGACCTTGCACCTGCAAGGTAGGCGCAGTGCTACTGAGCTAAATCCCCATGTTTGTTTGTTTTTTGAGACATGGTCTCACCATGTAGTTCAGGGTAGCCTTGAACTCAGTATGCACCCAGGGTTGGCCTCAAACTTGGGATGATCTTCCTGCCTCAGCCTCTCCCAAGTGCTGGGATTACAGGCATGTGCTACCATGCCCAGCTATTTTGCTTTTAAAATTATTTATACTTTGGGTTTCTCATGTAAGAGAAACTGTGTGACAAACAGGACATGTTAATATAGCTGTCAGGTGTAAAATGGAACCCTTACTACCAAGGAAGGGCTTCTTCCCAGGAACCTTCTTCAAGGATACGATTGACAGACTTTTTCTGTAAAGCCATACAGTAAAATACTTCAGGCTTTTCAGGCCTAATGTTCTGCTTCTCAGCTATTCAGCTCTGCCATTGGTAGAGAATAAAAGCAGCCACAAACAACATGTAGACCAATGAGTGTGGCTATGCTTCAGTAAAACTTCACTTACCTGAACAGGCTATAGCAGTGGTGGCAAACTTATGGCACACATGCTGCAGTGGGCTGTTTGTATCATTGAAAGCTCTAAAAGGTTCGCCCTCACTAGGCTATATGCTCAACTTGGCCTATAGGCTGCAGTTTGTAAAACTTAGTTATAGGAATATATCTAGGTAAAAAGTATACAATTTTTAAAATTCATTGCCAGAGTGGTTAGATTTCTCCAAGAATCCGGAGACACGTAAATTAATGAAATTAAATTAAATCTGCTTCTGCTTTTATTCCGTTCAGGTGTTCCTTAGTTTGTTTGATCCTTTGAATAGTTAGGGGATTATGGCTCTATGCCACATTTATTCCTAGGTGCTAGATTTGTTAGGTGGCCTGGCAAGACTCTTAGCTTGTCTGTGTCTTTGTTTTCCTACCAGTAAAATAATACAGACACTCACTTTTGTCATCGTAGTTTGAGTGTCCATCAGAAACTCTTCAGATATGATTTCCAACCAGTATTTATTCATTACCTACTCTGGCAGGCTCTGAGTGTCCATGGTGAGCCCTACATTCATGCCACCTACCCAGAGTCCTTGTCTCACAAATGGGAGTGTAGTAGGGGAGATGAGCATGCAACCACTGATTATGTTCCCTGGCTTGATGTGACATTGATTTTATGGCCAAAGAATGCCTAAGCTACCTAGTGGCTCATGTCCTGTGACTAGACTTGCCAAGGCTTTGCTTGACCAGATTTTTCTCTCCAATAGGTCTGTGGAATTAAATGGATTCATGACATTCAGGGAGCAGTACATGGGAATGTCTATGCCTCCACATTATCAATACATACCGCACCTTTTTAGCTATTCCGGCCACTCACCACTTCTGCCCCCACAAGCTCGCAGTCTGGACCCCCAGTCATACAGTCTGATTCACCAGCTGATGTCAGCCGAGGACCTGGAGCCACTAGGCACACCCATGTTGATCGAAGATGGGTGAGTGAGTTCTGCCCTGCTTGGTCCCTTGCAACCTCAAAATGTCCCTACCCTGTACCCACCTCCTTCCCCAGCTAGTCTACCCCGGGCTTTGGAATGAAACAGGGGCGATAATGGATGATGATGCAAGCATCAGGTGACAGATATGTGGTCATCTGTGAAGTCAGTAATCATTTTTCCCTTAATCATCTTTTCTCATAGAGTTGGGATTTCTTTTCATTCCTGTGGAATTGGGTTTGAAGGGGCTTTGTTTGTGCATGGGCAGCTTAAGTAACCCAGGCTCTAGGATGGGTCTGAGAGCTTCTGTGCCAGAGGTGAACTATAATCCTGGAGATAATCATACTCCAGTCTAGGCTCCTTAACAAGGCATTCAGGGCCCTAACTAATGCATCTGTCTGCATCTCTAGCCAGCATCCTCAGGTGGCCTGGTGGCGTGTGACCCTTAGGTGCAGGCCTGAGTGGGTACAGCCACTGTGAATCTACAGTTGCCTGTACCTGAGAAGGTTGTAGTTCAGCTGGCAGGCCCACCCACTGCTGCACCCTTGAGCCCAGAGCACAGAGCATAAGCTGTTTGAATGTTATCAATCTTAGACCTCCCAGAAGGTATCCTGAGATTTTTTAAGTTAATCTTTAGTTTCAAAAGAGGGGACTCAGATATCTACCCACAAGAAACCACACAGAGCCTTTACATATCTTGAAACAGGGGTGTAAGAAAGATGCCAAGGAACCTTGGAAGGAAGAAGCTGAAGGAAGAAGATGAGTCTGTGGCCTCAGAGGCCCCCCTCAGGCCAGAGTTGAGAAATGCTGTTTCTTCTATCCAGCTGTAAGCTTAGGGGAAGGCAGAGCAACTCTGGTTCCTAAACTCACCACCAGGCGGTGCAGTGAGAACAGGAAAGCTGCTGAAACTCATTCTGTTCCTTGGCCCCACTGCTGCTTGTTTTTTGCACTGGTCCCTGTATTGTGTGGGCACCACATTGACCCCACTGGAGTTGTCATGGCCAAAACTAGGGTAGGAGTGACTTGGAATTTTCTCTAAGGCATGGAACATTAAAGGACACCAACATTAAAAGTCATTTTTCCTGATAATTCTACAAATTTCTAAGTCTCCTTTTCCCCCAGCATCCTTTACTTACCAAACCTACCTCTGCCTCCCTGAGCTTGCTCCTGGCCTCAGTCTTGCCCTCTTAAAAGAAAACTGAGTTGAAGGGGCCGGGGATTTAGCTTAGTGGCTCTGGTGCCTGCCTTGGAAGTGCAAGGTCCCAAATTTGATCCCCAGTACCAAAAAAAAAGGCGAAAATAAAAGAAAACTGAATTGAAGCTGGGTGTGGTGGTGCATCTGTGAACCCCCCACACACACACTCTGGGAGGCTGATGCAAGAGGATCTCAAGTTCAAACCCAGCCTGGGCAATTTAATGAGACCCTGTCTCAAAATAAACAGTAAAGAAAAAGGACAAGGGCTGGGCTGTAGCTTAGTGGTGAAGTGCTTGCCTAGCATGCCAAGGTCCTGGCTTTAATTCCCAACACTGAAAAAAAGAAAACAAAATGGGCTGGGAATGTAACTCAGTGCGGTCCTGGGTTCAATCTCTAGTACTGAAAAATATAAATAAAATTGAGTTGAATGAAACTGGAGATCCATGATCAAGGGGGGAGGGCCTCACTGCCAGGGACACTTTGTGCCTTTAGGGGTGGCTTCTTGTGTCCCTGTCCTCACCCTCCAGCTGATGGGAATGACTTTCCCCGTCCCCAGATATGCTGTGACGCAGGCAGAGCTGTTTGCCCTGCTTTGCCGCCTGGCCGACGAGCTGCTCTTTAGGCAGATTGCCTGGATCAAGAAGCTGCCTTTCTTCTGTGAGCTCTCAATCAAGGATTACACGTGCCTCTTGAGCTCTACGTGGCAGGAGTTAATCTTGCTGTCATCCCTCACAGTTTACAGTAAGCAGATCTTTGGGGAGCTGGCTGACGTCACCGCCAAGTACTCACCCTCTGATGAAGAGCTGCACAGGTGAGGCTGCTGGCTGGGGAGGAATCCCAGGCAACCAGACCACTCTGACCCTACAAGCCTGTTCTCCAGAGGATGGGCATTAAGCTGTGCATACCTGAATTTGGGTCCTTGCTATGTGATGTTGGCCATGTCTCTCATCTTCAGGTCCTGAATTTGAAAATGGGATAATGGCAATACCTTCCCCCAAAAGTGGTTGTGAGGAACAAACATTGTGCAGTCAAACTTAGCAAAGTGCTAAGCTATTGTTTTTATTACTTCTAGATTAGTGAGATGTGGCAGTGTATCCGGAAGAAACAAAAATCTAAACTCTGCCTACAAGAGAGAGGCTCTGAACTAGAGTTTATAATCCAAGAAAGAGACCTAGGAGGCTTTGTGGTACTATTACATGTCAGGCACTAGCTTAGATAGTTTATATTGTCTCATATCATTGCCATAGTGTCCAGTATTATAGGTCTTTGTGCCTATTTAAGGGTAAGAAAACTAGAATTCAGAGAGCCCTGGATTTGAGTCCAGACCCTAGGTTCAAGCTTCCACTTGCCTAACTGCAAAGCTTAGGTTCCTTCATGGCATCTGAGATGTGACGAGATATCAAGAGCATGGAACTAAGAGGCTGAGTGGTTCTCTTGTCCATTTTTTGTTCTAAAGTTTCATCCCAGTGACTAGCATCTTTCTTTCTTCCCTAGAGGTAAGAACAGGCTGACTTCCTTCCTCCCTGTGGCAGCCATGGCCTCTCCTAGCACTTTTTAGTCACTTGCTTTGAAGACCTGGGGCACATGGTGACTATTTTCTGACTCCAAAAATCAAGAGAGATGATTTGTTGAGATAGCTTTTCTAGCTTACGATATTATTCATATGGAATGTCTTATATAGCTTAATTCACATTTAAATAAACAATTTGAATAAACCACCTTTATTGGACATCTTAAAAATAATGGGAGGGCCGGGGATTTAGCTCAGTGGCACCGCACCTGCCTTGCAAGTGCAAGGTCCTGAGTTCAATCTCTGGTACCAGAAAAAAAAAGTTAAAAATAATGGGAGTCAAGGGATTTCAAGGCACCCAGAAGGGAGGAAGCAAAAATGCACATGGATGAAAGCTGGAGAGGGTGGAATACCACCCCTCATACTTCTCTTCACAGGACTGGGGTACATCTCCTTCCCCCCATTCATGGCATAAAAAGAAGGCCAAGGCTCAAGCCGGAAGCAAAACTCTGAGACCTTCCAGGCCCTTTGCACAACGAGGGAGGGAGGAGTCTGGGTGCTGACCCTGTCCCCTGCTGTTCTAATATTTCCTTATTAACGGTGCTTGCTGGCTTCAGGATGATCTATACATGACAGTTTTGAACCCAGCTGACTCTTTGTCCTATAAACAGAGCTGTCTAATTTTGCAGATAACCTAACCCCTTGTCCAGAGCCTCTAATTCATTATTTCCATCAAAGTCCTGTCTCCAGCTCCATAACTCTGGGCTAAGTGGGTGTTTGGATAGCAATACCCCCTGCTCTGATATTGTCAAGAGTTTGCCAGCTGGCTCCCCTTTTTGCCTGGGGCTGCCTACAGAGTCAGCGAAGGCAGGGGCCAGTACCTGCTGAATTAGTGAGGAAACCTTTACTTCCTAGAATGTCTCCTTATAAAGGAGGATCTAAAGCTACACTGTCCCTATAGTAGCCGCTAGCCTCAGGTGACTTCTCA
Source organism: Heterocephalus glaber (assembly GCF_000247695.1). The sequence continues at coordinate 10,581,314 of NW_004624760.1, forward strand.
AACTTAATTAACTAAAATTAAAAATCCATTTCCTAAAAAAAAAAAAATCCATTTCCTCATTTGCATTAGGCACATTTCGAATGCTCATAGCCACATGTGGCTCATGGATGCCATACTGGATAGAGCAAATAGGTTTTTTCTAGTTTGTTTTTTCTTTTTGGTACCGGGGATTGAACTCAGGTCCTTGCACTTGGGAGGCAGGCAGCAGAACCACTGAGCTAAATCCCCAGCCCCAGTTTTTTCCAGTTTTAACAGTGCTGACTCTAGAATACATTTTCTGCTGAACTCCAAGTAGGTTCTGAGGATTTTAAAAAAGGGATTTGTTGTTAGGATTCTCTGCTGTAGAACCCATCAATGGAAAAAGAAGAATTGAACTTCAGTATGTTAGTTCTGATCCACGGCTGTTTGGGGGAGGAGGGTGGGATTGCAGATGATATAAATAATGGTTTCTGTCTCTGAGAGCCCATAGTCTTGGTTGAGAGAGTTAGGAGGCAAATAGAAACAGATCCAATCCTGCAGGGCAGGGTCCTGTTACAGGAGATTGAGGGGTATATGAAGGACCATGCATGCAGACTAAGGAGTGAGAGCCTCTACTTACAGAATGAGGGAAGACTTCATAGAGGAACAGACATTGGAAGTGCACCTGAAAGTAGGAAGTCTCTGGGTACATTATAGGGAATGGAAGGCAGGAGAGTAGCACAAAAGTCCTAGGAATTAGTCCTAGATGAATGCTATGTGCAGAGATCCAAAAGCAACCCTAGAGACTAAGGTATAAAGACATCATGTGTGGGAGAGAAGAGTACAGTCAAGACAGTTCAGAAAGGGGCTCAAGTGCCAGTCTAAAGAACTTGGATTTGATGTTATAAATAGTATTATTTTATATTGTAGGAAGTTTTTGTGTGGAAGAATTATGTAATTAGAAAGATTTCTGTGACTGTAAAGTTCAGGGTAAATTGGCATGGACAAGACTAGGGCACCGTAGCTGAGTTGGAGGCTCTTCACAGCCAACTAAAAGAAAGCAAGGCCTGGACCAGGCAGCAGTGATGTGGGAATAGAGAGGACACACAAAGCTAAGCATTGACAAGGAGGTTGTTGGCTGTCAGTGAGGGGGAGAAGTTGGGGGTGACTGCTGGGTCTTCAACTAGCTCAGCAGATGGGCACAGACCCATTCATCCAAGATCCAGGAGCCTGGGGAGATCACGGTGGGCAATGAGCTGCTCTGGGTTTGGTTGGGGTGTCTGGGAAGCCTGAGGTGAGTGTGAAACTGGGAAATCACGGCCTCTGGAGGGAGGTTAGTGCCTGGAAAGTCTCCCCTCTGCTAGAAACCCAGGGTGTGGAGCCAGTAATTAGCCATAGCTCTTTCCTGCTTCACTTGCGCCTTGTTACTCCCACTCCCCCAGGTGGCCTTTACTTGTGCACAACTCCTGAGTGTGAGTGCCTGCTGTCAGGGAAAGCCTTTTCCCAGATGATGCATGACCACCTCCTTTTCTCTTCTCAAATATTCAATCAAATTTATGGTGCCCGTATTCCTTAATCGGACTGTTATCAGACAGTGAGTTGGATGAATTTGATTTAAAGCAGATTGTAGCACCAGCCAGTGACTGCTCCTGGCCCTAATCAACACTCCTTCACTTCCAGGAGGGAGATACCTTGAGCTAGGTGGACATTAATGGGCACTTGTACACTTGTGAGCACTAGCTGCATTTTAGCCAGGTCCCTTCCCAGCATGGACCCTAAACTGCTATACCCTAAACCTGTAAATACTGTCTTTTGCTGCAGTAATGGGAGCAATAATGATGGTACTAATTCTATTGATAATAACTAACAGTTATAGAGGACTTATTGCACTAAATTCCATTGTAAGTGGTTCACATAGCTTATTTGTTGAGTCCTCATTGCGATCCTGTGAGACTGGCGTTAATACGATTCCTGTGATAGAAATGAGAATCCACCAAGCTAGAAAGAGATGGAGTTCAGACCATCACGTGGGTCTATTGCGCTCCAAAATGCAGGCTCTTTACCATTCCCTGACAGTGAACTCTTGCACCCCTAGAGTCTTCTCAGAAGGTTTTACCTTGTGGAGTTGGTCCTAGAGCTGCAGTCTGACTTCCTGTCCATCTGTGTGGGTGCCAAGATGGCAGTTCCTTTAAGGCTGAAGCTGACTGCTGCTGGACAAAATGCATTTAAATGAATGGAAAGAGACAACTGGGCCTCTTCACCCTTTGTGGGATATAACTTACATAGTGTCAGGTTCAATTGCTGACTGAATGGTCCAGTGGTCTGGGGGATCCTGGCAGGAATGTTTTCCTAGCCCCTAGCATGCTTGTGTGATAGGAACCTAGAAGAAGAATGAGTGTGTTTGTCCAGCTTTATGGCTTTGAATGCTGATAACTTGCAGACAGGGACTACAGTGGCATCAGAACTGTGGAGTGGGCAGATGTGGAGGAGGCACGGCTGCAGGAGAAAGCAGGCCCATGGAACAGAGAACAACTTTGTTTATCAAAGGGTGGGATGCGGGTGTGGAGGAAAGCTCTGCAGTCAAGCTGTGGAGACTGAGTGGGGGCTGGTCGGCTGGCTGCCAGCCCCCACCAATGCCAGGGGTCCAGGATAGCTGCCTATTAAAGGAAATTTGGAAAAGACAGATATTCTGTCCCCAAGAGAAAGAGCAGATCTGGCACCGATGTATAGGCCAGCCACTTGAGAGCTCTTTTGTGTCCCTCAGGTCAAGACCTAAGCCAGGAACAGGTTTGGCACTGCTGGTGGGGATCTGGCTGACAGCCACACACCTGCAGGCTCTGCAGTGCCAGAGTGAGCACTTGGGGCGAGAGGTTGCTGATGAGGGACAGCATTATCTTTCCTTGCTGTGTACCCAGCAACCAGGCAGATGCTGACACTGCTTCTCCCCTTGCCCCACTTCATCTCAGCCCCATTCCACTCTTCCACGTAGATACTAAAGGGAATTGGGGCTACAGCCCTGTTTTTCTTTTCTTTTTATTTTTGGTACTGGGGATCAAACTCGGGACCTTGTGCTTGCAAGGCAGGCGCCAGAACCACTGAGCTAAACCCCTGGCCCAACAGCCCTGTTTTTCTTCTCAAGAGCATAAGTAGCCAGCCAAGTGCAATGTTGGCATGACCTGTACTCCCCTCACACTGCCACCTGCAGATCTTAGCATCATGGAGGCACCCAACACACATGCAGGGCCCTGGGTGTGGAACACAGAGCTCCTAAGGTTGGCGCCTGTAGTGGCATGTGGAAGCCTGTCCCAGTGGGCAGTTCAGAGCATGGCAGGATCGGGCAAGGACAATGTGGTGCAGGGGAATACTTTGGGGTTGGGATTAGGAAGTCTAGGTTTGAACCTGGGCTCCCTGGCACTTACGTACTGTGTGACTTTAGAGAAGCCACCTCTTTATCTGTATCCTCACCTCTAACGTAAAGGTTTTATTACTTATGTTATAGTTATCAGGAAGGTAAATTGTAAGAATGCAATGTAAAGGGACCTATGTACATAATAAGGGCAAAATAAATAACCTCTCTGAGCCTTTGTTTCCACATGTGAACAAAAAACATGTGATTAATGTACTTTTTTATTTATTAAGACTATCCATTGAGATATCATGTAGGTAGAATAAAGTTCCCAGCAGGTTGCAAACTCTCAGCACATAATCAATATGAGTTTGTGTGTCAACCATTATGGGAAAGTATCAGTAAAGGGGTAAAAACCATTGGGCCAGGTGCAGAGAGAAACTGAGTCAGCCATCATAGCTCAAGTCAGCGAACTGCGAGAAGCCTAGCTCAAATTGGGCTTCGTGCCATGTGGCCGAGGGCTCAGAGTTCTGGGTCACAGTTACCTGCTACTGTGGCCCTGGTGGTCCTTGAGAAGTACAGACACCTCTGCCCCCAGCCAGAGCAAGGCTTCTCCAGGGAAGAGAAAATACTGTATCTTGTTTGTCCAGGAAGCCAAATTGCAGAGTTAACACAGAAAGCAGTGGAGTCTAGAAATCTGTAGTGCATTCTCAGGTGTTCTGAGCCCTGCCCAGATAGGGCTCGCTTGGCCTGGCATAAAGCTGTGGTGCCCAGCTCTGAACATGTCACCAGGAAGCAGCTGTAGAGCCGAGCTTCTTCATGACTAAGCTGACATCTAAGGCCTATGTAGAACTCTCTTTAGGCCATGGTCAAACTCACTCCTGCAGCGATTCAGGCCAGTCCTGAGCCCAGCGTTTATAAACTGCTTTCCCATTAATCACTTACCTCCTCAGTTTGGTGATGTCCCCATCTCTGCTGTAAAGCAACCCAGAGCATTAGGCCCTGGGGCGGGGGTGTCCTAGCTTGGGGCTCCTCTGCCTAAAACTTTGTCTCTTCCCAAGGAGCTGACTTCTAACCAAAGAAACAAACACGGTCAGTTTTGAGCCCTCCCTGCCAGGACAGGCCAGAACACCGCCTCAGACCTTGAAAAAACCAAGCCCTTAAGGAGTTAGCCCAGGTTCCAAGTTCTAATTCTGCTGGTCCCTTGCCTTCTTTCAACTTGAGTTTCTCATCTTTACTTTTTTTTTTGTACCAAGAATCGAACTCAGGGCTACATCCCCGGCCCATTCATCCTTACAGTGGTAGTGATTACCTCACCCAGTTTGTAGGGTTGAGAGATTTAAATGAGATCTTCCACATAAGTACCACCAGAGGCTAACATGGCACGGAGTCTCACTGTTTCCTTCCCTCCTTGGCTGAAGTCAGGGATGTCAGGAAGATTTTTCATCGTGTGTAACTTCAGCCCTGCTGGAAACAGTGAACCTAAACAAAAATGACTGGCAGCCTTTTCAGTATTGTGGCAGAGGCTCACATAGAGTCACCATGGCAGCTGCATCTCAACAAAAGCTGTATCTTAAAGTGGGCATTGTGATGCACACCTGTAATCCTACCACTCTGGGAGGCTGAGGAAGGCCGAACATAAGTTCAAGCCCAGCCTGGGCAACTTAGCGAGACTCTGTCTCAAAATTTTGAAAAAGGGCTGGGGATGTAGATCAGTACAAAGGCCCTTTGTTGAATCCCCAATACCACCCCCAAAAAAGTATCTTAATATTGTCATATTTCTCCACATTTACATCCCAAAGCTCATTTGGCTCTTGTAGCCCAAGCAGGCACACATTATTTTGCAAAGAGGACCTCAAAGCTTGGAGGGGTCAAATGACCTTCACAGCATCTCACAGCCTTATGAAATAGAGCTAGAATTGAGCCCAGATCAACTCTGCCTGACCTCAAGACAAGTATGCACGAGCTGTAGTTGCCCTAAACAACCCATGGATCTGCCTGTGGATTCTGTTTCCCCAAGGTCAGCCTCTTTCCTATGATAGACACCTTTAGAAGCAAGCTGTAGGAGCCTTCTGTCTGCCCTTCCTGAGCTCCACTGATATCAGAGCCCACAGGTGAAACCTGTGTCTGTTCCCCAGATTTAGTGATGAAGGGATGGAGGTAATCGAGCGGCTCATCTACCTGTATCACAAGTTCCACCAGCTAAAGGTCAGCAATGAGGAGTATGCGTGCATGAAAGCCATTAACTTCCTAAATCAAGGTGAGTGTCTGGGGTGGGCTGGGGAAAAGGGATATATATATATTTTTTTTAACCAATGAGCATTTCCCCTCCTGTTTCATAACCATGTACACACACATACACCCCTCCCTCAGGACTATTGCAGAACCTGTCACACCATGTGACTACCAATCTTGGAAGGCCTGAACCTCCCCCCTTGTCATCATCTGCCCCTTTACAGTGCAGGAATGCTTTCGATTTTTTCTCGAAACCTAAATGCCACAATCTCTGTAACTCATAGAGGAAGGAAGAGGATTCACTTTGTTTAGTCAGTTTTCATGCATTTAAACACAGACACCAAGGACAGTACATGCGTCATTTAAAATATGTACCAAGTTTACCAGTCATTGAAGAAGAGCAGAGTGACTGATGAAGCCGTTGGAGATAAGGCCTCTGTGACAGGCTGGCAGTAGTTCTGACGCCCCTTTGAGAAGAGTGGCAGTACACAAAAACTCACATGCATGTCAAGCATGGTTTTTAATTAGAAGAGTGCCGGATGTGATTTATGTGGAACATTACCTGCAGAGTGGCACTTGGTAGCTGCTGGTAACCAGCATATGAAGGAGGATTTGCATTCTTTTTTCTCCAGTGACATAGGAGTGCTCTACTCCTGGAGTGGAGCTGGGCAGTGTTGGTGTCTGTGGCCCTGAAAGCAGTTTTTTCCTGTGCTCGGTTTGCCAGTCCTGAGACTCTTGGTTCCCTCCTCTTCCCCCCACCATGCTGGCCAGACCTCCTCCTCCAGCCTCTGCACTGTTTATGTATTTATCTGGTGTCTACATGCCTCCCCCAAGCCAACCCCTATGCTGAGCGCTCGCAACATGAAAAGGAGTTAGACCCCAGGTTCCTGGAGCAGTACACATTCTGATAGCACTGGACACATTCATTGCGCCTCTTTAGAGGAGGTGCTCATAGTGACTTCTTGGAGGAGGAGAAATTTGAGCTGGGCCTCTGAGCCCGGGTAAAATTTATATAGAGGATATTTTAATTCATACTCTACATATAAAATGAATGTATAGAGATAGATACATGGAGGAAGATTTATATAGAAAAATAGAGGGACAGCCCTCATAGAATATAAGAACAGAGAGGCATAACGATCTGTGTGTGTGTGTGTCTTTTGGGTGTTGTGTATGTATTTTGCATGCATGAACATGTAGATATCAGCAAGGTTTCTGATTGGCTCCAGCATTAGGCAAATTCAAAGATACTGTGAAAGATAAATTTGGAAAGGTAGGTTAATCATTCACATGTTAATCCTTCACCGTTACCTGTTTTGTGCTGTGCCCTGTGCTGAGAACTGAGTGTGAAGTTGAGACACAGCCTGGCCTTAAAGTCTAGTAGCTGTCCTTATACATATATTTTCTCTTATTTCTCTTCTTTTATCCAGAGTTTAGGTCCTCCATATCAGAAATATAAAAGATCCCCTAGGGCCGGGGATTTAGCTCCTTGGTTCCACCACCCACCTCGAAAGCAGAAGGACCCGAGTTCAATCCCCAGTACCAAAAAAACCAAAACAAAAACAACAAAAAAAGATCCCTTATTGTGACCATGTTTAATAGCTTTTAATTGGAAGATGCACGTACTCAAGAATGTGTTTTTCTACATTAGAAAGCCCCTCCCATTCTCTGTGTGATTTTTTTTCCCCACAGATATCAGGGGTCTGACCAGTGCCTCACAGCTGGAACAGTTGAACAAGCGATATTGGTACATTTGCCAGGATTTCACTGAATATAAATACACACATCAGCCCAACCGCTTTCCTGATCTCATGATGTGCTTACCTGAGATTCGATACATCGCAGGTAACATTCTGTGTCCTGGGCTTCCATCCCTTCCTTGCTTCTCTTAGCTTGTGAAACAGTGTTTTCAGGAGGCTAATTCCAGGCCCATGGCCACCGGCATAAAAACATGCTGCCCTCGGCCTCAGAGAAGTTCTGTTATAATGAGAAGTTTGTGTTCTTTGTAGAGAAGTACACAATACCTAAACTCCTATGGTGTACAGGGTACTTTGTGGCCTTATGTAATCTCAGAACAATCTCTGCAAGACTGATGGTTGGTCATATTAACATTCTACGGATGGGAAGACAGAAAATCTCAAATTAACTTCATCTCCTGAAATGTATGTATACTTTTGTGTGAGTGTGGTGCTGGAGATGAAACCCAGCACTAGACAAGCATTCCACCACTGAGCTACATCCCCAGCCCATGAATTGTGTACTTTAAAATAGTGAATTTTATATGCAAATTATATCTCAATTTAAAAAACTTTTATATGGGGCTAGGGTTGTAGCTCAGTGGTTCCACTGCCTGCCTCGTAAGCGCAAGGTCCCGAGTTCGATCCCCAGTACCAAAAAAAAAAAAAAAACCTTTCCTAGGATTAAGTTTTCAGGAATCATGGAAAGTGTTATCTTTAAAATCCTATGTTTGGAAAACAATTTTTTGTGTTGGGTATGTCTTTGTGTGTGGTCTTGACCCTTTCTGAGCTTCTTGACATTTAATAGGTCCATTTTACTGCATAATCTTAGCTTTTTGTTGTTGTTGTTGTTTTACTTCATTTAGTAAAGATTCTTGTTTCTAGCTGTCCAGTGTATACTGAGGGGCAGCTCAGAAATGTGACCTCTAGACCAGGATTGTTCCTGCAAAATTCAGCAATATAGTTTTCACATGAAAAACTTGGAATCTGACGGGAGCTTTTTGCCTACCTCTTGGGCCACAGAGCAGTCTTGCATGAACTGGTCCTGACAGCACTTTGAGTCACCTGGGAACTTAAAAAAAAAAAATTAGTGTTCACTTTTCGCCTTCACACACTGATATAATTGGTCTGAGGGGGAGCCTGGGCATCAGTATTTTTTAAATGTTCCCCAGGTGATTGTAAGTTACTGCCAGGGAGAAGCAGCACAGCCTTAGCCATTTACAAAGTATATCAGTACACTAAAGGACCTGAGGAGCCCTTCAATAAAGAAACCTATGAACTGCTTTAACCCTGAATTTCACAAATTTCTTTGCCCCGTGACCTTTCCCCCCTCAACACTTTTATTAACCTATTATACTATTTTGTTTTTAGTGCTAGAGTTTCTACTAGGGAAAAAAAAGACAATATGAAATTCTGGTATTTTAGCTCTAAGAGGGCCAGGTAGAAATACTTTTCAGTTTCAGATTCCTCACCTATAAAGTGAAGATAAAAAGTAGCATCTATCTCTTGGAAAATTAAGAGATTAAAAGAGGTAATGTTTCCACCTAGCACAGCAAGTATTCATGGATAGTAGAATGATATGAGCCTCCTGACTCCACAATGAGTGGGTAGTAGACACCAGCCCTGTCTGATCTTTACAGTCCTTTTGGCACTTCCTGCCCCAGTGATGTCTCCTTTCGCCAGCCCAAGAGAAGGCAGGCTCACCCTTCTGCTAGTGGCCACTGCTAATTCCTCTTATCCCACCTTTTCCCAGGAAAGATGGTGAATGTCCCCCTGGAGCAGCTGCCCCTCCTCTTTAAGGTCGTGCTGCATTCCTGCAAGACAAGTGTGGTCAAGGAGTGACCTGTTCCCTGCGCCACAGAGCCTTGGGTAGGCAGGACAGGCTCAGGAGGAGAGAGCCGGAGACCAAGATGGAGGCGTGGAGCAGTTAACCTCCATAACGAGAAGAGTTTTTGTTTGTTTGTCTGTTTTTTTAACCTCATTTTTCTATATATTTATTTCACGACAGAGTTGAATGTATGGCCTTCAACATGATGCACATGCTTTTGTGTGAATGCAGCAGATGCATTTCCTTGCAGTTTACAGAATGTGAAAATGTCTAATGTTACAGTGTTGTCATTGTTTAGAGATAGTTCTTTTATATTTTGAGGGAGAGGGTGGGATGGGCTGAGATGACTATTTCCATGTTGACAAAGATGACTACCTCAATGGAAATGGGGGTGAGACCATCCCTACAATTTCCACTTTTTCTCAGCAGACTTATATATTTGTCTGTCAGAGAGCAAACTGCCTTTTTCTAGCCATATACTTGTCAAGAAAGAATACACCAAAGGGGTGAAGTGGTGGCAGGAGATTCACTAAGCAAGATGGGCAAGACATGTGGAACAGGAGATGAGGGTTGAGCCATCTCAATGGAAAGCATGAGAATTGAGAGCAGGGCACAGGGACCAGATGTAAAACAGGTGTCCTCTCAGCAGGTCAGACCTAAGGGCAAAAGGCTTCTGTTCTTTCTGACACTCTGCTGCCCTCCTCCTCTCCCTTCAGCACCCCTGTCCATTTCTGCCACTGTCAACTGTTCATCCAACAAGAACCTGGCAATAAGTCAATCCACAGGACTTGCCTACCTTGGGGCTCACAGCTACCTAGTTTCCTACCTGATCTTCTAAGACCTACCCTTCTCAGACTCCTTCCCTCTCCCTTATAAGTTTGACTTCCTCTCACCCCTTTGAAAACCTGAGCAAAATGCCGTGTTCTGAATCCTGATGCCCACTACTGATGAAGTGATGCCCACTTCTTCTCTCACTTCTTTGCTTCAAAGGGTAGTAAGATGAAGGCCAAGCTGCTGAAAGAGTAACTTCCTCCTTTGGAATGCCCTGCCCCACTACCACCACCCCACCCACAGGACTCTAAAAGCTAATTTCTTTTGTAAATAGTGGAAAGGACTATTCACCCTTCTGGCCAGAAATGTTGCTCCTAAATCCTACTCCAGGTTCTCCTAATCTCCCCACAGTGAGACCACGTTTTTCCCAAGGCCCCAGAACTTAAAGCCTGGAGGAGCCCAGCTACCCATTTGTGAGTCAGTACCTGGACCACCAAGGCCTGGAGGGCTGGGGCCTAAAGCACCTGGAAGGGAAGCAGGGTTTTTGTTTTGGGGGTTATTTTTGGCACCAGGGATCAAACTCAGGTCCTTGCACTTGCAAGGCAGGCTCGGTGCCACTGAGCTAAATCCCCAGCCTGGGAAGGGGGATTTTTAAACTACCTCATATTCCTAAGGGCCTGTCTGCTACCTCTGCAGGTTCGGCCTGCACCCCTTTTCTTTCACTGCCTGCCCCACGTCATCCTGGGAAGTGCTCCTGCCCTTCTGGACTTTGGCAAGGGCCACACCATGTCTGTCTTGGAGTTCTTTCAGGTGCTTTTCCCTTCTCTGCCTTAATGCAGCATTTGTTCCCACCCACACTCGGGCACCTCTGGCAGCCAGTGCTCCAGCCAGACTGTGCAGTGGTTGCATCCTTGGGAGGGCTTGAGGGGCCCACAGTACTTCCTCTGGCTATTTGGTCAAAGACTGTTTGCTCTCCCCTGACTCAGCCTAGTAAACCTATCCAGGTGACCACCACAGTGTGCACATACTGGGTAGTCTGGTTCTGTTTATAATTTTTCTTTTTGGTGAAATGTTACGGGTACCAACCAGCAAAGAAGTGATGTTTGTCCTTTGCTGGATCTAAAACTCAAAGTGTTACTCCTCAATGCCATTTCCCCAACTGTTGTAAGAAAGAAAGAAGAGACATGTTCCTCAGGAAAAGCTCCAACTACCACGTTTTTCATATGGCAATGGGAAGATTTATGTGTTCGTGTGTGTCTGTTTATTTGTTAAGTTCACAGTATTTTTCTTGTTTTTCTGAATTTTTTATTTAACCAACGAGATCATATTTTTTGGCCACAGGTTAGATTCTGAGCTGCTTTCCTCAAACGGGGAAAGAGACACACATTAGAGACCCCTTCTCTAAGACGGCTCCTGTGTGTAGCATCTTTCCTTGCTTAGACCTCCACCTATCAAATTATTATTTTTTGAAATTATGTTTCAAATTAAGCATTTTACCCATTGTATTGGGTGTCAAAGGAAATTGCTCTCTGATTAAGCAAGACCATGTCTCTCCGATCATGTATTATTAAACAGAGTAAGTTGTTAATTTGTGGAGTGGGGAAAGGTTCTGCAAGTTGCCATTGTACAGATCCATTTTTACAAATGTTTGCAGCAGATTCCACAGAACAAAGAGCCCATTCATTGCCGAGAGCCCTGCAGAATCTCTAAGCCAAGTGGCTGTGTGTTCTGAGCCGGAGCCTGACCTGTGGACCGTCTTTAATGTCTTCTGCACCCAGTCCTTTTATGATGTGGGCTTCTTTTAAACAGGGTAAAGTGAATGTGTTGCATTGCAAACTCAGGTATTATGAGGAGAAGGTAGGAGTGTAGCTAGCAGTGTGGAGACATTAGGTCAGCCACTAGATGTATTTGTGAATTTGGTTTGAAGGACACAGAGAAAGGTTGGAGGGGGAGGTTTGGCTTGTTTGGTTTTTGCCATTAATGTTTGGTTAACAGGCAGCCTTTTTGCTAGTGGAAGAAGAAAAAAGTTGTATGTATTGTCTCAAATTCCTCTGTCCTCTCTCTGATCCTAGCCACCAAAAGCACTCACTTTGAGTGAGTTTTCCACCATAAAAATGTGACCCTGAAAGCTGTGTGGAAAAGGAGAATCCCACCTCCTTGCACTACGTTGAAACATGCAAGCTTTTCCTTTCCTTTATTATTCTTGGACACTTTCTTAACCCTAGACAATAGTTTGGATTCCTGGAGCTTCATCTCTAATTCATGCTGTTTGGCTCCCTTTGTAGATAGTGGAGTCCTTTGCAAGGTGTGGTGCTCTGGCCCTTTCTGGAGAAATTCCCCAGAACCTGCCTGAAGCACTCCATCTAGCTCAGAGGACATCCAGCTCCTGTGCCTAGCCTATAAGAGAGGTGGGCCAACCTCCAGGGGTAGAAAGAAGCAGGCAGGAACTTTCCTGTCCCAATCCCAGAACCACAGCAAGTATAGGGGGAGCCTAGAGATCTTTGTGGAGACACCGAAAGCCACTCCACTTCACACCAGCCTGCCTCTGCCCTGCCCCACTTCTCAGGGAAGTGAGTATCTGCCATGGTCAGTGTCACCAGATCTTTAAAACCCTGGCCCCTCTGGGCGAGCTGCCCTGCTCTGCTACCCATTCCCTACACTTGCTTGTTCTTGGTTTCCTGGGGAGTGGGACAGATAGAGACAGATAAATCAGTGTGGGCAACATCTAAGCTATGACCAAGATTGGCCAGAGTAAAGAGACCCTGGCTTCCCAGCAGGGCAGGAATTTGAGCAGTGGTTCCAAATTCTTAGCTTTGGATGCCTGATCTATGTGTTTTGTCCTTGTTGCATTTTAAATTTTTGCTTTTAAGAAATTTCAGTCTTCAGACTAGTCCTTTTTATTAAACTTTAAATTTTTCTTTATTGATGGTTAAAAAACAAAAATAACCCCCAAAAAAGCCCCACTACCCTTTCTCCCCCACCTTGATCCATGAGAGGCCCCCATCACCACTCACTCCCTTTTGCCTCTGCAGTTGATCATCCCTTCCTTTTTCTTCAGCTGGAAGCATCTCTGTCCAGTGTCTGTGAAATGATGTTTCATCTGTGTCTCAGGATGAAAAGCGGCAATCATCCCACCAGGTGCTGGAAACTGGCTAGTCTTGAGGCAAGGGTTTCTAGGGCCACAGCTCAGGGATGTGTATTTAACTACAGGGTCCCCAGAAACCCCTCTCTCGGCTGCTGTAAGCAACATCTGCTTTTCTGGGCTTGGGAGCCAAACTCAGACTGTTTCCTTCAGAGGCAGGAGCCCCAGAGAGCCTGCTGGCTTTCTTCTTGGCCTTCCAGGGCCACCTTGAGACTTGAAGACTTTTGACTGTCCTGCAACATGAGCCTTGGTGGCCCTGCCTCTGCCAGCGCATAAGAAGCCTGGCCCCTCCGCCCAGTCCATTCTCCATCTGACCTCCCTCTTCTGGGCCTGCAGCCCTAAGTGGGCCATGGCTTGCTCAGGAATCAGCTGTAGGCTTGAAAGGAAGCTGGGAGGAAGGCCAGAGCCTGCTCCAAGCCCAAGAAAAATGCTGAGATCCTGGCGGAGGCTAGTCTTCCAAATCCTGGAGCCAGCCCTGCCGGCCAAAGGATCCTCTTTGCTCTTTGGTGACCGTTGTTTTCTTTGCTGAAATGTCTTATTATAAGTGATAATGTTGTTGACTCAAATTTCCATGAAAAAAAAAAAAAAAACTACCTCTCAAGTAACATCCTGGTTGATTCCTCTCAGAGGAATCCTGTGGGAAAAGAATACTGCAGCTCCCGCGATGTTTACATGTTTCTGTCGGGAAAGAAACCCTGCCTGCCCTGGGGTGTTGGTGTTTTTGTCTGTGTTGCCATCCCAGGCCTGCGATAGGGGCTTGTGGCTGCATTGTAATGTCTGGCTGTGTCTGGGGAGTCCTTCCCACATGCCCAGTGAGGGGCAGGCCACCCCCTTGAAGAGCTCCCTCCTGAGCTCCAGGCATGGGGAGCAATGCCTCCCACAGCACTACCCTTGGGGGCTCTGATGGCACCTGCATCGAGAGCCTGCCCTGGGCTGCCCACCCGGGTCCACCTCCACTCACAGTCCTGGGGAGGAATCGGGTGAACAGGATGTCTCTGAGCCCTTGTTCCCAAAGGGCCGGCCAAGGGCTGCCTGCCAGCCTGGCTCCATCTACCCTGCATGACCAAATGGTAGTTGGCGGGTTCTGCAGGCTACTCAGGCCCTCTGCTACCTCCCACACCTGCCTGCTGGCAAGGGATGGGCCCTGTTCTGTGAATTGACTACCTGTGGAAATGTGACTAATTAGTGTGAAATGCATGTTTAGCAAGTATTAGGTACTGTATTGAACCAATAAATGTGAATCCTGCACACGCATCTGGCTATGAAGCTTGTCTGGGGCTCTGAGGGGGGGAAGTGGGATATCCTGAGGTGCCCCTGCTCGTGCTGATGCCCACATCGATTTCCATGGCTAAGGCACTGGCAGAAGATAACAATTCTCAGAACTTCGTGACCCGGTGGAGCAGCTCTGACTGCAGTCCTTGCTCTGTAGGCCAGGCAGTGTTGGCTTTTCTTGAACCAGGCCTTCCTCAACTTCGAGGATGATGTCTTCCTTTTTATAAACAAAGAAACTACAGCTTCAAAGGGTAAAGGGACTCACCCATGACCAGCCGGCCACCAAGTGGTACATCTGAGGGGTGGAGTCTGTTGGGAGAGGCACGTGGACCTTAGCGATGTCAGAGGAAAGGCCTAGGGAGGGAGTGGCTTGTGCTGGGGAGAGTCCAGAGGAGCTTCCCAGGGGAGTGGTATTGAAGGTGGCCCTGGAAGCAGGTCCCCAGGCCAAGAGGAGGTCAGATCCGGTAGCAGGATCAACAGCATGTCCAGAGGCCTGACAATGAATGAGAAAGGTAAGGAGTGTTCAGTACATAGGGCTGTCCTGACCTGACTGAGAATGGGAGGGAGTAGCAAGAGTTGAGGCTGGAGAGAGGCTGGGAGCTCCCAGAGAGAGCACCTGCTGAGGCTCACAAGGGCTGTGCCTCCCTGACCGTGGTGTGCTGGGCATGGCCTGCCTCTCGTGGCCTGTGGTCTCACCTGCTTTCCACAAAGCACATGACGTCTCACTAGCTTTTCTAGAGATAATGAAATGGTGGCTCTGAGGCATTAAGGTACATGGCCAGATCACACAGGCAGTGTCAGAATTGGGCCTCAACTCCAGATGGGCCTTTTTTTGTTTTTTGTTTGGTTGGTTTTTAGGTTCTGGGGATCAAATTCAGGACCTTTTTCTTTTGAGGTAGGTGCAGCACCACTGAGCTAAATCCCTGGCCCCAGATCAGCCTAACTTAAAAGCTCACTGTCCTGTGACTGCTCACACACTCAAGAGTGGCAGAGTTGGCTTGAGGGCTGGATGAAGACTGGCAGGAGACAGTGGCTCTGCAGTCTGGGAAGATAAAGGCTGAGGAGGGTGTGACCAGCTGTCTCTCCACGCCTCAGCCCCCAGCACACGGCACCAGAGAGCCCTTGAGGCTTGAAAGAGGTGGTTTTGAACAAAGGAGCCGCTGCAGAAGGAGCGATAGGCTGTCTTCACCACCCCACAAGAGGGACAAGATGCACAGAGGTGTGAGAAGGATCGTGCTGGTTACCGCCTGCTGCTTCCCTGGCGGCGTCTCTTGTGGTTCTCAGAACAACCTCGCAAGGTTTAGGCTCAGCCCCAGTTTACAATGAAGGAAACTGGCTCAGGACAATGAAGCCATTTGCTGGGATGCACGAACAAGAAGCAGAACTAGCTTCTGAATCCAGGTCTATCTGATACCAAAGTTACAACAGCTTCCTCCCTGCTCGGCCTTACAGTTCAATAGTGAATATGTACATCTGGGGTTTGTAACAAAGCACAAGAGTGGCCTTTGGTTGAACCTTGTGTATTCAAACAAAACTCTGAAACTAATAAAGAGTTAATTCTATGTAAAGCAGATGAACAGACCCAGCGAAGTTGAACTGAGCAGTTCTGTACCAAACACGTGTAGAATGCAGACACTAAGTCTATAATTCTCAGACTGTAGCATCCAATGTCTCTTCATTAAAAAAAAAAAAAATCAGTTCAGCTGCCAAAAATGTAGGAAATGCTGCACTCTATTGTCCTCCCACTTATCCCCGCCCTCCTTGGCATATTTTAAGACTCTGGAAAGTCCTACCTGAAGAAAACTCATTTTGTTTAGCACAGGTTCTACCAAAATTATTTGAGCATTGGACATTTTTCCCTGGTGTTCAAATTCTATTGAGATGATATTCCATGGAATAAAATTTAGGACACTGCTTCACATTTATAAATTGCTACTTAAGTAACACTGAGCTCTTGGCTTCTTGGGAGTGCTAGGCAATAATCCAGAAATAAGGAACTATAAAGTTGGGCCAATGGTGCAGTTCAGTGAGTGCTTAGCAAACACAAGGCCCTAGGTTCTGTCCATCACTGAAATAATACAGAGCAAGGCACTGTGGTCATTTTTTTGTGGGTTAGCTTACTGATTGCCCAGAGCAACATGATAAATAATGATGCTATAGTGATCCCATTTTACAGATTAAAAAAATCAAGGCCCAGAGAAGGGAAATAATTTGCCTAAGGTTATGGAACTAATGAGAGCTCAGAAGCTAGTAAAAACTGGCACTGAGTACCTATTCCTAGCACTCCTAACAGTGCTCAGAGCCTCCCTAGGCCAACCCAGGGCAAAGTCAGGTTATCTCTTATCACCAAAGGGTCTGTAGCTAGTGGATGGCAGGAGGTGCTGGGCTGAGGTTGGGCCTTGCACGTGGAGTCCTACCTGGCAGCTTGTGAGACCAGGCATGTCACCTGGCGTCTCACTAACACTGATTACATCTTTCCTCTTCCCACTTGGTGCGACTTTGTTTCATGAGACTCCTTGAGTCTCACTTTCCCTGTCAGTAAGAAGAGATGATGGTGCCCAATGGCACAAGGGCTTCCAGAGAATTGTGGCTGGCTCAGAGTTAGGGCTCCGTGAAGCTGTGTGCTGGGAGCGGCTGCCCCTGCACCTCAAAAACAAGCTCAGCAGAGCCCAGAGCCACCCTTCAGGCTCAGCCTAGCCTTGGCCTGGCTGCCCATCAGGGTTTCATGTCCACAGTGGCAGGCAGCCTCTCCAAGCCTGTGCCAAAAGTGCCCAACTGCCAGACCCAGGGCTCTCGGAGTCTTGTTCCCTTGGCAACAAGTCTCACCATGGAGACCACAGCCCCATCCTTGCCCTCCTACTAGCAAGCTCCCTCTCCACAAACCTCTGTTCACAGCCTGGCCCTAGGAGCGGTTGTAGGCACTAGGGTGCATTAAGGAGGCACATCCACAGGGTGAGGGTTTCAAGGCACATCCCAGGAGCAGCAAGGGGAACTTGGTGTTCTGAGTGTCCACTTTCTGCCTGCCAAGGTTTAGGTGGATAGTCAGGCACCCACCCTGTTTTCCATGAGTAAAAAACAGGTTTGAAGGCAGCAAGGACCATACCAAAGTCACAGCTGGTCAGTGTTGGAGCTGAGACATGGGTTCAGGACTTCTGACTGCATCAGCCCCCTTGCCACGTGTGGCCAAGACAGCCTGCAAATGCCTTGTGGGGAGGGCTGGACAGTTGGGTGGACCCCGCTACCTTAGGCCTCTGCTGCCAGCACCAGTGGCAGCCTGTGGCCCTTTGAGGCCTAGGCTGGGCCCAGCAGCAGTGGAGGCGCTGCACTATTTTAAGCCAGGGCCAAAGGGCCCCATGTGGGCACAGGGAGGGTGGCCTCGGGCCCTTGGCCAGCTTCCCGGAAGTCTCCATGGCCTCCCTCTTCTCCCTGGAGCAGCTCTCTGAGGCAGTCACTTCCCTGCAAACAGGAAGGAGGCCCACAGGCCAAGACCTCCAGCCCCAGCTTCCTCCCCTGCCCCCCTAGTCTTCTCTAGTACATAGGGGAGCCCCCAGCTCCAGGCCCCGATCATGTCCTTATCCAGGCTGACTCCTGGCAGGTGGGTGAAAGGGGGCTTGAATTTTTGCTGCTGCCCCAATTCTTCCATGCCAGTCCCCCACTTTCCCAGGCCCTTTGTCCCCTCACCATGGCCTGAGTTGTTGCACCCTCGGAAGCTGGTCACTGTGAGCCAGAAGGAAGAGCAGAGATTTCCCCAGATTTGGTTCCATTCAAGGACCCCAGAGAGAGAAAGAGAGCAAAGAAACTGAAAGTAGCAGAGAATTAAACTGGGACAATCCAAAAGATACAGGAGTAAACAGTGACAGATCCATCATGACAGAAGCAAAATTAGATGCCCAGAGATAAAGCAGAGAGAGCACCCAGAGACACCAGCCACAGCTGCAATGGAAAGGGGCTGAAAAATTGGAGAGGACTCTCAGCGGTGGCTCCTGACCGCTCCTTAAACGCAGGGCGGGTCTCAGAGCTGTGGGGGGCCCAGCAACTGTATGGCTGAAGAGGAATGTGGGGAGCAAGGCTGGGTCACCCCTTGAGGGCCAAGCGTGTGCACTGTGAGATAAGCTACCCAGGAAGGGCTTCCAGCTGCGCTGCCTGCTCCAGGAGCATGAAGAGGCCTGGGCCCAAGGCTGGAGCCCCCCCAGCTGCCAGCACCTGCCTTGTCCCGGAGACCTCCGACAGGCCTCATCTAGAGGTCCAGGGGCCCCACTCCTGCCTTTTGAGGCTCTTCCCTGGCTCCTCCAGCTCTGTCTGCAGTCTCAGCTCGGGTGAGAGGACTGGGGGTGGGGCAGGGGCACCAGCAGGCTGGAGGGTGCAGAGAGGTGCGTGGTGAGCTGTCCCCAAGTGGCATTGTGCACTCCTGTATGCATGTGTCCACGTGCTTCCTCGGATGTGGGGGTGTGCAGAGATGTACGTGTCCACGTGTTGCCAGGAGCCCCATTCAGCCTCCACCAGTGCCCCTGCTCTCAGTCCAGAGAAGTGGCCCCCAGGGGCACCTGGCCTCTCCCACCCCCCACCAGGTGGTCCAACCGGGAGAGCCACAGGCGGAGGGGGAAGAGTGTGCAGGTCTAGTGCAGGCCTCCGGCCCCCCTCCCCACACTGCAGCTGAGGCTCCCACCGGCCACGGCCTTGACCCAGCACTATGGACTTCTCTGACATTGGCATCGGATCTGAACATCTGGCAGCAGGCTGATAAGGGGTGCAGCGGAAACAGCCTCTGCTGCTGCCAGCAGGCCCGCCCCCTCTGCTGCCCGGAACGGGGAGCAGGGTCTCTAAGTCCACCCCCCACCCCTCCACCCTGCCTCCAGCTCCCAGGGCCCCTGCCCCTCTCTTCTTATTCTCTGCTGCTTCTCTCTGTGTCTCTGATCTGATGAATTTCTCTCATGCCCTCTCCTTGCCCACCTGTGGGTCTGTTTTGCTATCAATGGGTCTTCCTTTTCTCTTTCTCATTTTCTGCTTCAGTCTTTCTATAGCTTCTCTTTCTGGCTGTCTCTCTACACTGGACCCCTAGTGCAGCCCAATAATTCTGTTCCTCTCCCCTCAGTTTCAGTTTCTGGATCTCTGATTTATTTGTCCTTTATTCTACCTCCAGGAAGTAAGGCTGGCACTTTGGGGAAGTTCCTGCTCAGGAGAGAGATCCTGGGCTTTGTTTGCCTAGGGTGGGGGGAGCCCAAGGCAGGACTACAGCCCTTGTCCTACTGGTGGGTCTCATGGCCTGGGACCACCTGCCATGGAATTTGAAGGAAAGGACAAATGGACAGGCCACCCAGGACTCTGCAGTCTGAGCCTGGAGGCCCAGACTCGGGAGTCCCACTGCCTAGATTCGAACACTGAGGCCATCACCCCTTGGCTTTGGGCTCAAGTCCTCATCTCTCAAATGCTATTCATGGGGTTGAGGGGAGACTACTCCTCTTACCCTGGGATTCTAGAGAGGGCTCGAGACTAACCACAGGAGAGGAGCAGTTACTAGTGGACCCCACACACAGTGGGTGCTTTTGAGTTAGGGCCAGCCGTTCCCATGCTGGCAGTGCCTGGCCCCTCCTGTCCCTATCCCCCTGGAGTACAGGAGGGCCACTGAGGGTAGGGGAGAGGCAGCCCAGAGGAAGGGGGTGTCGTGGAGACATCCAGCATAATTAGGGGATGAAGAGCACCAGTCTGCATGGTGGCAAGTGATAGGCGGGCACCTACAGAGGAGGAGGCAGCAGAGCCCTGTGCCCACAGGCAGCACACGGGGCTGGGCCTTCAGTGCAGGGGCAGCAGTCATTCAACAAACATTGTCCCATGTTTGTTCTGTTCTGGCCACTGTGGACCCAGAAAGAAATCGGGCCTTTCCTTGAGCCCCCCCAGGTGAGTCACCCATCACAGAAGGGCAGGCGGTATTCAGCATGATGTTGCAAACTCAACACACACCGACCAACCAGGCATGCAGCCGGTGGTTATTTGTGTTTTGCTGACATTTACAAAGCATACACGACACACCAGGCAGCCACTGAGCATGCCACATGTACTGCCTCATGTTGTCCCCACCGTACAGGGAAGACAGGAGGCCCACAGCGGGGACATGAGTAGTCCCAAGTCACATAGCCAGAAGTAACAGAACTGGGATTTGATCTATGGTCTGCCAGTGATTCAACTTCTCAGTTCAAGGACTCACCAGGAGACCACGGGAACCCAGCCGGTTATTTCTATGGCATTGCGACATTGAAAGAGGACATTTGTCTTGCCTAAGAAGACAGGAAAAATGGACTCTACTTCATAAAGCTCCCATCAAAAGACAAGCAAAGGGCCATGATTTTGTTGTTACAGTACTTAACATACTGGTGATATGGAGTATTTGTTGGCATATTTCTTTGTTAAACGAGTGATAAAAGTCCTTAACTCAAAAACAAAATCACTGAATTAAAATGAAAAAGTAAATAATAAAAATGGGAAACTAAAAGAGGAATAAGCAAATGAAATAAAAATAAAGTGGGGACTTTAGAAGTACATCTTGTAGTAGGTGAAAAAGACATGACTATAAGACCATGTATGTTGGGAAATAAATTGTGTGTAATGTTGTAGGTATAATTAGCATATAATCAGAATAAATGATGAGTGTCAGTGAATTGGTTTTTATATGTTCACATTTTAAAAAATTAGTACCATAATGAGAAAAACACATACTAGATTTTAAATATAGTTGGTTTGATTATAAAATAAACAAACAAAAACCCTTCTCATGGCACGTGAGGTGTTTTGCATTATCTTCTCCTTTTCCTCAAATGAAGGAGTGGGTGTGGGCCAGAGTGCAGCAGGGGGTTCTCAGAAGTGTCCGGTCCCTAGTGTCCCTGTGCCTCTCCTCACCTCCGGACGAATAGCTGGGTCAGGCATCCTCCCTGCCTTTCACTGTGGGGTTCCCAGGGCCTGGAACGGTGCCTGGCACCTAGAGCACGAAGCCAGTATGACATGAAAAGGGAATGCAATGGCGAGCAAGTTGCGCGTGAACAGGTACAGGGCCCAGCAGTCTGGGCCTGACAGGACCTGGAGATTGGACAGACACAGCAAAGACTGGGAGGGTGGCCTGGCCTTCAGGATCACACCCCCTTCACCCCGCCCAGTTCGGTCTTGACCTGGCTACAACTAGGTCCAGCCTGGGGCCACTCTACCCAACCACTTGGCTCCAGAAGTATTCTCAGCCCAGCCTCAGTTTCCCCACTAGGACTGAGGATATCCAAGGCATGGTAGATGGTGACATTCAGAGAAGCCAATGTTGATTGCACGCATGAAGGATTCATCATCTCACCCACTCACCTCTGCCCTGCTGTTCCTTTCTTCGTCTTCGGGAAGAGTGAAGGACCAGACCAAAGCCTCCTGGACCACCTGGTCCATCTTGTCAGCCCACCTGGTCGGGTTATCCAGGCCCCTGTCTCCACACTGCCTGCCCCGATTCCACTCCCATGTCTGGACAGAGCCGAACCACGCCAGGCCAGGTCCCAGGGAGGAAGCCATTCAAGGGGGGAGAGGCCAGGCTGCAGGCCAGCTAGGGGAGCAGCCCATAAATCAGGTCCCACTCCCACCCAGTCACTAACAAGCGGGCTGCTACCCGCCTCCGTGGGGTCCCTGCCTCTGGGCTCCCACAGCGGCCTGGAGCAGCCAGCTGGCCAAGGCCTCCAGAGTGCCTTGGCCTCTGCCCCGACCCGCGGCCCCCAGATAGATAGGGGTAGTTCTTTTTTTTTTCCTTTTAAGAGAAGAGAAAAAATAGACCTAAATGAAGAGAAACACCAACAAAGGAGGAGAGAGAGGCCTGCGGAGTCACGTGGGGGCAGAGACCAATTGGGCCTCCGGTAGCCCCCCCCCGGCGGGGAGGAGGAGGAGGACGGACGGACAGGGCCAGTTTGCTGTCCGCCCGCCGCCCACTGTGGTGGGAAGGAGTTCCTGCGCGCCCACCGCCACCATTGCC
Organism: Heterocephalus glaber; assembly: GCF_000247695.1. Next base: position 10,603,589 of record NW_004624760.1, read on the forward strand.
CCACTTGGGCGGCCGGAGCCTCCCTACCCCAGCCCGTGCCCACCGTGCACCCTCATCCGGTGTGAGAGCTCTCCTTCCGCTCTGTAAGTGAGGGCCCGGGCCCAGGCCTCTAATGGCCAGCCTCCCCCTCAGTGCCTTCCTCTGGCCTGGGCCGGCCACTGCCTGCCCTGCGGAGTCACCAGTAGCCACTGCTCTGGGCAAGGAAGTGGCCAGGGGTCTCCCCAGACCTGCCCTCCCATCATGGTATCCCCTCTTCTTCCTTGGGCCGCTGATGGGAGGAGCTAGGCCTATGGCGACAGACCCTGTGGGGTCCGAGTGTGTCCCGCTATCTAGCGGTGGCTGGGTGCTCACCCGGGGTTGTTAGCTGGAGCCTGGTGGGCTGTGCATGTTTGTGGGCCTCTCTCTGGGTCTTGGGGTCTCTGCCCGGTGTGTGCTGTCTCTCTGGAGATATCCGAGTCTGCATGTATGTGAGAGTGTCTCCAGTGTCCATCTGTCAGGTTGACGGCTGGCCGCCAGGGTCTATGTTTGTGGTTCTGGGCAGGTGGGTGAGCAGCTGAGTTCCTATGTGGGTACAATGGATCCATGGGCCCCCAGCCTGGGACAGAGGGCCCTGGCGGAGGGGGCAGAGGGGGTTCAGAGCCCAGCCCCCACCCACTTGGCCCCAGCTCAGACTTGTGTCTGTGCTGCTGGGACCCCAGGTGGACCCTGCCCCAGAGAAGCCCCGTATCCTTTCACTCCCGGCAGCAGTGGGGGCGCAGTTCCTGGTGTCCCTTCCTGAGGCTCCTCTCTGGCACAGAGTTGCTCTGAGGCAGAAGTTGCCACACACCGGCCATCCTTTCTCAGGAGCTGGGTGGGGAGCCTGCCACTAACTCCTCTCTGGCTATCTCTCCTCCCTGGTCACCGAGATTGTCCTTGGAGTCCCACAGACTCCATCTGCAGGGCCAGCTTTTCCATTTTACAAGTGGAGAAAGGCTCAGAGGAGCAAGTGATTTGCTAGGACTCCCACAGCAAGGGGGCTGCAGGATTTGCTCCTGACTTTTCGGTGAGCTGTGGGGTGATCTGCATGGGTTCTGTGGGCAGAGGCAGGACCAAAGCACCAGCTCCTCCCACAGAAACCCCAGGCCTTCTCTAAATGCCATCTGAAGATCAAATGTTCTGGCCTCACAGTCCCCAGTTCTCTCTGACCCCAGATCCCCAGGGGACCGGGCAGGATAGGAGTAGGTCCCTTTCTCCCTCCTGCCTCAGTTTCTTCACCTGAAAAACAGGAGCAGTGGGTGTTCCCCAGCCCAGGGCAATTGCTCTGCCCATCCCAGCCCTCCTGAGCCCTGGGCGAGCAGGGCCCCCAGCTTTTTGTCCTCGGTGCTGCTGCTGCCCAGCTCCTTTCTCTGCCCTTCCCAGGTGAGGGCTTGCAGGGCTGCAAGTTTCAACCTCCCACTCTGCTCTCCCCACTCCCTCACCACCAGAGCTCAGAATCTTGCAGAGTAGGATTTCCTCCATTCCCATGCCCAGGACAAAGTGCGGCCTACAGAAAGGGGTTTACGTTCCGTTTCCTGCCAGGCATGGGCTTTGTCTCCAACCCTTCAGCTCATCCTCAACCACCCTCTCTGAAGAGCGCCCATCATGCCACTGCACAGATAAGGAAACTGAGGACTAGGGAGGGGACAGATTTGCCTCCAACTCGAGTTAGAAGATGTGGCAGGGCAATGTGAGAACCCGGTTTCCAGCCTTGAACTCTTGCCTCAGGCCCCCAGGGCCCCCACGCTTGCCCTTACTTCCACATTGCAAAACGACCAGCGTCCCCAGATTGGCCCTGGCCACGACCAAGCTGGACTTACACACAGGAGCTCGCCTTCTCCCAGCGGAGGGGCAGCGGGCTGCCGAGGCTCCCTTGCACCCGCCCACCGACACCTGCCCAGATTGGGGAGCTCACGGGGTCGGGGGCGGGTTAGGGGTGGGGGCCGATGGGTGAGGGTGCCGCCGTGAGCAGGCTGGGGGGCGGGCAGGGCACGGGCCGGGCTGGGGGAGGACGCGGGCCGGGCCTCCGCCCCCGGATACCGCACGCGCCCATATAGCGCGCTGCCCGGCTCCGGCGCGGGTTCGCGCGGCGCGCGGTGGCGGCGGAGGGCCCGGGTCCCAGGTGCGCCTCGG
>NW_004624760.1:10605876-10788454 GCF_000247695.1 Heterocephalus glaber
GCCCCGGCCCGAGCGGCCGTCATCGCGGGCGGCGCTGCGCCCGGGTGCGGCTCACAGCGGCGGCGCGGCAGGAGGTGCGGGTCCGCACGGGCGGGACGCGGGGCGCCGTCGCGCCGCACCTCGCGCCCGGGACCGAGGCTGTGCCTCCGCCTGCTCTCGGGGACTCGACTGTCCGCCAAGGTCACTGCCTCGGCCCGGCCTCCCGGAGCCCGCTCAGCTCCTGCGCCCGACGTCTGGGGCCCCGCCGCGCTCCGGGGCCGTCGCGACGCCGCGGCTTTGTCCCTCCAGCCCGCGGGCCCCGGTGGTGGCCGCTCGACGCCTTTGGGCGCTTCGAACGGGGCGCCGTCGTTTTCCGCCCCTCGCGGCTTGGCCCCGGCCGGAGCACTGCGCGCCCCGACCCCTGGCCGGGCCCTCGTCTCTCCAGGTTTTCTCTCAGGGTCTCTGTCCCCGTGCCTCGGTGTCCCCGGTGTCGTGGTCCGCCTCTTGCCTCACGCTGTCTCTGGCCCTGCATCTCTCTCCAGGTTTTCCCTCAGGGCCTCTGTCTGTCCTTGTCTCTGCTTCGGTTTGTCTTTCGTTATCCATCTCCCACCCACCCACCCGTCTGTCCGTCCGCCCGTCCGTCCTTCCATTTCTCCACCCACCCATCCACCCACCGGGCTGCGCGTCTCGCCCCCCAAGGTCCCCTCCGACTCGGCCCCCTGCGTCCCTAGCGCCCGCTCGCTTTCCGCGGACTGCGTCGGTCGGGGTCCCTGGCTGTGGGCCCCGCCCGTCTCCCCGTCCCTCCCCGACTCCGTCCTCCCTGTGTCTGCCCACCTCCCCACTCGGCCGGGGCTCCCTGGCGCCTGTCTCCTCGGCGCCCGAACCCATCTCGTTTTCTCAGAATCGGGGTTTTGTTCTCGGACGAACGAATCCAGATCGAAGCGCCTGGGACCCGAGGGCCGGCGGCCGGGCGCGGCGGCGGCGGCGCGGGAGGATCCCCGGGAGGGCGGGCGGTGAGCGGGGGGCGCGGGCACGGGGCCCGCGGGCCAGGTCGCCCTCGCCGTCGGCCGGTGGTGACCGCGCCTCCCTCCGCAGGCGGACGCCGCGGGCATGGACTATTCGTACGACGAGGACCTGGACGAGCTGTGCCCAGTGTGTGGGGACAAGGTGTCCGGCTACCACTACGGGCTGCTCACGTGCGAGAGCTGCAAGGTGAGCGGGGCGCGGGCGCGGGCGCGGGCTGCGGGCCGGGCTGACCGTCCGTCCCCTCCCCGGCCCGCAGGGCTTCTTCAAGCGCACAGTGCAGAACAACAAGCACTACACGTGCACCGAGAGCCAGAGCTGCAAGATCGACAAGACGCAGCGCAAGCGCTGTCCCTTCTGCCGCTTCCAGAAGTGCCTGACGGTGGGGATGCGCCTGGAAGGTGCGTGCAGCCCGAAACCTCCCACCGGGCCAGGGGAGGGAGCAGAGCTGGGGCTGGGGCTGGGGCTAGGGATAGGAGAGGGGCTAGGAGGGTGTCCCTGGCCCCGGAAAAGTTTCTGGGACCAGCCGAGTGGCCCCCGGTGGTGGTGGGACCCTAGGGTCCTTCTCACAGGGAGAAGTCAGGGCAGAGGCGCTGGCTGGGCCCAGGGCCTGGGGAGCGAATGCCTTTGGCTGGCCAGAGTTAGGTGAAGTATCCAATATCGACCTGGTGAGCTGCATTTCACTGCCCAAAGGGGCCCCACCACAAGACAGAGACCGCATCCCACCAATACTGCACACCAGCCAGAGCCAGAGCTTGAATCCCTTTACCGGGTCCAAGTTGCGGTGGCACCATGCACAGGCTGGGGGCAAGGGCGAGTCCCTTAACCTCTGTGAGCTACAGGTTCTGCACCTCAAACAAAATGGGCTAGAGTAGTGCCTCCCTCCCTCGTTTCTGTGAGGATTGAGGGAAAGCAAGAAAAACTGAAGGTGCCTGGTCTGTAGTCAATACTGCACAGCTTAGCTATTTTTATTACCGTTATATTTTCTATTAAATACCCACATCATTGTCCAGCCTGCCCGTCTGTCTGACCCCTGAAAGGTCACTCAGTTCAGTCATGAGTGGTGGGTGAGATTCCTTCCTGCCATGTTCTTAGCCAGGCCCCCTGGCAGGTCGGGTGTAGAGAACAATCACCTGCCGGGAACCCAGGCCACCTCCACTTCCACCTCCTGCCTCCACTGTTGTCCAGAGAAAGGAGAGGTCTCACCTCTCTCCTCCACCCTGCAGGCCCAGCCAGGTGGTGCACCCAGCCGACAGCTGTTAGCTAAAGTGCTCTTTTGTTTTTGTTTTGCTTTTTGGCTAAAGTTTTTCAACAACGGAGAAGGGCTTCTGAGGGCCGTGTCCCTAGAGCAGGGACTCTGGTCTGTCTCCAGAGCCCACATCTCTATGTCTCGAGGGGCTGGAAAAGCTGGTGGTGGCAGGAAGGCGTGTCACAGCTCCCCTCTCCTACTCTCTCCTTCCTCCACCCTCTCTCAGCAGGGGAGGGGGCTGAGGTCCAGCTGCAGAATGCACCTGTTGGGTCTGGCTGGTGACATTCTTACCCAGGCAGATGGATATGTGGTCAGTAAGAGAGGTTTGCTTCCCCAACACAAAGCCGCGACCAGCCCCAGGCTCAGCTTTGTCACGGGTCAGCTGATAACCAGCTGGATCCTGGGCACCCCCCTAGGAACAGAGCTGATCAGGACCCTGTTTCTGCCACCGTGTCTCTGCCAGGCCCTGTCACCTGTATCAGAGCTGAACCGCAGGAGATCTAAGCCAGCCACCTGGAGGAGAAATTCTGCCTGCCGGGGCGGGGGGGATGGGCACAATTCATTCAGCGGGGCATTGGAGGCGAGGACAGTAAATTCTGCTGGGTGAATCCAGGAACACTTCCTGGAGATGGTAACACTGAGGCACAAGAGGGAAAAAAATGGTTTTGTGACAGAAGAAATATCAAAGGCAGGGTGGAAGAGGAAGAAGGGCCAGGTGGAGGGGTAGAGAGTGAGTCAGGGAGAGGAAAAGGGCCCCAGGTCTCACCAGGGAGAACCTGGAAAGTGGAACAGGACCTTGAATGCCAGGCTAAGGAGAATGACCTCACTCTGGGGCGGTGGGAGCCATGAAAGGATACTGAACAGGGGCGTGGCACCGATCTGTTTGGGAAGATCTATGGCAGGGCAATGTGGAAGGTAAGCCTGACCCTCTGCTCCTGCCCACAGCCGTGCGTGCTGACCGCATGCGGGGTGGCCGGAACAAGTTTGGGCCCATGTACAAGCGCGACAGGGCACTGAAGCAACAGAAGAAAGCACAGATTCGAGCCAATGGCTTCAAGCTGGAGACAGGCCCCCCAATGGGGGTGCCCCAGCCTCCTCCTCCTCCTCCGGACTACATGCTCCCCCCCAACCTGCATGCGCCCGAGCCCAAGGGCCTGGCATCGGGTCCACCTGCTGGGCCACTAGGCGACTTTGGAGCCCCAGCGTTGCCCATGGCCGTGCCTGGCACCCACGGGCCACTGGCTGGTTACCTCTATCCTGCCTTCCCTGGCCGTGCCATCAAGTCCGAGTACCCGGAGCCCTATGCCAGCCCCCCACAGCCTGGGCCACCTTACGGCTACCCGGAGCCCTTCTCCAGCGGGCCGAGTGTGCCCGAGCTCATCCTGCAGCTGCTGCAGCTGGAGCCTGACGAGGACCAGGTACGGGCTCGCATCGTGGGCTGCCTGCAAGAGCCAGCCAAGGGCCGCCCTGACCAGCTGGCGCCCTTCAGCCTGCTGTGCAGGATGGCAGACCAGACCTTCATCTCCATCGTGGACTGGGCGCGCCGCTGCATGGTGTTCAAGGAGCTGGAGGTAAGTCCTCCTCCCTCTCGCTTGCCTGGCAACGTGTGCCCTCTCGCTGCCTGCACTCCTCCTCAGCCACCCCTTGGATGAGCTGTCCTGCCCTCTGGCCTCAGGCTAAGGAGCCTTTCTGGTCCTTCGAAGCCCCCCCGTGCCCTGCTGAGCCCTGGCCAGTCCTGCTTGTCTCTCTCCTTCTCTGTTTCTGGAGTCTCTGTACCTCACTCCTCTGCTTCTTTGATCTCTGCCTCTGTCTCTCTTTGTTGTCTCCTCCCCACCCCTTTGCTTGCCTCTGCTTCTGGTTGTGTTTTGTATTGCTTCTCGGCCTTTTGGCTAAGATCAAGTGTGGTTGTGTTTTGTTTCAGTATTGGGGGTTGCACTGAGCTATATCCCCAATCCCTTTTATTTTAAGACAAGATCTCACTAAGTTGCCCAGGGTGGACTCAAATTTGTGATCTTCCTGCCTCATCCTACCAGAGAGCTGGGGTTAGAGGCATGTGCCACCATGGCTGGCTTGCTTTTGGGTTCTATAATCTGTTTCTCTCCCAGTCTGAGTTTCTGTAGGCATCTCTCTTTTTTCTGAAACCCTAGAATCCCTGAAAGGACTACCTGGATCTTGTCTCACCCCTTAAGACCCCAGGCTAATGTCGGGAGGGGATCCAGCCCATCCTGTCCTTCCATTCAGGGAGGCTGCCAATCCCTGCCAGCCTCTGCTGTCAGAGACCGACCTCTTGGTGTCTGCATTTGAGATGTGTGTGGCCCTGCGCCTCCCCAGATAGAGTGAAAGGTCTCACTGGCTGGCACCATCTCTGGTGTAGGGTGGTTGCTTCAGTGAGTGCACATGTGTCTAATGTGTGTTTATGTGCTTATATGTGTGCAGTGGGAGCTGGGTGGCCAGATGGAGCAGCCTCCTGTACCTCAAAGCCTTTCTCCTCTGGGGTTGAGGTGCCTGAGGCTACAGTAAGCAGGACAGCAGGAGGAGAAACTGAGGCCAGACAGGGAAGAACTTTCCATCCACCTGGTCTAGTGAGCATAGGTCCAGATACCTGAGAGCTGCCCCTCCAGTGCCCTGGCTCCCTGTGAGGCCTTCCCAGGGGCCCTGAAGCCCAGACCAAGGCCCATTGTCCCAGCCTGGGGCAGTGCTCATGAGCCCAGGCCTATCAGGATTGCCATTCCCAGGTCAGCCGCCCTGGCTATTCCGGGGATTCTATAAACAGCAGGGCCCGTTGCCCTCCCTGCCGGGGCCACGGCAGCCTTGAGCGGCATTGTAGGTGCTGATGCCAGCCAGACCTGGGCTTCCTCTGGGTGCACTACTGGATGGGACAGGGGCACTGCCTGCCCTGGTTGGCAGGGAGGGGAGCAAGGTGAGGCACGGACACCCTGAGCTCTAGGGCACCACAGGGGCCCGGAGGGTGCTGGGGGATTCTGGGTGCCAAGAACTATTGGTAGTGGCTTCAGCTCTAGTGGGGAGGGCCTGTCATGGCTGAGGCCTGGGGATGCAAGTGTCTCGACCCCAGGCCCCTCCCACTCACCTTTCTGCCCCACCTTACTTGATGGGGCGGAAGGCAGGTGTTGGACGCTCCCCTGCCTTCCATCCTACTTGGGCTGAGGACCCCAAGGCCAGTGGGTTGGTTGCCAGCTTCCCCTGCTGACTTCCCATGGAAGCCTTGTGCAAAGGGGAGGAGCAACAGGCCATTCCCAGCCTCCAGACCCTGGATGCAGAGGCAGGGCACTTCCTCTGGCCACCTTCCTGGTATCTGGGGGTTTCACGCAGGATGGGAAGGGCTTTTGTCCCAGCTTTGCTGAGTGTTTTTTCCTGCTTCTGGCTTCTCTGTGGCCCAAACCTTCCTGCTTCCCCTTCCCAGAACCTCTCCTGCATGGAGCCCAGGCCTATGACCCGTGGTCTCCACCTTGGTAAAAGAGCCTTGAAGATAAACACCAACCCAGCCCCTGCAGTAACTCTTGCGGCCATGTGGACATTTTTTCCCACTGGCTCAGTGGGCCTTGGGCTAGTATCTGCTTGCAGAGCCCACAGGGAGAGTCCAAAAAGGCGGGAGGACGCTGGGTGGCACTGTTCTCCACTTGGGCCCACCATCAGAGTCCCCTCCTCCAGCTGGGTTTCAGCAGACAGAAGAGAGGCTCTCTGGCTCGCACAGGGCAGCCCCTAGGTGGGTGCTGGGGACACTGGGGACCCAGGAAGCTGCCAGGCTAGAGCAGAAGACAGACATGCAAGGTGAAGTCAGTGCAGGGTACCCAGGCTCTGAGACCAATGGAAGGGGACAGAGGGAGCCAGTGGCATTGAAAGAAGATTAAGGGCATTCTGGGCAGTGGGAAAAGCACAAGTGGGGGCCAGAAATGGTGGCCCTGCAAGGCAGACTGGAGAGGTCTGTGGGGTCAAGGCAGAGCATGGAGCAGGAGTGGGCTCTGGGCAGAAGGCCTTATGCCAGGCCGGGACCTGAGCTTCCTGCAGAGGCCCACCCGGCCCTCTGTGGCACCCGTGATGTCTTACCACTCGGGAGGGGAGGCTGGGGCCTCAGCTGGGCATTTAGAGATGTGTCTGACCTCAGCCCCAGGTTCCACTGAGGCCTATCCCTCCTCTGTCCTCTTCCCCAGCCTGGTCAGCTGTCCCTCTGTCTCTGTGTCCCCACCTCCCACAGTCAGAGGGAGTTCTGTGACCACAGCACAGAAGTGAACACTAAAGACCAGAATCAGAGAGACCTGGTGTCAGGTTCCACCTCTGTTACTTAGTAGCATGTGACTTTGCGCCTCTGGGCCTCGGTTTCCTCATGTACAAAACAGGGAGAGTTTAAGTAATGTTCACTCCTGGGGTTGTTGTGAGGGTTTAGTGAGCTAGGATGGGTGAGGAACAGCACAGGGCTCCTGGGAAGGCCCACCGGTGGTCTGTGGCTCCTGTCCTCCTATCCCCTGCGCACCATGCTCTTCAGTGCACACCTGCAGGCTTGTCCAGGCCTGGCTGGGAAGAGAGCAGGCAGAGGTGCCCAGTGTCCACGTCTCCCTGAGCACCTATAAACCTGGGCCGGCATCCCCGTAGGATCCTAAAGCAATATGCAGAAACCCACCTTTCCCTGCTGCTCAGCATGGCAGGGGCCGGGGCCGGGGTCATCAACTCTCTGGACAGTTTTGGAAAGCACAGACCAGGAGGAGGCAGGACAAGATCGCCCGGGCGGCATGGTGCCTAATGACCCATCTTGACATTGCTCACCCTCTGTGTCCCCTGCTGGTGACTGATCTAATTCTCCAGCTCCATGGTCTTCTTTAAGCCACAATAACTCTGTCAGTCCTGGGCTGACAAATGACAGCCCCACAACGCTCACCCAGGGACTGCCATGGCCAGCCCGTGGCATGTCAGCCACTGGAGAATTACCGAGCCCTTGGCCTTCAGCTGCCAGATGGATGAACCCCAGGGGCTCCGGTCAGGGCTGGAGGAGAGGTCAGTGTGGCACCCATAAATACCTCTGCCTGAGGCAGGCTACGGAGTCAAGGCCCGGGGAGATTTGTGACCGTCCTGCGGGAGGGGTGGGCCAGGCTGGTGAGGGACCCTAGGGCCCAGACTGAGAATGTTCTTGCTCCCAGTGTGGCAGGGGACCTGAGGGGAGGGAGGAGAACCTGGAGATTAGGGAGAAATGTTAGGAGGAAGAGACTAGTCCTCTGGAGTTCAGCAGGGCTCTTGGTTACCTGCTTTCCTGTGGAGATGGCCAGCAGTTACAGCCTTCTGGGTTTCTTTTACATAAAAAGATTGTTGGGCCAAGGATTTAGCTCAATGGTTTCTCCGCCTGCTGCACAAGTGCAAGGACCTGAGTTCCATCCCTGGTACCAAAAAAAAGATTGTGTGTGTTTGTGTACACGCATGTGCATACAATGGTCGTCATTTTCAGAATCTATGTGCCCACCTGTCCATCCCAGAAGCAGTTTAACTCTGGCAGGAAAGTTTGCTTGCCTAACGGTTGGGGCAGTGTCCCTAGGAGAGCTGACCATAGGTCCAGAGAACCCTTGTTGACCGGCAACATGTGTCTGTGTGTTTTCTATCACCCAGAGAGGGAGGAATAGGCTCTCCCACTTTGCAGAGCAGGAAATGAGGGCCAGTTAGGGGCTTACACAGGGCATGGTGTCCAAGCTCAGGCACTGCCCTGCAGTTCTCTGCCCTGGTTGGCCCATCAGCCCCTGAGGTCTGGGACAGTGTCTGCTCCCAGGGCTGGGCCAGCTGGGTCACTGTGACCCCTCTGCTTCTGCCTAAACTCAGCCTGCTTATCTCCTAATTCCCCTTATCTCTTCTCTCCCACCCCTTCCTCCAATCTGGGCGCAAGGGTGTCTGCTTCCAGCTCACCGTGGGTGAGGGGCAGAGCCCAGCCCCGTGTGGCCTCCGTGTGGGTCGCAAAGGTGGGCCTGAGTTTGCCTTGTCCACACTGAGCCCCAGGGCAGGTGCCTGCCACCTGGGCCCCAGGGTCCCCCAAGATGGGACATCTAGCTGCATGTCATCTTAGGTGAGCAGTAAGTGTGTGGAGGCACAATGTCGCTAGGGGAGGGCCCAGATCTTCCAAGGATAGGTGCTCTGTGCCCGGCCTCCTTCCTCATGTGGAGGCTCCTGCCTCAGTTGCATGGGGTGGGGGAGGTGAGGCCAGTTGGGGCCCAGCCTGGTCCCTGGCTGGGTTTCTGCATTTCTGTGGGGCTTTGGCAAGGGAGAGATGGCAGTGAGGCAGGGTGATGGGAGAGACACCCACCTTCCCTCTGCTCTCAAACGGCCGGGGAGTGTAGGCTGAAGCAGGCAGACCCCAATAGTAGGTTCAGCTGCTCACTTTTCTCTCCCTCACTTTCTCATTAACTTTTTTTTGTTTGTTTTGGTACCGGGGATCGAACTTGGGCCCTTGTGCTTGCAGGGCAGGTGGCGGAACCACTGAGCTAAATCCCTGGCTTCTCCCTCACTTTCTTGCTTCTCCCAGACACAGGATCCAACGGCCAGAGGGCAGTCTGTCCACTGGAAGAGAGCATTTTCAAGGCCTGGGCCAGGCTCCCAGGGAGCCTGGGGCTGCCCCACTGCTGGGCCTCCTGGGGGGCTTCCTGGAGGAGGTGATGGGCCTACTCCTGCAGGACTGGAAGGGCAGGCCGGGTCATTTTTTCCACTCCTAGTGGTAAAGAGCAGGGATCTGGAGCCAGACAAAGCTTTGTGACCTTAGGGAGTTTCCTTGGCCTCTCTGTGCTCCGTTTCTTCTCTCTATAAAGTGACCAGTAACTGAACCAATCCTGTAGGGTTGTGGGGCTACAGTGCAGCAACTGTTTGCCTTCACCACGGGGTTGGCCATGACTGTGGGTGCTGAGAGGGGTCACATCTGCCCTGCACCTTCCGAGGAGGACTCGTGAGTCCAGGGTTCTTCTGAACACCCAGAAAGGCTTAGTTTGTCCCTGGAGGTTGTGAACCTGCAACGCCAGCCATGAACCCTGGCCTGGCTCTGCCGAAGAGTCACTGGCCCTCTCTGGGTGGCACATTCTTCATCTGAAAAGGAAGGGCTCAGGTAAGGAGTGCCTGGCTCTCTGTGGTTCTGGGGAGAATTTGCTATTGTCATGAATGTCTACCCTTGTTGGGCATGGTGATACACATTTGTAATGCCGGCACTCAGGAGGCCGAGGCAGGACAGTTGCCCTCAGTTTGAGGCAGGTGTGGGCTACATAGTGAGATCCTGCCTCAAAAAAAAGAAAAAGATGTCCACCCTGGTTATGCTAGCATGCAGTGACCCCACAGGGCCCAAGGACACCCACACAGGGGCTGTCCCCACCCCTGGGTGTCCTCTGTAGCCTGGATCTTCAGAATCTACCCCTTGTCACCATCCTGTTCCTGCTTCAGTTGTCAGCCACTGTCCTCTGCCACGCACTCCTGTTATGCCCATGGGCCAGGCAGGCCCTCCCGTCTTTTCTGGGCCTGAAATCTCCACATGTGTGCCCCCAACCCATCGCTCCTTTTTTTTGGTACCGGGGATCAAACTTGAGACCTTGCGCCTTTGAGGCACACGGCAGAACCACTGAGCTAAATTCCCGGCCCACCATGGCTCCTTTGGAGTGGTTGTGGCTGCCAGAGTTGTGACCCCAGACCAAATGGGCACCACATTAAAGTGAATAATCGCCTTTCCATGGTACTCCTGGGGACATGAGCCACTCACATTTCCTGAGTGCTTAAGAATGAGCACTTGGCCCGCTTTCTGGATGAGAGTGCTGAGGTGCAGGGAGGTTGCGGACTTGTTTGAGGCCACACACCTTGGGAGGGGCAGGGCTGGGCTGAGGCCAGGCATGTCAAGCCCCAAGCACCTCTAGTGCCCTTGTCCTTCTTTCTCAAGGCAGACAGGGCACAGAGGGGCAGTCACTTGCCTGGGTTGCACACCCAGCTGTCTCTGAATGGAGCACTAGGGGAGGAGGAGGACGGTCCCCAGCTGACCCTGCGTGGCTCCTCCCCACAGGTGGCCGACCAGATGACCCTGCTACAGAACTGCTGGAGTGAGCTGCTGGTGTTTGACCACATCTACCGCCAGGTCCAGTACGGCAAAGAGGGCAGCATCCTGCTGGTCACCGGACAGGAGGTGACCGACCCTGCTCCCAGAATTCCCAGCTCTGATGCTGTTCCGAGCCCCTCCAGGGCTGGCTTCCGGTGTCCCGAATTCCCTGAGCTCAGGAGACATCCACAGGCAAAAGTTCTGTGGGCCCAACCCTGGCCTGGAGGGCGTCCTGGGGTGTGGGCTGATTGGGGAGGCTATTGGGTGGCCCTGTGTCTCCTAAGAATGGATCCAAACTAAAACCAGACTTGGTAGGCTAATCAGAGGTGACACACGGTGGGAACAGCAGGGCCAAGGCTCTGAGAGGGGGTTCCGAATTGCTGCTGGGGCCCAGGAGTGGGGTAAGGTAAAAGATGAGGCTGCAGGGCTGGCTGGGGTTAGCAGCCAAGACCTTGCAGCTTCTAGCTCTTGATTGCTTGAATGAGTGAATGAACAAATGAGTGAATGAATGCACAGGAGACTCCCCAGAGCTCAGAATGGGAATCTGGGTCACTTAGGGCAGGGATATGGAGGAACAGAGGTGGGAGCCACAGGAGGAGGCAGGAGGAGGCGCCAGGATGAGAAGTGGGGGAAGCCTTGGCTCAGAATGGGGGGCTGGGAGGAATACCTATAAGGAAGGGCCCCCAACTGGCAAGTGGATATGCAGGGGAAAGAGAGAGGGAGGGGAGGGAGGTGGTAGACATCAGGGTCTACCTTGGTGGCAGGAGACAGAAGCTCTCTTCCCTGTCCCCCCCGTTCCCATTGTCACCTCTCACCCAGATAGATCAGGACATAGGGGCCAGGGGACAGGGACATTGGTCCTGAGAGTAACTTTGGGGCACTTTCAAGTGCCAGTGCAGAGTGTCTGAGATGAGTGTCCATGCATGGATCAAAGCCCCATGGCCACATAGATGTCCTGTGCATCCACACACCTGTATTTTATTGTGCAGATCTCTTCACACACACAGGTGTGTGGGTGTCACCACATAAGTCTGCATATACACATAGGTGTGTGTCCGTGTTGCCGAGTGACTGTCCGAGGGCAGGCAGGGTGGGTGTGCACAGTTATGTGTGCCTTCTCTGCATGGAGCAGTGACAGCCCTGTGGACATGTCTGGCGTGTGAGTATGAGCTCACACGACCAGGTGTTGTGATCCAGTGTGTAGGGTAAATGTACGACCACACCCCGTTCCCCAGCTGGACATAGCTCTCACTGCCAGCAGCTGCACAGCAGCCTGCTGTCCGGTTGAGTGCCCACCTGCCCGGTGTCGCCTGCTGTCATCCATGGCTAGGGCCAGGAAGGGCCCTTAGCAGGGGCGGCCTGAACGGGCTGCAGGGCTCTGGGCACATGGATTTGGGGGCCCTGATCGGCACTTCCTGCCTGTACCTTTGGCTCGAGACTCTCTCCTGGCACCCAGGCCCCCTGACCCGCGCCCTCTTGCTGTCCAGGTGGAGTTGAGCACGGTGGCCGCCCAGGCCGGCTCACTGCTGCACAGCCTGGTGCTGCGGGCCCAGGAGCTGGTCCTGCAGCTGCACGTGCTGCAGCTGGACCGTCAGGAGTTCGTCTGCCTCAAGTTCCTCATCCTCCTCAGCCTTGGTGAGTGGGCTCGCGCCAGGGGTGGGCAGTGAGCAGGGTGTGAGGGCTGCTGCCTGCCAGAGCTCAGTGCCTTGGTGTGGCGGCCCCCAGGGTCTGGACACCATCTGAGACTTGCCCTGTGTGGGACGAGGAGCGCTCCTGAGAATCCACCCCAGATCATGCCTGCTACCTGCAGAGCTTGCTTTCGCTTCCCAGCTCCCGCCTTCAGGCCCTGCTTTTCCTCATCCTTTGATCCACAGGGACCCACCTTCTGATTCTCAGCTCTTTGGGGCCCAGACCCCTTTGCCCATTCATTCATTCATTCATCCTGCAAACATTTGTGAGGATCCGCACCATGCAAGGCCCTGGGGAAGACACTGAACAAAAAGACCCCAGCTCCCTGCGTCTCAGAGCTGACTCTAGGGAAGGAGACGACAGCGTCATGTGCATAGGGATGTTCAGGGATTAGTGAAAGATATGGTTAGGAAGAGCGTGCCCAGGGGGGAGAAGGAAAAGCAAGCAGGGCACCACGAGAAGGCGAGTCCAGCCCACCTGCTGTTCCTCCCCATGCCCTTCTGCTTCCATCCCGGCCTGTACCCCAAGTCTCCAGGCTCCCTCTAGTCTCTCAGCACCCAGAAAACCATTGCCAGTGCTGTCCCTACGCCCACTGACACTGTGCACCTGGGGTGTTCCTTGCTTCCAGGTGCTCCAGTCTGGGGAAGACCAGCATCCCGTGCCTAGGGCTGGTATTAAGGAAATGGGTGTGGCTTGGGGAATTAGAGTGGGGAGCAAGGCTTTGCTTGGAAGGCTTCTTAGAAGAGGGCTTTTTGAGCAGGGTCTTTCAGGATATGTAGGAATTCTCTGGGTGGATGAAATCTTGTAGCAGAGCAGAGGAGAGTGATGGGATGGAATGTTGGAGCAGAGGAGAGGAGTGCTTCTCACCTGGGGAGGGGCGGCATTGAGATGTTGTCTTTGTGGCAGTGGCATTGTAGCCACAGTCTGGCAAGGGGGTGCCTACCAGAGAGTGGGGAGTACGAGGGGCTGGGAAGGAGAGAAAGGAGTTGATGAGTGGAATTTGGGAGTCCAGTGCGGGGGGACTGGGGAGCCCAGCGTGGCCATGTGGCTGGGTACAGTGGGTGGGTCTCCCGACTAGCAGGATGGCTGCCTTTTGACACCCGCAGGGCCCCACCGGGGTGGCAGAGCACAGCCACTGTGGGGAGGGCCAGAGCTCGTCGGCCACTCAGGAAGAGCTTTTCAGGGCCCTGGCAGGCTGGGGGCCGGGAGGCTTCCTACCTGGCCCACGTGTCCCGAGCTGTGGGCTCTGAACCCCACACAGGCCAGGGCTGCAGGCTGTGGCTGGGGTCCTCGTGGGCTGGGGCTTGGGGACTGCAGGCTTGTGTGTGTACGTTTATTCCACGCATGTACACGTGCTGGGCGCGCACGCTGGGTTGTTGTGGGTCACATCATGCGAAGAATCAGTGTGAGTGAGCAGTGATGGGCGTTGGGGGTATGGGATTTAGAGGTGTGGGGTGGTGCTTGGAGGGGCATGGGATTTGGGTGTGGGATCTGGGGCCCTGGGTGATAGGTTGGTTTTTTGTTTTTGTTTTTTTCTGATACTGGGGATGGAACCCAGAGCCATTACACTGAGCTATATCCTGGCTCTTCAATTTTTTTTTTTAGTTTTGAGACTGGGTCTCTCTAAGTTACTAAACTGCCCAAGCAGTGTTGGAACTTGCCATCCTCCTGCCTCAGGTTCCCACGGTGCTGGGATTACAGGCATGGGCTCCACGCTTGGCTTAGGCAATAGTTCTGACCTGTCTCTGTCAAGGGCCCCTGGAGCGGTCTGGGGGCAGGTGGTGGGAGAGGGCCCCATCTAGGCTTGGGTGCTGTCTGAAGAGCCCAGCCCCTCTTCCGCCAACCCCCTGGCCCTAGGGAGTGACAGGCCCAGCCCAGAGCTGGTGGCCCCTCGGGACTCCCTGGCCCTCAGTGGCTCTCCTCTGCATGCGTGTGTGCTCAGGGCAAGGGCAGGCCCCGGGATGACCTCCTAGATTCTGACTCTGCTCTCTCTGCCTTGGTGCCCTTGAGAAAACCTGCCCTGCCCTGCCTCTACTTCCCTATCTGCAAAATGACCTCCCTAGTGGCTGTTACCTCGCTGAAAAGGGGGCAGTGAGAGAGTTCTCTCTGTAGTATGTGCCAGTGTAGTTAGCATAATCATCCTTATTAAGCTGACAGTCGCATGAACCATTAGTGAATAAGGCAGCTCCCTCTCGGCTCCATCTTTATCCCGTGCTGTGTGTTCCGCACAGGGACGAGGGCCCGCCCGTCTGGGCAGTCCAGAGATCTGGTGACCCTGGGCTGTCAGGGGCCCTGGAGCCACTTGCACCTTGAGAGAGGAGGTCCTGGCCCAGAGGGCTTTGGGTGCCAGGTTCCAGGTTGGGAGGGGATCTAAACAGGCCAGGAGGATGAGTGTGGGGCCAACTCCACCTAGGCCATCCAGGAGGGCTTCTCAGATGAGGTGTGTCTGAGCTGGGTGTTGCAGGATGAGTAGAAGTGTTCTGGGTAAAACAAAGCCAGCAGCAGCTTTAAAGGCTGCTTGAACCAGATTGGAGGCACAGCTTGCGCAAGGTTCTGGGGAATCCTGAGAGTTCAGTGCGGCTGGTGGGGGTGGAGGTGGATGGGGCCGAGCTGTGTCAGGCCTTGAACACCAGGCCAAGTTCCTTGAACCTGCCTCGGGATGGATGGAAGCTGGAGCAACAGGATCTGATTTGCATTTTATCAAAGCCCTTCAGACTGTGGCTGTGGCGTGGGTAAAGCACTGCAGGAGGGTGGCAGGGGCCCTGCAAGAAGCCAGTCCTGGGGTGACAAGGATACCTGGAGTCTAGAACAGAGGCTCCTCCCATGAACCCACCAGGGCCACAGGAGCCGGGCCTCAGGGACCCAGAGAGGGATGGCCACTTGCCTGGGACCTCGAGGTGGCAGGCCAGGTGCCACCTCGGGCAGGCAGCACCTCCCAGGCTTGGGCAGCCCGAACCTGCTCGCTGCATGCTGTCACCCACCCATCCCACCGCCACCCTGGTGCGCTGCTGCTGCTGCTGCTCCTGCTGCTCCTGCTGCTCCTGCTCCTGCTCCTGCTCCTGCTCCTGCTCCTCCTGTTCCTCCTCCTCCTCCTCCTCCTCCTCCTCCTCCGCTTCTGCAGAAGGGTGCCATTTGGCGTCTAAATAGCTGTCTCGGTGGGCTTGGAGGCAGGTAAGGAGGTTTAATTAAAATTAGTGCCTCTCTCCTGGCAATCACGGTATTTATGAAGATGGGCCTGGCGGGCATTGTTCCCCCGAGGACTTAATCGAAGCTTAATGGATTGACCTAACATTCGATTTCCTGATTTCCATTGAGGCGCCGCGGCAGCATTCCCTTAAGCGTTTGCAATTTACCCACTGCTCCCCGCCAACAAAAGGCGGCCTCAATAGCAGCGGCACTCGAGGGGCCATTGTATGCGGGGGCGCCTGCCTGAGTCACCGCTATTGGGACAACATTCTTTATGCCTCGCTGGAATGAAAGGATTATTCAAATATTCAATTAAACCGTGAAAAGGGGGCTTTTCTGAGATCCTGGGGGCCCCAGAGCTCTGCAGCGCGGGCGGCTCCCCAGGTGGGGGTGCCACCGCCCGGCCCCTCCCGCCTCCCGCTGCCCACCTCCAGGACTTGGGGCACTGAGCAGGCTGGGGACACAGGCGGCTCCACTGTGCACTCCCACCCCGCAGCGCTCGGAGCCCAGACCTGGGCCCACAGGCCGGGTCCAGTTCTCAGCTGCTGTATGGGGCACAGGTTCATTTGTCCCCATTTTGCAGATGACAGGAAACTGAGGCAGCAGAGAGGGGAAGTGGCATATTGGGCCACCCAGCTGGTAGAGCTGGGACTGGAACCCTTGGTGCACTGAGAGGGTGTCTCCAGGTTTTTGTGAGCCCTGCCCTGTCTCTAAGGAGAGAAGGGCACCTGACGTCTGGGACGTCCCTGTCCCTTAGAATCTGCACAACACATCATGACTCATCAGAGTCTCAAGGTGAGGGGGACATGGAGTCCAAAGCCCAGAGCAGCCTCTCTGGGGGGACTGGGACCCCAGGTGTTCGTCGGATGGAATGGAAAGCAGGCCCCATCCCCATCCCAGCCCAGCCCTGTTTGCCCACTGTGATGGGTTCAGGCTCTGAAACTGGGGAGACGTGGGTTTGAATCTAGGCTGGACTCCTCTGGGTGGCTCAGGCCTGCTGTCGCCCTCCTAGCCTCCAGGGTGCCTCTCAGCTACCCAGATCTGGGGGGACTAACTGATGGGGTACAAGGGATGGAAGCCACCGGGACTGTGCCCACACCCCCAACCTGTAGCTGACTTCATGGGGGCCATGAGGGTCTCAGTCTTCGGGGAGCCGAGAGCAGAGGGCTGCTGGGGGAATCTGTCCCTGAAACTGTCCTTGTCCTGCACCCCCTGTGCCCCACCCGCCGCCCCTGCACACGGCTGCTGGGAACAGTAAATCCTGGTAAAGCCGAGGCCCTGGTCCTCCCCAGCCCCACCCGCTCCTGCCCTACTGCAGCTTCTAGCCAGTCCTCCCACCCCCGCTCTCCCTCTTGGCCCCTCTACTGCTGTGTGGCCTTGAGCTGATCCCTGTCCTTCTCTGGTCTTCCATGGTGAATTGTCAGGAGAACAGTGTTAGGACACTTGCCTTGCCCCAGGGATTGTGGGAAATGAGGGCAGAAGAGACAGGATTGGGATGTGGAGAGGTTGGGAGTGGGATGGGACCAATAGGCACCTCTTGCTTCTAGGAGCCCAGCGAGGTGAGGTACCTTTCCAAGAGTTCCCTTTGAATGTGCCTGGAGCTGGCCAGCCAAGGGAGTAGGGCTGCCACGTACAGTTGAGTGGACTGTTCACTGCACAAGGGCATCGAGGCAGGGGAGGGCTGGGGGCTGAAATCTAGCTGTATCTCTGTAGACAAGGAGGAAATGCTTTCTGATTGGTACAAAGGTGCCTTATGGGCTCCTGGTGACCCTGGAGAGGTGAAGAGGAAGATGATCCTGGCTCCCTTACTTAAGGGAGGGTGAGCAGGCCTGGGGAGGAGGCGGAGGATCCCGCCATATGACCAGGGCCCAGCTCGGGTTTCCCTAAATCCAACTTTGGACAACACAGGCCTCAGAGGGCGCACTGGGGGCGGCCAGGGATCAGGGTTGCCAGGGTGCCAAGCTTTCCTGGCGCAGTGGGTGTTAGGAGGGATTAGCCCACCCCACACACCCCCCCCCCCGCCCGCCACAGCAGCAGGGCAGGCTGAGGGTGGAGGGAGCGGGACAGGTAACCACTTTCTGAGCCCTTAGAAGCCCCATCCCCAGGAGGCCAGGCTGGGACTGGGCACAGGGACGTGCTGGGTTCCTGCCGGGCAGGGCATCAGTGGGAAACGAGGTCTAGTGTTGGGGGCCTGCAAGGTGGGACAAGAACTTGGGCGACGGGAAACTTCCCTGCTCTGCACCTCTACCCCTCCTCCTGGAGGAGGAAGGCTTTGTAGTCAGGCGGGGCTGAGCAGGGTCACTGCTCCTCAGCCTTGGTTGGAATTTGGACCCCCATCGGTGTGGTGGTTTCACCCCAAAGGTACTTGGGTCTTTTGTGTGTTTTTTTTTTTTTGGTACCGGGGATCGAACTCAGGTCCTTGAGCTTGCGCAGCAGGCGGCGAAACCCCTGAGCTAAATCCCTGGTCCTTCCTGTTTGTGTTTTGGGGCAGGGTCTCCTTGTGTAGTTCAGGCTGACCTGGAACTCACTATGTAGTGCAGGTTGGCCTCCTACTCCCGCTAGTCCTCCTGCCTCAGCCCCCGGGTGGTAGGATACACCCGCCTCCCTTTTTGGGTCTTGAGTGGACTCAGGTGCAGGGATGAGCCCCTTGTGCCCCTCCATCTGTGGCAGGAGTGGTCACTGGGCCACGCACCGCCGTTCTTTCAGGTCTGCCAGGATCTTCCATAATGATCTGCCTCGAGTACCAGCTTTTTATATTTAAACTTTATTTTTCATGGTCCTGGGGATGGAACCCAGGCCCTCCCCATGCCAGGCCAGCACCCAGCTCCTAAGCGGAGCCTCTGAACCCAGTTACTGAAGAACTCATGCACTCGTGTCACTTCCCTCCGGCCTGCCTTCTGCAGCTCAGCTTAGGCCTCGTCTTCTCCACGTAGCTCAGGCCATGCCCTCAGCACCGTAAGCCCTGCTGTGGCGGACACTGTGTTCTCCATGGCCTGAGAAGGGGCTCCTTGGGGTGCTGAGCTCTTGCTGGGTCCCCGGGGAACCCAGAGTGCTGGGGCAACCGCTCCCGGGGTCCTGCTCTCTCCTCGTGGCAGCGATGGGGTGACAGTGCAGACAGGCAGGGTGGTAGTGACCATGGTGATGATGGTGACAGGGTGGCTTTGGTTGCAACAGCGGTACCGGCCATGACCACAGCTGTAGTGAGAGAGGAGCAGTGTGATAACACTTCATGTCCTGTGCGTCACAGCCTGTCCTCCTGAGTGTCCCCCTGAGCCGATGCTTGGCCTCTGCAGGACAGCCTTGCAGGGACTATTGTCACCCCATTCCAGATGAGAAACCAACTGAGTGGTTCAAAGCACATCCCCTGACATACACCCGGCGGGGCTGGCGCTGGTCCTGGGGGATGACGAGTGTCCACTGCCACCATCACGGCTGTAGCAGTGACAGTGGTTTGGCTGTAGACGGCACCAGTGCCCATGTTAGTGGAAGACACAAGGATGTCTGTTTGGGTGACAGTGATGGTGGCAGTGTCTCAGCCATGGTGACACCCTGGTGATGGCAAGACAGTGATGAGGGACCTGTGGCCAGGATGTCCTGGGCTTTGGTGGTTTCAGGGAAGGGAGTGGTGGTGGTGCCAGTTTCAGTGTGGGCCCAACCTGACAGGGATGGTGACCAGAGGGTGACGGAGCACCTCCCTCTGCAGATGTGAAGTTCCTGAACAACCATAGCCTGGTGAAGGATGCCCAGGAGAAGGCGAATGCGGCCCTGCTGGACTACACGCTGTGCCACTACCCGCACTGTGGGGACAAGTTCCAGCAGCTGCTGCTGTGCCTGGTGGAGGTGCGGGCCCTGAGCGTGCAGGCCAAGGAGTACCTGTACCACAAGCACCTGGGCAATGAGATGCCGCGCAACAACCTGCTCATTGAGATGCTGCAGGCCAAGCAGACCTGAGCGGCTGGAGGGGAGGCACCAGCCTGAGCTAGGAGCTGCTCATGGGACAGGCAGGGCCTGGCTTAGGGGGTGGCCCTCACCTGCCACTGGCACTTGCCTGCCACCCAGAGTGCCCCAAGGAGGCGGCTGCCAACCACCTCCTTCCCCTGCTCCCAGCTTCCACCCTGGAGTCCAAAGCTCCAGGTTGGGGGAGGAAGTCTGGGATTCCCTGGGGGCCCTTCATGTCCTCCCTCCGCCTTGTCCTGGAATCAGAAGCGGAGGAGGTTGAGTGGGCATCAGTGGGGGAAGGAGAGGGGGTCTGCAGAACCCCGCAGAGGGGAGGGACGCCCTCTATTTTGTACACTAGAGATAAGTGGGTTTGCTAAATTGGGCTGGGGCTGTTGGCCCTAGAGAAACCTGGACACTTGAGGGCCAGAATACCTCCCTCCAGGCCTCAACCCATCTCACTTCTGCAGGGGAGGCTCTGATCCAGGATTTTGCTATGACTGCCTTCTCTCCCCTCCTTCTGCCTTGCCCAGGAGGAGTTTGGTACAGTCCACATCTCGCCCGCCCACACCTGGCCAGCCAGGCTGGGACTAATCTGCAAGGGTGTAGCCGAGAGGGTTTTGCCTTTTTCTTTGTTTCCGTCTCCTAGACACTCCTGGAGAGGCCTGTGTGTGCTGGAGGGCAGGGACAGATTTGAGGACTGAGCAGGACCTGGTGGCTAGCACCAAGTACAGGTCCAGGCTTCTTCCCAGGCTCTGGTCCCCAGTATCCTGGGCTGTTGGGGGCGGGGAGCTGGTTGATTTTTCTGAGCACCCTGCTGCAATCAAGAGAAGACCTGTTTATGTCCTCCGTGGCACTGGGTGAATCACTGGGGCCCATGGGGGATCAGAGTCTTGTGGGTGGAAAATGGCTAAACCCAGGAGGGCACATAGGTCCCTGGATCAGGCCAGTGCTGAGGAGCTCTCCCTTGTGGCCCTGTCCCAGAGGTCCCTGGCTGCAACCCTGGAAGCTGGCCTCAGTGCCCTGACCTCTCCCGCTGTCCACCCTGCTTTTGCGTCACTGTTGCAGCTTGTGGTGAGCCTGCCAGGTTGGGTGAGGCTGGGCGTCCCCGCCCCTGCTTTCTGCCACCCTATCTCAGCCCCCACCTCAGCCCCCCAAAAATGCATGCCCCTGCCAAGGCCAGAGACCCACAGCCCTGAAACAAGAAGTGCCCTTACAAATCTCCCCAGCCCCTGAAGCCCTCAAATAAATTTTGCAATTAGTTTCCAGCTCCCTTTGCTGATGTGCACTCTGGGGCCAAAGCAGAAGCCCCTCGGCGGATTTTGGGGGCTGGGTTGGGGTTGACATGAAGACAACCTTTGGTTCCCAATTCTGGGGAGGCAGGATGGGTTGTAGGTGCCAAGGTGAGGGGACACCAGGCACCGGGGGGTTGGGCCCCTGGGGTCCCAGCCTTAGTTCCACCCTGGCAGTGCCAGGTCCCCCATCTTGGGTAGAAAGGAGAGGTTTAGTGAGCACCTACCGTGTGCCCTCCCTTGCCTCACTGTCCCTAGTGTCCCTGGAGTCTCGGATTCTGATCTAGAAGGGAAAGGTGTCTGCCAAGGGACCTGGGGGACAGGGCCCAAGTTGGTTCCTCCTCTCAGCCCTTGGTTACCACCCTGGCTGACTCCTTGCCTCCACCCAGGTGTGCTAGGTGGCAGCAGCGAACGGGGCGACGTTGAAGATGCTTGCTTTGTCCCAGGCACCCAGGCTGGCGCCTTGCCTCTGTCCTGCTGTGCCACCTGTCTTCAAAACCTCTTCTGGAGGTGGCAGCCCCAGATGGCAGATGAGGAAACTGAGGCATTGAGGAGTGAGTGGCCCATCCCAGGCCACACAGCTGAGGGATACAGCTACCCAGCATGCACAACTCCATTGTCCTGATCCACTTTACCAACTGCAGGGCCACTCCTGGTCCTCGCAGGACTTCCATGCAAATGAGAAGTCATCTCCCCTGGGGAGAGGTAGCAGTGACTACTATGGAAGGAAAAAGGTGACCCTCTCCTTGGCACCTGCAGAACCAAAGCAGGGACCCTAGTTCCTGCCCCAGGGCACTGTCCAATCTTGTAAGTGGAGACTCTTGATCAGATTATAATCCAGTGTGATGGAACTGAGCAAGATAAAATGAGGAAGTGATCAGTTCTATTCCTGGGGAGACAGGAGAAAGGGCAGGAAGGTTTTATAGCTGAACTGCCACCAAAATTGGGTTTTGAAGGATGCCTAGGAGTTCACCAGCTGAAGAGAGGTTGGGGTAGTCCAGGCAGAAAGAACAGTGTGAGAGCAAAGGGATGGAAGGAGGTCAGCGGGCAGTGTTTCGAGAGTGAAGAGGGCAGTGGAAGGGTACAGAACAAAGAAGGGTGTCTCTGAATCCTGTCAGCAGTCCTTAGAATTGTTTGGGGCAAGACAGGGGACTCAGCCTCCCGATAGGTTTCGTCTCAGACCCACCAGGAGGGGTTCAGGGTCTCGGTACTTCTCACACAGTCCTCCTCTGCCTCATCCACACCCCACCTCCAGCCTCGGCCCTGGGCTCTGCCAGAGTTGGAGGCCCCAGGCTCCTTGCTGCCTGGCCCTGCCTTGGGCCAGGCCAGCATTAAGCTCGGTGCTGAGCCCGAGGCATCCTGAGCCTCTCTACTTGCTGACCCGGAGGGCCCTGAGACTCGGGGAAGAATCTCACTGGTGGCCGCACAGCGTTTGGGCCTGGCCCTCTGCTGTCACTTGGGAGCTGTCTGCTCCCTTCTCTGCCACCCCTGTGCTGTGTGGCTTGGGGGACCCCAGGTCTGAGGAATGGAACTGTACCCCTCTTCTGCACCGGAGGGGAGTGGTGGTCTTGGCTGACTCCCAGCCCTAAGGTGATAAAGGGCTTGGGGACACCAGTGCCAGGGACCCACCATGGTGACCAGGCTGGGTCCCAAAGCCAAAGTGGCTGCTTCTACCCACACACCCCAGGGAGCCTGGTGTCTCTGTCCCCTCCCAGGCTAGAAGGACCCCAGACACAGACCGCAGAGCCTCAACTGCACCGTTTATTATCAGACACTGCAGAGCATGGGGCAAGGTGGGGGACAAGCTGCAGACGAGAGGGGGATGGGGGATGGGGGAAGCCCCGGGGCGGGGCCACACCCCCAGGTGAGGCTGCAGCGGCTGGTGCTGGCTGCTGTCCTCACTTGGGACAGCCAGATGCGCCTCACATCCAGGTCGGGATTCGGGGATGAGGTCCCCAGGCCGGCTGAGCTAGATACCTGGGGTGGGGGGGCAGTTCTTTGAGTGGCTGCCAGGACCTCGCAGCCCCAGACGGGGTGGGGGTTGGGGGAGACCCTGGGTGGGAAGCCTGGCTTCCGTCACCCTGGCTGACACCCCTCAGGGCCCCTCGGAGCCTCCGTTTCTCCATCTAAGGCCAGCGCACAACCCCAGGGTTCCTTGGGCTTTTAGGAGGAGCGTGGCGGCACCGTGAGGGACACACGTCGGGCAGCCCCCCCCCCCCCCCGGGCCCGGAGTGTGTGTGTGGGGGCGGAAGCCGGCAGCATTGCGAGGCTGAGGCCAGGGCTAGGGCTGGGGTCCGAAGGGTGGGGCCGAGGTGGAAGCGGCTCCGTTGCTACGGAGCGGCCCTAGCAACGCACCCATTCAGCAGAGACAAAGGCGCTGTCACTTGAGCGCAGAGGCGCCGTGGGGCTCTTGTTCCCTCCCGCAGACGCCGCGCCCGCGGGTGCGGGGGTGGAGTAGGGGGTGGGGTACCCCTCGGTTCACCCGACTGGCCTACAGGGGGCGCCTGGCCCATCTTGCTAAAGAGGAGCCCGGGCCTGACGTGGGTTCCCCTGTGCCTGCGCGCACACCTATGGAACTGGAGCCGTGCCTCAGTTTCCCCACCTGTGCATGTTGGCCTGGCTTCTGCTTTGGGGCAGGGCAGCAGGTTTCCCAGGTCACTGCCAAGAGCTCCTTAGCCAGGCCTCTGGGTCCTGGGTGGGAATGCCAGTGTACAGGCACTGGGTTTGATCCCCAGGATGGGGCCTGAATGTGTGACTCAGGTTGAAGAGGCTGGCAGGCAGTGGGGTCCCCAGGGCTCCCTGACCTCAGTCCTCTCCCTGAGCAGGGCCTGGCATAGCCCAGGACCCTCACGGGGGACTTTCAGGCCAGCTGGGGGCGGCAGCATGAGGGGACAGTCCCTCGGCTGGGGGAGGTCAGTATGGATGCTTCTGACAACTGGCCCTGGGGGCCAGGTCAGAGGTCTTGGGCCCAAGGGGTGGGGGACCAGTACCTGAGGCCTTGAATGTTGTCAGCTCCACGGCCTGAGGACAGAGGGACAGGGTGGGCCCCCGCTCGGCTTCCCCTGCACCAGGGCCCTTGGCTACCTTGGAGATGGCGCCTCCCTCCACCTGGTGGCCTTGGCATTCAGGCTGTGCTGCAGCCTGCACTGCAGCTCCCGGGAGCTGAGTCCAGGTCCCCAGGGCCTGCAGCTACCGCCGCGTCCCAACCCTGCCTGATGCCCAGCCTCACCAGTCTCTCGGGCTCTGTGATGGAGGAGAAGGCTTCGGGGATCCTGGAGCAAGGGGTGCCTGGCAGGGGAAGCACGTGGAGCTGGGAGACAGGAAGCCCTCCCTGCTCTCACCCTGCTGGGGCTTCCTGGTCAAATCCCCCATCCCAGATCAGCGAAAGGAAGCAGGCCCAGCATGGTGTGCAGGAGCGGATGGGGGCTGGACTGGCACTGGGACCATTTAACCCACACACTCACCTGTCTGCAGGAACCTCCCCCCTCTGTTACTGGAGGGAAAGTCACCCCACAAGCCCCACCCTTGCCTGGGCACCAGAAGTTCCTGCTTCCTCCAGGTGGTGGTAGTTGGGGGGTTGGGGAAAAGCTTTTTTTTTTTTTTTGAGAGAGGTCCTGGATATGTAGTTTAGACTGGCCTTGAACTCACTACAATGGCCAGGCTGGCCTCGAATACACGGAGGTCCTCCTGCCTCAGCCTCCTGATTGCTGGGATTACAGGTGTGTACCATCACGACTGGCTCAACAAATCATTTCTAAGCCATTTCTCAAGGTTCCAGTCTCCTAGGCCTCAATTTCTTGTCTTTCAAACAAGCTGACAAGGTGTGTCACTGTCCTCCGGGCCCTGCCTGCGCACTGGGGAAACTGAGGCACGGCAGGGTGGTAAGGCCAGACCTCTGAGAGCCCCATCTCTTCCTGGGGGACCCCAGGCTGCGGGGCTGTCCTGGGAGCGCGTCTGGAAGGTACGGGCGTGGGCGTCGGGTCCCCCGCTGGTCCCCGGGAGCGCTGCTTTCTTCTTTGTCACCCTCGGAACAGCGCCGAGGTGAGGCGGGAGACCTTTCTGCCCGGCCTGGGCCCCGCCCGCGACCTCGACTCACCTCCCCGTTGCAGGCGGCGTAGACCAGGAAGATGTAGGGCCCCTGGGGACAGAGCCGGGGTCACTGCCGGGAGCCCCTGCCCACCCCACCCCGCCCCTCCGCCGCCTTGCCTGGGGTTGCGGTGCCCCCCAGTGGTCACTGGACACAGAGAGACGGCCTAGCCCTGCCGCGAGGGGGCGTCTCTGACCTCCGTCCCTCGGGCCCCACGCACACTGCCCATCCCTGCAGCCCGGCCACCCTGCAGAGGTGGAGGGACACTTTCCAATGCTGCAAGGCCTTGTCATCTGGAAAGGGGGACCGGCCGACACCCCCGGAAGCATTCTCCCCATGTGACGGACAAGGGCCCCGTGCCCTGAGGTAGGGGGACACAGGAATGGGTCTCAAGGTGCAGTGTGGCCCAGCAGGTGGGGTTTGGAGCCTAGCACGGAAAGGGCAGCAGCTCGTGCCCTGAGCCCAGGCCTGGGGGACAAAGGGGCATGGGGACCCCCAGGGCTGGAAGCTGGAGCCCATGGTTCCAGTTCCCAGCACCAAATGAGACAGACGGCACTTTCCCCTGTGGCCCCAAGGTGGCCCCTGGTGACAGCCCCCAGAGCCAGCCTGCACCCTCTCTGCAGCCTCAGCACTGGCCTCCCTCTGGCCCCTCTCACCCGCCTCACCAGAGCAAAGACATCTTTCCAAACTGCCACCTGGCTACGCCAGCACCTGCCTGGCACCTCCATGGCTGCCAAGCTGCCCTGTGACAGCATCCGGCCTCCTTGTAACAGCTGTGAAGGCCCTCTGTGGTCTGGCTCCCCACACACTCCATTTCTTACCAGTCCTCCTCCTTTTCCTCATGTTTCCCCCAAGGTTCCTTGGCTTGAAACTTGCTTTTCAGGACTGGGAATTGAACCTAGGGCCTTTACACTGAGTTACCTCTCAGACCTTTAAAAATTTTTTATCTTAAGGTAGCGTCTCACTAAATTGCCAAATTGCCTAGGTTGGCTTCAAACTTGGGATCTTCCTGCCTCAGCCTCCCAATGTCCTGGGATTACACTCAGCCTTGAAACATTCTTTTCTCTCTCCCTGTAGAGCCTTCAGGTCTTAGCCCTCCAGGATGTTCCCATTCTGTAAGCGGCCCCCCGTCCCCACCCTGGCCTGACTGTCCCTGGTCTCCAGCCTCAACTGTATCACACCATGGTAGGTCTGTCTCTCCCTCACACCGAGACCTGCACAGGTCTGGTTTACCTTGTCCAAGACTCATAGTGAGACTCTCCCCACCAGGTAGGTGTGAGCCACAGCTAGTTATAGAAGTGACGCTTTGTTCTCTACTACCTGGTGACTGGGTGGAGAAAGCCAGCCAGGGTCACAAGATGCCTGGGGCAGCGATGCCAGGGCCAGAGCTGGAAGGGGACCCCACGAGGTGCAAGAACATAGGGCTGGGAGGTGGGTCTGGATTTGGGGCCCAATGCTGCTCCTTCCCACTCTGATCCCTTGGGCGAGTGAGTGCAGGAGGCCTCGGTTTCCCCACTGAGATGGACAGGGAGACAGAAACAGATCCACCAGAGCAAGCATCCAGACATCAGAAGTGGCTGTCACCACCTCAGCCCCATCTCCCCTGGTCTCCCAGGGGAGCCGGGGGCTCTGAGGACACAGGGGCTGACTGATGTCCAGGGCTCGTCCCTGTCCAGCCTGGGTCCTGGGTGCCCCCACTCTTCAGCCCAGAGAGGGACCCAGGATGAGGAGAGCAGGGCGGGGGGGTGACAGGCAACAGGGAGAGGTGTGGGAGCCCAGGGGCGAAGCAGGGGCAGGAGACCTGCCTGGTGCTCCCCTCCCTCCCAGACCTCAGCTCCCAGGGCCGTCACTGGTCACTGTGTGTGCCTATCTGGGTCCCCCAAGAGCAGGGACCTAGTGGGCCTCGTATCGGTGTTCCCAGGACGCAGGGCTTCTCAGGCGCTTCCCAGCGGTCCCCAAGTCATCACGGGCTACTCGTCAGTGCCCCACCGCTGTCGGCCCTGCAGTGGCTGCGGACCCAGGGGCCAGGGCCGGGAGGTACCTGGAGGGAATTGAGACCCACAGTGGCGTAGGCCCAGGCTGGGCTAAGGTGCACCAGGATGCCAACCAGTCAGGTGAGGCCCAGGATGGGCAGCAGGACCAGCACTGGCTTCACCGTAGCCCTGTGGAGGGTGGGCAGGGCTAGGTGGAGCAGGGCAGAGCACGGGAGCCTCACGGGGGTCCACACCCCACTCCTGGGACTGCAAGTCCCCTGCTTAGGTGGGACTCAGGCTGCCGCAATCTTCTGGCCCTCTCCTGTCCCCTTCCCAGACACCCAGAGGTGCCGTGGAGTTGGCACCAGATCTCCAGCCCTTTCTGAGTTTCTATCTTGAGCACAGCCACACCCCTAACACAGACCCCTGTGCTCACACCCACCAGCCCCACACGGGTGGCAGCTGGCCCTGTGCACCCCACTTCACCCTGGCCTCCAGTCCTGGCCTCACCACATCTGGACCCTGAGCTGCTGCTGCTGCAGGCCGGGCTTCGGCCTCAGCATGCGTGTGCGGTGGCGGGCACTGGACACGGTGACCATCACCACACGAACCAGGATGCAGGTGTTGCCCTGGAGAGGTGGGGTCAGCGGCCAAAGGGAGCGGGTCCCTGACATGTCCCACCCCGGAAGCCCCTCCCGGCTCACAGCCAGCATGAAGAGTACAGGCCCCTCGAAAGCCCAGATGGCATCTGTGTGCACATTGAGCCAGTAGTGTCCTGACGCCATGTAGTCACCAGGGCTTGTGGCCAGGGTAACAGCCACAATGACCACAGGGGCACCTAGGGAGAGAAGAAGTGGCCTCAGGCTGTGCCACTCACCCTCCTGTACTGGGGATTGAACGCAGGGCTGCTGCACTGAGCTACATCCCCAGCCTATTTTAAAATTTTTTATTTTAAGACAGGGTCTCGCTGAGTTGCCCAGGCTGTGCTAGAACTTGCCATCCTCCTGCCTCAGTCTCCCAGAGTGCTGGATGACAGCTGTGTGCCACCACGCCTGGTTATGTCACCACTTCTCTCTCCAGGACCCAGCCCCTGAGCCCCGACTGGAGCTCAGTGTCTCCTAGAGGCACCCTACTGGGGGACACCAAGGAGATCTGGGAGCAGGACTGGGTGGGCCCAATCCTGTGGGTGGCCAGGAGCCATGCAAGCTTGGGAGTCGGGGGCAGAGACAGAGGGGGGTCAACGCAGAGCGGGGCGCGGGCCTCACCCCAGCCTGCAGCATAGTACAGCCACATCCTGGGGCTGGGGTGCATGCTCACGGCCACCACCTTGCTCCAGAGCAGCAGCCCCTGCACCAGCATCCAGGAAAACGCAACCAAGAAGAGGAGATGCATTGCAGCTGTGATGGCCACACAAGCCACCTGTGGGGAGGGGGGGCCCCCGCTGAGGCCCTCCCGGGGCCCCACACCCATGCTTGGCATTGCCACCCCCACAGGGATAGTGGGGGATCTCTGCATGGGCCCTGGGCTCCACCCTCTGGGGCCTTTCCCCTGGGCCCTGCTCCTCCCAGGCGAAGATGGCAGGGGCGAGGGGACAACAGAGCAGCCGCAGGTGCTTTCCTGCCCCCGCCCCACTACTGCCCACCTGCTTGGCCTTTGCCCACTCGCTGGCCATGAGGAAGCCCTCAGCAGAGGCCAGGGAGAAGGTGAGGTTCTTGTGGACTGTGGTCCGCTCCGATTTGGGGACCCTGGACAGCAGGAGTCGGTGAACAAGGATAGCACCACTGGCCCCTGTGCCCTGAAAGGCTCACGTGCTGGGGGTGGCTTTGGGAGGTGACTGGATCGTGGAGGTGCTGCATTCGTTAGTGGATAAATACACTGATGAGCTCGTAGCTGAACAAGCTGGGGCGGGGCCTGGCTGGAAGGGGGAGTCATGGGGTGGGGTCTGGGGGGTTCATCGCCCTCCCCAGCTCCTCGCTTCTCGTTCTGCTTCCTGGCTGCCCTGATGAAAGCAACTTTCCTCTGTGAGATCTCCCTGCCCTGGAACCAGCCATGGATGGAATCCTCTAAGAACCCTGAGCCCAGAGCAACTCTTAAATTTTTGCTGTCAGGTATCATGTCCCAGAGATGAGAAAGGGACTAAGGGTGACTGCACAGCGGCCCAGCATACCCCAAGGGGAGGCCTCCCTGCATGGTCACTGTGGCCAAGTGGACAGACACCGGCCCGAGGGGCTGTGGAGGCCCAAAAGGAGCAGCATATGGCCCAGGCGCTAGGAGCTGTCCTCACCCGGCCACCAGGAAGAGCAAGAAGGTGGTGGCGAGGGTGCAGAAGGACACGCCACAGCCCACAAATGAGAGAGTCCTCAGCAGTGACTCCTCCTCAGGGCCTCTCTGCAGGGAGGGACAGAGAAGACCTGTCACCGCCCCCCCCACTGGACCCCTCCCGTGCTGCATGGGAAAGTAATGGCACCAGCTGGCCAGGCCAGGCCTGCACACAGTAGGGGCATGGTGAGTGGGCACCAGCACTCTCCTGCTGGGTCCCTAAACTGGCCCCAGCTGGCCCTACCTCCAGTGATTCAGCAGAACTGGAGTCACCCGTATGCCACAGGAAGGAGGTCCCCTGGGACAATGACTGCCCACAGGGGGAGCACAGAACCATTAAAAATGGGGCTGTGGATGGGCCTCACCCGGGCCAGGGCTTCAGCCACAGCCGAGACCCCTGCGGAACACCAGACCGCAGGCCCCAGGCTCTCCGGGACACCACGGGGCACCCAAAGCCGTTACCACTGTGCCCTCTCAGAGGCCCAGGCCTTGGTCCATGACCTGCCCTTCTCTGTCTTTCCAGTGTGGGGACTCGTGTGACCGGCCTGCCGTTCCTGCCCCACCTCCTCGCCCTTGCACAGATCAGCCCTCTGTTTGGGGTGTCTTCCCTCGGCCTTTTGCTTGGTGCCTGCTCATCCTGTAAGAGCCAGTTAAGTCCCTCTCACCTGGACATCGCACACCTGCAGCAGGATGGCGAAGTTGGTGCTGTGGTCGCAGAAGCAGGCAGCTGAGTCCTGGTACAGGGCGAGCACGGAGCAGCCGGTAGTGGCCCAGGAACCCCGTCTCTGGGCTAACCCCATCTCTGGGCTTGGGGGCAGGAGGAAGCAGAAGGCTCTTGAGCTGGGGTGGCCACAGGGCCATGGCAGCGGCAGGCAGGGGACGGCTTCTCCCAGTGCCTGGGCTCACTGCTGTCCTGCCTCCAACCAGCTGTGTGACCTTGGCCAGGCACTGCCCTGCTGTGGGCCTCAGTTTCCCATCTGTCAAATGCACTCTACCTTCTCAGGGATGGCGGGAGGAGGAGCTGATGCCAGTGACTGCCTTTCTTGCTGACACTGGTGACTAAGCGGCTGTGACTGGTGTCTACTCCCTCAGCTAAAGACCAGGCCAAGGAGCTGGGCCAATTCCTGGACCCTTCAGTGAGCCAGGCCCTGGCCTCACACAGGTTCAAAATCAAGCTCCATTTCATGGATGAGTCTCCTCTTAGGCATCTCACAGTGACTGTCACCTCCTTTGCATACCTCCTGGGACAGGGAGCTCACTACCTCCTGGGTAACACAGTCCCTGCCCAGCTCATCCTGTAGCCGGGTGGGTCCTGGAATTGACTTAGCACAGCTGTGCCTGGAGGTCAAACACTTGTCTGCATCCTGCCTCATGTGTGAAGAGAACTGATGTCTTTAAAAAAAAAACAACCTGCCTTATTTCAATAACCTGGAAATGGAAACTCACCTTGTACTGAAGTTCCAGAAAGCACAGACAGGCTCCACCAGCTTCCTGGGGAAGGCCTAGGGTGGAAACAAGAACAGGGCAGGGGCGTGAGTGGGGTGGGGGGTGAAGAAGGGGCTGGAGGGAAGGCGACATGGGTGCGTGCCCCTTCTAGCATCATGTGCAGGACGGAAGAAATGGGACCAAGGACATGGGCATGGGCTGGGAGCCATTAACTACCACACAGCTGGGCATGGTGGCACACACCTGTAATCCCAGAACTTAGGAGGCTGAGGCAGGAGGATGGCCATGAGTTCAAGGCCAGCCTGGGCTATGTGGTGACGCTCTGTAGCCAACCAACTTTTTTGTAGTCAAAAAGCCAAACCAAACCAAACCAAACACTACCCCACTCTTCCCTGCATCTGGTGAGATGGACTTGGGGTCTCTGGCTACTGACACACAAAGATCGCCATGGTTCATTGTTCAGTAAAGAAAATTGCACACCGTGATGCACAGCTGAGCGTTAAGGTCCACGTAGCTGTGAACACACACACACACAAACACACACACACACACACACACACATGGTCTCTGAGCAAACACACACCTGATAGGTCTACATTTGGATGGAATATAATGAACGCATTAGCTATTTTGTAATTAAACAAGGACAACAAGGCGATCGATTTTATACCCTGTCACTAGCAATGAGGAGACATCAGGAGGCCCATGGTACGAGCCCCAGGCCGGGGAGCAGACAAAGCCTAAGCTTGGGACTTGGGTCATCGTCCTGACCAGGGAGAGCAACAGCAGTGGCACTTCCTGGTGTTTGCCAGTCACTTTCAGGCCCTGTAGTATAACTGATTGCCATAGCAACCGAGGAGAAAAGCGTAAGTTTGTATAACTTCAGGGGAGCACACAGAAGCACCGAGTGGGTGTAGCCTGCTGCAGATCGCATAGCTCCGAGCCGAGCCTGTGCCCTTCTTTGAAGGAACACTCCATGTTCCTTCTTCCACTTGTAACCACGACTCCAGGGAATGTATCCTTTCTCAGACTGGCTGAAGTATCCTATATATTCATTTGTTCATAATATATTCCCTTGCTGGATGTGACAGTACATGCCTGAAATCCCAGTATTCTGGAAGGCTGAGACAGGAGGATTGCAAGTTCAAGGCCAGCCTGGGTAACTTAGCAACTTAAAATAAAAAGGGCTGGGGATGTAGCTCAGTGCCAAGGTCCTGAGTTCAATCCCAGAACTGTAAACAAAACAAAACAAAACAAAACTCCTGGGTCTCAGGTACTATGTTAGGTGCCAGGACACAAACAAAACCATCCCTACAGTCTTAAAATGGATGATTACTGCGCCCCTGGTGGCCTTTCAAGGATGTAAGCTGGAACATAAATGTAGCTGTACACTCCAAAGTCACCAAACTTGTGTGCCCAGGCCTCCAAGCCAGGAAGTGGCCTCCAGACTAAGAATGGATTAGGAGTGAGGACTGTTGCAGGCTGGGTGGGGCTAATTGGCATAGACAACGCCCTGCAGGTTCCTGAAGGTCAGGTTCACTTCAGACCACTCCTGTGCGGGGCTGCACGTGCCAGGACAGAGCAGCAGGTGACAGTCTAGCAAAGGACACTGTCACTGAGTCAATGCAGAAGACACCAGCAGGGGAAGTGAAAAAGCACCATGCTCACGTGGCTCAGTGGGAAGAGCAAGGGTTTTAGTTCTGTGAAAGGAGGGACATGTTGGTAGTGGTCGTTTTGACCAAGATGGCGCCAAAGGCTAAGAAGGACGCTCCCGCCCCCAACAGAGCCAAAGCAAAGGCTGCGAAGGCCAAGAAGGCAGCGTTGAGAGGCGTCCACAGCTTCAAAGAAGATCCTCTGTCACCCCCTTCAGGAGGCCAAGGCACTGTGGTCTTGGAAGCAGCCCACATGTCCCTGGAAGAGTGGCCCCTGGAGGGACGTGTTGGCCTCACAACGAAGACCACAGACAGCAGCCCCATCGGGTTCATTGTGGACGTCAAGGCCAACGTGCTGTGATCACACAGGCTGAGCAGCAGCTCAGTGACGTGGATGAGGCCAAGGTCAAGCCCTGACCAGGCCTGAGGGACGGACGGACAGATGGAGGCGTGGATTTGACCATTCCTGATCGTGACACCCCGAATGCTGCCAAAAACCAAAGATCATCTAACCTGATTTCAGCTGGCTAATTCCAAATGCACACTTCATCATTAAAAAAGAGTGATATTTATAGTATTCTGTGCCCAGAAAAAGACTGGAGGGAAAGGTACCAAAATGTTCACAGTGCTTACCTCTGGGTAATAGGATTTTTGTCTTCTTTATCCCTTTCTGTATTTTCCAAATCTCCCACAATGAGTTATAAAATTTATTTTCTTTATAAAATATTTAAAACTATATTTTGAATGGGTAAATGAATCTCAAAGTGAGTCCTTCGAGGATGATTAGCAGGTACGCAGGGGAGCAGCTGGGTGGGAGGAGAACATCCCGTGCTCTACCGTGTCCATCCCCAAGCTTTTTGGCACCGCGGACTGGATTCATGGAAGACAATTTTTCCACGGACAGTGGGTGGCAGCAGTGGGGTGGTTTCAGGATTAGATTCTCACAAGGAACTCGGGTAACCCACATCCCTCGCATGTGCAGTTCACAGTGGGGTTTGCACTCCTGTGAGAATCTAATGCCACTGCTGATCTGACAGGAGGTGGAGCTCAGGTGGTGATGCAAGCAATGAGAGTGGGTGTAAATAAACAGGTGATGCTTCACTCGCTCACCTCCACTCACCTTCCGCTGTGCAGTCTGATTCCCAACAGGCCATGGTCCAGGACTAGTTGGGGTTGGGGGCCTCTGCTCGATAGCATAGTAGAGTAACTATGGTTGACAACAGTTATATTGCAAAGTAGTTAGTAGAAGGGTTTTGAATGTTCAAATGACAAATGATGGAGGTGATGAATATGTCACTTACCCCAATCTGATCATTGCACGCAGCACACATTGTACTAATATATGACACTGTACCTCATAAGTATGTTCAATGATTATATGCCCATTAAAATGTATTAAAAGTTAGTCCTTTTTTTTTCT
This sequence comes from Heterocephalus glaber, assembly GCF_000247695.1. Next base: position 10,639,181 of record NW_004624760.1, read on the forward strand.
TTTGGGACCAGGGATCGAACCCGGGACCTTGCACTTGCAAGGCAGGCGGCATACCCAAATAACTTATATCAATTAAAGACCTACAACTCACAACTTGAAGTCTTTCTGCCAAGAAAACGGTAGGCCTAGATGACTTCACTGAAGCCTACTGAACATTTGCAGAGGGGGAGAGAACATTTCCCAGCTTACTTCATGAGACCAGCATTAATCTGTTAGCAAAATCAGGGGGAGATTACAAGAAAACTACAGAACAGGTTATTCATGAACATAAGTGAAAAAGTTATTAACAAAATACTAGAAATTGGGCCCACCAATAGATAGAAGGATAATACACTATAAGCAAGTGTATTCTTACATATTAGCAATGAATGATTCAAAATCAAAAACAATACCATCTATAGTCATATCTAAAACTATGGAATACTTTGGGACACATCTCTCAATGCTGAGAAAAATTTAAGAAAACCTAATAAACAGGGGTATATAGCTTGATTGTGGATTAGAAGTCATTACTGAGACACCAGTTCTCCCAAACTGATGTCTAGGTTCAAAATCCAGGTGAGTTTTTCTGTTGATATTGACTAGATGATACTAAAATGTGTACGGGAATGAAAAAACCCAGCTTAGCCAAAGGAAATTTGAAAAAAAAGAAAAAAGAGCAAGGATAGAGATCAATGGAACAGAATAAAGAACCACGTATAGCACTACATATTTGTGGACAATTGATTTTCAGCAAAGGTGATGTGGTGATTCAATGGGGAAAGAATAATCTTTTCATCAAGTGGTGTAAGACTGGGTGTCTACATCGAGAAAAATGAACTTTGGTCCCTACCTTACACAACAGACAGAAATTAACTTGAAATACATCATAACTCAACATAAAAGCTATAATGATAAACTTTCCTGAGAATATCTGTGTGACCTTAGGGTTGGTAAAGCTTTTTGAGGATACAAAATCATGAGCCATGCAAGAAAAAAAAAAGAATAAATTGGACTTCATCACAATTTAAAACTTATCTTCTAAAGGCACTGTTAAGAAAGTGAAAAGGCCAACCATAGACTAAGAGAAATTATTCACAAAACATGTATCTGAAAAAGGGCTTGCAAGGACCTTCTGGGAAGATGGTGGAGTGGTGAACAGCAGGGAAACAGCCTCTCTGAAATTTGGTGTCCAGACACTGGAATATAGCAATGTGAGAAAGAGAGGAAGGAGGGAAGTGGGTCCCCAGGACCTAGAAAGAATCTGAATTGAGAATTGAAGCCTACGGGGAGAGCAGAGAGATAGACTTCAACAAAGAAGGAGGTGGCAAGTGGTGCTTTCTCTCTAATCCCTGACTCACTATGTGGGAAGGGTGACTTGAACTTGCAGACACACTGTGACTACTGGCAACCCCAGAGGCCTCCATGGAGAAATGCACTGGTGGAACGGAGCAGTGGATATAACAGACAGCAGTGGCTCGTGAGTTATTTGGGTTCAGACATCCCCCAGGAGAGGGTGATTTGCTGGTGGCCATCTTGGAGAGGGCCCAACTGAGCTCAGAACTCAGAGTAGCTACAGGCTGGCTCCATCAGTGTGAGGGAGAACTGAATTCAAACTAGCAGGAGGCACACAAGGTGTTGCAGGCTGAACAAAATGGGTTCCAGCCTCACAGCCAGAAAGCAGCCTGGGTTTCAGAACTAAAGGTGCAGGCTTGCTGGGATTATCCATTATCCTGCCATAAATCTACAGCTGGCTTGTTGGGATTAATCAACATGGATCTGGACTCTGTCTGTCTACTTTGTCTAACAGTGACAGCAGAGACATGCCTTAAAGTAGACTTTCCCCTCATATTTTCTTTTTTTGTTTCCTTTTCTTGATTATTTGCTCATTATTATTATTATTTTTTGTACTGGGGATCAAAGTTGAGACATTGTGCTTGTGAGGCAGGCACCGGAACAACTGAGCTAAATCCCCGGCCCTTGCTCTTGTTTTTATATAAGTGTGAATATTGTTTCTAGTGGGGTTTTTTGTTGTTGTTCTATTCTGTACTTGTTTTGATTTCTTCCCTCTTTCTTCTCCTGTCTTTTTCACCAGTTTCCCAAAGTTTGTAGAATCTTTGTTCTCCAGCCTTGCTTCTAAGCAGTTCCTCTTCTTCTATTTTTCTATTTTTTCCCCATAGCCTCTTTTAAATTTTCACTCTGAGGGTAAAATTGCCATACTGAGGGCATATTTACTATATACAAGTTTCTAGTTTGTTTTAGATTTTGTTATATAACCACAAATCTAGATCATACAATTAAAGGTGGCAAATTAATAGTTACCAGAGTTCATCATTTTCTAGGCTGTATTTGATGTTATCCTTGTTGCTGATTATACTACTTTAGCGAAGGTGACATAGTTGTTCTAATCAGTTGTATGTCCTGGTGTGCCAAGAGTGAGATTACCTAAGGGTAATAAACGATACTATAGGCTAGTGCCAAAGAACCAGGAGCTAGGCCAAATAGGCAGCAACTTCTCATCCCAAATAAATTGAAGAGGTACAATCTTGCAACAGACTCAACACCCAAAAGCCAGCAACACCTGGAAAACATCTTTGAGAAGTAGTCAAGACTACTAGATTTAATAACCAAATTCAATAGCATAGCTGGATACAAAGTGAACACTCAAAAATCAGCAGCATTCCTGTACACAAATACAAACTGAGAGAGAAATTAGGGGAACCCATACCTTTCACAATAGCATCCAAAAAAAGAACTACCTAGGAATCAATCTTACAAATAAAGTAAAAGACTTTTACATGGAAAACTACAGTACTCTGAAAAAGTTCGAAGAGGATATCAGAAAATGGAAAGGTAGGGGTGGGGATATAGCTCAGTGGTGCTGCCACCTGCCTCACAAGCGCAAGGTTCCAAGTACCAAAAAAAAAAAAGAAAAGAAAAGAAAATGGAAAGGTAGGAAGAACCAATATAGTAAAAATGGCCATACTTCCAAAATTATTATACTGATTTAATGCAATCCCAATCAAAATTCCAATAGCATATCTCACAGAATTAGAGAAAACAATCCTAAAATTCATTTGGAACCAGAGAGACATAGAATAGCAAAAGCAGTTCTGGGGTAAGGCATAGGGCATCACAATCCCTGACTTGAAATTATTCTACAAAGATACTGTGATAAAAATAGCATGGTAAAGCTTCTGCACTGCAAGAGAAACCACCAATAGAGCTAAGAGACAACCTACAATGTGGGAAAAAATTTTTAGCAGCTGTACCTCAGAAAAAGGACTACTATCTAGAATATATAAAGAACTGAAAAAAAATCAGACCCCACAAATTTAAAGACCCAATTAAAAAATGGGCATCTGAAATGAACAGATATTTCTCAGACAAAGAAGTAAAAGCAGCAAATAAATATATGAAAAAATGTTCAACATCACTGGTGATTTGAGAGATGCAGATGAAAACAACACTGAGATTCCACGTCACCCCAGAAAGAATGGCTGCTATCAAGAAATCAACCAATGGAACCGGGGATTTAGCTCAATGGTGCCCCCGCCTGCCTCGCAAGCACAAGGTCCTGAGTTCGATCCCGTATACCAAAAAAAAAAAAAAAAAAAGAAAGAAAGAAATCAACCAATAACAAATGCTGGTGGGGGTGTGGGGAGAAAGGAACCCTTCTCCATTGTTGGTGGGAGTGCAGACTGGTGCAACCACTGTGGAAATCAGTATGGAGATACCTCAAAGAACTAGGACTAGAGGTCCAATTTGACCCAGCTATTCCCCTGCTGGGTATCTTCCCAAAAGAATTAAAAGAATTATACCACAGATATATGCACACCCATGTTTACAGTGGCACAGTTTGTAATAGCTAAAGCTTGGAAACAGCCCAAGTGCCCATCAACTGGAAACTGGATAAAGAAGATGTGGTGTTTTTTTTTTATAAAATGGAGTACTATTCAGCCATAAAGATTGAGAAACTAGAGATACTTATAGCTAAATAGATGCATATTGAGGCCATACTCTTAAGTGAAATAAATAGGACACACATGTGTAAATACCGAACAGTTTTTCTGGTGTGAGAAACTGAAAGTGTAAATAAGGATTAAAATGAATAAATGATAATGTGAAATAGGAAGAAAAGGGACAAAGGGGTAGGGGAAGTGGGAGAGGAGGGGGGAAGGAAAAATTATGAGAAAAGAAAAAAATTGAAACAAAGTCTTTGTAAATAGGGAAGGGTGGAGGGGGGTGACAGGAGGACAGGGAATGGGGAAAAAATAAGAACTAAGATACATCATGTACAGGTACAAGTTCCCAATGATAAATGTAAATGTATTGTATACCTAAAATGTACCAATAAGAGAATTTAAGAAAAAAACCCAACAGCATGGTAATGGCAAATAAAAAACAGACCTGAGGCCTGGGGATTTAGCTCAGTGGTGCCGCCATCTGCCTCGCAAGCACAAAGTCCCAGGTTCGATCCCCAGTACAAAAAAAAAATGACCTGAGGATCAGTGGAACAGATTAGAAGATGCAGAAACAACCCCAAACATACCCAGCCACCTTATCTTTGACAAAGGAGCTGAACACCTTCACTGGAAGAAAGACAGCCTCTTTAATAAACGGTGCTGGAAAAATTGGCTTTCCACATACTGAAAATTAAAACTAGACCCACATCTTTCACCACGCACTAACCTAAAATCAAAATGGATCAAAGATCTAAATATTGACACAGCGCCGGGTATGGTGGTGCATGTCTGCAATTCTAGCACTTGGGAGGCTGAGGCAGGAGGATCGCCAAGAGTTTGAGGTCAGCCCGGGCTACATAGCAAGTTCAGGGCCAGCCTGAACTACAAAGGGACACCTTGCCTCAAAACGACAACAGCAACAACAAAAAATTAAAACAGAAACACTAAATCTGCTGGAAGAGATGGTAGGTAGAATGCTTGAAGACACAGTGTAGGCAAAGACTTTACGAATAAAACCCAGATCACACAGGAACTATCACAAAGAATCAACTGGGATCTCATCTTATTAAAAAGCTTTTGTGAGCAAAAGAAACCAACGGAGTGAAGAGACAACCCACAGTGTGGTAAAAAAATTTTGCTAGCTGTACCTCAGAAAAAGGACTACTATCTAGAATATATAAAGAACTCAAAAAAATCAGACCCCTCAAATTTAAAGACTCAATCCAAAAATGGGGATCTGAAATGAATAGACATTTCTCAGATGAAGAATTAGAAATAGTAAATAAATATATGAAAAAATGTTCAACATTTGAGAGATGCAAATTAAAACAACACTGAGATTCCATTTCACTCCAGAAAGAATGGCTGCTATCAAGAAATCAGCTGCTGGGCATGGATCTAAATATTGAAACAGAGCTGGGTATGGTGGGGCATGTCTGCAGTTCTAGCACTTGGGAGGCTGAGGCGGGAGGATCACTGTGAGTTTGAGGTTTGACTACATAGTAAGTTCAAGGCCAGCCTGAACTGCATAGTGAGGCCCTGTTTTCAAAATAAAAAAAATAATCAGCCAATAACAAATTCTAGAGGGGATGTGGGGGAAAAGGAACCCTTCTCCACTGTTGGTGGGAGTGTAGACTGGTGTACCACTGTGGAAGTCAGTGGGGAGATACCTCAAAAAACTAAAGCTAGAGGTTCCATTTGACCCAGCTATTCCCCTTCTTGATCTTCCTGAAAGGATTAAAAGCATCCTACCATACATAGTGATATATGCACACCCATGTTTATAGTGGCACAGTTCATAGCAGCTAAATCTTGGAAATAGCCCAAAGGCCCATCAACTCATGAATGGATAAAGAAGATGTGATTTGTGTGTGTGTGTGTGTGTGTGTGTGTGTGTGTGGTACTGGGGATTGAACTCAGGACCTTGTGGTTTCGAGGCAGGTGCAGTGCCACTGGGCTAAATCCCCAGCCCCAGAAGATGTGATTTTTTAAAACAATGGAATACTACTCTGCCTTAAAGAAGGATAAGCTTGAGACATTTCTAGCTCAATGGATGCACCTTAAGACCATACTCTTAAGTGAGATAAATCGGACACACATGTTTAAATACCATATTGTTTCTCTGGTATGAGAAACCAAAAGTGAAAATAGAACCAAAATGTGTAATAGATTTTGGAAGATGGGAGGAATAGATTCTAATGAGAGGGGAACAAGGGAGGGGGGAGGGGAAAAGGAAAGAAGGGACAAGAAAAAAGGAATAGAAGGAAAAAATGGAACACAAGCTTTTGTAAATAAGGAGGGGAAGATGGGTCGAAGAGGGGGAATGGGAAAAAAAGAAGCAAGATATATCATATACAGTACAAATTTCCTATGATGAAAGTTATCATTATGTATATCCAAAATGTACCAATAAAGGTTTTGCTTGATAAAAATGGGGCCTTGTGTCCAAAGTATATAAAGAATTCTTACAACTTGAAAATGGAACAAAAAATAATTGGGGAAAGGTTCGAATATACATTTAAGAAAAGAAGGTACATGCATGTCCCACAAGGGAATAAAAGATGCTCAAGCTCACTGGCCTTCAAGGAACTGCAACTTTCAGCCACAATGAGATGCCCATGCATAAGCAGCATAAAGAATGACACTGGGAAGACTGACAAGATGTCGCACAGGCATGGAGCAACTGGGACTCTCGTGTGCTGTGCTGGTGAAATGGGAATGGTGCATCCACCAAGAAAAACAGGCTGCCCTATCTTTTCAAGGTTAAAATGCACTTCTGATGTAACCCACCAGGTCCAATGCCAGGAATTTACCCAATAGAAAAAACCCATATGTCCACAGAATGGCTTGTATGTGAGTGCACATAGCAGATATATTAATAATAGCCCAAACTGAAAACAACTAAAATCTCCATTAACAGGTAAATGGAATAACAAATGATGGTAATCCACACAATGGAATACTACTCCACACTGAAAAAGAACAAACCACCAAAATGTGCAAACTGTGGATGATTCTCAAAAATGCCATCCACACAACAGAAGCCAGACCTCATTCACTCTGATTCTATTTATAATAAGCTCTAGAAAAGAGAGACACAATCTATAGTCAAAAGCAGAGCAGTGATTTCCTCATATGGATGCTGACTAGGGAAACGCACAAAGAACCCCTTAGGAAAGCCGAGATGTTCCAAACCTCGACTGGGGCAGTGGTACATGGGAATATACACTGGTTTAGACTTGTCAAATGCACACTTCATTACAGGTCTATGCAGCCGACCCCCTGTACCTTTGTGTTCTGCATTCATAGACTTAACCAACTGGAAGTGGAAAGTGTATATTTAATTGCTGTCCCGAAAGGGAGGCCTCTGGGTGTCACCTATAAGGGGCGTGACATGTCTTGGCACTCTTTCCATGTCAGTTTACAGAGACTCACCTCACTCGGCGCAGGACTTTGGCTGCCTCGTGGCACCATCAGGGCACCAGGGTAGATGGACAGGCGTGTTGTCCACACCCCAGGAAGCTGGAGGCAGGGAAGCCCCAATAGCTCCCCATGTTCAGCCAGCGCCCAGGGGCATCTGGTTTTATGAGTGCCACAGCCCTGGAATGAAACCCTTGCTCTTGCCACTTAAAACTGGGGGCAACGACATCGCGTCTCCTGAGGGCGACAGGGAGCGGGTGGTGGGAGAGTTAAATGCCTGCTGATTATTTGAGGCTCAGGGTTCCTGAGGGCACCGATATAAAGTAAGTGAGCGAGATGTCACTTCCCTTCCTGTTCCCTTAAGGACAGAGAGGGTTGCTGTAATAGTGTTTCCCTGATGTTTAGACCTTGGTTGTGAACGACACACACAGTATTGGGCATGGGAGGGGCACTGGTACTCAGGAGCCCCCAGTACCTGGGCCTGGTGCTGCAGGTGGAAGGTCACGGCAGTGCTGACTGGCCCGGCAGCGTCTCACACCTCGGAGGAGAGGATGGCTGAGCCCACCTGGGTGCTCAGGAACCTGCAGGGAGGACGGGGCATTTGAAGCGGCTGTGGGGGCACAGGCCCTGTGGTGCAGACAGTGCCTTCTGCACTCAAGCACAGCACTCAGGGCGCTGGGCCCCCTCCCTGTGCTGGTGGCCCTGTCCCCTCCAAGTCTCGGGACTGAAGCCAGGACCCTAGCGGAGTGAGCTGTGTCCCACCAGCCTCCCTCTCCGCCTGCCCAACATAGCGGCTGGGTCCCCCTCACCTCTGCAGCCTGCTCGCCTCCTCCTTCGGGCTGGCAGGGAGCTTGGGCTCCAGGCTGGGCGCCCCCAGGGTGCGCTGGAAGACACTAGATGAGAACCAGCTGTGGATGGCGGTGACTCCAGACAGGCCTGGCTGAGGGTGAGGGGGCCCCAAGACGTGGCCAGGTGACTGGGCAGGTGCTACCAGCTGGCTCTGAGGGGAGGGGTCTCCACTTCACAGGCAGGGAAACTGAGGCTCACCGCTTAGCCTCGACACTCCGACGTCCTCTGTCCTTTGTCCTATTCCCCATCCCTGCACAGCCTCAGGTGGGGCCTTCCTCTCCCATGCACTTCTGAGGAAAAATCTGTGGGTTAAATGAAGAGGCTAAGCGACACTACTGCAGGGCAGGTGCTTTTACCCTGGTCCTCACCCACCTTTCCCGAGGAGCTGCCGCACTTCCCCGGGGGGGATGTGGATGTGGCCAGGCCCCTCCGGGTGCCCGCCAGGCATCGTGAACATGTAGCCAGTGGTGCTGGCCTCCCTCAGGTGCAGGCTCCAAACCTGCAGGCCTGGAATGAAGCGGTTGGCAGCCGGGCCTTGGGCAGCGTGCCCTGGCCCTCTGCAGAGCACGATGTAGAAGCTGCAGCTGGCAGCTCCACAGGGTCACCTGCCCCTGTGTGGTCACAGGCCTGAGGCCACCATTCTTGCTCTGGGAGGCCCAGCCACTGGCCCAAGGGTGGGACCTGAGCACTAGTGAGCCACCAGAAGCCAGTGGGTGCCAGAGGACATGAATTTGTGCTTGAAGGCCACCATAGTTGGCCTCCACACTCAATCTCCAAACATTTCCTGAATATGCACTTGGCCGGGCCCTGAGCACAGTTGGCTCAGAAGCACCCCACGGCACTCAGGGAGTGTCAGGACGAGGGAGACAGTCCTGGTATATAATCACCACAAAGGCAACAAGAGGAATCTTCAGATGCTGGGCTGATGGGGCAGGGACAAACTATCAGGCCAGAGCTCAAACTGGGGACAGCTTCCTAGATAGGAGCAGATGTTCAAGCAGGGTTCTGAAGGATGAACAGGAGTTTGCTAGGAGATCAAGAGAGAAACAGCATTCTGGGTGGAAGACAAAGCACAGGCAAAGGGAGAAATAGCATGGAGGGTCTGTGGAAGTGCAGAGAGCTTCCCAAAGCCAGGCTGAGAGCTGAGCCCAGCTGTGGGTGGTGGGTGACAGCTCACCCACGTGGTGGTACTGGATGTGTATCTGAGGCCGCTCAGGGCTCAGCGTAGTTCTCAGCAGGGGTGCCAGGTGCTGCGTGGTCCTCACCAGGGCCATAGATCCGCCAACCACCTGGGAGGAAGGGACCCCCTCAGCACCACCGACACTCTGTAACGGCTGCCGGAGCCCCGCCCTGGGGACAGCAGATTCTCAATGCCCTGTGAGGTGACCACACTGCTCCAGACCCTGCAAGCCTCCTTGGGGGCTTGGGATCAAGTCCCGGGTCCCCAGACAGGCGCTGGAAGCCCTGCCTGGCCCAGCACTCCCTGTTCCATTCCCATCTCTCTCAAGCCCCCATTCCCAGTGACAGTGAAGGCTTTCTGGCACTCAGTGCCTGCCAGCCTGTCACCTGCCAATGGGAGCACATGCAGGTGGTGGGCCACACGTCCCCCAACTCTAACTCAATGCTAACCCCATAACAGGTGCCTGGATTTTAATTTTTTAAAAAGCCACATCGGGGGTGAGACTAGGGGAGCGAAGGGATGGCACACGCTAGCGGGACACCTGCTTATGCTCGGCAAGTCACCCAAGTCACCAGTAACTCCTCCCCATTGTGTCACCAAGACCAGTGTGACAGTCCCCCTTCTCCAGGCCAGAAAACTGATGTTCAGAGCCCAGCCTTTCCCAGCCTGCCATAGTGCCTGAGATCCCCAGTCAATTTGGCTTGCATGCTGCCTCTGATGGGAAGCTCACTTTCTGTCCTGGTGACAGGACCAGCCCGCCAGGCAATGCCATCTCCACCCCTACCCCCCAGGCCCGATTCTGTCCTGAGGTGACACAGTGCCACGTCTAAGCCTTCGGCCCCAGAGATCTGTGGCCCATGTCCACGGCTGAGGCCCCATGGACCGGGATGAGGACTCCAACGGCCTCTCCAGTGGATAGGGTCTTTCTCGTACTCAGGTGGGAAGCAGGTTCTTGGACATGGGAAGGCCCTTCCTAATTCATAGCTCTTAATCAGTCTTAACCACAGACACGGTTGTTTAGGTAGATTCAACTTAGAAACTAGACAAAAGAGGAGCTTCTTTCCTCCAAGGGATGGGGAGATAGAGAAATGGCTGCTGACTCACCCACAGCGACACAAGACAGGGGCCAAGCCAGGACCAGAGCCCAGAGCCCAGAGCCCAGGCCCCTGGCCAGCCCTGCCACCTCACCTTGCTGATGGACAGCCATGCACCAGCCAACTGCTCCTCCAGGGCCAGGCTGGTCACAGACATGATGCCCCGGCCCAGCTGCTCCCAGGGCCCCACCAAGGGTTCTGGCTGCCCCGCCCCTAGGGCTGAAGCCCTCTTCAGGAAGTGCAAAACAGCCAGCAGCACTTCGGGCCCCAGGCAAGGCTCCTGTACCAGCACTCTCTCCAGGACACTCAAGAAGCTGCAGGCCTTGTTCAGGGATAGCGGCCTGGGGGTTTTGGAGAGGGGGTCTGGCAGGAGCTGTGGGTAAAGGAGCCATTGTCTGGCTGGAGCCACTTGGGCTCTGCCAGGGTCTCCTTGGTGGGTGCAGGTGACACTTGCCACAAGCTCTTAGTTCTCAAGGGCTCCTAAATAGGGAAGATGAACAGCCTCAGTTGCTGCGGATGCATCGGGCGGGTGTCCCCTTTTGGGGGAGGAAACTGAGGTACACTGAGGTGACCCTAGTGGCCCCAGACCCTACAGTCTCCTGGGAGGGGCTCACCACAGTGTCGTTGGCCAACTCATTGACTTGGCTGATAACATCTTGGCCGGGCCAGGACTGGACATCCTGCAGCTGCTGATAGGTCTCTGTAAAGGGGTAGATGCCAGCCTGCTCAGCGACCCCATCCCCATTATGTGATGCCCAGGGCAAGAAACCCACATCCACAGCTGGAGCCTTGTACACAGTGTGCTAGACAGAGAAATTGAGGCACCAGCAGCAAAACCACTTGGCCAAGGTCGCTGTGCTGGGATCTAGGCCCAGGTCTGTGTGGCTCCACTGCCCTGTGGCCTAGATCCTGCGTAGGCCCTGTAGCTCGAAGCTGTTGAATCCCCTGACTCTGCCAACAGCTGGTTGCTCAGCTCGATGCGTCCCCCTCAGCAGAGCCTAGGGCACAGGCCCCGCGCACCTTTCCCGTAGCAGCAGAGGAAGCGCCGCCGCTGCAGGCAGAACTCAGAGCTCCTCGCTGCCCTGCCCTGGCTGCTGTTGCCGGGACCAGGGTTCCACGCGGGGCACTCCTCTGAGAGAACTGGCAGGACAGGGGACGGGTCAAGGCCGCACAAGGCTCCCGAGCTGTCATGTGACCCACCCACCTTGGGGGCCCGGAAGGTGCGGGTACACCTTTGGCCAGCGCCAACTCAGTGCCAGGCTACTACGGAAGGGCGAGGCCAGAGTTGGGTCCCGCGGGACGGCAAAGGGGTGCGCCGAGTTAGGCTTCCTGAAGGGAAGATACCTGGAGCCAGAGGGTGAGGCCTGAGCGCGCCCGCCAGGGGAGGGGCGGGGCCTGGCGGGCAGGGCGCCTACCCGGGCAAAGAAGGAGCACGCGCACTGTGGGCAGCAGTGAGGGCGTGACGTCCAGGGCGCCCGGGTCCCAGCGGAAGAGCAAGTAGCCTGGGGGCGGCGCGCGGCCTCGTGACCGGACCAGCTGCGCGGGGCTCAGCGCTCTGGCCCACAGGTGGAAGTCAATGAGTTTGCCGCTAAAAGCGTCTGGAGCTGAGAAGCCGCCTCCCGGGGTGCCCTGATCTTGGCCCAGGACTAAGATGCCACCGGGCGGCACCGGGTGGCCCGTGCCCAGTCCCCGCGCCCCTGCGCGCCTCTGCCCGTCGGCGAACAGCGCCCAGCGCCCGCCGCGCTGCTCCCACGTGGCGCACACGTGGTGCCGGCGACCGTCGGCCCGGGAGGCGACCAGGAAGGGCGCGTGGTGGCCGCGCACCACGAGGGCAGCCCGCACGGCGCCCCCGGGCTCCGCAAAGTCGCGGAGCTGCAGCGCGTTGGGCAGACCGGGAGCAGCGAGGGAGAAGAGCGCGGCGGCGTCGGGAGAAGCCCCGTCCCACTGCACGCTCCGCTCGCCAAACACTAGGACAGCGGTGGTGTGTGCGCCTGCGGGGACACGCGGGCCGGGGCCTCAGTTTCCCTAGCGGCGCATGACCCTCCCCTCTCAGCTTCTGAATGCAATTTGACGCATCTGCGAGGCCCCTCCTGGGATTTGGGGTGCCTCCTGCCCCCGGAAAAGAAGAAGCGAAGGTCCTAGGTTCCCTGCCCCAAAGGTCAAGCCGTATTTCCAGTCTAGGCAAGGGAACCTGGAGGTACAGTGAGGTGTTACTTTGGGCGCTTACCACGACTATTGTCACCGTGGGCTTCCATCTCTGAAGGACCCCTGAGCCCCTGCCTCACACCAGGCCCTCACTCACGCCTCCGAGGGGGTCTCTGCAGAAAGGCTTCTCTTTGGCCCACCCAGACGGAGTCTCGAAGCTGTGGAGCAAGAACTTCATCGGGAGGCCCCAGGGCCAGGTGGCCAAAGCGCTGTTCGCAGGACTCTTGGGCTTGCCACCAGCTGAGCCGCTGACCTGGGAACTTACAAATCCTGTCCATGGTCTCCACCACCTCGCCTGGGGCCACCAGGTCTGGAGGGCATAGGAGAGGGCCTGGGAGCGCATCTTGTGGGCCTTCAACCTCTGCAGTGGGCAGGGCCAACCAAGGACATAGTGCTGGGACCCTTTTGGCCCTGGACGGACTTGGCCCCTTGCTATGTTCTGTGATCTGGTCAGACCTACTCCCTTGGCAGAGCCTTTCCAGACCTGTGCCACAGGAATGAGGTGGACACGAGTGGAGCTTTCCATCCAGGGCCTCCCATGGTGGGGTCTGAGCTTAATCTCGTTTCTTCTCTTCCTTGGCTTTGGAGGAGGGGGGATCTTCATACCAACCTGCGGCCCCAGGGTTCCTTGATTCAGTTGGGAAGTCGGAGGAGGTGCCAGAGAGACTTTGGATCTGAGAGAAGAACACAGGTGGGCCTTGGCCAGGTGTCCCCTCCCCTGTGCAATCACTGAATGCCTACTGTGTGCTCCGGGGGCTGCGGTGGAAGCTGCAGGCTTTGGGATCGGTGTGATCTTGGGCAGGTCACTCCTCTGCCCTGAGCGATTCAGCCTTGTGAAAAATAAAGCTGGTGAATGAGGGTTAGCACCTCACAGGTGCTTTTACTCTATTTCTATGCCCAGGCTCATCTTTCATAACCTTTGCAGTGGCCTCATGATGTAGGGTGGCCACTTGGAACCCTAGCATCTTTGAGTCCCCTTATAGTCCCGCAAATCTCTTTTCCAAAGCTCAGGTACCAGGAGGTAGAGGAGGCAGTAGCACCAGCGGGCCATTCTGGATATCTGGATCCAGCAGGGGCAGTGGAGGGACGGCAGGGTCACAGGCCTGGCCTGTGTGGGCTGAGAAAGAAAAGTAAAGGAAAGTAGCTCAGCATCCTGCCTGGCTACCCCCTCTGACTCCGGCAGGGTCACGGCGCCCTTTATTTTGGTCCCAGATCTCACTGGGCTGGGAGCCAACCAGGGATTGGAGCCCTGGAAAGTGTGGCCACCCGCAGAGGATGACATTTGCTTGCACAAGGGGATGGTCTCTGGGAGCCCCTTCAAGACTGAAGCTGGGAAACAGTCTCCCCGGTGAGCAGTGAGGGTGGGAAGCAGCACAGGTGATGGGTAGAGGTGGGGCTCCCGTGGCGTCCAAGGCTCTGCCTCATCTGTCCCATTGTTCCCCATTTGGCCACCTGTTCACCTGCTCCTCAAACTGCAGCCTTTTCCACAATCCCTAGGTATCATCGGTTCTCCAGATCTCTGTCCTCCACACCGGGGATTGAACCCAGGACCTCTGCACTGTTATCTCTCCAGCTGTTTTCATTTTTTATTTTTAAAATTTTGAAAGTGGGTCTTGCTAAGTTACTCAGGCTGGTTACTAAGTACTCAAACTTGAGAACCTCCTGCCTCAGTCTTCCAGAGGGCTGGGATTTCTTCTCCAGATCTTTGGCACGCTGTCCCCCATCCCGCAGTGGTCTCTTCCCTTAGCGACACCTCCACCAAGGCTGGTTCTCTATTTCTCAGACCACTCAGCCTTGGTGATAGGTCTCCCGCAGCTGGGCACTGTACTGAGTTGGGGTTACCCTAATCATAGTTGAACTGGGGCTCACTCCTGGCAATTCGGGGGGCTTTGCAGGTGGGGCAGAGCCTTCTGGAGCCATCGCCAATGACAGTTCATGCCCTTTCTTCCCAAGAGGTTCACCTTTTTTGGACTCTGAAAAGGACCAATGTATTATTACTTTTCCCCCTTTAAACAGCATCTGAGTTCTCCAGCCTCCACCCTCAGCGCAAGAGGGTAAGGAATTAATTTGGGAGTTTAGTCCGGGCTGACTCAGTGCCTAGCATGCACTGGGCACGTAGTGGGAGGCCCGTAGATGCCCACCCCTTGTTCACGCTTGCAGGTGTTTTTTCCTGAGGGCTCAAGCCCTTTGGCGCCCCTCCTTGGTCGCCAAGCCCTCGCTAACGCCGGGGAGTAATGAATCTCTCCTAAGCAGATGGGCCTGCGACACGTACCTACTCTCCCGGCTGGTCCCTCCCATGTTCCCATCCCCAGGTCCTCACCCGCGTCGCCGGAGGGTCAGTCCAGTCTGCCTGCTGGATGTCCCAGCTGCTCGCCGCTTTGCAGCCTCCCGGGGCGGGGCTGGGGCGGGGCCCGGGGCCCCGCCTACTGCCCGAGCCCCGCCCCCTGGGTGGATGGGAGGGGCCCTTCAGTGCCAGGACGGGGCCTGTTGTCACTTCCTACCCACAACACGCAGGTAAAGTCACCCGATTGGAAAATCGAAGACCTGGGAGACTCGGACCCAAAATAAACTTGTGGTGTCGGAGGAGCCAGGAGGAGCCACAGGCCCCACCACTTCACCTTCAGCGTTGCCACAGCGAGGGAGGTCTTACACCCACTTCCACAGGGACGGAGGGCTGTTGCCCCAAGGTAGACGGCTGGCGCAGCGCCTGGCCTTGAAATCCTGTCTCTGAGTCTTTATCCAGGCCAGAGAGTAAGGCAGGTGCCAGCATGGTGGTGCATGCCTGTAATCCCAGCTGCTCTGAGGCTGAGGCAGGAAGATCAAATTTTGAGCCTAGCCTGGGCAACTTAGTGAGACCCTGTGTCAAAAGAAAAAATAAAAAGGGGTGGGAATATAGCTCAGTGTAAAGATCCTAGGTTTAATCCCCAGTACTGGGGGTGGGGGGGGGAAGAAAGAAAAGGAGTGAGGGATGGAAGAGAGCCCAGGGGAAGGATGCAGAGAAAACTGGAGGGACTAGGGGATGCAGAGGGGACGTCCCCTCATGGGAAGGGGCCACAGAAACTGGGGTAACCTAGCTGGCCTCAGGAATAGATTCCTGGTTGGCCTGGGGCCAAGGCTTTGGGGTCACAGGGCCCCAAGTTCATGTTGACGCTGATCTGAGACACACTACCTAATTTCTCTGAGCCTCAGTTTCCCCATCTGTAACGTGTGGATGATAAACGTGAGCACATGAGGCATGGGCTTGCTGTGAGATCAAGATGACTCTGACTGAAAAGGTATAAAGCCTCAGGCTGTGTATGGTGCAAGCACAGGGCCCAGTCAGCATCCTGGTCAAAACTTACCCTTGTAAGAATGAATACTTGCTGGCAACACAAGTGTTTACTTTTCTTTCTATTGTGGTAACATACACAGAACAGTAAATTTACCATCTTATGAAGGTTTTTTTTTTTTAATCGTTTATTTCTAAAAGAAGAACCAAGATGAATGATATATTAATGCTCTGTGTGCTATTTTTCCCCCCAGCTTTTCTCTGAGTTTGAGAATTTTCAAAATAAAAATGAAGGGATAAGAGGTCACTATTTGTGGCAGAGCCCTGAGCATTTCCCAGCTTCCTGGGCCAGCAGAGTGAATGCAGGACTTGCCTCTCCTGAGTTTGTGACTAAAGTGTTAGTCAGCTTTCTGTCACTGTGACCAAACACAAAGGAAAACAACTTAAAGGAAAGGTTGATTTTGGCTCCTGGTCTCAGAGGTTCCAGTCCATGGTCCCTTGGCTGCATTGTTCCTGGTGAGGCAGAAGCGTCCCAGAGGGAAGGTGGAGCAAAGTAGCTCGCCTCATGGCGCACAGGAAGGAAGTCATCACCAGACATGGCCCCTTGACCTTGGACCTCCAGAACCATAAGCCAAAGTAAACCTTTCTTCTTTATAAAGTAGCCTACCTTTAGTAACACAAGACAGATAAATACACCACCCTGTACCATCTTGTTCAAGGCAGATCTTGACGGCCCATTTTACATATGTACAAACTGAACCCAGAGAGCAGACAGGACCCCCCCCAAGGCACCTGGCAAAGAAGTGGGGGCTCCAGGTCTCCCTCCTAAGTGTGCCCTTTCTCTCAGTGGTGGGAGTGGGGTTCACTCAACCCTGTTGTGTGATGTCCTTTGTGTGCCCTCTCTGCCTTGCCCTTCCTGCCCTGTCCCAAAGCCCTCCCTGCAGCCTGGGTAACAGCCTTTCAATTCTTGACCTCCAGCCCAGCCCCTCTGTTCCCCAGGGGCTGTATTTCCCAGAGTCCTCCTGGAGATGGCCGAGTACTGTAGTGGGCGGAGGGGTCCTTGAATGCCAACTTGCGGGCCCTCCTGGGCAGTCGGGGCCTAATCTCTCCTCCGCACAGCCCAGGCAGGCATTGTCTGGCTGCTGGGCAGCGGCCATCCATCGGCTTTATGGGTGGCAGCTCTGACAGGTCCCTTGTCTCCGTGGACGGGGCCTGGAGGCTGAGGGTGACTGATAGCCATCGGGGACCTCAGGTTCATTGTCCAGCTAGTGGGGTGGGGAGCGGTGTGGGCATCCAGGCCCCTGGGAGCCTTGAGGTGACCTGAGGACATGCTGGTCCTCATCCCTGGCCCTGGCTCAGCCCCTCAGCCAAACTTCTAGTTCAGAGCCAGACATCTTGGAAGGGAGAGCTGGCAACTGGGATGTTGTCATCTTGGGCTCCCCCTGCAGTGGAGCCTTGGCCAACAGTCTCTCTATTCCATTTCTCCCACAGAGGGTGAATCCCCTCTTCCTCTGTGGATATAAAGGAGCTGGGCATGATGGCGCAGGCCTGTAATCCTAGCACTTGGGAGGCTGAGGCAGGAGGATCACTGTAAATTCAAGGCCAGCCTGAACTACATAGCAAGATTGGAAGCAGAGTTTCTCTCCTCTCCCACACCCTGCCCCAGGGCCCAGAGTGTCTAGGATGGGCCCAAAGCCAGCCTAGCCTCCTCTCTTGCCTGCCAGAATGGTTCACCCCACACAGCACTGAGTGAGCACTCATGGGTTTCCTTCCAATCCTGTCCCTCCCCTGCTCAAAACCCTTCTGTGGCTCCCTTGTGCCTCTGGGACAAAGTCTCACCTTCCTTTGGTTGTGAGCATGAGCAGGATCCAGCCCTGCCTCTCTCCTCCCTCACTGGGCCTTTCCTTCCTACACTGGCCAGAATGACCGCCTTCCTGTCCTCCTCTCTGGGCCTTTGCACATGCTGTCTCTCTGCTCGGGAATAGGCTGGGCCTACACACAGACACACACACACACACACACACACACACACACACACACACACACGTCAGGTCTCTGTTCAGACCTTCTAGGACGCTGGCCCTGCCTCCCTGCACTGAACTCGTTCAGGAGCTTCTGGTCCCTACAAACCCCAGGGAATTGTCTGCCTGCCCACACCCGCTCCAGCACCCAGGCCAGGCTTGACAGAGCGGGCATTTGTGTTTGTTGATGGACTGAAGAATCGGTCCCGCAGAGCTGGGCATGTCCAGGCAGATGCCTGTAACTCTAAGGTCTGAATGTGTATGATTTGGGAGCTTTGGGGGGCAGGCAGTAGGACCAGGACTCTGCCCATGGGCCCCGAATCCTGACATAGTCACTGCTGCCTGAGGCTGCCAGAGGCCAAAACAACTGTAGTGCTCAGTGCCAACTTGGTCAGTGGGGAAAACCCCTCTCACCCGCCTGTCCCCACCTGTCACCAGGGCCTCTCTGGAAGCTGCAGGCAGCTGATGCAGTGACTTGAGCTGGGAGTCAGAACCCATCCCTGTCCTACCTGAATTCCTGGCCCCTCTCTGCCACCAACTGGCACAGCGACCTGAAAAAAGTCTCAACCTATTTGTGACATCCCCAGTGCAGAGCCTGGTACACAGCAAAGACTCAATAAATACCTATTTGTGTTCAAAAGAAACCAACAACCAGGCTGGATATGGTGGCACACACCTGTAATCCCAGCACTTTGGAGGCTGAGGCAGGAGGATCACCATGAGTTTGAGGCCAGCCTGTGGTACCTAGTGAGTTCAAGGCCAGCCTGGAATACACAATGAGACCCTGACTCAAAGAACAGACAAAACAAATATTACAAAACCTGGTGCTGGCATGGGTGTGGTGAAATCAGTAAACTCAGGTGTGGTCACACAGTGTCAAATAGCCCAGTCCTCTTAGAAATCAATAGAAAAACATATGAAGAGCAACAAAGACATTAAAATCCTTGGCTAAAGTAATTCTATACTCTGGTAAATGCCCTGTGTATAAAGATCATTAGTCATACATTATTGTATAAAATTGGAAAATGGAAGCTATGTAAATGTCTCACAAATACATCAAGACTTACCCACTTGAAGAAATACTAAGTCATTAAAATGAGATAAGTAAAACAACACAGTAAGGAAACTGCAAATGAAAACAAAAAAAGAAAAAAATAGGAAGCAAAAATTCTATGGGTTGTAATGTCAAATAAGTGCAACTTAATGTGAAGTGTGGCATATTGTGTCAGGGACTGAACTGGCCTTTGTTCCCACCACCCTTCTCCTTTGTCCCCAGAAAATACTTGTTTTCTCTGCCTCTCCTGCAGCTGTGGGCAGTCAGTCATGTTACCACTGAAATGTAAACCAAAGTGATTTAGGGAAATGCTTTGCTTTCATGATAAAAAGATCATCATAGCTTTCACCAAACTCTTCTATCTACCCTGAATGGAGGTGAAAGGAGTGGTGCTGCAGTGGCCTTCTTGTGACCATGAGACAGAAGTATATCAAAGAGAGGCAACCTCTCAAGGCTAGTAGAGCAGCAAGATTGAGAGACTGGGTCCGTGACATCGCTGACACTCCCCAACTGGGGGCCACCTACCAGAGTGATCTTTTAGGTACGTGAGGAAAACAATCCCCCATTATCGAAAGCACTGTTGTAGTTACTTGCAGCAGGGAGCATCCCTAATGGACACGTGGACAAAGCCTCAGAAGCCAGGGGACAGTGGACAAACTTTGGAATCAAGCAAACTGGGGTTCAAATTTCATTTTTCCTTCTGTATCATCATGGGATTTTAGGCGAGCCACTGCTCCTCTATATCTCTCTTCCTCTAGCTTTAAAATGAAGCAAATAACGCCCCCCCCCCCACACTCCCAGAGGTTTTCAAGGGTAGGAAAGGACAGATTTAAAAGTGCTTTGTTCCCAGTTAAGAGTGATATTAGCTGGGTGTCATGGTGCACTCGAGAGGCTGAGGCAGGAGAATCGTCACAAGTTTGAGGCCCGCCTGGGCTACATAGTGAGACCCTGTCTTGAAATAAAACAAACACATGAGGGCTGGGGATTTAGCTCAGTGGTTTCACCGCCTGCTGCACAAGCGCAAGGACCTGAGTTCGATCCCCGGTACCAAAAAAAAAAAAAAAAAAGCATAGAACACATGAAAGGAAGGAAAGAAGGGAGGGGGAGAGGATCTGTTGGGTTGGAGGGGGAAGTGTCCGTGGTTTTCTCCTCTAGGTCCCCCAGGCCCTGGGGCTGGGTGGCATGGCTGATGGGGCCTGGCCTGGCGGTAGGTGGAGCTCGAGGCCCACGAAGCTCAGCTGATGACGGCTCACCTGGGTCCGGCAGGCAGCAGGCGCTGGGGAGGCCAGCTCGGCAGCAGGCTGTGACTGGAGGTAAAAATAATCAGGGAAGGACAGCTGCTTCCCTGTCAGCAACCAAGAGGGAAATAAAGCTCACGTCCCCTCCAGCGAAAACCTGCTCTCCGGGTCCCCTGACTCCTGCCACCAACTGCTCAACATCCGCGTGCCAATCCAATTTGAATGCCTGCCGACCCCGAGAGAGGGCTTATTTTAACTTCATCAAGTGCAGAGAAAACATCCAGGCTGGAGGAGCCGGGAGGGGGTGCCAGCCGGGATCCCTGCTTCTGTCCCTCCAGTGGCTGACTTGGGTCCCCTCCTGCTGGGGGTTCCCTGATTTGGGACAGAGTCCTTCCCAAGTCCCCACTCATCCCTCAGCCCACATCCCGAGCCTGTGACGGGCTCTGGTGACCCCTGTGACGCGTCTCGGCGACCTCTGCCCACGCCACCTTTGCCCAGTTCCTCTGCTTGGTGGATGCCCAGAAATTGCAGAGACCTTAGTCATTTGTTCTGCAAGGCAGCTTGGGCTCCTGATGGCACCCTGTCCCCTCAGGCAGATGGGCTCGCTTTGTCCAGGCCTCTTGGGACCAGTCACATCCGGCTGCCCCCCAGTCTTCCCTGCTTCTTCTCTTGTCCCCACGCGACGCCCTAAACCCCTACTTTCCACTCGGCCCTGTGCTAGGTGCGTGGGACAATGTGAATCCCAGCAGGTCCCCTTCGTAAGCACCACCCGCGGGCACAGCATTACAGTGACCATAAGCAATTCCTGGGGTGTGGGGCCTCGCAGTGACAGCGTTGCCCCAAAACAGTGGCTCTCAACGACCAGAAGAATCATGTTTGCACTGGGTTTGGCTTTTTCATGGAAGGGACAGTGAGTGTCCGGGCAGTCTGAAGTGGGGGACAGAGGACACTATGATGGCCTGCTGTGCCCGTGTGGGGAGCTGGCAGGGCTGTAGGATGAGGGCCCAGGCAGAGCAGGGCTGGCTGCTCCCTGCCAGTGGCCCCTCCCCATGCCATGGGAACCATGCAGGGTGAGGGGCTGGGCCGGGTGGAGGTTGTCTGCTCTGGGTGTGGAAAACCTCAAAGTTTAATTGCTTCCTGGGCCACATTGGAATGTCCTGCTGTGGAAGAGTGCGATCCTGGCTGGGTGTAGTGGGCACTGCTGATGGAAGACCTTTGTGGGGGTGAGAAGAGGAGAGAACTCTGCAGGGGGCTGGCAGGGGAGAGAAGACCTGAGGCAGGAACCAGGCAGTTGGGTAGCAGCCTGGAGAGGCCTAGTGATCTGCCCAGGGCTGCACAGCACAGCACGAGCACAGGGGCAGCTATGACCCCAGGTCCAGCTCTGACCTGCGCTCTTCACTTATGGCTAGCTGGTACCCGTGGCTTAAGATGTGTTACGGGGGTCAACCACAGACCCTCCATAGCTTTGACCCCTTGAGCCACGTGCTGTGGTCTCCAGGTGGAAGATGCCAGAGGCATCCCAACAGATCCTCCTTGGTCCTGGCCCCTGAGACCTGGCTGCCTTCACGCCCATGTGTCTGGCCCTGCTTTTTCAAGGAGATTCTCCTTCCCATCAACTAGGGATTCCCTGGGGCTGCTTCTCCTCCTTTAGGCCCCCATTAACCCAGAATTCACCAGAGTGGCCCACATCTAGTCTGGTGTGACCCCAGCTTTGTCATTCAGAGCTCTGCCTGGGGTGCCTTGTTGTTGGGTAAGAACAGCAGGCGTCCTGGCTCTAGAGTTTCTGAGCTGGAAAGCTGTGAAGCTGGAGCTGCTTGTGGCCACATATCCAAGCAAAAGTGACTTAAACATGTACAGTTTTGCTCATGTGTACAGTTTTGCAGATGGTGGCCAGTCCAAGGCCCATACGGTATTCAGCCTCATTTTATAGCCCCACATGGCTACCCAAGCTCCAGCCATTGCATCCATATTTTAGGCATCAGCAAAGAGAAGAGAGGGGCGAGTAAA
The DNA here is from genome assembly GCF_000247695.1 of Heterocephalus glaber. The sequence continues at coordinate 10,661,461 of NW_004624760.1, forward strand.
ATAGAAACTTCTTCCAGCTGAGTCATCACCTTTTAGGCAACCTTCCCAGAAGGACTACAGAATACCTTGGCTTATGTAGTTTGAGGAATGTCATTTATTAATGGGGCATTTTAAAACTGTGGGGGCAGGGTGGGCAGGCTGAACCAAGTGACTCGCTCTTCCTCCCATCATCCCCTGCTGCAGGGGTTTGGCTCACATGGTGCCTATACCACCTAGGAACACCTGGGTAGTGGGGTGAAAACTGAAGAAGCCAAAAAACAGACGGGGGCGAGGTTGGGACCCAGAGAACAATGCTCACATTGTTGGGGGGGTGGCTGTGGGCATGAGCCAAGGGGGCTGAGACCCTAGAGCGGGTGATTTCCAGGGAGAGCCTGGCAGCGTCAGGGCACGGGGCCTGGGCGACGCCCTGCAGTTGGACACTGGGGTGGGTGCCATCCCCTTCCTGCTCTGGGGCAGTGGCTGAGGTCCCTGTGGGGAATGGAGATCCCCTTCCACATTAGGAGGGTTGACTTGCCCCCATTTGCCACCACTGCCACTGATGGGCTGGGTCACACAAAGGATTTCAACCACACTGACCACCAACAGTCACAGCACAGTCCCTGAGTCACCCACTGGCCACAGTCTGCTGGTGGCCAGGTCACATGGTTTCTGGAGGCCCCAAGGGACCTGCTTGGAAGTCCAGTCAGGGGGCCAGCCAGCTTCTGTGCGCGGGGTTTGGTGACAGGTTTCCCTCTCTCTACTGGCTGTCAGTCCTCAGGGGTGATTTGTCCTCCTGGGGCCTTCTGCCCCCCAGGCTGGTCCCACTCTGTTTCCATGATCCAACTTCCCTTTCCACCACATTTCTTTATCTTCCTCTTTCGTCTGTCTTTTCTGTCACTTAATTTTTTGATACTGGAGATTGAACCCAGGGCCTTTACAGGGATCTACATCCCCAGTCCTGCTACTTTTTCTGCTTCTTTTTCCTCTTTTTTTCTGTCTTAAGGGGCTTGTGTGGTGACCTGGAGCCTACCTGGATAATCCAGATTAATCTAATTTTAAATCAGGCCTGGTATCACCTGGCTTTAATCCAGCACTCTGAGAGGCTGAAGCAGGAGGATGGAAAGTTCAAGCCCAGCCTGGGCAACTTGGTGACTGGGCAAGACCCTGGGTCAAAATGTGAAAAGAAGGCCTGGGGATGTAGCCTAGTGTGAAGGGTTCAATTCACAGTACTGCAAACAACAAACAAATAAACAACACAGAGCCCCAAGAATTTAGTGACCTCAATTACATCTGCAAAGTTTAATGGGTCACCTTTACTGCATAAATTAGTGAGGGTTTCCTAGGGAATAGAACAGGGTGTGTGTGTGTGTAGACAGAGAGATGGGGGGATAGATAGATTGAGCTTTATTTTAGGAAATTGCCTCTCATGATTGTAAAGACCTGGTAAATCCAGAATCTGCAAGGTGAGCCAGGAGGTTGGAAACCCAGGGAAAAGCCGATGTTCAAGTCCAAAGTCTTGACTAGTCTGTGGGCAAAGTTGCTTATGCTTGGGGCAGGTAAAATTTTTTTCTCTTAATTCCTTCAACTGATTGAAGGAGGCCCACCATGCAATAGGGATAATCTGCTTTACCCAAGGTCTACTGACTTAAATGTTAACTTTATCCAAAAAACACCTTCACAGAAACTTCCAGAATAGTATTTGACCAACTACCTGGGCACTGTATGGCCCAGCTGAGTCGAAACATAAAATTAACCAACTCTTGGAAATACCTCATATCTTAGTTACTTTTCTCATTGCTGAGAAAAAGTTCCCAACATCCACAAGATAAAGGAGGAAAGGTTTATTTCAACTCACAATTTGTAGAGGTTTCAGTCCATAGGCAGTTGGCTTCAAGGCAGGGTGGCATGACAGAGGAGAAACAGTCCATGGCAGGGCAGGCAAAATGCAGCAGAAGCAGCAAGCCTGCCTTCTTTCTGTCTGTCCCTTTATATTTCATCCAGGCTGCAAGGGTATTGATTGGTGCCACCCACACCCAGGGTGGGCCTTCCATTATCCACACCCTTAATCCAAATTCACACACCCAAATCCAGCCACCTTTGAAACTCCCCACCCAGGAGCACATGAGGCTTTGGGGGCATATCTAGATACCAGCCATAACACCCAGGTTAGTGTTTGGTTGAATAACCCTGCAATGGGAAGTTGGGGGCACATTCAAAATTCTGAGCACCTCAGGTGGGCATATAACCCAGGCTTCCCCAATCAGGGGATTCCCTGGCCCTGGCCAAGGACATTCATTCCAGGATGGGCTTGTGACCCCCCAGGGTCATTGGGTCTTCTCCTAAAATTGCAGGGAAAGACATATCCTTCTGACTGGGGTAGCCAAGCCGGAAGATTGGTGGCCGTCTCTGCCACAATTTAGGGAAAAGCCAAGCAGGAGAAAGCAAAATGGAGAGGGAGAAGGAATTTCAGAGACTGTTCTTTGAGTCCCCAAGTCTAGACATCTCTCAAAACAACATTTTGATCAATTTCACTAAAAACTAGTTCTCCAATCTGGGCATGGTGCTGCACACCAGTAATCCTAGCACTCAGGAGGCCAAGGCAGGAGGGTCAGTATAAGTCCAGCCTGCACTACATAGCGAGACTCTGTTTCAACAAACAAACAAATCAATTTTCCAAAAGCTAGTTCACAAAAAAACAGTGAACAAATGATCATTCCACTTATGAAATGGGCAATTTACCAAATGGATCAAATATACCCGTTAAATAAAAATAATTTCAAAAAAATAAAAATAAAAATAATTTCTTGCACATCTGTAATCCCAGCACTTGGGAGGCTAAGCTAGGAGGATTGCCATGAGCTTGAGGCTATCCCGGACTACATAGTGAGATACTGTCTCAAAAAACTTACTATTACTACTACTACTAATTCCTTTTAACTATCAATGATGTAGGTAGGAATGGATGGCTACTGAGGTTTTCTGCAAATTTTTAGTCAGCTGGTTTTGATTCTCCCCAGCAGTATCTTAAGGAATGTTCAATTTTTTTTTTTTTTTGTACCAGAGATTGAACTCAGGTCCTTGTACTTTTGCAGCAGGCGGCAAAACCACTGAGCTAAATCCCTGGCCCCAGAATGCAGAATTTTTTTATGAGACTAGACTGAGTTAGTCTTCTTATAAAAATATTTTATATTTAGAAAGCATATCTTCTCAAGGAATTTCCCATACAGTATTTCCTCATATCAGTCAGGGTATGCTGCACAGTGCTGCAGTAACAAACATCCCCAAATCTCAGTGCCTTGAAACAGTAGCTTTGTGGTCTGGTGTATTTTCCTTATGCTTCATGTCCAAGCTGAGGGTCTGCTTTTGCATCATGAGTGTACCCACTCTGGACCTCAGAACAACCACCATCTAGAACCTTGGGAGTGACTGTAGCTAAAGTGGTTTAAGGGGGGGGCACTTGTGGAGGCATCTACTATGGCATTCAAATGCCCCAGACCTAAAGGGACAACATTGCTTCTTTTATTCTTTTATTGTCTTTTTTTTTCTTTTTTTGAGACAGGTTCTCATTATGTAGCCCAGGCTGGCTATAAACTCAGAGAAATCCTCCTGCCTCAGTGCTGGGATTACAAGTATGCACCACCATGCCCAACTTCTGGTCACTATTCTTTTGTCCCCCCAAGCCATAAGTGATCCAGAAAGTTTAACTTCCCATGTACTCAGAAAACATGTTTATAAATATTTGGTCACAGACTAATGCCTACTTCAATTTTTAAAAAATAGGGCTGAGGGCCGGGGAGTTAGCTCAGTGGTTCTGCCGCCTGCCTCACAAACACAAGGTCCTGAGTTCGATCCCTGGTACCAAAAAGAAAAGAAAAAGTGTGGTGGTGCATGCCTATAAACCTAGCACTCAGGAGGCTGAGGCAGGAGGATTGCCATGAGTTCAAGGCCAGCCTGGGCTATGTAGTGAGTTCAAGGCCAGCTTGAACTACATAGTGAGACACTGTCTCAAAAAAACCCCCAAAAGTAAACAGTTTTCTGGGACTGGCCTGGGCAACATAGAGAGACGTCATTTCAAACAACACCTTTTCTTGGAGGGGGGCTTTCAAATGGGTGTTGTCCTTTTATGTATTTTTCAACTTGTTCCATCATTTTCTTTTTTTGCTAAACCTTTACTATTTTGGAACATTTCACCAGGTATTCATGCATCAGTTCAACCTTGGTTTATTCCTGGAGCAAACAGAAATGTTTACTGAGAATGAAATTCAGCAGAGTAATTATTCTCTTCCAGACATTCTTACTTCTGGCCCTTTGCTTTCCCTGGTTTTGTTCTTTTGCACACAATTTTTCTACAAAGCACTCTGACAGTTGATGCAGGAAGTGGTTCCCTAGAAAACAAACCCTGAGGATGGGATTCTGAGATTGGGTCACTCACCAGTCACATTCGACATGAGCCACTGGCAAAGCTGAAGAGGGCAGCAGTGGTTTCTGGCTTGCTATGGCGGCACATGTGGTTAGTCCCCCAAGGTAGACTGTGTTGATGGATAGCTGGCAAGGGTTGCATGGTGTCATGCAGCAGCGGCAGCACTTGAACGACACAAACACAGGGCATCGGGAGTGACAAGAGTTATGGACACGGCTGGCTTTTCTGAACTGCCTTGGGGACCTTGAAGAAAGACAGTGATGCTGGGGTCCAATAAACAGAAAGCCCACACAGCAGCATTGGAGGGAACCCGATTTCTATAGAGATTGAACTCAGGCCAGGCTGCGGTTTTAAGAATGACCCAGCTCCTCAGGGGAGGAAGTACAGATAGCCAATAAATACATGGAAAATTTCTCAACATTGCTGGCCACTAGAGAAATGCAAATTAAAACAACACCGAGCTTCCATCTCACCCTAGAAGAATGGCTGTCATCAAGAGATCAAATGACAACAAATACTTGTGAGGCTGGGGGGACAGAAGAATTCTTCTGTGTTGTAGATGGGAATGTAAACTAGTGTAGCCACTATATAAATCAATATGGAAATTCCTCAAAAAAGTAAAACTAGAAATTCCATTTGACCCAGCTTTTCCCCTTCTAGGTATCTTCCCAAAAGAGTTAGATATCATATTGAGGCAGGAGGTTAGGGCATGGCAAACCAGCTGTCAGTCATGGCCAGGCCACATGCTTGGAACAGCCTCCAAGCCCTGCGCCTGACACCAATCAGAGATTGCTGTTGTCAGGTTGTCTGGGCCAAGGTCAATCGTGTTTTTTGTTTGTTTGTTTGTTTTTTGGTTTTTTTTTTTTTGGTACCGGGGATTGAACTCGGGTCCTTGTGCCTACGGGGCAGGCGGCAGAACCACTGAGCTAAATCCCCGGCCCAAGCGTGTTTTTGATAGGACGGCCTAGATCTGACATCAGCATAGGGTATGAAAGACAGTGGCTGAACTCAAGCTGGCTGTGAGCCTTTTCACTGGTCTGGCCTGCTCTCCTGAAGGGTATACTTCTTCTCCTACTCTAACTGGCCCACACTTACTTGACAGAGCACACTTCTTTTCCTACCTTTAATCCGACTATTATGGCTTATATCCACAGGACCCCCAAAGCCTCATGCACTGAGGTGGGGCTTGTGGGAGTGACTGGATTGTGGGTGTGTCAAACTGGATTAGTCCACTGATTGGTTTACCACAGTTCTGGGTGTGGCTGAATGGATTTATTGGAGAGGGAAGACCCACCCTGAGTGTGGGCGGCACCAATCGCTAGGCTTGTAATCTGGATGGAATAAGGGACAAGGAGGAAGGTTCATTGTGTCCTGCCTGCCTTGCATGGACTCCTTCTCCTCTGCCATGCACCTCTGCTATGTTGTCCTGCCTCGGAGCCAGATGACTATGGATTGAAACCTCTACATATAGTGAGCTTAAATAAGCCTTTCCTCCTTTAACATGTGGGTATCAAGCATTTTGTCCCAGCAACGAGAAAGTAAGACAACTACCTTTAATAAATGTAAAACCTCTATGTTCTTCACTTGTCTTGCCAAACTCTTTGAACAGGGTAAGAGCCTGGAAGGGATCCTTGGGCACCCCAGCACTTATTAACAATATTGCATGATCCATGCATACTATCTAAATCTTGGAAGCAGCCTATATGCCCATCAACAGATGAATGGATAAAGAAAATGTGGTATTGGGCCGAGAGTTTGATTCAGTGGTTCCACCACCTGCCTTGCAAGTGCAGGGTCCTGAGTTTGATCCCTGGTACCAAAAAAAAAAAAAAAAAAAAAAAGGAGAAAATGTGGTATTTACACACAATGGAGCCTGTAATCCCAGTACTCAGGAGGCTGAGGCAGGAGGATCTCTGAGAGTTCAAGGCCAGCGTGGACTACACAGCAAGACCTTGTCTCAAAAACAAAAACAAAAACAAAACAAAAGAAACAAAAAAAGAAGGATAAAATTGTGTCATTTGTAGGAAAATGGATGCACCTTGAGACCATAGTGTTAAGTGAAATAAATCAGACACACAAGCTTAAATGTCACATGGTTTCTCTTCTATAAGAAACTTAGAAATATAAATAAAGAGCAAAATAAAAGATAGAGAATAGGAAACAGGGAGATAGATCTTTTCTCAAAAGAGAAGGGGACCAAGATATGGAGAGAGAGGGGAGGGAGGGAAAGGGAAGTGGATAAATACGTGTTATGTACTTATACCATCTCCTCACGAGGAATGTAATTACTATGTACTTCGAACATGTAGCAATAAAAATAAAAATAAAAAAACAATAAGAGCAAAAGAGTGGCCCAGAAGGTCACCTGTGCAGCCTCAACAGGTGTCAAAGGCTTGAGTCAGAGTCCTGCTAGGAGGGGACCTCTATCTGGGGACCTGGGACACTGACGTTTGGGTGGGTGCAGCTGAAGACCTTAGGCCACACTCCATAGAGCCACCCTTCGTATATTTTACACTTGGGGTCTTTCAAAGACCCTAACCAAACTGGCAGCTATAAAAAAATGCTCATCCTTCTCAAGACCCAGACATGCCTCCTGTGTGGGTGTCCTGGGGCTGGTGTGACAAATCCCCACAGCCTGAAATCTTTGAAGTGATCCTTGCACTGCAGGGCATCGGCGGCCCCAAACTGGTCTCCCTGGCTCAGGCCAAGAGGTGCAGAGAAGGCTGGAGGCTCAGAGTGGAGAACTGGTCTTCAGCTCCTAAGGGTCACCTGCATTCGTTGGCGTGTGGCCCCTTCCTGCGTCTTCAAAGCCACACCCACCACCACGGTTCTTCCAGTTCTGGAGTCATATCTTCAGTTGGGGTGACATTTACGGCTGACCTGGATAATCCAGGATAATTTCCCCCAGTCAAAACCCTCAATTTATACCTGCACAGTCGCTTTCATAGGGAAAGGCAGTATCTCCCTGGGTTCTGGGGACTAGGAAGGATGTCAGCATCTGTGTTAGTTACTTTCTTTGTCATGGGAACAAAATAACCAACACCCACAGTTTAAAGGAGGAGAGGTTTATTTGGCTCACAGTGTGTTGAGGTTTCCGTCCAGGGTCGGCTGGCTCCCAGGGGAAGAGCACTGCCCATGGCATGGCGGTGGGGAAGCAGCAAGAGTCAAGGGAGGAGCAGGGGAGGGAGAGAAACCTTTCCAGGCCACGCCCCTAGTGACTGGCTCTTCCTGCCAGACCCTGGCTCCTAAGAGCAAGTCAGCTAAACCCCCGTAACCCAATCACCTTCCCACAGCCCCACCTTTGAGCGTGTGAGGCTTCGGGAGACATCCAGGTATAAACCATAACAGCATCTTTGGAGGCTATGTTTAGCAATGATCGAGACACTCATCCTTCAGTTCATTCATTAACTTGTTCATTCATTCACTCACTCAGCAGTGCAGGGCTCAGCTAAGCCTGGCCAGAGAGAAACAGAGCTCCTGGGCCAGGGAAGGCCACAAGCTGTGTGGACTGGCTCCTGTCCCTCCACTCTTTCTGCTCCAGCCCTGTCCTGGGCCACCTTGCAGAACTCTGGGTCACTTTGTCCAAATTTTGCCTAGAAAAGGAAATAAATTCAGTCTCCTGATCCAGCAGCACCTATAAAGCACCAGTCCTGGCTCGGAACATCATAGGGAGTTGCTTCTTGCAAATCTATGGCTGGGGCTCCAGTCCCCTTGATAGATGTGGAGGACTCAGAGAGCCTCAGCGGCTAACCTGAGGTCACACGATAGAAGTGGCTGATGGAACTGAGTCTGGGGCACTGTGGGTCCTGCCTTCTTTCCTGTGTGAAGCCACAGACAGGCCTAGGACCGAAGCCTCGCCTCAGCTCAGTCACTTTTCATTGGGCCCCAAAGTTAGAGATCAGCTCCGTCCCCTCTACACCAGTGTGTTAGGCAGGAGTCGGCTGGTGGCCCTTAGGAACGGAAGACATTAGGCTTCCCGTGATCAGGGCCCCTTGGCCACCTGTCCCCCGAACTGCTGTCACCTTTTAATAGATTTCTCCGGGAATGAGTAATTTGCTCCTGGTGTTGGCTCGGTGTTGGGCAGGAAGTCCCCGAAGGCCTGGCAGGTCAGTGTGGAGCCACTCAAAGGCGGCAGCTGGAGGAGAACAGTGGGTCAGCACTGGCCACTTAGCACGGCTGTGCCACCAATTACTGCCTGGCCTGCTTCCTGCCGTAGACATGCCCAAGGCCAGGGCTTTGAACCCTGGCAGAGAGTCCAGCTTCCAGTAAACAACCCAGGGCAGCGGGCAGATTGACAGCGAGACTCAGGATGCCGGGCGATGGCTGGCACTGCACGCTGCTCCTGCTGGCAGGTGGACAGGACCTCGGTCCCTAGGGTCCCCACAGGCAGGGGCTCCGGGGGCTGTCAGTGGCTGAGCCTCATTTCCGGTAGGCAGGCCCCTGCCATATCCAGCAAGGTTTCAGAGTCATAGAAGGTAATTTCTCCAGGTAGAGGATCAGCCTGGGCTCGGTTCCCTTCTCAGCCACCAGCCTGGGAGCAGGGGTGTGAACAGGAAGCTGCAGAGGGACAGCAGGGCCTGGCTGCTCTTTCTGCCATGAAGGTGACACTGTTGGCTGCCTCAGGCCTGGCTAGGGAGGCCGTTTCCGAGAAGGCCTAGGTTTCCAGACCCCAGGAAGTGGGGGCCTTTATGGGTACCTACAGGAAGGGCCACAGGGAGCTTGCCAGGGATGGCGGCAAGGTTCCAGATCTAGGCTGGGGTGCTGGGTGCACTTCAGCTAAACTCACCGACCAGTGGCTTTCACTTCCACATTTTCCTCTGCGCCCCATGTGCACCTTGGTTTAAACAGGAAGACAGGGAAGAATAAAGGGCACCTGGGACACACACACTCACATGCAAACACACACACTCACACTCACTCTGACACGCATGCTCACACGCGTGCTTACACATACACACATGTATACTCGCTACACTCACACTCATGCTGTCACACATGCTCACACACTCAAAACAGTCACACACGCTTACACACTCATAATACTCATGTACTCACACTACTGTATGGACCCACACACTCTCTTTCACACTCACATGACAAGTACTCAACTCTCACACGGTCACAAGACTGTCACACTCACAGGCATGCATGCACACTCTTTGCCACTGTCTCACATACTTTCATGTATACACATCCTCACAACACTACTACCTACTCACAGATGCACGCACACACTCTCAAACTCTCAGACCTACACACACCCTCCCGCGGGGAACCACAGTTTTTTCTTCTACAATCAGGGCTCGCCCTCAACTTTTTCTCTCCTCAGTGAAGCTGCCAAGGAGAGCAGAGCGTCTTAGTCTTTGCACTGCCATTAAGCCCGGTCCATGTGCAGGAAGTGAATGGGTGACACCGGAAGCAAAGCGCCCAGGTGAGCTGCTGTCCTCCCCTGAAACAGCAGCTCAGGGACAGGGCTGCTGACTTGTGCTTGCTGTCTGTGGAAGTTCCTGAGAGCACAGATGTCCCCACCCTGCTTGTACACTCGCTGCCACCCTGTCCCGCCCAGATCTGGGTGGTTGCCCCTGAGGTCTGTGTGGCAACTGCTCTGCTCTACTCCTGGGGACCCCTCACTGCTGGGAAATAAAGGGGGGCTCAAAACTGGAGGGACTGTTTGAAGGGGCTCCACTGGCCCACATCAGAGACACCTGGAGACAAAAATGATTAAAGTAATTATGAATTATGATACAAATCCACTGTGAATGTTTAAATTTAAAACAATTTATCACAGTAAAAGACACATTATCATTAATACCCCTCAAAATACTCCCTCTTGCTTCAAACACACTTATTCCATGATTCTTACCATTATCTGAAGCAGTTCTGGAAGTCCTCTTTCATGAGTGTCTTTAGTTGCCCTGTCGTGGCTGCATCGATGTCCTGACTGGATTCAAAACGCTTACCTTTCATGGTCATTTTGACTTTGAGGAAGAGCCAGAAGGTGCACTGCATCAGATGTGTGAATAAGGTGGGTGGGGACGCACTGTAATCTTTGTATGAACCTGTGTTTCTGTTTGATATTACTCAGGAACAGCATTCACCATATTTTTGATCATACCTTGTAAAGACACTCAGGAAAGAGGACTTCCAGAGCTGCTTCAGAAAGTGGCCAGAATGATGGGATAAGTGTGTCCGGAGTCCAAAAGATTATTTTGAGAGGGATTAATGACAAGGTGTCTTTTACTGTAACACATTTTTCAGTTTAATTATTCACCATATATTTTAGTGGGGGGTTTTTTGGTACCGGGGATCAAACTCAGGACCTTGTATTTGCATGGCAGGCGTCGGAACCACTGAGCTAAATCCCCAGCAAGGTCCCGAGTTTGATTCCCAGTACCACCCCCCAAAAAAGGTGTTCTAGATTCATTATAATGTTATCTATATAATATATACTATTACATAAGACTATAAACATATGCAACAATATAGAATATTATTTAGCCATATGTTATGTATTATGTAGCAATCTACTATAGAATAATACTATATTATACTATATACTGCATTATACTATATATTGTTATATTACATATTATACATTATAATCCATTCTGATATTAAACACATAATCTATGTTATAAATCCAATATATAATCAATTATAAAATTTAGTTTAGCCCACCCAATTTTTTTTTTTTTTGAGACAAGGTCTTCCTAAATAGGTCAAGCTGACCTTGAACTCACTATGTAGCCCAGGCTGGCCTCAAACTTGCAGTGATCCTTCCGCCTCGGCCTCCCAAGCTCGAGGATTACAGGCCTGTGCCACTGTACCCAGCCTCAGTCCACCCACTTTTGTCTCAAGGTAGAGCCTTGAAAAGGGAATTCTAGGGCACAGCATTCTGGACTTTTTCAAGGCTCCTGAATTATTTTAGCAACCAGCTATCCAGAAGACTCATCCTGCTTCACAGCCCTGCTGGCAAACCCCAGTAGTGCTCTTCTGGGCACATCTGGGCCACCTTGGGGCACTGTCACTAGAGGAAATGCCTTCTCTGGATCTGACAGTGGGCACCTCCAGTTATGGAGGTGTGAATGGCCCCGTGGATCTGTTTTGGTGGCGTCTCGCTTGGCTCTCCCTGCACCTGCAGATCCCGCACTCTTGGTGGGGGGACGTCCTTCTCCTCCAGTGCCACCTGCCTCTGCTGTTCCCTTGCTCTGCTTTACCCACTCCCCTGACCTGCTGAGGACACTGGCTGCCGGGCCTCTGCCCTCTCCCCTGGTGGCTCCTTCCCACTCAGAACCTGCACAGCCTCCGCTATTCCCTGGGAGCCCCTACCTCTCGGTCCCCAGCTCAGAGCTGTCTTGGGCTCCATCGAGACACATCCTAAAGTCACCCGCGCAGAGCCTCGTGCTGCCCTCCAGGTGGTCACCCAACAGAGATACCCGGAGGACAGCGTGGACGCCTCCTTTTCCCTGGCCCTCATACACAGACTTCGACAGCATCCTGCACTGTTCTGTAGAGACTGACTCCTCACTGTCCTCACCCCCCACACCATGGCTCTGGGAACCCAGTGCAGGCATTATCAGAACCCTCTGATCCTTTAACTTCCTGGTTTATTTCTGTGTCTGTTTCCTGGAGGACAGAAGCTTCCGGTCCCTGGTCCCCACACCCAGCATGGCCCCAGACGCCGGCCTGGATCTGCAGAAGGAACTCGTGCACTGAGTCAGTGATGGCTGATGGGACAGCACTGCCTCACTGTGCTCGGGTAATGTGTGTCCCAGAGACACATTTGAGGGGGACCGTGCAAGGCTGGGGGTAAAAGCACCCATGGACCTGGAACAGAGACTTCAGGATGCCTTGTCCTTTGGTGATGCTCTGCCCAAGCTCCTGTGTTAAGCGGCCAGTGCACTCCCCTGAGAGGGCTCACATTGCTTCTCGGTTTAAGCCTGCTCCTTGGCTCCCCAGTGCCAGCCTACAAGGCCTTCGTAACTGGGCCTGTCCACCTTGCCTGCCGCACCTCTCCTTCTCAACCCAGCCCACAGTCAAGCCCACCTGCCCCCCTACCACCCCCGTCTCTTTCTCTCGGATACCTCTCCAGCCCTTTCTTTATTTTTCATTTTGAGACAAGGTCTCATTAAGTTGCTAAGTTGCCCAGGCTGGGTTTGAATTTGCAATCATCCTGCCTCAGCCTGCCAGAGTTCGGACCTGACACCCTGTCATTCCTCCCTGCTGTTATCTGAGCTGCTCTGTCTGGAAGGCTTTTCCCCCACTCTTTGCTGGCGCCCTCCACAACTTGGGTCAGTATCATGTCCTCCAGGGAGCCTCCCGACCTGCCAGGTCAGTCCTGATGCCCCAAGTCTGCCCCCTAGGGGGAAATCGATCCCACTTTCTGCAACCAGAGTCTCAGCCTTGCCTCTCCTTCACTGGGTGACCTTGGGCAAGTCTCTGAGTCCTTCTGAGTTTCAGCTTCTTTTTCTGCTCCTTCCCCGATAGGGAGCCCCAGCTGCTATTTCCTTGCTCCTGGGTTAGTGAGAGAATCACACAGGCTGGGACAAGAGGCTGGGATAAAAAGCAAGCACTCTGGACAGCACAGGCCTGGGTTCAAATTCCATTTCCCTTGCTCACCAGCTGTGTGGCCTTGGGTTGGGCATCTCCTCTTTTTGGATGGAGAGTTCCCCACCTGTAAGGCAGGAATCTCATATGGCTCAAGGCATGAATGGGGTTGTGACCTGGAAGGTACTTAGCACAGCACCCGGCACACAGCAAGGTCTCAGTAAATAGATGCCACTGGGCGGGGAAGGGATTGGAACATGTGAGTGGGGGTCTTGATTGCCCTGTGGCTTGCACAGGCCCGAGAGGAGAAGGGAGGGGGGCTTCTCTCAGGCTCACCAGCAGCTGGGGCTGGCAGACTCAGGGGCCACCCCGCCTGGGCCCTGCTCACAGCGACAGGGCTTCTGTAGGGCTCAGGTGGCCCTGACTGCTCAGTGCCCCAGGAGCAGGTGGAGGAATCCATGCCTGGAGATGCCGCCCTGGGTCCCCCCAAGCCCCTCCCCCTGGAGCTGGGCTGCTGCACCCCACTGTGCAGAGAGGCTCCGCACCTGGGTGCTGGGCCAGGGGCCCTGGAGCCTGAAGCAGCTGCACTAATTCATGCAAAGGAAGGCGCCCAGGTTTGCCCTGTCTATTTATAGCTTATTTATGAAGAAGGAAAAACAAGGGCCCTGTTGCCATAGCAACCAGGAGCATCATGGGCGGCTTTCCCTGCAATGGGAAGATGGCCAAGTCTGCTTGTGAGGCACCCTGGCTGGTGTGTACCCTGATGGAAGCCAGAGAAGGTCTTCTAGGGCTTGTCCCTCACTGAGTTCTCCACAGCCTGGACATTGGGCGGGGTGGGGACTGCAGCTTGCTGGTGCCGTGGAAAATCTGGTGTGGTGCTGGGGCCATGCACAGCTGACCTCTGCGTGGGATGCACTCCTGGTCTCCTGGTTTTGGAGCTCCCTCCTGTCCTCGAGTGTCCACCTGCTTCCCCGGGCCAGGTGTGGAGCCTGTCATCCAGCTGTGCTCTGGAATGTGTCCTTTAGGACATTTAGCATAGCACACTGGAGCTACAGTCCTCACACTGATGCCCTGGTGGCTGTGATCTAGCTTACAGCTGGCAGGAAGCCTGGCCAAGGAAGAAGAGCTTAATAAATACTGAAGAATGAACGAATGAGAGAGCAAAGTGCTTTAGAATTTATGATGCGTACACTCATTCCACATGTAAGCCCTGTAATGTTCTCTCATTTTACAAATGAGGAAACTGAGGTTCAGAAAGGTAAAGAGACCAGTGTAAGGCCACCCAGCGATAACTAGCTGAGTTGGTTTGGAGGAAGAAATTTTGCTTTTGTTTTGGCAAAGCCCTGGGGATCCCTGGAGTGGGGGATCCGTAGGGGTGGTGGTGGTGCTGCTGGGTCAGGCCTGGGGCCAAAAGAGGTGTGATCTGAACCTTGACTCTGCTAGTTGTCAGCTGTGCGACCTGCTAGTGACTTCGCCTCTACAGGCCTCAGTTGCCCCACCTGTAAAGGGACCACTGGTTCCCCAAAGACAGGCACTGTGCCTGTCCTTTGATGATCTGTTTTCCAGTGTCTGGCATAGTCTAGGTCCCTGGAATCCTCTGAGATCCTGTATGCAGCTTGGTTAGGACAAAGCCCAGGATGTTAAGAGCTTTCTGGGACTGTGGTTTGTTCCTGTGTTGTTTGAGAACTGAGGCACAGAGAGTCCGAAGGCTCCCCCGAGGTCACATAGCCACATCCATAGCAGAAGGGGTGGCTTTGGTGTTTAATTGGGCTCTGTGACCTGGCTAGGGAATATGTGGAACTTCGACCAGGCTGCGGGGAGGGCATTCTGGGCTGAGCTGCAGTCCCAGGGGGGTGCAGACTGTTGGGCAAGGAAGCTGAACAGGTGGCTGAGTGCTAGGATGTAGGACTACCTTGCCCGCTGCTGGCTTGGAGGTACTGAGGCTGCAGCCTGCCCCTGCCCAGGGCTCATCCGGTATGGGCCAAGCCCACGCAGCTTGGAGGTTCTCGGCCGCCCTCTGCTGGGCTCTGGTTGCCTTTGCTGGGTTACCCTCCCCCCCCCCCGCCCCCAAGCCAAGAGGCAGTTAGGAGGCAATGCTGCCTCCTCAGCTCTGTCTGGGCCCAAAAACAACACTAGGGAAACTTAAACAAGAAGAAAAATGTCTGATGAACAAACCTTAGTCGTCACTGTGCCCCCCTCTGCATAGCCCTGGGGATATTGACACTTTCCTCTCTGGACTGTAAACTCACAGGGTGTAGGAGTTTGGTTCAGTAGATTAGAAATCAAGATCCGGGGGTCGGCAGAATGACTCCTTTCTGAGCTCTGGGGGAGAATCTGGCTGAAGCCTCTGGCCTTGTGTCTGGGGGTTCAATGACAAACTCTAGTGTTTCTGAGCTTGCAGAAACACCGCCCCATCTCTGTCTCCATCTTCACGTGGCCCTTGCCCTGTGCGTGTGTGTCTGTCTACACATTTCCCCCTTTCCTAAGAACTCAAGTCCTGTTGGGTTAGGACCCACTTCAAGAGCCTCATTTTATTTGATTACCTCTGTAAAAATCCTATGTCCAAATCAGGACCCAGACTAAGAGTTAAGACTTCAAAACATACACTTACTTCCCATATTTCCCGTAAGAGATGCAGAGATGTAATAAAAGGTAATGTGGGACTACAGAGTTGCGATGGACACTGGTTCTAGGTACTTAGGATGCATCCATTCATTCATTTGCATTTGGAACCATGCCTGGCATATAGTTGGTGGACTATAGATAAGTGGGTAAATTAATTCATTCCACAGTCATTAAGGCTGTCATTTGCTATGTAAATTTGAGCAAGTTACTTCACCTCCATAAGCCTTAAACTCCATGAGCAAAAAGAGCTGGCACAGACCCATCTCCAAGAGCTGTTGATAGGCTGAAATGAATGTATTAATAATATTAATAATATTATAATATAATAATATTTATGAGGAGCTGTTATGTCAGGATCGATGCCTTCCAAGTACAATGTTCAGTACACATAGAGATATTTTTAAGTTGAGAGAAAATTTACCTAACACAAAATTTACCATTTTAATGGTTTAAAGTGTGAGACTCAGTGGTTTTTAGCATATTCAAAACATTGTACAACTATTACCACAATCTAATTCCAGAACATTTTTATCATCCTCCTCAAAGTCTATACCCTCCTCCCAGTTTAAAACAGTCTTAAAGTTCTTAAACAGTCACTCTTCCCAGCTTCCAGCAATCACTAATTTACTTTATGCTTCTATGGATTTGCCTATTAAAGACACTGTCATAATAAATAGAATTATTCCATTTATGTTATATAAATTGTACAATATGTTTTCTTTTATGCCTGGTTTCTTTAGCACAGTGTTTTCAAGGTTTGTACCTGTCGTAGTATGTATTTGTGCTTCATTTCTTTTTATGCTTGAATAATATCCCACTGAATATTCCACAGTTTGCTTATCCATCCACCAATCAATGGCCCTCTGGGTTGTTTCCACTCTCTGGCCATTACAAATAATGTTGCTATGCACATTCATGTTCAAGTTTTTGTGAACACACATTTTCAATTCTCTTGTGTAAATATCTAAGAGGGTAGCACTTTTGGGGCAATTGCCAAATCATTTTCTGGAGCTGCAGCCCTATTTTAGATTCCCACTAGCCCCCAAACAAGTTCTAATTTCCCCCACTTTCTCCCCAATCCTAATTCCCCATCTTTCTCATCAGAGCCAACCCAGAAGTGCAAAGCAGTATCTCATTGTGATTTTCTTTTCTGGAGTACCAGAGATCAAACTCAGGACCTTGTGCTTGCCAGGGAGGCACGGTGCCAATGAGCTAAATCCCCAACCCCTCTCATTGCGATTTTGATTTGCACTTCTCTAATGACTAATGTCAGCACCTTTTCATGTGCTTATTGGCTTTTTTTTTTTGACTGGGTCTTGCTTTGTAGTGCAGGCTGACCTTGAACTCACAATGTATCCCAGGCTGGCCTTAGACTCACAGGGATCCTCCTGCCTCAACCTCCCAAATGCTGGGTCTACAAGCCTGCTGAGCCATCACACTCAGCTCTATTGGCCCTTTGAGGAAAGTGTTCTTTTCATTCGACAGCGGAGAAAACAGATTCAGAGAGGTGAAGAGACGTGCTCCTTCCAAAAAGGTGTCTGGGTCTTGGGTATTAATATCTCTGAAAGCAACGCGGTACCACTTTAACCTTAGAAATACATCTAATCTAGGAAGCCCACGTGGAGGCTGGAGCGGTTGCCTCAGACAAATCCTTTGCAGGCTCCGGGAGTCAGTTACTCCTCCACAGCACTTGAGGCGGTATGTGCCAAGCACATTTGGGCCTCTCTAGGAAGCGCGAGCTCTACGATCAATCGCTCCAAAGCGGAGTTTGCCCCGCCCCTTCGATCTTGTCGCCCGGAGCGCCGGAAGTTCTCGGCTCTTTTTCTTGGCGCCACCTCCGGCCAGGAAATACTTTCTCAGAAAGATGGCGGCCGTGTCGGTGTATGATCCACCGGTTGGAGGTTTCTCGTTTGATAACTGCCGCAGGTGCGGCTATGTGAGGGCCCAGGTCCGGGGCGGGAGTGGGAATGCTGTGGCGGGGTCGGAGCTGGGCCACCGCCTGGCAGAGAAGTGCGAGCGAGAGATGGTTGACGGGGCCTGTGTGACTCAGGGGAATTAGGGCCTGAGCATGGCTTTGCCCTGAGGCCGAGTCTGTCCTCTCGCTTTCCCATTGCGCTGGGACACCGCTACTCTCGGTCTTTTCTGACGAGTCGCAGCCCGCCCCCTTCCCCCGCTTTGGTACTCTCTTTGTGGAAAGTCGAGGCGAAAGTGTTGAAAGTAAGAGGATTCAGTGAACAGATGGGCGTGAAGGGGAACAGCTTTCCTAAGTTCCCTGTTAGGCACTCTGCGTTTTGGAACGGTGCAGTGGTGTCTTACCGTTCATCTCTTCATTTTCGCATTTGATCGCAGGAATGCCATCTTGGAAGCCGATTTTGCAAAGAAGGGATTCAAGCTTCCGAAAGCCCGGAAAACTGGCACTACCATTGCAGGGTTGGTCTATAAGGTGAGCAGGACAGGCCAAGACCAGGAACCGGTCCATTTGAACTCCTGTATCTCTCAGCTGAATCCGGACGGGCAGGTGTTAAGGGGCGCATCTGAAAAATAGGTCTTTTAGAAGAGACAGCTTTTGTCAGAAGGTTTTGTGCGTTTAACAGTTTATGTTCTTTGGTGACTTTGCAGGTTTGTTGTTTTGTGTTTTTTTTTGGTACCGGGGATCAAACTCGGGATCTTCTGCTTGCAAGGAAGGCGGCAGAACCACTGAGCTAAATCCCAGGCCCCGGCTTTGCAGTTTTTGACAGAAAGGCAATTTGCTTTTTCTTCAGTTACTTTAGGAAGGTGGGTAATGTAATGGGACAGTACAGAATTTGGGGTCAGACACATGTCTAACCATTGAATGCTTTTATGTTGCTTCCAAGTTTGGGCAGCTCACTTCTCACAGCAGTACCCTCTCCATTCATCAAATGGGTGTAACTCCTGCCCTAAGGGTCAAAAGGGATAATGGTTAATGTTGTTACACATGAAGAGGGGTACTTTTTTTTTCTTTTTTGCGGCAAGATCTCGCTAGGTAGTTCAGGCTGGCCTTGAACTCACTATGTAGCCCAGGCTGGCCTTGAACTCTGGCAGTTCTTCTATCCCAGCCTCCTAAGTGCTGGGACTACAGGTGTGTGCCACCACACCCAGCATAGCACATTTTAAAAAGCAAATTGACAAGGGTGGCTATTTTAGTGAGAAAATTTCTGAGTCTTAATCTAGATTTTTTTTTTCTTAATCCAGATTTTTAAAAAAGATTAGCTGTGATTTATGAAGAATTCACTGAATCTCTGAACCTTATTTGCAAAATGGGAATGATGTCATACCACCATACTACCTGGCGGATACAATCAGTAATATTTTTTAAGAAGCTTTTTTTTGATTCTGAGAGTGTAGGATATTTTTGACTCGGTATCAGACTGGGAGCAAGGTATTGCCAGCAATGTTTTTTCTAAACAGTATAGAGGACTGTGGTTTATGTACGTAAAGTTGTTTAAAACCTTTTTTTTTTTTTTTTTTTTTTTGGTACTAGGATGGCATAGTTCTTGGAGCAGATACAAGAGCAACTGAAGGGATGGTTGTTGCTGACAAGAACTGTTCAAAAATTCACTTCATAGCACCTAATATTTAGTAAGTATTGGTTAGTTTGAATAGTTCTTAAATTTTCAAACTTGTTAGAGCTAAAATTGAACATCTGTCCTCACTAAACCCTGTTGTTCAGCCTTTGTTTTCTGTTTCTCTTAAATGGCATTTACATCTGCCTGTCTCCAAAGCTAGTTGTCTTCAAGTCCTCTGTTTTCATCTCCAGCTCAATTGGTAGACAGTTCTGCCTTCTGTGTGCCTCTTGAATCTCTTCCTTCCTATTCTTCCCTCTGCTAAAGTCTTTGTTTTGGTTCTGTTTTCTTAGTTACACTACTGCAGTTGTCATTGAATTGGCCTCTCTGCCTCTGGTCTTTTCTCCATCATATTGTTTACTCTTTCACTATATTGGACTTGGTAAAACACAGATGTACTGATAACTTTTTTTTTTTTTTTTGCTACTGGGGATCAAACTCGGGACCTTGTGCTTGTGAGGCAGGTGGCAGAACCACTGAACTAAATCCCTGGCCCGATAACTCTTTTTATTAAAAAGTTTCTGAGGGGCCGGGGATTTAGCTCAGTGGTTTCGCCACCTGCTGCACAAGTGCAAGGACCCGAGTTTGATCCCCGGTACCTTAAAAAAAAAAAAAGTTTCTGAGAGACTTTCCATATTTCACACATTATTTTCAGGATAAAAATTGGAAATCTGTAGCATGGTATTTTTTTTTGGTACCTGGGATGGAACTCGGGTCCTTCCGCCCACTTATGCAGCAGGCGGCGAAACCACTGGCCCAAGGTAAACTTTTTGAGAGATTGTATAAGGCTTTAAATACCATGTTACAGGGCCGGCGATTTAGCTCAGTGGTGCTGCCCCCTGCCTCGCAAGTGCAGGGTCCTGAGTTTGATCCCTGGTACCAAAAAAAAAGTTTACCTTTCAGGCTTTTTCAGATGCCGTTACCCTATGTTCCAGTTACGTCTGTACTGTCCCTATTGCCGTCATGTCCTGGTGTCCCTGTTTCCCTCATCTCCAGGCTATTTCACCTTTGCTTGTGCCAGGCCATAGGCTTAGAAATGCCCTTTCCTCTTCTTAGCCTCTAGTGTTTTTAATCTTCTATAGCCAGTTCATATGAATCCTTTTCTTAAGTATCAGAATAAATTGCTCTCTCCTCCAGTTTCCCATAGCATTTTGTATCCGTGCTACTATATTATGTAGCATATTATATTTTTGTCTACTTGTGTGTCTTCTCAGTTTTGAAATTAAGAACCCAGATTATCGTATTTTCTTTATTCCTAGTCCTTAGTGTAATGACTGGTACCTGGTAGTGAATATTTGGTAAATGACGAATTGCAAGACTTTTAACACACTTTGCTTTTTAAAGTTGGATATATTTGTAGTATTAGTAAAATGTGCACTCTGTTAAAAGAATAGAAACCAATGATTTGAAATATTCCATTGGGCCATAGAAAATATTTTTGCATGAAATTAGATATGTATTCTCAATTTCATGTTTAAGATAGCTAGTAATTTTATTGCACATATATTCAAAACATCTCCATATACCTGCACTCCGTGGACGTTGTCCAAGAAACTCCACTCTAATTGAGCCTCTAGGTAATTGAATGTCACCGAAGTTCCTCATTGTATTTTTCAGCTGTTGTGGTGCTGGGACAGCTGCAGACACAGACATGACAACCCAGCTCATTTCTTCCAACTTGGAGCTCCACTCCCTCACTACTGGCCGCCTTCCCAGAGTTGTGACGGCCAATCGGATGCTGAAGCAGATGCTTTTCAGGTATGATTCCACAACAGGGTTTTCCTTAGCATCTTTTTCTCATATCTTAGATTCTCAGCCAAGGGAAGCTTGGAAACTAGGGAAAAAGCATTCAGAAGTACATGTTTTATTCCAGAAATCAGTTATTAAAAGCCTTTTTTTTTGAGACAGGTTCTCACTATGTAGTTCAGGCTGACCCTTGAACTCACTATGTAGCTTAGGTTGGTCTTGAACTCATAGTAATCCGCCTGCCTCAGGCTCCAGAGTACAGAGAGCCATTTTAATTTCATAAGGCATTTGATAATGCATTTAAATTTATAGGGTCTGATTTTTTTTCTCCCCCAGAATAATTGGGGAGATGTGAACAATTAATTTCCTGAAGCGTAGGGATACTGCTTGTGTTTTAGTTACTTTTCTTGTTGCTGGGACAAAATACCCACATCTTAAAGGAGGAGAGGTTGATTTTGTCTCACTTCAGTCCATAATTGGCTGGCTATAAGGATGACATGGCACAGGGACATGGCAGAGGAATGGATGCTCTTCTCATGGTGGTCAGGAAGCAGAGAGTCGAGCTCGGAAGGAAGTTTATATAAACTCTTCCAGGTGATGCCCACAGTGACCCCATCTCCTAACAGCAAATCACCTGTAAGCCCCCATAATCCAGTCACCTTCCAAACACATGAAGCATTGGAGGCCATTTAAGATCTAAGCCATAACAATTGTATAAAATTGTACAATTTTACTCATGGTAAGAAATTGAGAGCTGGCGGAACCTTTGAGTTTGTCCTATGAATCTTACCCTCAAACCCCCAACACACAAATGCAAGTGACTTCCTCCCTCTTTTAGGAGCAAACTAATGCAGTGAAAAGTGATACGTGTAGTTGTTTGTGAGTAGGTATAATAGTACTGATAATTAACCAACCTTTATCTCTTATTCAATTCCAGGCCTTGTTTTAAAATGCTTCATGTATGTGCTCTGAGAGAGGGGCTATTTATTACCATCTCTTATATGTTGAGAGCTTGTTTGGAGGTTCTAGCAGGGGAGTGCAGCTACTTGTATACCTTTGACTGAGGAAATGGTCCTCCACTGGGGGATGGTCATCCTCTTCAACTGAGCGTGCAGCTTCAGGAGGGAAGCACACGGAGCGGTGAGGGAGGGAGGGAGGGGACACCTGCCTACCAGCCAGATCAGCTGAATCAACCCTAGTGATCAATAGTGTGACAGATATTGCAACGAGATCACTGTCACCTCTGCCATCTCATATTTCTAAGTGAACAAATTAAGGCTTTACTGTAGCAGTGTGGTCACTTGCCTGGCCTGGCCTGGCCTCTCCCTACCTCTGTAGCCTCCAGTGAGTAGTTGTGTCTCTTTTTCTCCTTCAGTATTGTCATTACTTTGTATATGTCTTGACAGTTTTCTGAACGTAAGTCCACTTTCTTAACCTATGTAAGAGAGGCAGTGTATTGTAGTGGAAACAGCCTGGGCATTTAGTCTTGGGTTTGAAAACTGGCTTTTTCTTTTGGAATTTGCCTCACCCTTAGCAGATTCTTTGCTTTTTCCCTTCTGTGTGAAATGAACCTTATAATATCTCCGCTGGGGTTGTGAGAATTAAAGGGAAGCATAAATAGAAGGCAAAGATTGTAAACTGGTAGCTCATAGGCCACTGGCCTGTAGAGGAGTTTATTTAAGTCATGTGACATTTTTAAAAATAGTAGTAAAAAATTATAAATTGGGAGATTTGAATTTGAAATTCTGGATTTTTGGCTTCTTTTGAAAAAGTTCAAAAAGAGGATGGGATAACACACAGCAGTAACCTGGAACAGAGTGGTAGGTGTCACCTTCAATGGGAATGTGCTCTGTCACAGTCCCCACCTGCCTCAGTTTGCTGTTTCTTTCATGTCCTGTGCCTTCCTGAGAATTTGCAGATCTTCATCTACATCTCTAGCACAGGCCTACTTCTCAGTAGTGGGTATGCAGCAAGGCTAATAGTACGGCATATACAGTTTCCATTTTACAGATGAGAAAACCAAGGCATAGAGTCATCTGGGTAGGAAGCCTAGTCTGCCTGAGTCCTGTTCTGGCTTGGCTATGCCAAGCCCTTTGTATATACAGCCATCATCCTATTCCAGGAGAATTCTTGCCAACAAAATAAATTCCTCCAGCCTAATAAGATTTCTGAAGACATTTTTGAATTTTAATTTTAAATACAAAGCTCCCTCTTGTGGCATATATGGCACATTACATATGAAGCAATTTTAAAATTGCCACAAATAATACAGTATTTTGGTTGGGCTGGGGATTTAGTTCAGTGGTTCCGCTGCCTGCCTTGCAAGCCCAAGGACCTGAGTTTGATCCCCGGTACAAAAAAAAACAAAACAGTATTTCAAGATTCCTCACAATGTTGTTTAAAGCATTTTACATAATAATTTAGCGAAATATCTCAGTTAATCTCTTTAAAATGTTTTAGGAATTCTAAAGTATCTTATATTCAGTGTTTAATCATTTTTAGTTTAATGTACTTTGTAAAAGTTAAATTTTATCAAAGTTTTGAGAGGAACATTTCCACATTTAACCAGGGTGATGTAGTCCTTTATGTCCTGGGATATTTTTGATGAGTTATGTAAAATGAATCAGTGGTGGAAAGGAAAAAGGCCTAGGATTTGACTTCAGCACTTGGGTTAAGTCCTTTTGACAGCATTGCCAGCTGTGTGACTTGGCAGTTCACCTTATTGCTCTGAGCCAGTTTCTTTCTCTAAATGAATACACTAGTTTCTGTCTCTTGACTTTGAGGGGGAAAGGAATAAAGAGGTAAGGTTATGACAATGTCTAGTATAGGCTTGGACTTCTGTAAGACATACTTTTCCATACCCGGCATACTATATCTCTGTTCTCATATTTGTGCATAAACAAGAATGGCATCCCACTTTGTGTTTCTGACTTACCCTATTCACGTAATAACAGTGTTGTGTGGATTGTTTCCATTAGCAGATGTAATCAGAATCAGGAGTTCCTGCTTGAGCCAGTGGAGGAGTTATGGAGACCCAGAGCCTCCTGGAGTAGGAAAAACTTATTTGGGGGTGGATTCCAGAGTTTTAATCAGTGTTTCAGAGGGGTCTGTGACCCATAAACTTTGAAGAACCGTGGATGCTCTTACAGTGTTTGATGCTATCACAGTAATCCATTCTGTGGATGTGTTACATTTTAACCACTTTCTGAACATTAATGATACTCGCCATTTTAAGACATTGAAGGTATTATAAGATATTCTATAAGCTCTTTGGGGCATAGAACCTTTGGGTGCTTGTTTAACTCACTAGGTTGTATTCTACAATAACTTTCTGAGTCCCCCCCAAAATTCTGACAGGCACATTTAACTTATTTTTTTGGTACTGGGGATTGAGCTTGACATCCCCAGCTCTTTTTTAGTTTAATTTTGAGACAGGGTCTTGGTAGATGGTCCAGGCTGACCTGGACTCGTAATATTGTTGCCTTAGCCTCCCCAGGAGCAGGGATTAGAGTTATGCACACTTGGCTTCGTTTAACATTTTGGCACACATAGAACTATCTGAGAGAAAGTTTTATTAGGTTGTACTGCCTCTGATCAGGATGAGAATAGTAGTATGATTGTTAATGATTATGTAGTGTTGTGTTACGTGGCTCTGCCACTTTATTTAGCCATCTCTCTTCTAGTTTTTTGCTGTCATAAACTATGGTGTAAATATCTTTTGGCATTCTTTTCTGTAAGTTTGTCTCATTATATCCTTAGGCTTGTTTGCATGTTTCTTGAGATTGAGTCCAGGGCTTTGCACATACTAGGCAGGCGTTCTACCGCTGAGCTATATAACCCCAGCCCTTAGGATCTGTTTTTCACGATTTCTGTCTTTGGCCAAAATATGTTAAGATTCTTTTTTTTTGGTACCGGGGATCGAATGTTAAGATTCTTGTAAAGGCATCAAGCAGGTTATATTTTAGCATGGAAGGGAACTGGCTGATTATTGTCTTTATTAAACACCCTACTCAGACGATAGTGGGAGAGGCACTGGATTGGTTGGGGGCAGTGGGCCTGAATGCTCTGACTTCTGCCTCAGGGTCCTAGGTTCCAGTCTTGCCCTCAGGTGGCTTTAGACCAATTATGTATTTCCTCTGAACCTTTGTTCCCTCTTTAGGTTGCTTCTAAATCCTTCCCTGTTCTTGAATTTTTCACTTAAAAATGAAAAATTCTCTATGAAATAAAAGTTTGGTAATCAAGGGACCAGGGACCAGGGACCAGGGACCAGGGACCAGGGACTTGACTGTTCTGTTTACTAAGAGAGCTCCTTGATGTGTACCTGTTTCTCAGACCGCAAAATTATGATTTTGGTCTTTTCTGTTTATTGGTTTCAGTTTTTATGGGTATAGCACATGGCAAGTTGAGCATATGTTGGTTTCATGTTTCTTAAAGAGCTAAAGATTCACAGTGGAGAATTTTAAGTCCATTGTGTTTATCTAGCATTGCAATTCCAGTGGTAAAAAATGACCAAATACATGAAAAGAATATATAGAAATGGTAAACCAACCAGGAAGAGAGTCCAAAGGAACAAGTACATGTGCATTTACCTTGAGATGGGGTGAAAGATATATTGTGTCCATGTTCCTGAAAAGGTAGAACTTCATCTGGTGGATGGTAGCGGTTGTTTTATTATCATGGAGTTATTCATGTCCTGAATGATGAAGTATTTCACCTTTACTCCATATAAGCTCTGTGATTATAATTTAGTGGAAGTACTCAAAGGAAAAGGTATTTAGACAGAAGCCTCTTTTCTGTCAAGGCTGTGATGAGGTTGGTTCTTGGGCCATCTGAGTGGTTGAGCTTAGCAGCTCCTCATTGTTAAACTCTGAAGGTTGCTTATCCACTGGTCACAGAGAGGCGTGATGAGCAGGGTGCCAATGATTTTTGGAGTAAGCCAGCTTTGGCTCCGAGACACAAACAGCTACTTAATGTCTCTGACATAGTTCTCTCTTCCCTAGTGAGAACGATAGTGCCCTCTCTCAGAGGAGGGTGTGAGCTGAACTGAAATGAGGTATGTGGAGCACCTCACAATTTACTGTTTATGGTGGCTATTATAGATGTTCCTCCTAACATTACTTGTATTCCCCCTTTGATTCCAAACAAAACAATAAGCTCTTAATGAAACAGTGAAGCCTTTTGTTATTTGACTTCTTGTGCAGCTTTCGCTGTGATGCTGTGTAGACTCATGTTTTTTCTTATGCACACTCTGATCACCAGGTATCAAGGTTACATTGGTGCGGCCCTAGTTTTAGGGGGAATAGATGTTACCGGACCTCACCTCTACAGCATCTATCCTCACGGATCAACTGATAAGTTGCCTTATGTCACCATGGGTGAGTGCAATGTTTCCCTGTGTTTCAGAATCCTTTTTACCAAGTTGATCTCCTGAGGGTTGGTCTTCCTGTAAAAGGAGGCAGTGCATTATGGTTCTTTAATTCATTCAGCAAATATTTAATGGGTACCTACTATGGATTACACTTGGGATATAGCAGTGAACAGAAGATAAAGATTAGATACTAGGTAAAGAGTCCTGCCTGTGAGGAGTTTTTTAGTGGTAATAAACAATAAACACTTATAAAAGTATATTTGTAGTATTAGAAAGTGCTAGGAAGTGATAAATACTAGGAAGAAGAAAAGAAATATAGGTGCTCTAATTATGTGAGATATACCTTTGGGGAAAACTGGGTCAAGGGGTATATAGGAACTATTTCTTACATCTGTGTTTGAATGTACAGTGATCTGAAACAAAAAGTTAAAAAAATAATTCACGTAGGATTAGGGGACCTGGGAGTGGTAGGGAGGAGGAAGGCAGGTGGCAAATGGCAGAGTTAAGTTGGAAAGATGGAGTGGACGCTCCACCTGTAATGGTGCCCAGTACATGCAGAGAGGTTTGAGTGATTGGGTCCCCAATTTATCTTTTAATCTCTGAGGCATAGTGGATGTTTGTTCTTTCCTGAACCTTGATTTCCTCACCTGTGAAATGTCAGCAACACCCACCCACCAAGTTGTTGTAATGATTAGAAAATTATATAAACCATCTGCTGTAGTACCTCACTTATAAACAGCAGTAAATCTTTTTTCACGTCAGCTTTTTATGCTTGTATTTTAGCACTAATTTCTACTTGAGAAATTTTTTTTTGGTTTGTTTTTTGGTATCGGGGATGGAACTCAGGACCTTGCGCTTACGAGGCAGGCGGCAGAACCACTGAGCTAAATCCCTGGCCCTTGTTTTTGTTTTTTGAGACAGGCTTTCACTACATAGTTCAGGCTGACCTCCAGCTCACTATGTTAACCCAGGTTGGCCGTGAACTCATGGCAGTCCTGCCTCAGTCTGCCAAGTGCTGGGATTACAGGTATATGGAGCTACACCTGGCAAGAAGAGACCTTTTTCATGACAAAAATTTTTTTTTTTGAGATGGAGTCTTGCCATATTTTGGGGATGACCTTGAACTTGAGATCTTCCTGCCTCAGCTTCCCATATAACTGGGATTACAGGTGTACACCACTGAGCCTGGCTTAAAAAGAAAGTTAAAATTATATTTAGAGGAATTGGGATTTTCAGATTCTAATGAGTCAGTTGTATAGTTCGAGAAAGGTAACAGTCATGTGTAGCTGTTGTTGTTTACCACTTACGTTTTTGTCTTGGTATCTTGCCTCTGAATCTGGGAAGACTGCTTCCTTTAGTAGTTGGAAATTGCCAGTTTGAGACTTTGCTATCCCATTGTGTTGTCTAGTCTCTTCTAAGGGTTCTACAACAGGTGTTACCTGTTTGTCTGGAAGAGTGATTTACTCTAAGATACCATATGAATGGATCTTTGCAATTGTTTTAGAGTGGAGATATTTCAACTAGTTTAGAAATTTCTCTGAATTGCTTTATTTAATTTTTTAAAAATTAAATTTTATTTAATGTTTATTTACATTAAAGTTTCCATTTATTTCCATTGTTTTTATTTGTCCCCGTTTAATACCTTTAAGTGGTGGTAAAAGAATAATCTATTAAGTAGTTTTTTTTTTTATTTGAAAAATTTCAAACTTGCAGAAAGTAACAGTAACATAGAATAAAGTGACACTCCCTCTACTCGGATCTGTCAGTTAACATTTTACTACATAAGCTTTTACACATACAGTATATGGCATTAGTATTATTATTTATTTTTGTACTGGGGAACGAACTTGGGACCTTGCGCTTGCTAGGTAGTTGCTGGAACCACTGAGCTAAATCCCCGGCCTGGCATCATTATTTTTCTATGAAACCATTTGAGAATAGCAGGCACCATAACCCCCACATCTGACTCTTTCAGGATGTTCTCTTCTGTCACCTCAGTAAAGTCATCAGTTTCAGGAAATCCGACATTGATAAAAAACAGTTTCATTTTTAAAATAGGAAAATTGGATTTCTTTGTTTTTTTCTAAGGAAAATTGGATTTCTTTTGCTTTTGAACTGTAATAATTTGTCTGATGAGCATATGATGAATTTAGGAAAAGTTGTTCAGAGTGAGTAGGCACCCAGATGTGTCTGCTGGTTTCACTTCTGCAACCCACTTTGCCCTGTACAGTCATCTTGTGCCTCCAGATCCAGTTTGAGTTGCAGGTGATGAGGCCACAGTTCTGAGTTTATAGAGCACTTCTGTTTAGAACCACTTCACACAGTCAGCTCTTGCTCTCCTTAAAGACAGGATTAAGAAGAGTGAGGCAGCAGTGACAGCTGATTTAAAATGCTGGTACTCTTTTGAGATTTTGTGTGTTTGTTGGTCATTCTTCAATTGTTTAGCAGGTGGCCTCTGTGAGGAGGCACTGTGTCGGGCAGCACAAAGATGAACTTGAGGGTCTTTGCCTTCATGACAGTCATAGACTTAACAGGGAGGGCAGAGGTAGATGCCCATGAGGGTGAGATGTACACAGGCCAGTCCCCTTCCTGGCAGAAAGGGCCACTTTTAAACTGGAGGAAGTCAGGAAGAGCTTCACTTCACTTGAGCAATCTTAAGAGGGGTATAGGATCTTTTCATTCACTTAACAGATACTTATTTACCACCATTAGTGCTGGGCACTGTGCTAGGTCCTGGGAAGACAGCAGTCAGCATGGTGCCACCTGAGAGCCTGTGGCCCCATGGGGCAGACAGACATTAATTGCACATTAATCTAAAAGAATGCACAGGGATAAGTACCCTAGAGGAGAAGAACAGTAGTAGGAAAGAATAATAGGGAAGAGTGTGTGGACAGTGGATGCTGGGGGTGTCCTTTCTGAGCAGATGACATTAAAACATTTTCTTTCTCTTTTTGGTGCTGGAGATCTAACCCAGGGCCTTGTTCATACTAGACAAGTGCTGTAACCTCTGGGCCACACCCCCAGTCAGAACATTTTTTTAAATTGAAATTAACAGTAATACCTCAGTTCCCGCAAGCTTCTGTTCACAAACCAGTTCCCAAACAAAAGCATTGGACAAAATTTTACTTCCGTTCACAAACTCCATATTTGGTGACAAACACAACTTCAGCCATCTTCTCCACACAAACACAACTGCAACCATCTTCCCCCAAATCATAAAACAAGTTAAGTTTATGAAGTGAGGTACCACTGTACTTTATGAGCATGATAAAACAATCGAGGGATGAAGTACCGAATGAAAACTAGCCTGTCTTGTACCCTTTCTCTACAGTCACCACTGTTAGGAGTGGTGAAAATGTTTTATAATAAAGCCCTCCCATTTCCCTGTCTCTGTGATCTCTCTCTTTTCTTTTTCTTTTTTTTTTCTCTTTTGAGGCAGCGTCTTGCCATGTAATCCAGGCTGGCTTTGATTGCACTGTGTAGCCCAGGTTGGCTTTGAACTCATGGCAGTCCTCCTTGTCTCAGCCTCCCTAGTGCTGGGATTACAGTCATGTGCCACCATGTCTGGCCTCTCATCTCTTCATACATGTCTGTCCCTCTTAAAAACACATAAATGAAGTCATGCTACATGTTTGATTCCTCCCTTAGGATGAGTGTGTTTTGAAGAGGTTTTTGTATCAGTGTATATAGATCCATATTATTTGTGTAATGGCAGGTACATAGAATTGCTTTATATGGCTGTAGCATGCTTTATTGACTGAATCTCCTAGTGATGGGTATTTTGGTTCTCAGCTTTATGACAAATGTGTCTTCATCTATTTGGTTTTTTTTTTTTTTTTTTTGGTACCGGGGATCAAACTCCTGTCCTTGTGCACGCGCAGCAGGCTGCGAAACCACTGAGCTAAATCCCTGGCCCCGTCTTCATCTATTTGTAAGAAATACATTGAGATAGACTTCTAGTAGTGAAATTTCCAGGTTAGGTTGTGTTCGTGTCTGTGGTCTCCCACTGTGAGAGAGCTCCTTCCTGGAAAGGGTGAGCGCTTCTGGTTGGTGAGCTCAGCCTCCCAATCAGGGGCAGGGGCAGGCGTGAGTTCCCCAGATATAGGAAGAAAGTACAGCTGCTGGGCAGCCCTCAGAAGTGACAGATGGCAAGCCATACCGTGCATTTTACCTTTTGAGAGCTGTTGCCAAATTGCCCTCCAAGAAGATGGCACCAGTTTACTCTCCACCCAGAGAAGATGATGCATTGTGCTACCTCACCAGCACTGAGTATTTTTGCATTTGATCATGGAAAAATGGGAAGAAGTAGCACTGAAGCTGAGACTTGACTGTTGAGTAGGAATCTGCCACCCTACCCCCTGCCCCGTTGAGTTGCTGGAGTCAGCTGCAGGGCAAGGCAGGAGCAGTGCTGGGTGGTGTCCAGGGTTCCAGGTAGGGGCACCAGCAGAGGCAAAGCTGGGAGGGATGAAGACTGGTGGATGGTATGAAGGTGGAACTGAGGTGCAGCTGGAAAGTGAAGCCAGATAGGGTCCAGATGCTGCAGACCGAGCTTTTGTGATTTTGTCCTGGGGCTTCCTAGCTAAAGTTTTGGTCCAGGCAATGATAGGATGAGATTTGCTTGTTAGAGAGAGCTGGCTTTCATTTTCAGTTTCTTTCCAATCCAAGTCCCTTGTGGAGAGGAGTGCTTTACAGAAAATGTAAAATACAGTTTATACTGCCCTGGGCTTTGTCTCTGTCACTCTTGTAGTTTCTTTTAGCCATTGTTCACTGTGATAGTAGCTGTGCAGGGCTGCATTGGCATGAGGGAGGCTGGGGCAGGGAGGAAGGTCACCTCCTGGCCAAAATTGTTGAGAGGTGACTCCTGTCATTTCAGAGTGCTCCGCAACCATCTGACCCACAGGCTGAGTCCTGAGTCCCCAGCAGTGGTCTGCTTCTTCGTCAGTGCCAGCTTTCTGCTGGCCCTTGGCTGTAGTGTTCCAGTGACTACCACCTGGGCCACCTGCCTTTCCAGTTGGACTTTAAACACCTTGCCCCATCTCTTTTCCTGTTCCACTTCCACTTGTACCCTGGGCCTCTGCAGCCACAGTCCCTTGCCCTCCCCAAAACAGACTTGATCAGCTCCTGCTGCCAGCTACCTGTCAGAAGTGGCTTTTCTGCCTGGAGTATTCCCCATGGCCAAGGTCTATCCCTGAAGCCACTGTCTGCTGGCTGTTGCGGCTGGTGTGGCAGGTCCTGATTCCACAACTGCAACCTTGGCCAAACTCCCCTTTCCTCAGCCCTTGTCCCTCCTGCCCCTGAAACTGGAATCTGTCTTTTTCCCCGAGACTCCTGTTACTTTGTGAATATTTGATGGTGAATTACTTTTCTGATTCTCTAACTTGTTTATGCCAAAGAATGTCTGAAATTAGTGTTGGCAGCCTTAGTGCAGTTTAACAAGAGCCAATAGTTCACCGTCTCCCTGGAGTAGATGTGGTTTAGATTGTCCTCTGTTTGTGTGGCCCAGTTTAGCTCTAGGAGAACAGCACAAAGCATTGTTATGTGATGGTTCCTTTTTTAGCTGTTGTTGAAGCTTGGTGTTATTTTAAATTTAAGGCACATTTATGCAGCGTTTCTGTGAGAGTCCGCTGGGTGCTGTCACATTATTTTCAGTTAACATTTCATGCGAAGGATTCTGTTATTGCTATTTTATTGATGAGGAACCTGAAGCTTAGAGAGATTTAGCAGTTTAGCTATTATCACTCAGCCTGAAAGTAGCAAAGCTGGGATTTGAACCCTTGTCTTTCTTCTCAAGCAAGCCTCACTCAGTACAATATAGCAGCAGTGATTTTATTGTCTACAGTTGTTATTTCATTAAGCTATTAAGCCTTGCTTCAGAACACAAAGGGCATTCACAAAGGGCATTTGGGTTTTTTTGTATTTTTGATTACTCTCTGTGTAGATTTTCTACCCTGAATGTTAAAAACAGTATTTACTTGGGCCGGGGATTTAGCTCAGTGGTTTCACCATCACCTGCTGCTCAAGCTCAAGGACCCGAGTTCAATCCCTGGTACCAAACAAACAAACAAAACCATTATTTACTGAAACAGCTTTATAGTATCAAAAAGATTTTTTTAAGTTATCCACCATCCTGTGACCTAAAGACAACAAAATTTTCATTTTCTGTTTCTTTCCAATCTAAGTCCATTGTAGTGAGGAGCACTTTACAGAGAATGTAAAATGCAGTTTATACTGCCCCGGGGCTTTGTCTCTGTCGCTCTTGTAGTTTTAGCTATTGTTTCCTGTGATAGTAGCTGTGCAGGGCTGCCTTTCTTCCTCATCTGCCTTTGATTTTTGTTGTTGATTTGTCTTTTTTCCTTCCTCTTTTCTTCCTTTCTTCTGAGGGGTGGGGAGGTGGGTATTGGGAGAGAACTCCAGGATTGTCCAAGTTGATGGATATTGTTTTAATTCATATTATTTACTTTGGACGAGCTACATACTAAATCGCAAACAACAGATGAAATGCTCCCATAGAACATTAACATGCGCGGTGTGATTGAGGCCTTCCATAAGCATAACTTTTGTTAGAAAATGAATATTTCATCTGACTTCTCATGTTTTAGTTAAATTATGAGTTTATTATGAGAAATAAAAGCAAAACTTTGTGATTAACTTTTTCTTTTTCTGAGATTTTTGACAGTAAGAGCTGGAAGCTACAAATCACCTCAAGACAGGGGTGCCTAAATTTTGCTTACCCAAGGGCCTGTGCTGGCGGCCAGCCAGGTGCCTGAAGGCTGCTCTTCATTTACATTGACTCTACTCTGCCACCTGTCTTGCTCATCTCTGCTCTGCATTGAGTGCGTCTGGGAGCCTCGTCTCCAAGGACTGGCATTCCTCAGGGTGCACCTGGGAAATGAGTGCATCCAGCTCCTGTGCCGAAGCCCAGTCTTAAAGCTTTCTTAATGGACGTAATGTTGACCATAGTGATAGCAGCATTCATCCAACTGCAGCAACAGCTGCTGTTGTGAGGTACTTCACTGATTTAATCTTTGCAACATGGTGCTGTAGCTGCTGTCTTCTTTGCCTTGCAGATAAGGAAACTGAGACTCCCAGAGGTTTCTTGCCAAGGTCACCCGGCAGGGAAGTGCATGTGTTAGAATGGGGACCCTAAGGTTTCATTTTCTTTTCTTTTAAGAGAATAATATGGAAGAGACTGTTGGTGATTGATCAGTGTGATTGTTGAAAACTGAGTGGGTTTCTTTGACTTTTGTTTATTAAGAAAAGGAGAGCAGTTTAGTCATTTTTTAATAGACAAAATGTGGACTTTTAATTCTCAGATTAATTAGCTCATTCTTTGAACTTACCAGCTTTTCTTTATTAGGCAAACTGAAGTAGTGTCAAGAGAAGCTTGGGGACCATCTTGCTATTAGTTTGGCAGTGTTCCTTGTAGCAGCATTGGCAAGGTATATAAAATTTTTATTTTGCTCGCTTATCCACATGGAGAATTAACATGAATAAAATTGCAAGCATGACATTCCTGGAAATGAGGCCCTTGGACAATTTAGAAATACTAACTTAAGGAGTAAACATTGGTATGCACCATGAGGGAAGACTTGGGGTTACTGCCAGGGCCATTCAGGTAAAATTCCATCTCCAAATAAACTGGATGTAGTTTCCTAATTACTGGAAAGCACCTGCTAAGCCCCAGCTTACAGGGCCCGTGAGCAGTTAAGATTAGGGACAAAGGAGGGAACATACTGGATGTTTTTACCTTGTGGCCAAAAGAATCTTAGAATTAAGTTGGAACATCAGTAGAGAGTTTAGACCTGCCATTTTCTCTATATTTTTACCCTTAAAGTACAACCTTTCCATAGGCATTTCTTTCATTTTTTTTTTATTTGGTACCAGGAATTGAACTTAGGACCTTGCGATTGCCAGGCAGGTGTGGCACCACTGAGCTAAATCCCCAGCCCTGTGTAGGCATTTTGATGTTTCCAACCTGCCTTGATTTTGAAAGTTATCCTGCATTGGATCAATTAGTACACATCAAAATGACAAGTGTTTCTTCTATATTCATTTTCACTTAAGACAGCAGCCATGTTTAGTTCATGGACCACCATAAAAGCCTTCTTGAAGGACTTATGTATAGACTTCATAACTGTGGTGTTGCTGGAAATTTGTTTTCCTACACTTGGGGCAGGGACGAGTGATCAGAATATGATGTATTGCCTTGGGTACCTGGGTTGTGTCTGAGTCTGCATCTGCCAGGGGTTGTGCGAGGGAGGCACTGTGTTGGTCCAGGGAACCTCATTCAAGTGGAAGCTTTTCCTAGACAGCCAGAGACTGCCCACCCAGAATGGGCTTTTCAGTACCCTTCTGGGGTATAACTTTGAACCCTAGAAGAAGCCACGAAAGCTCTTGCTTTAGTGCCAGTTCTACTTGACCAGAGCCTCGTCATAATCTCTGGGAACCTCAGATCTGTTATTTCTCAAATGAAGCTGCTGGGTGTGGTGGCACATGCCTTCTAGCACTTGGGAGGCTGAGGCAGGAGGAATGTCACAAGTTTGAGGCCAACCTAGACTACATAATGAGTTCAAGGCCAGCCTAACTACAGAGCGAGACCCTGTCTCAAAAAAGCAAAAAAAGGTAAAATGAAGCTAATGTGATTTTTGTTGTGGTGAGAGTGCTGGTTTTTCTTTTTGGTTTTGGGAATATCCCAGGTCATTGTGGTGCTGAGATGTTGTGTCATGTGTGAATACACTCGGAGTTCATATGCATTTTTACATATATGTATTGCTCTTGAGAGCACGTTTGGAGATACTGGCTTAGTGAAAAGAGCTGGTCAGTCTGGGTTCAGATACTAAGTCCATAATTCATTAGCTGTCTGTGAGCCTTGCCTATTTCTTCTGTAAAGGGTGGCTAGAGGAACTGCCATGTGGGGAAGGTGAGAGAATGCAATGAGATCCCATATGTAAAAATCTTTGTTGTGTAACAGACAGTAAGATGTTTGCTGCATGTTTTAATAATTTTCAGTGCCAACACATTGTCCGTGTGCAGTTTTCTATATTAAGATTTCTCTGGCACTTTCTCCTGCTTTGATTAGTATATATAAGGTACATTTTAGAAGATTTAAAATGTACAATGCATGGATTTTGTGTCTTAAAAATTATGCTGCTATGGAGTGCTAGGAAGAAACCAACTGGGAATCAAAAGGCCATGAAAGTTGAATTGCGCATTTTGCATCCTGGTTGCTGCAAAGGTGGTACTAAGCCAATAGATGGTGCCATTACGTTAGGAAAAAAGAAAACATTTACTCCTAAAATTCTTTATATTGTTACAGGGAACTCAATACAGTCAGTCCTTGCTAGTTCTTAGTCTATTCTAATCAGAGTGGACTTTGTTCTTGGTTCTGTGGGGAAAAAATTGAACATCTTTTGTAGGTAAAATGGTGAAGTATTGAATTAATGTGTGGGATATTATCCTCTTTTTTTTTTTTTCCTGCTCTGACGTTTTACTATGAAGTCTTTTCTGATTTGAGTTCAGTCTTCAGTCTGTCTACAAGCAAATAAAAGCTCTTGTCAGGAGTAGGTTTCAGAAGTATGAAGTGCTCACAGTTTTAAGTTCTTCACTTTAAATCCCACTTCCTCTTACCTGGTCTTGTCTCAGAGAGTTGGCCTTGCTAAAGAAAGTGCCTTTATACTTTCATAACCTAGTACTTGCTGATCTTTTATTTTCTTATTGGTCAGACTAAGAGGAAAGTCACTTTATGCATTAGAAGACTTCATTATGTAGTTTTTAGAACACCCAGATTGGGGTTCATATTCCCACTTTGCCATTATGAGCTATGCAACTTTGAGTAGATTCCTTCACTTCTCTGAACTTAAGCTTTTTTCCATTTAAAAAGGTGCTAATGCCATCTAGGCTATAGATGAATTAAATGAACACATATGTGTAACTGCCTTTTTAAAACAGTAAGTAGGATTTCTTCTTGTTTACACACAAGCTCTAGGGACAAGGCAAACCTTTACTTACATTTAAAACTAGGTATGCTTTATAAATTATTAAAATCTCTTAGGCCGGGGATTTAGCTCAGTGGTGCTGCTGCCTGCCTCGCAAGCGCAAGGTCCTGAGTTTGATCCCCACTACTGCCAAAAAAAAAAAAAAAAAATCTCTTTTTCTTTTGTTCTTGATTATTCTAAGGGATGTGAAATCTTGGGAAAGGTCTGCAGAATGGACTACCTAGAATTTGGGGAGTTACTTTGACAGGAGGACCAGAGGAGAAAGGGTACCTTTGAGAGACCCTCCTGCAGCAGGCTGTGCAGGCTGTCCATGTACCCCAGTGCGCTGAGTGAGAGCTTGTCCCCAGTGGACCTGCCTGTGTAGGATGCTGTGAGGGCAGGCACGTCTGGAGTTGATTTTAATCCTCCATCTTAGCCTGAAAACAGAGAGGTAGGTGACACCTCTGTTTTTAGAGACAAGTTTTCTCTCCATACCTTGCGGCATTGCAATAAAATGCATTAATAAAATAGAACCTTTCACATTTTAGGTTTGGATGCCTTCTGACTGTTAGTCTTTTCTTAGGAATAAGTGTTTATAACCTGTCAGGTCCATGAGACGCTGGATTTGCAATTATAAGAAAAATTCCTGTCCCTTCAAGTGGTGTTTAAATTATTTACTTAGAGTAAAATTTAACTCCTCTGGCTACATTACATTACATTTAGAAAGACAACTGAGTTTTTTTAGAAATTAGTTTTTGACTGAAAAATGTTGACTGACTTAAAAATATATTTTTAAGCATATTAACGGGATAATTTTTTAATTCATTGGGAATAAAAGGTAGGCTCTGACATTGAAGTACATTTGCTGATGAAAAGGAAGCATTCTTCCCCCTCACGAGGGTTTAAATGTAATACTCAGTGCTTACTCAGGAGTGAAAACATCAAATTAAACTGTTTATGCTGACAAAGGACAAATCTGGATTTCAGCAAGCAATGCAAGATTGTCTGATTGCTTGGCTTGCCTTGCCTGGAAGCTTTTGGCCAAGGCAGATAATGAAATGCATGCATATGATTAAACCATTTAGTCTGTGGAGCAGGTTTCCTGAGTGGTGAGAGGTACTCCACTGCTCTCTAGTGGCTGAACGCCATCCCTGGGTATAGCATTGTTTTATATTCATAAATCACCTCTTCACATGTTGGCATCGTTGGCCCCTAGAGCAAACGCCAGTACCAGGAGATGAGGCCTTGTAGCAGGATCAGAGTGAAAAATGACCCCCATCCAAGGGGCTATGGAAAGCATCAGATTTCTCCAGGAAGAGCGGCCAGTCGGCTAACAATGAGCAAGTGTGAGTAAGTGCTCTGTCAGGTAGAGCTGACACTGATGGATTAGAAAGTTCTGCAGGTGACTCCTTTATCGCTGCATACGTCTTCCACCTTGGCAGGCCACGGTGCCAAACAGGTCCTTGGTTGCTTGAAACGGACCGCTCCTTAGCAAGAGGAGCGGGCTTTTTCCTGTGAAGGTCTGGTTAAATTGATTTGGGGAAAAGTAGTGGGAATCCATTCCTGCTGCCTCTCAGAAGAACTTCATGACTTTGAGAGAAGAAATGTTGAAGACTTCTGTTCCCATTAAAGCTGGCAGCCTGGGGATTTGTTGAGAATGAATGTATAAAATGGCTACTGGGAAGGTTGTTTCAGTGTCATCACAGTCACTACTTTTTATTGAGCACTTACTATGACCCTGCATTTTGCTGTGGATGTGGAGACTCTGACTTGTTCAATTCTCACAGCCCTTTTTTGAGGAAGATGCAAGCCGTTGTCATCCCCTTTGTGTGGGGGAGGAAACCAGGGTGGCAGGCCTGTGGCACTGTGTGGTTTTTGAGGGATCATCACCTTGTGTTAGTCATTGCTTCATGGACTAGTGTGGCAGCCTTGTGGTGCTTGGAGTGATGGCCCCAGGGAGATGGCTAGAGAGGCTAGGACCTGTGCCTCATCCTGTGCAGCTGTGTATTCTTAGAGCCTGCATCATCTGGGAAGTCACTTGGGAATGAACAGTATGTGGGCTTGTGAACCACAGGGCCTAGGTTAAATCTTGGCTCTGCTTCTCCACTGTATTGCCCTGGCAAATTCTTTGAAACTAGTTGAATCTCAGTTTCCTTATTTATAAAGTGATAAAGCACCCTCAACACTTGAGTTCAAGATCTGAGACTTAGGGAC
Organism: Heterocephalus glaber; assembly: GCF_000247695.1. The sequence continues at coordinate 10,699,918 of NW_004624760.1, forward strand.
CCTCAATAAATGTTTCCTGCTTCCATAGTCCAAGAGTTGATAAGTATAGATACTGTTTAAAAAAAAAAAAGAGCAAATTTCTATCTGCTCAATTTCAGATCTTTCTGACAGTTTAGGCAGCAAGTTTTAGAAAATTATTTCGGTCTTTAGTATATCTTTAGTATGTCTAATAACAGATCATAGAGTTGCTAAGTTTGATTTAGTATTTATAAAAACATGTTTTTTAAAAAAACTCACTTCCCCAAGGTCATATTAATACAGGTGTTTTTAAACATGTAGTATAGGTAAAATTAATACATATAGTACAGGTAAAATTTTCATGATGCATTTCAGATTTTGTCCTAAATTGGATTCTTTCAGAAAGTTAGGTTCAAATTGAACTACAGGTGAGCATCTGAAATCTGAAATGTTCTATCATCTGACCCTTGAGTCCCAGCATGTCTCCACAAGTGGAAATCTTCACCCTGTGATAGGTCACAGTGAAAACTCAGGCACACTAAGAATATTGTACAAAATTACCTTCTCAAGCTATCTGTATAAGGTTAAATGTCAATATCCTGATTAGACTTGGGTCACATCAAGATATCTTATTATGTATATGCAAACATTAACAAATTAAAAAAAAAAATCCCAAACCACTCTTGGTCCTGTGTTTTGGAAAAAGGATACTGAACCTGTACTAATGTGGATATGATCACAAAGATTTTTTGGGTTTTTAGAAAATGGAGACAAATTTAAGTTTTGGCTTTTTTTCCCCACTGTGGCTATTTTAATATAAATGATTTGGAACAGATACTTGAGTGGCATTACAAAACAGTGAATGGCATATGTTTAATCATTTAAAACATTTAACTAAAATTCCAGTCTCATTTGAATTTCCAAGTAAAATCACGCAAATTAACTATATCCAGATGTGTGTTAATCGTTCTGTTGAAATTTAAAGAAAAAGCCAGGTTGAAAGCATGTCTTTTTGGGGGCGGTAAGCTAAGAAAAGATAGCTACTCCTTCCAGGCCTACTTGCTAATCTTGACTTCAAGCATTTGGCTTTGCTATTTAAGAGGCAACTTGGAATGGAAAGAATGTTGCACACTTTAAATGCAGAAAGACCTGGCTTAGAAATCCCAGTTTGGCTAATCACTGGGCATGTGATCTGGGCAAATTTCACACCTCTGAGCTTCAGTCCTCTTAGGTAAAGTGGGATCACTCTACCTGTCATCCCTGAAGAGGAAACAGAACCAGTGTGGTTGGAAATTTCTTATACCACATAAGGTTATTACAGCTGTTTCCCAAGGTACACTTCTGGATAAGTGGGGTCTGGCTCGATCCTCATACCCTCAGAGACATTATTGTTAAGATCATTTTACCTCTAAAATGCCCTCCGGAAGCCCTCCTAAGGACAGTGGTAAAGAGAGATGTGGTGTATTTATTTGTGATGATTGATTGCTGTCCTTCCTTGGGACTGTTGACTCAGGCATGGATTGACCTTCAGGCCCCGGTGTACAGCTTTCAGGAATAAGCTGCTTGTGATGCTGTTAGACATAAAGATGTGACAGCTAGCAAGGTAATAGGGGTTTGGCTTGTTGTTTTCATCCCTTCAGAATGTTGAATTTTCTCCAAGTTTATACCTTAAAAAATTGCAAGTAATGCATGCTCTTTGAAGAAACAAGTTAAACAAAATGAAAATAGCACCACTAACAAATAAACATAATATTTTGATTTATGTTTTTCCAGATTTGTATAATATCTGTTAATATTGCTTTGGAATCCCCCCTAAATACTATATCTTGGACATTTTTCAGTTGCCAAAAAAAATGCTTCTGGTTTGTGATTTTTTTTTTTTTTTGGTGAGGTTCGAAATTGGGACCTTGCGCTTGAGAGGCAGGTGGCGGAACCACTGAGCTAAATCCCTGGCCCTTGATTTGTGATGTTTAATAACTTGTATATGTAGTGGGTTTTTTTGTTTGTTTTTTTGTTTGTTTTTTGTTTTTGTTTTTTTGGTACCTGGGATCAAACTCCGGTCCTTGTGCTTGCGAGGCAGGTGCTAAATCCCCGGCCCTGTATATGTAGTGTTTTATTATCTCTAGGTTCAATGTATATGTTTTAATATAAACAATGATCTTTTTATAGACATGATGCGAGGGCTGGGGATTTAGCTCAGTGGCACCGCACCTGCCTTACAAGCACAAGGTCCTAAGTTTGATCCTTGGTACTGCAAAAACAAAAAAAAAAACAGGCAAGGACATGATGTGAGTATTCGCTCACTCATTTCTTTAACTAACTCCCAGGCAGTAGAGTTGCTAGTTTGGCCTGTGGGTAGCTTTTCATTTCTAGCTGATGTTTCTGAATTCCCATTAGAAAAGTTGTGTCCATTTTCACCTCTCCCAGTGTGTTCATGTGCTCACTTCCTGTCTTTATCAGCACTACCTGTTGTTCTTTTTAATCTTTGCTAATTTAGAAAGTACAAGGTGGTTGTTTTAATTCGTATTTCTTAGAATACTAATGGTGTTTCTAAACGTGTATAGGTCTCTACCTTGTTTTTTGTTTTTGTAAACTGCTGTGTCTTTTCTCTTTTGGAATATTGATGTTATTTATCCCTGAGCTCTTTTTAGTTATTCTGTGTGTTGCATATATTTTTTCAGAGTGTTAGGTGTTCTGTTTTACATTACTTACAGAAGTTTTTTGGTTTGGTTGGTTGGTTGGCTTTTTTCCTGTGATTCATAGGAATTTCGTTTTAAAAGCTTGGCTGGAGATGTGGCCCTGCGTTATGGGTGCTTGGCTCCCGGTTAGCAGATGTGGTTGACCCCCAGTGTCATCAGGAAGGTCTGTGGGTGAGTCAGGCCCTAACAATGCACTGGAGCAGACCAGGCTGTGCTCTTTCCAGGACACCGAAGGGTGGCAGTTGCAGACAGTTTTTAATGAGCACCCGGTTGGGGTGGCGGAGGCCAGGCAGCCTCCACCTGATGATTGCTGTGGATTGAGGTGTGCAGACTGTGCGTAGTTTCTGATCCCACTGGGGCTGAGGGGCCGAGTTGTGTGTTCTCCCCTACGCTTGCTCCGCAGCCTGGCTTCTGAGTGGGTTGGGAGTTGGGGGTGATTGAGCAGGGTGGGTGAACTGGGGGGAGGTCTGGTAAGGCAGTGAGTGACTAGGTATCTGTCACAGCGGCTTTGCATGTAGTCCTCTGTCTTAAAGGGCTTTGTTCTGGAAGCAACACTGGGTACTCAGTACCTGTGGTTGGGCTGAAAAAGGCAGGCTGTGGAGGTTGCCAAGAAGCAGTTGCAGGGAGACTCCTGAGGAAACAGGAGCTTCACTAGGAGGATGTGGAAATCTTAAGCAAGGTAGCTTATTCCTGTGATAGGGCAGTGGTTTGCCACCCTAGGTGAGGATGTAGAATAAATAGTACATGAGTGTATGCCTTTAAACCCTTTTTTGATTTTTGAAAACTGAACTTGCATTACATCTAAGTTTGCCTTTTATTTAGCCTAGTGTGGTGAATTAAGCTTTTTTTTTTTCTTTTTCACTACTGGGTTGTTGAACCTAGAGCCTTTGCACTGAGGTACACCCCCAGCCCTTTTTCATTTTGAGATGGGATCTCACTACGTTGCTAAGTTGCCCAGGTGTTCTTCTGCAGTTTATCAAGGTGTTTACTGCTGTTTTCACTCCTCAGAGTTTCCCTGGCTCCTCCATCAGACAGTTGTGTTCTCAGCTCAGCACAGCTTACTTTCACGTGTGCCTCTTTCTTGAGAGCTCATGGTGTGCCAGAGTCTGTGTGGTGTTGGGCTGCTGTGAAAGGATGGGCAAGTTGCAGGGTTGAGAGTTTATAAGCTCGTAGGTTGGCTGGGGATCAAGGAAGGCTTTTGGGAGGAGTGATGTCTCCATGGGATTTGAAGGGTGGCTAGGAAGTTCTGTGGGCTGTTAAGGGAGCAGTGGGGCCACCACGTGCCAAGATAAGCTTGAAATGGCTTGGGTACTTAGGAAATGATTGTCACCATTGTGTGTGTGTGTAATGGGGACAGGTTTGGGCTGAGGGAAGCAGGACTGGTCCTGGAAGGTCATGTGTGCCTTCTCTGAACTGTGTTGTGGCATGTAGAACTTTCTATATGAGAGAATGAGATAGGTCACCTCTGAGACAGGAGTCCTGCCCTATGTTTGTTAGTCCTGTAACCCTAGACAGGATGGCTGTCACTTCAGTGGGTTGCTGTGAGGATGACTAAGTGACATAAAACATGGGTGGCCCCAGGTTCTGTCTTCTCCCTCCTGGAGTGTGAGTTTTTGGAGCACAGGCCTCAGCCCCTTGTTTTTGTAGAGTCTGGCCTGCCTCTGTGGAAAGCACTCTCCCATGGTGCAACCACTTTCTCACCTGACCTGTCAGCTTTCTGCAGAGGCAGCGGACCCCTACCAGCCCACTGCCCTCTGGCCGTCTCTGTGCTTCTTCCTTAATGGAAAGCTGGGTAGCTCTGCTGTCTAACGTGTCCTTGTCTTTGGAATAGAAAATAAGAGGAAAGGGTCCTTCCAAAGAGCTTTCTTTGCCTTGGTGTTGGGTCTGAAGAGAATGCTTGGTTAGAGAGCTTGACACCAAGGTAAGGATGGCTTGGGGCCTCATTTGTGGTTTATGGGGAAACTGGGATGTAATATTTGAATATTCTTTCTGTGGGCCACATGGTGGTTATACCTGTACAACATTTGTCTGATGGTTTATCATATATAGTTTTGGGCATTGGACCAATATCTAGGAAACTTGAATAAAATTCTTAGAGAATACTGGTCTCATTGAATTAACTGTTTTGTTTTTTTTTTTTTAATGGCCAACTCTTTTTCCCTTGCTTCCTCATTGCATTGCCCTGCAGTTATGTGAGGTTTCACGTCGTGTTCTCTCACTGGTTTGGGCGGTGACAGTGGTGTATGAATTCTCACCCGTTTCTAGGCAGCAGAGGCATTCAGTTATGTAGGAACCTGTTGACAGTCACTTGTGTGCCTAGCTCCTAGCACTTTTGTGTCCTTCTGAAAAGGGGGCGCCAGAGTTCTCTTTCCTAGAAAGCTTGGAGCAGGAGGTAATTTGCAAGTGAAGTAGAAATTATCTTTAATATTGAATTTCCCTTTCTTTGCAGATTTATTTTGGGGCAGGGGAATATAATTATTTTGATTTCGCAAGAAGCAGAATCAGGCTGTTTAGGAAACTCTAGCTTTCCAGAAAATTTGTGAGTGTTGGGGATTGAGGTGTGTGTTATGGTGTAGTAAGAGCCTGTAGCCCTCCTGTGTCTGGCTGCCCCAGGACCAGCTCTAAAAAGCACCTCTAATGACACGGAGTGTCTGTCCACACTGGTCAGAGCCTTCGTGTTCCAAGAGTCTGGGGGTCTAGTTTGTCATTTCCACTTACAGAAATTTTGTCTGCAGTGTTGTTTCTAAGCAGAAAAAAGTTTCTGATAAAAGATTCTGTTGGGAGGGAAATATTTTTTCCTTTCTGAAAAGACTGAATGAAGCTGAGCAGAAGGAAATATATATGCCTAGGAAAAACAAAGCCCTGTTTTATTACAGTTTTTTACAAAGCTGTTAGCTCTTAAGAAAATACTGGCTTTCTATCCTTTTTAAATGTTGATTTCAGGGCTCTGGTCCCTTTACCCTTGGGCTCTTTTTTTTTTTTGGTAGGGGGATCAAACTCGGGTCCTTGTGCTTTTTACCCTTGGGCTCTTAAGGAAGATAATCCTGGGCCACTCTGGAAAAAGGCAAGCCTGCTGTTGGCCACCCTACAGGAGTATTTTGTATCTAGAACTATTTTTTTCTGAGATTTCCTCATTTGCAGTTTTCTTGTTTCTTCTTGACAGCTGTCCTTTGTTTGCCACACAAAAGCAGGGGTTTTTTTTTAAGTTGTTTTTTTTTTTTAACTAGTGAGGCTGGTTCTTACCTGAGCCTTAGACAGCAACTTAGATTTCATACTTTTCCCTATTGACCTCTGAATCTCAGGGTGACCTGGTGGTAACCTCTAAAACGCAGTAGAATTTTCAAGGACATGTTTACTTTGAAATTCAGAGGTTTGATTTGGTGAATTTGTTTTTGCATATATGCTTCCCCCCCATACACTGGTGTTTTATCTGCTTAATTTCTATCTCCTTTCCAAAGGGACTTTTAATAGCCTTTACATCTCCATTTCAGTGTTTTTTTTTTAAGTAAAAAAAAAATTGTGAGGGTGGGGGGGAGGAAATGGGGTTGCCTTTTGCTCCCAAAGCTTAAATGAATAGTCACTGCTTATAATACTGGTCTATACTTGACGCTTCCTACTCCTTTAGATGTGATGTATCCAGTGCCGTGAAGGTAATGATCCTCAACCGCAGCAATATTCCATAACAGGAGTATCTGTCATATTCATCGGGATTACCATGTTCATTGATTTGTGTCTGTAAATCTGCTGTTTCTACCCTTTAAATTTGATCTATAATTGGATCTCCTTAAATGGTTCAGATAAGGTAGTCTGTATTTCCTCAATGTGGTGTTGCTGTCAGCTTCCCCTTTTTCATTATACATTCAGCAGACTTGATAAAATCAGCAGGACACCTCATTTGAAACTGTTTAATCGCTGCCTTTTTCCTTTGCTAAACCATTGAGTTGGTCAAGCGATGTACACAAATCATTTTAAATAGAAAATATGGTTTTCTCTCTGACCCAGCTAAATAGATAGTGTTATGCAAAACAAGTTAAAAAGTAATAAATGCCAAAAAAATCTTCTAATTGGAGTAAAAAATTGTGGGCAACTCTATCCTCTCTCCAAAAGTAGAGTATCCTGAAATATTGCCAGCATCCTGTACAGACAGGATGATGATTTTCTGAAGATTCTCTGGTTTCTGAACAAAGCAAGTTTAAATTTTCAAATAGTGCTGAGCTGCCTTTTGCATCCATTCAAAGGGAGCCCATACTTAAATGCCTTTATGTCTACTTTGGTAGGGATAAATTTGCTATCTGTTAATACCTATGCAGCGTAACCTTTCAGCCATTTGCTATTGTGATAATAAATTTTTGTTTCTTTGTCTGTCATTTTGTCTACTCAGCTGTTACTCTTCAAAGTGCAAACTAAAAATAATAGCCCCAAATAAATGCCACATAATAAAGTGTTTTACAGTTGCAGCTGGAATAACCTGGTGGCTGCGGCTTGCAGTCCTATTACCGTTGCTGGTGTGTTAGTTTTTTCCCTGTGTGTCAAGGTGCCTCTACCAGGGCCAGCTCATTAAAACAATGTATTCTTCCTAACTGGCTTGGTATTTAGCACTTGCCCAGCAGCCTGCCAAGGCACAATATGGAGCCCAAGCCTCACAAAATAGGATATGTGAAATTAGGTGGCATTCACTTTCTGAAAAAATACAAATTCTCCATAACCTCATTTTTGTGCTTCCGCATTTCATCGTGAATAATTTACAATTAAACTTGTCTGTGGGAGAGGAAGGGCTAGTTCCAGATTTACTCAAACTAGTGGTAAGTGTGAGTCTAGGCTTTTGAGAAATACTCTTTTTTACTTGGTTGATGTGACCCTATGGGATTAATATTTACACTGTACTTGAATGTGACACTGGGCGTGTTTTGCTGTTTCTCCTACCCTGAGGTGAACCTGAGATGGAGAAGCTGGGAGTTGGTAAAATACACTAAAAGTGCATCTTTTTCTTACAGGTTCTGGCTCCTTGGCAGCAATGGCTGTATTTGAAGATAAATTTAGGCCAGATATGGAGGTATGTAAGTCCCTGTAGTTTTATCCTTTCAGGTATTTTTCCAATTGTGTGTCAAGCATTTACAAACTGTCAGTTCCTCCAGAGCTTGCACAACACTGTCATTAGTTGGAATGTTCTTTGGCACGGATAGTATGTTTGTTGAAGAGAATGGCGACTTGGAAAGTGTCCTTTCATAGTAGCCCTGTTGTGCCCTCCTTCAGGCTTGAGGAGCCGACACTGTTCTGCTTTTTGCTCTGGGCATTGAGCTGTTTGGAACTCTTAGCTATAAATGCTCCTGGAGTGCAGAACATTTCCTTGTATACTAAGATTTCTTGTAGCTATAGCTCAAAATGACAGGTTTTTTTGTTTTCTTACTAAGAATAGAGCAACTGTGTGTGACTTTGCATGTCACACAGACCTGGCCTGAAAATGGGGGCAATTTTTTAAAAATCCCTGTAGATTGTTTAGCATCTTGTAGAAGATGGGGACAAGGTCATATGTGCCTAGAGTTTTCTCAGGGTGGAATAATGGACTTAAATATATTTATGAAGTTCTTTTACTATATTTTCTTTCTTTTTTTGTTTTTGTTGGTTTTTTGAGGCAGGGTCTCCCATTGTAGTTCAGGCTGGCCTCAAACTCTCGATGATCCTCCTGCCTCAGCCTTCTGAGTGCTGGGATTACAGGTGTGTACCACCATGCCCGGCTTACTATATTTTCTTTGGTGATCAGAGAAGTATATTTTGTGACATTCTTTCTAAATCTGTTTTAATGATAGCTGTCCTCCCCTCCCCAAATTGAGCAACCTCCTACCGCCCAAGAAACCCCCTCCACTAACAAATCCACAGATCTTCCATTGCCACTTTTGGAAGAGTCTTAGTATGCTTGGATGCTCACCACACTACATTTTTCTTCACTACAATTCCTCTGTGCCACCAAACCAGTACATACAACCACTTAAGTCCTAAAGGCAGCCTTCATCATATACTCTTGGTGTTTGGATGGCAAATTTTTTGACAGGGAATATAATTTCTTTTCAATTATTAGTATGCAGTTTGAGTGATTTACTTCATTTCTTAATATATAGGTTTCTGTCATTTCTGACTTTGCAGTATTTTGTTTAGGAACCGAAGGACATTGCTAGGTATTACTTTAAACAGTGCTTTATGTCTCATCTTCTCTGGAGATCACATATTAAAGACATTTTGTTCTTTGATCATCTCCTTGTCATTGGAGCACTAAGTGTCATAGGAGCTGTGAAGCCGACACTGTCCTTTAGGTTGGGCCAAGTGTTCTGAAGGCTGGAGAACATAGGGGGTGGATGCTGATCAGCCAGAATGGGCATTCCTGCCAGAAACCATTGTGCCTTGGTACTTGACAGCACAGATAAGGGACTTGGTCAGCAGGCTAGAATTCTCCCCTTTCTTAGACATCTGCAGAATTAAAAGGTGTAGAATTCAGGTAGATGTTTTCTAAAAATGATAGCCGTGCTCTAATTAAGAATAGTAAATAGAAAAGAAAAAAAGAATAGTAAACAGGACCAAGTATAAAACGATAAATGAAATTAGGATTCTGTTCTCATTTCTCAGGTGGAAAATTTATTCCCATATCAGCATTATTTGGGGTTCTTCAATTCCTAAAGAAAAGATAATATATACTAGGTCACTTACAAAGAAAAAGAAAAGAAAAAAACCCTTCCCTAGTCTTCTAACCAGAGGATTTTTAATGTCAAGGCCCTTTTTAAACCACATTAATCTTTTCAAATTTTCTTGAAAGCTTTGTCTCTTTCCAATTGATTGGGGCCTCCATATGTTAAAGAAAAATGAGAATTGCAAAAAGTTAAAGTGTGAGGTATATTAATAGCAACTTACCACTCTACTAAAGTAATTTTACATTACTTAAGAGTTTGGATTTAGAATGGTTCAAAGGCTGTGATTTTAATATTGATGTCCTGTGGGAGAGGAAAGGGAATTGTCAACATCAATAAAACTTCTGATATCAATCTGGGGAAGGTGTTAGATTAATTAATCTCAGAGCACTTCATATTCTGCATTACCTGTGAGAATTTGAAATAGGTTGAATCAATTCTCATTTCAGATTGATTATATATAAATTTACCATTTTGGGTTTTTGCTAAGTTTTGAAACTTGACACATTGATAATCAGTGAAAATCACTATTAAGGGGAAAGTAGTACCTGCACTAGTGGTTGAGTTTTAAAGTAAACAGAAGGCAAATAATAGTATAACACGTGTCAGTAGACAGTATTTTAAAAATCTAAACTCATGGTAAGAGGTACTTAAAAGGTTTATGAAGAACAGGCAGTCAACTGTGCTGGCCACACTGCTTGCTTTTGGTGACTGCAGTGACGCGGTGGTGGTGGAAGGTTGAGACTAGGAAGTTGGGAGGACTCTGTCAGTGACTTTGTTGTGAAAGAGAAGTAAGCTGTGGTGTCATTTCTAGTTCTGTGTTTGCATAGAACTCATGGAAACAGACATCCTGGTCTCAAATTTCTGAACTTTTAATTTTCTTTTCTGTGGCAGGAAGCCTCCATAACTTTTTCCTCCTTGATTAAATAGAGCCTGCAGGGTGAGCTGACTAAGTCGCCTTTTTCCTTTTTGGTATGGGAAGGGACTTTGGCTATGTTTTAAACAGAAACCCAGAACACCCTTTCACATCCCCTGTGCGTTCCCAGGGGCCACTTTTTAGGCTATCATAATTGTAAATTGCCAAACAGTCATTTTTAGAGTCAAACTCATGAAACAAACTCTCAGCTTTCTTGTTAAAACAAAGAATACATTAGAGAATGCCCAAAGTCTTTTTTCTCCTTTTCCTAAATCTTATTGCCAGGCTTGGGCTAGAAGATTTATACATCAGAAGTAACTGTGGTATTTATGGAATGAAGGTCACTCTTTACTTAAAAACCTTTAGTGTTTCCTCATTGTCTTTAGCTCCCCTGTCCAATACTGTATCCACTACCTACATGAGGCTGTCACATACTTGAAATGTGGCTCGTCTGATGAAAAGGGCTGTGGGTAGAAAATATATGCCAGATTTCAAAGAATTAATTCGAAAAATTTTAGTATTTCAAGGGTTTTATATTGGGCTTGGGTTATAGCCCAGTGATAGACTGCTTGCCTAACATGCATGAGGCCCTGGGCTTGAGTCTCAGCACCTTGAATGAATGAATGAATGAATGAATGAATGAATGAATATTGATCACATATTGAAATGGCAATGTGACTACTAGAAAATTTATTGGGTAGGGCTAATCTAGGATTGGTTCTTGAACTTGTCATTTACACAGTGCATATTTCTCTACTTATCCAGGTGCCACCCGTACTGTTACTTTTCTTGAAAATATTCTTTAACTTTTTAATAAGTTGAGGTATAATTTTTGTCATAAAATGTATGAATCTTAGGTATACTTTCCAAGGCTTTGGCATTTGTAATCACAGGTAACTCTCATTCTAATCAAGATACAGAGCATTTCCTTTACCTCTAAGTGTTCCTTTCCAGTCAGTCCCTTCTTGCTCTTTCCCACAACCACTTCACTTCTTCTTAATTTAAATATATATTTAAAGCACAGTTTGTGCCTGTAGAATCCTGGGTGTAATGTGCTGGCTATAGTTTTCTCTAAGACACATGAAAATGGCTGCATACTATTAATAGAATGAAGAATGTGTTCATACATCTCCATCATGTGTAAGCCCAGGGGAGGTGAATGTTAAACCTTGGGGAATATAGATCCACGTAGTGTATGCCTGCTTGCTGTCAACTTCTCCTACCTGCTGGTGTCTGGCAGCAGAGCCTTCAGTGGCTTCCTCATTCGTTTGTGTTTCTGTGCTCCACTGGACATACCTGTCCCATGGTTTGATGACTCTTTTCAGGGATATCTCTTCCACTTGCCTACGCAAGATGGAGCTCCTTCAGGTCAGCAGCCATGAAACTGTCTGTTCTTTCCATCTCCATGTTCAGTATGTACTTGTTGACTTGAGATAGGATAACCCTGAGCTAAAGCAAAATCTGAGTCATCAAAAACCACCTGGGAAATAAGAGGACTTTCTACCTTTCCCATCTGGAAAGTGATGAACCTGTTTTTGAGATAATAGGGCACTTCTCCAACAATGTACATTGTTGAGGCTGAGTCAGCGAAGCAGGTGCCCGTTAAGTACACAGGTGAAGGAAGTTGGGATGGGAGCAAATGCTCATTAGGAAGGACCAGGCCAGAAAAGCAGCGTGGTGTGGCCCAGCTGGGATTCTTAAGATGGGCCAAAGATGGACCTCTGCTGCTTTGGTTGTCTGAGCCAGCGACTTGCCTCAACTGGTTCAGTTTCCAACAGATTGCCGGCTAACTAACGAACTTAAGGCACTTGAGAAATTCTCACCCATTTGTGGTCCAAATGTTACCTCAGGTGATCCTGTAATTTTCCATTTTCTTGGTTTTTTTCTCTTGCAGTTAGCCTGGAAGTTTGAGGTCAAAGATTATGCTTATTCGTTTCTGTTTCCTTACACCTAGTGGGGAAATTGGTACCTAGGAGGGATTCAGCTCGTATTTGTTAATGGCTGAATAATATTTTGTAGTTCTCAGATCAGCCTTCCTTTGAAACAGCTTATTAACTTCACTTTAGACTGCTGAGATAGCAATAAAAGCATAAGAACTTGTATTTCTTACTGGTGATAGGGTTCATGCTATATTTTTATCAGCGTAGGTCTTTATCCAGGTATTATGCCAGTGTATTTGAATGTATTTGAATGTGTGGCTTGACCTGATGACAAAACATCAGTTATTTGGGGTTTTTTTGTGTGTGTGATGATGAATTGCATACAGCCATTGCCCCAGGTTTTTCTCCTTCTATTGTTAAGGCTGGTAAAAGAATTAATATTTCTTGATATTGGTTGTTACCCACAGGCTAACTGGACAGGGACACTGGCAGTAACCACTTGGTGGCCTTTTTGGTCCATTTTCCGGTTAAGTATGAGGAATTTGACCATTATCTTTGGAAATATGGTGCTAGTTTGGTGGGGGTCTGTATCTTAAAAATTGTGGAAATAAAGTACAGATTTTATTTTTTGGGAGTGGGGAGGAAATTAAGGAAGTGAATCAGATAACTTAGTTTTCCTTCTATTTTCCTTCTTTGTAAGGAGGATTGTTTTCGTTTGGCCTGGTGAGAAATTTAAACTCTCGAAGACTACAATTCATTAAAATGGGTAGAAGATTAATATTTAGTCTGTCAAGATCAATACCATCCCCTCTTTGCACTAATTGTCAGAATACCGTGTGAGGGCTGCCGAAGGGTAGTGGTGTGCAGCAGGACCCTCACATCACAGGGAGATGATTCAAAGGCAAACTGTCCTGCACCCTCTGGTATCGACTTGCAAATTAGCATCTGGAATCTAATTAAACAAGCTTAATGAAAGTAGCAGCTGAATGCTGCTGGAAAAGACAATCAGCTCTTTTCCCCCTCTCTGATACATGCTCTGTACTATTGAAGTTGGTCACCAAACACATCGTGTGAGCACGGTTAAAAAAAATTAGCATTTATTTGAAGACTAGAAACTGTTTTTCATTCTGTTATGCATTTGGCATGCTCTGGCGTCCCATGAGAGCCATGCCACAGCAGATAGTGCACAATATTTATAAATCCATGACAGGCAATAATAGCAACTTGAAAAATTCTTTTGCTAGAATCTCAAGTTGAGAGCTGCCAAAAGCTGAGAGGATCAGATCTGCAGTGGCAGCTGCTGTGCCCTACAGTTAGAATTCTAGACTTTGAAGATGCTCAACTTAAAGAAACGAAGACTGCAGGCTTAGCCAATTTTTGCAGGTTTCTAGAGCTCTGGCTCTCTGCCTTTTGAAGATGACTTGCTGAAGCTTCTACCACTGCCTGAGGCATGCTAACACCAGCAGGATCTTTTTTCCCAGTCTTAGTGTGTCTTCAGTTTTTAGTAGTACATGCTTAGTTGGTGCCAGCTGTGATGGGCCTTTCTCTGGTTTCAGTACTGGGGGATGAGCTCTTACTTTATACCCTTCAGAGAGGAGCTACAAAGATAGATGGTGACGTATACAAGTGCCACTTCAGCCGACTGATTTATGGAGTAATATTTCATCACTTGGCCAGTGCTGGCCTCTAGAGAAGCCCTAGTAGATTGCTAAAGATGTGAGCAGCTATCGTCCTAAAGGTTTGTAGTTACCTCACAAATGAGATGCCAAACACTTAGCTACTGAGGAAACAATTAATCTGTCATTGCAGGTAGCTATAATCCACTTTAAATAATGAAATACTTGATACTGCTATGGTGTTCTGACAGTAAACCTTAGAAGTAACTGTGTTTGTTTTTGTTTTTTGGTACCGGGGATCGAACTCGGGACCTTGCGCTTGTGAGGCAGGCGCCGGAACCACTGAGCTAAATCCCCAGCCCAGCTGTGTTTGTTTTTTTAAATCAAGTAAGAGAAGGCACCAAAATTGCAGATTCATTTGTGCTTTGCAGATAGACAGTAGTGTGAGAGATCTGAATTATTTTGATTAAAAAAAAAAATCTGTTCACTTTGGCACATAGACCATCGTCTCAGAGGAAAACATAGACTGTGAGTTCAGTATGATCAGATAGCGAGAGCACAGGGCTTAGGCCACCAGTCTGCTTGCAGTGAACACACAGTGTGACTCTGGGCAAGTTTGGGGTCCTTGTCTGTGAGATGGGGATTTAGAGGTCTGACTAATTGCAGGTTGCTGTGAGGATTAGATGTGGGCTATAAAACACCTTGTATGGTGGTGGTTCGCACAAAATTAGCTCTAAAATATGGCAGCTGCTTTCACGTTCTAGTTATTCTTTTTTTTTTTTTTTTGGTACCAGGGATCGAACTCGGGTCCTTGCGCTTGCGCAGCAGGTAGCAAAACCACTGAGCTAAATCCCCGGCCCTCATGTTCTAGTTACTAGATGGTAGGATACAGACGTCACATAGCAACAACTAATGTGATTATTTGTACTAGCATCAGGTATGGTGATTTATAGCATAGCGTGGGGACCTTCTTTCCTATCTGAAAGCTTAATGTTGAAGGCTGACACATGGAGCAGACATGATGCCAGTAGATGAAGCTTGTTTAACACATAACACAGGCCTTGAAAGTATTTGCCTTTTTACTGTGGGGAAAGGTATTGAAAGCACTGTGCTCATGATAGCTCATGGCTGCTTCTGCCAGGCTCTGTTTTAACAGCTTTTTCTGCATTATCTTCTTTACTCTTCAACAATCCTGTGAGGTCAATACATCATTATCTCATTTTGAGGAAAAGAAAACTAGGGTATAGTGAGGTCATATAACACATTTGAGGTCACACAGCTGGTCAGTGATAGAGTCAAGATTTGAGCCCTGGTCAGCTTGACTTTGGAGTCCTCTGATAAAATCACTAACTGTGCTATTTGCCCTCTTTACTAGGCCCGTCGTTCTTTGACAGCAGAGTGGGGCAGACATCTTACTCTGGGTCAGTAAAGATGTGGGGTGTTCCTTTTCTCTGGTGAGGTCTTGTGGAAATGGCAGAAAGCCAGACAAGTGTCAGAGGAGGTGTGCAAACATATCTCTTTGGTGGGCTTTGTGATTGGAAGCACCCAGAAACAGAAAGATGCAAGGAAGAGAGCTAGAGAGTGAGAGAAGAAGGGAATGAGAGAGAGTTGGAGCTGGAGAGGGAGATTGGCGAACAGAAGTAGGTTATTTGGCTATGGAAGAGCCTTTTTTCTTCTTGAATTTTAATGTCTTTTTTTTTTTTTTAACTGTCCTCTACTCCAAATATCTTGTGCTTGCCCCCCTCCAAGTTTCCAAATACTGTTTACAAGAGAGCTATTTTTCTCTAGGTAGCTGTTGTACAGATGGCATAGCCATCCTCACATTTAGTAATGAGACCAAGAAGACTTTAAATACTGGTGAATGGCATTTGTCCATTTGAGGCAAATCATGAATAACTTGAACAAAAATAAAAAAATAACCAAGACTATCATATTTGAATAATGAGGTGCTCTTTTTTCCCCCAACTGCCAAAACTTTTTAATCTTCGTCAACAATTGTTCTGTCCTCCGTCTTATTTAGGTTGCATCTGTGGACTCTGCGCTCAGGAGCCCTGACAAGTGGCATATGAATTCTGTATTCATTAGTGATCTTGATCCAAATGCCTCTGTCCCTGCCACGGGGGCTCAGGTGTGGAAGCTGCTGGCTAATCCCACCAGCTGACATTCAGAGGCTTAATGACTCCATGGGAAGGTGACCACTCGCTGGGAGGTTTGCTGGCGGAACCCACACAGCAGACAATGGAGATCAAGGAAGGCTATCAGTGTTTAGCTGAAGCACCTTCCTGTGCAACTTGAACCCTGTTGGCATCAAACACAGAGTTTTAAGTAAATGTAAAATTAAAAAAATCTGACCTTCGACAGCCATTATAAACGATGATTTTTCCTGTCTGTTGATGGTGTTTAAGATTGTTTTTCTTGTAGTACTTTAATAGATGTCAGCTTAATGAGCTGAACTTGACTTACTTTTCTAGATTTTAGCTTTTAAGGTTATGTTTGTCTCATGGTTACATCTGTTTATGTGTCTTGTATGCCTGGAGAAAAAAGAACTTGGAATTAGAACCAAAATTCTTTCATGTTGAATGCTTTCAAGGACTTATGCTGACATTTTTGTTTATTGTAATCTCTATCACTGACCAACTGTGTGACCCCAGGCAAGTTATATGACTTCCCTACACCCCAGTTTTCTTATCTCCAAAATGGAATAACAGAAATGTTGGATACTTTATTATTATTTAGTAGCAGCTTGAAGTATAATTAACATTGATACAGTTCACCTATTTTAAGTCGATAATTCAGTGATTCTTAGTACTCACAAAGTTGTATGACTATCACCACAATTAATTTTAGGATATTTTCATCACCTTTAAGAACAAAACAAAATTCAGCCTATTAGCAGTCACTCTTTATTTCCCTAATCTACCCAACCCTAGGTAACAACTAATCTATTTCTTTCTCTATAGACTTGCCTGTTCTGGACATTTTATATAAATGTCATCATACATGCAATGACTTTGTCTACCTTTTGTGACTGACTGCTTTTACTTAGTATATTTTCTTAATGTTTCGTTCCAGCTACAGCATGCAGTAGTTCTTCATTTCTTTCTTATAGTCGAATAGTGGTTTATTGTATGGACATAGCCACATTTTATGTCTCCATCCATTAGTTGATGGGCATTTGGATTGTTCCACTTTTAGCTATATTCATATGCTATGAACTCTTATGTACCAGTTTTTTGTGTCGTGATTTCTCTTGGGTGTGCACCTTGGAGTGGGATTGCTGGGTCATATGATACCTTTGTGCTTAACCTTTTGTGGAACTGCCAGATCTTTCCCCAGTGTCTGCTTCACCACTAGTGCATGAAGGCTCTAATTTCTGCACATCTTCACCAGCATTTGTCAACTTTTTGGTTACGTTTATCCTGGTGGGTGTGAACTGGTGTCTCATTGTGATTTTGGTGGTTCCCTTATTAAGAAGTAAGGCGGGGGCTGGGGATTTAGCTCAGTGGTTCCGCTGCCTGCCTCAAAAACAGAAGGTCCCGAGTTTGACCACCGGTACCGAAACAAAAGAAGTAAGGCAGTTGTGGAAATTTTAGATGGAACAGTTGAAACATTTGACCTGCTTCTTACACTGATTTGGGTAGTATTTGGGTTGATTCTGCATTTGTTTAAATATTGAAGGTTCCTTTTGGATGCGCTCCCTTAGGGTGTTTCTGTCATTTATTTTTGGTCATAATTCCTGCTTATTGGTTTTCCTTAGGACTTGAAGGATTAGATGTAGTAAATTGTGTTTTTACTGTTGGATTAAAAAGTATATCCATTTTCCTCATTCATTTCTCTCTGGTTTATTTAACATAAAACATTGAGTTTTAGAGGTGTTAGAACCCTAAGATATAATCCCCGGGGCCCTGTGTAGAATTATTTTTAGGGATAAATTTTCAATGGCATTATAATCACTTAACTTTAGAAATGAACAGATACTGAAGTTGACGTTTATGGTCCAGTGGGTGATTAAACTTACAGAATAGATGATAATAAGAAACACTTTTGATAGTGACAGACTCCTACCAGCTATCTTAAGTTGTCCCTCTTTCAAAAAGCAAGTTTTTTCCTCCTGAATTGGAACCCCTGGCAGCCAACTTTAGAGAGGCCGAAACAGACTTCATGAGTTAAGGTTACTGGTCTTTGGCCTGATGATTCAAGAGCAGGACTCTGCTTCCTACTGTACAACATTTAGATTTCAGGAGTAATTCCTTCTCTCCTTTTGATTCTCTGAGATTTGTTAGTCTTCCTTGACTTTGAAGTGACTGCTTAACTGTTCATACTGTACCTCTGCCCAAGTCTGTGTCTTCCTTATCTCTGTACCTCTAGAGCCCCAGTTAATCATGGTGGCGGGTTTCATTTCCACCCTTGCTGTTATTTTCTGCCTTTGACAGAAGTTGAAGTTGAAAATGACATATTTCAGGGAAGGGATGAAACAAGATTTTGGGAAGTATGTTTTAGTCTACCTGTTTAGTTTCAGGAGTAAAGGGAACTTTTGAAGAGGGTAAGAAGGAAGATTTAGTTTACTAAACTCTCTGTGAGGTGGGAATGGATTTCTTTGGGCCAGACCTCTGGAATTTAAGAACCAACAAGTCTTGGGAAAGTGACCCTGTGTAAATTTTGACAGTATCAATTTCTGATACATTGGGAATAATAAAAGGATATTTACAAATAATATACTGGCAAAGTTAATAACTTTGTTTATTTTTCTTTTCCTGCCAAACTGTTTCTGTGCTAAAATTTTCCATGTCTTCTACTCTGCTGTGTAAACACCAAGTTTCATGTTCTCACATAACCAGTTGGCGATCCATCAGCAGACGCTTGCTGGGCACCAGCTGAACGCAGTGCCTCGCTAGAGCTGGGATTGGAAGAGGCCATCCTGAATGTGGTGGACTTGTCCTATGCCACCTTTAGTAGAGTAGATTGAAAAGAAGGGATTATTTTGCTCTGTAGTAGATAGGTAATTATTTATGATGCATTTCTTTGGATCAGGTGTTCCATTTGAAATGTTTTTGCTTTACATATTTCCTGTAGATGTGAAATGTAGGGAAAATATAACATACAGGAGAAATTTTTCACAAATGTGTTGCTTGCTGCACCTGTGGCAAAAATCCAGAAAGCTTCAGAATGTAACTTCTTTGTGGCCAGAGACTATGTAATGAGAGAGGGCAAAAGCTAGATTGAGGGGTAGTGCTGAAAGAAATAAATGGCTGCTAACTTCCAAGTGTACAGGTGGATTTAAAGGAAATATGTTGATAAAATAGTCTACCTCAGGAGAGCAAAGAAGAAATGGACTTCTTTACCCTTCTGTTATGAAATTGAATTACCTTTGCTAACTGAGGGCTCAGTTACATAATTTTTCAGGCACTGAAAAATGTTCTCTTTGTCCCTCCTTCCCCCTGCCAACCAAACCAAGCCAAACCAAGATTTGGAATATCATGACTTCCTGGGGAAAGAAACAAAAGAAGCTCTTTTATGATTCACTGATTTCATTCCATTCTAGAAATCTATTTTATGAAAGTTTTGCATTATAACCACTTACCATACAGTGCTTTCAGGGAAAGAGGGGAAAGCCCCCATGAATGTCAGAATGAGATCATCTGTGGTAGAGGCTTGTAAGCTCTTGAACAATGGATTTCTACTCTTTTTGAACATGGGCTAGAGAAATAAAAGAAATGAAATATAGGGCTGAGAGTTACTAGATGGTAGCCTAGAATCTTATAAGTTTTGGCTTGGCAGGTAATTTGGCATAAATTGTTAATGTAAATCTGGGTTAGTGGTGAAGACGTTATTTTAGTAAAAAAGATAAACTGCTGATTAATTCAGCATAGAACTCAATTACAAATTGAAAGTGTCTCTGAGGGACTCCCGGGCTCTAAAGACAGCAGATGTTGAATTGATACTCCAGCATATTTCATGGTGGTATGAAATATTAACATGGTTTATTATACTTGTGTGGTGTGCGATATCTGAAAGGAGGAGGTGGCAGGCATGTGGGTGTGCAAAGCAGCCTGACATCACACATCGCTAATACACACTGATGTGTGATTAGGAATTTTAGAAAAGCCTCCCCCTCCCCCCAGTGAAATGGCTCTGGAAAAATTCAGTTTATAATAACATTTGGGGCTAAATGTTTAAATGTAGTACCCATGTAGGTTTACATCTTACATGCAAATTAACTTTAAAAAAAGGTAAACTTGGTGACATAGTCCTGTAGGTGAGTGGACCTGCTGCTTATGAGAGAAGAGGCTCTGGAGGGCTTGAACTGTGTCTCACTTTGTCAGCTTTCAGGAGCTGGAAAGTTTTAAATTGCTGCTGTACTGTTTTTACCTTCTGATCTAAAACATATGGTGATTTTTAAAATGCCCCTGTATTTTACACAGGCAGAGAAGTTTCATTTCTAGCCAAAAAAAGGGGGAAAAAAAGCTTCACAGTTTTCATATATCTGCATCAACTCAAGGGGAGAAAAGTCAGCAAATTTCATGTATCAGAAAATCTGAATAAACAACTGCCAATATTTGAAGGGATTGGCAATTCTCAAGTAGGGGATGCGACTAAAGTTGGCTTAGGCAAGATATTTCAAAGCCATTACTATTCTGATGACAGTTTTTTTTTTCCCTTTTATGACAGCCTATATCAAATGCAAGTTTGCTAGCTGAAGTAAAAACAGTTCCAAAAATAGCCAGATGATTATGGTAAGAATGACTATACCCTGGATACTTTCTGCTGTGTGAAGGCTTGGGAAAAAGGTGCCCCTTCTCAGAACCTCTTAGGCAACCCAGACTTGCAAAGACAGGGAGCAGTGAGTGCAAGTTCTTAGTAGTGAAACTTGGTGGTTTCCTCTGCAGCGCCAGAGGAGCAGCTGGCTGGCCACAGGGGTTGCCAGTGAGGGGGCTGAGCTCCTGACACGTGGTCCTTCAGGAATGTGGAGGGCAGCTTGTGTGTCCTTCACCTGTGGTTTGTTGGTCAGCTCTTTGACTGCTTATGAGACAAGAACCTTTTATTAGTGATATCTACTTTCTAGATGTCTAGGCCCTCCAACAGCTATGGAAATTATGACATGAAGAGTATAAGAACATTTTATGTATTGGGGGTATAAGAGGTGAGGTGCAGGAGGCACCAATGGACTCGGGTAGATCTTAGGATGGTACCACATAGCCTGCGGGTCCTTGCTTGTGTTTTTTGTGTTGAGGTTTGAGGAAGTATGGGACAGGACACCTGAAGAGGCACATTGACCATTCTGGACAAAGGCATGTGGGTCCTGCTGGAACTTTGAGTTGTGTAACCCTGAAAGTTTGAACAGCCGGACATATCTGGAAATAGGAAAACAAAACTACAGATGGTATCTGAAGTTGCCTGGTTGGTCATTTCTCCAGTCATTGTGGCCTTTTAATTAGCATCTGCTCTTCAGTATGAGATACGACCGGAGCTTAGCAGCCCTGTCCCCTCGTGTGAATATTTAGTTTAGAAAGCTGCCACATTCCATTAGAGGTGGTTGTGTTTTGGCAGTGGGTGCAGGAGTGCTGTAGACTTTTCAGATATCCTTTGAGATTTATGTTGCAGTGTAATTGGGAGATGCTGGTACGTAGTGTGTTGTGCATGGCGGAATGTGAGATTACCTGCTGTAATGAGACCCCAGCAGCATACCTCACGAAGGTAGTTAAAGTTTTAACCTCAACAGATAATGTTACTTGGTGGGTTTCTGTGAGGTAATTTATACCACTTTCCCCTAACCCTGAGATTGTGCAGAGACAACAACAAAAAAATGATAGGAAGTTGTGGAAAGTAGGTATTTTTAAATTCCACCTAGTAGTAATATAGAGTCTTGAAAATATTTGCAGTGAGCCCTGTAACTGTAGAATGCAGTTGCACTCATCGTCATTGTCACCCTGTCATGCTGTTGAAAGATAAGTTTTCTAAAATTGGAACTCCGATGGTAACAGAAAATTAAAAAGATATAAGGACCTATAAACTTTGATTTCTTGACAAATACATTGGCTTTTAACTCAAAGGAATGGAGTTGGGATGAAAGAACAGTAGAAACAGGTACAATGGAAAGTGCATGTGTGGGCTTTTAAGAGGTCTAGGTTTGACGATTGATTTTTGCTTCTTGTGTAACTCCCTGTAGCCCCAGTTAATAAAATAGAAAATTCACTCCTAAAAGGGCTGAAGTCAGCGCTTAAAGGGATTGTTAGGAGGACCATGTTTGTAAATTGTTAGTCAAGACAACCCAAAGTTTGCTCTCTCATTCTCCGATTATCTCCTGCCCTGGAACTTGCTTTTTTTCTTGATTTTTAATGAAGATTTGCAATCCACAGTGGCCTGATGGGAAAATTAAGTTAAATGGAATCTTTTTCATTGACATATAGGGTGGCCAGAAAACAGTTTGACTCATTCTGTTTGCTGAGAAGTTTTTATCTTGTCTTTTGAGAAATGCCAACATTTAAAGGTGGTACTGATGAGGTGACTTCCACAGGCTTTTTTCGGGGATTCCATGAGCACAGATTCTCTAGTAAACAGATCAGGACATTCTCAGTTTTACAAATGCAACCAGCCAGGTGAGCAGTGGGATGTTAGAGTAGCGTTGTTTAAGCCATGTGTTTGCAACTATGAAATAGTTTAAAGGTGAAATACTTTAAAAAGATGACCCATGAGTGAGTGATCACTTATTTCTAATAAGTACTGGACTGGAAAAGCACCCGTATTTTGGGAAGCTAACTGCAAGTTATGTTTTCTTGGGCGAGGGAAGCAAAGCATAGGCTTTGGAGTTAGACCACATTGTTGCACCTGAGGCCTTCCAGTTGTTGGCTGAGTGCCTTTAGGTCCATCATGTCCCCTCCGCTGTGGCTGGGTGTCCTGGTAAAATAGGGGTGAGGGTAGTACTGTACTTACTGGTTTAAAGGATTGGTTTGAAGAGTGAATGGCACCAGAGCCCTCATGCAGTAAATATAAAATTCTCTTTCTACCCTTTTATAATTTAATTTCTAGTACTAGAATAAGTGGAAACATGCCACTTAGCACAGTTGTTGGTGATATGGTAGGTTTTATGGGAATATATTGGTTTTTACTTGTAGTATAATGGTGACATTCATAATTTGCTTTGAACCGAGAATTAAAAAACAACGTGCTGAGTTAGTATCAGTTGCCTGTCACATTGGTAGCTCTGGAAGAGTGAGGCTTTTGCTTTTTAACCTTGTTTGTGAATATTAGAGAAGGGAGTAGAATCAGATGAGATGAGCGTTGTCATGAATTTCCTGTATACCAGGTGCTGCACTAGGAGTTTCTCCTGTGACCAAACGAGTATTTTGTTTAACAACTGCTGAAGATGCAAATTAAAAGGCTTGGTGCTGGGTGGATGGTATTAGGACTTCTTTTGTAGCATAAGGAAATTGGAACCTAAAAACGTTGAATGACTCTAGCACTGAGGTCACAGCTAGTAATTAGCAAGACTGGATTCATACCTGGATCTTTATTGTCTTCAATTCTTTGCCCCTCCCACCATGCAGTACTGAATGTATCAGCTCCAGAACCCAAAGTTTCCTTGTATCCTTTCATAAGTGCATCCACTCACACACTTTTCTCCAAGTAATTGGGAATTATCTGAAGACTGAGCCTAGGGCCCAGGAAAAAGTGATGAGCCAGGTGATCCTTCATGGAGCGGGGTCGGAGTTAGTAGCTCCTCATAGTTGTACCCTCCACTGCTGCCTATATTGAGCTTATCACTCTGCTTCCTCATAACTTGACCTTAAACAGGGCCAGCCCCTCACACTCATGGTCCTTCCTTAATGTCTCTCTGTAATCTTTTTTTTTTGGTACTGGGGATCGAACTTGGGACCTTGCGCTTGTGAGGTAGGCAGCGGAACCATTGAGCTAAATCCCCCCGGCTCCTGTAATCTTCTAAAAATGTTATTAATTTATTTTTAATTTTTAGAATTTTGAAGACAGGCTCTTGCTAAGGGATCAAAGTTGTGATCCTCCTGCCTCAGCCTCCCAGAGTGCTGGGATTACAGGCATGCACCACCACACCTGGCAACATTATTGTCCCCCCCAGTCAAACACTCCGTTGTGTTCTTTCTTCCATACTCCAGAGGCCAGACAGGTGTATTTGAGAGCCCTTTGCTGATGAAATGGCATTTACAAGTTATTCCAGCCCAGGTGTCCTCCTTGCCTCTATAACCTTAGATTTTCTGTGGCTCTAATTCTGTCTTGTCCCTTTTAGGTGACACCTTTTAGGGCTTCTATTGCAGAAACTTACTATTTCTAGAAACTTTATCAAGTTAATCATTGTTTTCCCATCAATCTGCCAGAAAAACAGTTGCCAGGGATGACCTTTATGTCCAGCAGCAATTGTTCAGGGGAGTGGTCAGTGCCCATGAACAGTCTTAGAAGTCCAGGTGGCATCCTCTCCTTCCCCTCTCCTTCTGCTCTTCTGCCCCTCTCCACTGTCTTGCCCCTCCTCTGTACTCCCATCTGACACATCTTCCTCGTCTCTAGTGGGATTCTGATCACTTTCCCCCTTTCTCCTTTCTTTGGCATTTCCTGGCCCACTGCTTCTGGTTGGAATTTTTGAAAGCACAAATATATCATTCCTTGGCTTAAAATTCTCATGCCTTCCCAGGGTTTAGTACAAAGGACCAACACTCTCTGTTCTCTGTGAGGTTCTCTGAGATTCATCCCCACTGAACGCCTGCCTGACCACACCTTTCCCCTCCTGTTTTTATGACATTTCTTCTGCCCTTTGGTTTGCCCACCTTTCATCCTGTCTCCAGACTCCTCAGCCCAGTCCTCTTCTCCTCTACCCCAAGATACCTCTGAACATAGTAGCTCCTTCCACAACAGCTATCTGTCTCTTCGGAGTTTTTATCTCATAGTAAAATTACCTGTTCGCTTTCCCTTCAGGCCATAGTCTATTCCCGCTGAGCCACGCCAACCTGCACATTTTTGTCAGGGCTTTTTGCATCATTTGAGATTCGCTTCATTTGTGGCCATCTTGAAACCTCCTGCTAGGAAGGTGTCCTATACTTCCTAGGTTTTGTGCCTGTCCTTTCTGTCCTTGTGAGGCTGTGGCAGCAGAGGCATGCAGAGGATAGTCCCCTGCAGCCGCCCATGGGTGTGCACCAGGCAGCTGTGCTGGCCTCCAGACAGTGAGTGGGCTCCATATGACCGTGGCTCTTCTGCTGGTTCCCGCCCTGGCTTCGATCTCCACTTCACACAGAACGGAATTTCTATTGGCATTTCCTCTCCTATCCTGAGATATTCCTAGTGCTGGGTTCTTTTTCATTTTTGTTGTGATCCACGGACTAGATTTCACTCCATTTCCTTTCATTTTCAGGTTCAACCCTTTTAATGTTTCTAGAAATTTATTGCCACAGTTGTCATTGGCCACATTGTTTTAGGAGAGGGACATTGATATTAAGATCATTAGCACCTGAGTCTCCCTAGTTTTTGTTTTGAGGCTTGTTAAGCATATTTCTCACTTTATTTAAACCTAGTCTTTTTTTTTTTTTCTTCTTCTCTCTGACTACATTTGCCTCAGTGCAGCCTTGGAAATATATATTTGTGTACACATATGCTGTGAACACTGATTTCTTCTCCTTGTGGAAAGCAATATGTTCTCATCTCTTTTGGTCCTTTTCCCTCTGGAAGCTTAGGTATTTTTCCTTCCATTCACTGTCACAGATTCCAGCAAAACCACTTGCCCGCCACCAGTTTTCCTAATGGTGGGTTAGGGAAACAGGCTTTGGTGATGCCAGGCACTAACTTGGCATGGATCCCTGACCCTCCCTCTCCCTTACACACAGCTCTGTGCCTTTGGATATCAGCCAGCCTTTCTGAGAGCCTCAGTTTCCTCACCTGCACAAGCAGATGGGAGTTCAATAGGGAATGGAGGTGCATGGCTCAGACCTGGGACTGTAGTGGAGCCAGGGGTTAGTTCTGTCATGCTCTTGCCTTTCTCTTTCTACCCTAGAACTTGCTAACAAGTTTCTTTGTAAAGTCTATGTGGCAGGGATACTTCTGTCCCTTTATTCCTCCCCTACCCTTGAACAGAAGCATTGATCCATGTTTCCAAGGAATGGCCTGTGGTCAGAGAGCATAGAACTGCTCAGGAGTGACGCAGCATCCAGGGCTGTCCTTGCTCTCCCTGCCTTTCTGGTGCATTGTGGCTGTGCAGCCTCTCTGTCTCCTTTCCTGGTCTTGAGTTGTAGTCAGGCCTTCATGTCTTTTGGTGATCTGGGCAGGCCCAGGTGGCAGTGACCTTCTCATCCCTACTTAGAACCCCTAAATCACTCCTGTCTCCACAGTCCTTCCTCCCTCCTTTCCACCCTCCCTCCCTTGTGTCACCAAGACCTTGACATATGCATATCATGCAGCATCCACCACTAGCCATGGAGGAGGAGTAGGTAGCACCACCTCCATCTTAAAGTCTCAGTCACCAAGCACCCAGCTCTGTGGCACACTCAGTCCTGGCTGGCACACACTTCCACTCAGCAAGTCCCAGGTGTTCACATAGGCAACTTCATTTACCCAGTAGCTCAAGCCAGACCCAGAACCCTTTGCTTTTGTCACACAACCCAGTCTGAAAACAAATTTAATTAGCTTTTTCCACTGTAAAAGATGTGGTCACATGTGGGGCACATAGGTTTGTGTGGCAAGCCTCCTGCTTGGGGAGGGGGCCTGTTTTAAACACTTTTTTGAGCTCTTTAAATTTTATTCAACCATCAGCCATTAATGACTCCTTCAGGTCGCATCAGTGGCTTAGTCAGGTTGTCAGAACCTTAACACGTCAACAGGCCACACTACAGAACATCGTGTTTAAACCTCTCCTTTCCTACTGTTAACTGGCTTTGAGTTGGGACTGGTGCCATTTTGGAATTACACCATTTGGCCTTGATCTGTCTCGTAATTTCATCCTTGAGTTTATCAAAGCAATGCATACATTTGAAATTAAGGTCCAGTTTTTCATTCGTTGATGGACGAGCCATGTACTGTGTTAGTTGCCTGGGATGCAAAGACGGAAGATGCATAGTCCATTCTGAGGTCTAAGTTTGGTCCTCTCTCTCTTTATTTTTTAATATAAAATATCTTTATTTAAAATTTCTGGAAAATTATATGTAATTTGCATACAAGATAATGGAAAAGATCTCAAATTGCTAGACATGCAGACAGTACAAGGAATGAACTTGTGTGGGCTCTGAGCATCTTGCCAGACTTTCATTTCTTCCCACATAAAAACTATCACCTCTGATACTTACATGTCCTAATCTAGTATGTCCTTTAGATCCTTTTTACACCTTATACCACATACATTTTTAAAAATTGACATGTTGACAGATGCTTCTTTTGGTACAAATTTTGGGAAACTAGGTTAATGCAATTAAAATATTATGAAGTGCTGGGCTAGGGCTTCAGCTCAGTGGCATTATGCCTGCCTCGTAAGTGCAAGATCCTGAGTTCGATCCCCAGTACCAGAAAGAAAAATTATGAATTGCTTATATTCTTAACAGCTGTGTGCTTTTGCTCCCCTCAAAGTGGACTAATCTACTTAAATATTTATGTTATACAGAGACATCAAATCTCAAGGCATCACATTACTCACATAGCCACAAAGTCACACATGTGAGGCTCCTTGTTCAGAGCTGCTCATAGGTAGTGGGAACCTGAGTTCCCTCCTAACCATTTCTTTATCTTTATTTTATTTTATTTTTTTGGTACTGGGGATCGAACTCAGATCCTTGCGCTTGCGAGGCAGGTAGCGGAACCACTGAGCTAAATCCCCAGCCCCATTTCTTTATCTTTTCATGAGAGAATAGTACCTACCTCAGGGTCAATAAGTTAAAGGGAAACATTGCCCTGTTACCACCAGCACTGCCTTACTGCCCTAACTCCTGTGGCTGTGTGTGGATACATTTCGGACTCACTGGCCTCATGTTCAAATCTGTCGTTAAAATGCTTTGTACAGTACCATAAGAAATGTTAGAGCCTCAGAAATTTTCCTATTAGTCAATCTCTTGTTTGATCTAATCATTTTGCTTACTCTTTCAACGTTCTCTCGAGTTTTTGATGTTGAAGGACATCCGGATCTCTCCTCATTGTTAACAGATTCACAACCCTTACGAAATCGCACAAACCACTTGTAAACAGTCTTTCTGGTCACTGCAGCATCACCATACACTAATTTTAACATTTCCTGTGTTTCTTTAGCATTTTTTTGCAGTTTGAAACAAAATTTCATGTTAATACGTTGCTCATGATCCATCATTTATGGAACTTTAAAAACATGCCTCTCAACTGTGGCTCAGACTGACTGGCCCAAGCAAGTTGAAATTTGTCTCACACACTGTTACTAAGGTTCGATGTGCTCTTCTAATGAAGAGCCCTGCCTTTTTGTTAGATGGCCGAATGCCATCCAGCAACATTCACTGTTTTTAACCACACCACGTACACTTAAGAATGTCTCACTTCTATAGAGGCACTTTCCTGTTGTAACTATAGTGACAACTGGTGTCAGCTGAAATACCAGCATGAGAGCACCCCAGCTTCAATGACTTGTACAGGCAGTGTTCATCCTGCACTTGGAACTCTAGGCTGCTGACCTCCACCTGTGCTGTAGATAAACTTCAGGGGGCCCAGGTCCACCCTGATCCGGGTTCTTGGACCTGCTGTGAGACCCACCAGGAACCCACTGAAAAGTAGAGCTAGATCCTCCTGTCAACCTCCCAGGACAAAAAGCTGGTCCCCTTCTTTTTATAGTACAAACTTGCATCCCACCCAGACCTTTATCTGCTCTGCTGCAGATCATGAGAGCAACAGAATTTTGTTGTTATTGTTTTGCTTTTGCAGTGCTGGGAATTGAACCCAGGGGCCTTGTGCATGCTACACAAGCATTCTACACTGAGCCACAACCCAAGCCCAGAGCAATGGTATCTTTTACTGTTTCAAATCAAAGAAACAAGAGTTAAAGATTTTCCAAGATGAATTTGCGCTGCCTCAGTTCTTTAATTAATTTTTGATTGACAAAAATGTAATAAATTTATCACAGACAACATGAGGCTTTGAAATATGTATATATTATGGAGTGGCTGAATCAAAGTAATTAACATATGCATTACCTCACACACTTATTTTTTGTGTGTGTGGTTGGTAAGAATTTGCTCTTGGCAGTTTTCAAGAAGACAGTATTGTCTGTCACCATGTACTGTGCAGTAGATCTCTGCACCCTACTCCCCCTAAGGGAAACTTTGTAGTCTTTGACCATCACTTCCCCAGACCTCCCTGCTTGAGCTCAGTTAAATCCATAGTTATTAAAGGAACTGAATGTTACTAAATGGAGTTACATGTAGATTCAGTAGCAATAGGAGACTAGATGCAAGCTGTAAAGAGTTCTGCTAGGATGCCGTCCATATTCTTGTTCCCCTGAGGGAACAAAGATAGAGGAATTGTCCCCTGACTCCCGGTATGGAGGTGGGACAGAAGGCAAGGGACGCATCTGTGATGCTCTGAAAAACAACACAAAGCAAACAACGACAGAATAAGGTGGAGCCAGAGGAGTTCCTTGTGTCTAAAGCCTGACTATTTCTTCTTTTCTTACCCCTTATATCAGCTGTTTAGCTACATAAACAAAGTATTTTCCTTAATTCTTAAAATTTTTTAGCCTGGTGTGGTGGCACATGGCTATATTACCAGCTACTTGGAGGCTGAGGCAGGAGGATCTCAAATTCAAGCTGAACCGGGGCAATTCAGTGAGACTCTTTCTCAGAATAAAGGAGTGGAGATCTAGCTTGATGGTAGAGTTCTTGCCTAGCATGTAAGAGGCCCTGGGCTGAATCCCCAGTAACACAGAAAGAAAGCAAACAAACAAAAATTAAAAATTCTTCGTTACAAATGCATTGTTTCAGTTGGCTGGCCATACATATGTGGTTGCACATTCCAAAGCTGTATTTAAGACAGTATGTTAGGCATTCAGTCAAATGCATATTTAATACTTTGCCTGCCCCCAATATAACTAAAGCACTGTCCAGTATGCATAGCCATGCCGTCCAATGTGGAGGGTTGATTTAAAGAGTCTTAAGCTGTGCTGAATTGTCCAGGGTGCCCCTTAGCTGGCATACCTGTAGTTCACTCCAGTGACATTCCCACTCTCAGAACCACTTTAGCGAGAGGAACTCAGTGGTAGCTGTAGACAAGAATGGAAAAGTCTCTTTGCAATACTCTTTTGGACCTGCACCACAGCGGATACCAAGGAAATCTATCAGTTTGTGAGTGTCTACAAAATGCAACTCTCTAGATAACAGGTTTAAAGTAAAGATTTAATACAGCCTCCATCTCCTATGATGTTGCAGTGACAGTTTAAAACTCATTCTCTAAATCTCAGCAGACTTTATAGCTAGCAGTGGGCCAATATAAAGTTTAATAGCATTACAACACATAAATCATCTTTTAAAGATGCTACTAGTAGCTCCAATATTAAATGCAGACAATCGCCAGTGGTATAAATAATTTATCAAACACCATTTCAGATTAGCCTTCCATGCTGAGTTATTTATTTTAGCCTTTTCTGTACGATTCCTAAGGCACTTTTTGAAAGATCCATTACTGGTCAGTTTAATGAACTTGGGGGTCTGTTTTGTCCCCTCAAGCACTTGGGTACAGCTGTGGTGACCATTACGTGGCCGACGTGGACCTCTTTGTGCCTTTTACAAGTGCTGCCCATTTGTCATGTAGCGGTAAATGGAGCTGTACATTGGAGTCCAGGGACACATTGTGCGATGCAGTGATGGAGACAAACAGATAGCTCTATAAAGTGCTGCTTGTCACAGCTGACTCGTAGTACAGTACATCACTCTTATTGTAATCTCATTTAAGAAGCAGGGGTGGCCCAGGAGACTGATACTCCCAGTTAGTTTGGTCTTTGTAGCCATAAAGCAGGAAGTGTTCCTTTTATATTCTCTGAACTTTTAGAGAGTGTGCTTTTTGCTTGGATTAATTATTACAGGAACTTCTCCACGGCTCAGGGTGAGATCTGTCATCAGGTTTGCTTGGACCCCCTTCTCCTGGTTTAGGCTTGGTACAGTGGTCATTGTATAGGGGTAAACTGTTTCCGGAGCCCTCTGGCTTACTTTCATCAATAAGTTATCAGTTACTAAGCAACAGCTGTAAGCCAGACTCTGTAGTAGGTTTTTTCTACACTTGATTTCTAATTTGTGCAGCATTTCTGTGAGGTGGGATTTATTATTAGTATATTAGAGAGCAGGAGAGTGAATTCAGAGAGGCGAAGTGATCTGCCCAAGGTTACGCAGCAGTTAGTAGGAGACTGGGTGTGCAAGCCTAGTCTGTCTGCCTCTTTATCTGCCAGCTGGCCGTGACCTTAGGTCCCCCCACTTGCATTCAGTCACCAGGGTCATGGTGCTCTTTTGGCTGAACCTCTCAGAGTGAAAGGAAACTGTCCTTGTCCTAGGAGCCCTTTTTTAGTAGCCAGCATGTGTCCCGCTGGCTAATCCACACTGAATCTCCAGGTTCCCCTGAGACAAGCACCGTAAATCCATGAGCAGCTGGTCTGGCAGGGGAGAGCCTCGCACCTGGGCCTGGCCAGCTGGGGACAGGCTCTGTAGGGCCCTGGTCAGAACCCCTCTGTTGCAGCTGTCCCTAGACAGATGCTGCTTAGGACTCAGGTCACCCTGCATCTTGCAGAAAAGGGAAGTGCAGTTTCCCTAGAAACAATGAATCCTAAAGGAAGAAACAATGTTTCCTGCATTTATTGTGGGCCAGAGACAGATAAAAATGTGGTGTTTTCCCCACCTCTTGCCTTTAGTTTGTGGTTTTTCTTGATAGTTTTCTCAAATATTTGGTAGCACATGTTAAAGACAAAAGTTGTTTAATTGCAAAATTTCACTATAAAGAAAACACAACATGAATATGCCCAGGAGTGTATTTGCATATGTGTCTAGACTTCTGTGTAGGGATACTGTAGGCAGAGACAGTATTCAGCATTATAAAGCAGTTCCTAGAACACAGTAGGTCTCTGGAAATATTTATTGATGATGTTAACTATGTAAATAACAGGCAGACAGTAGATTGCAGACCCTCAAGCTTTTTTATATTTTATGGAAATTGAACCCAGGGTCTCATGTATGCAAGGCAAGCACTCTACCACTGAGCTACATCCTCACCCCTTTTTACAATTTTACTTCATTTTGAGACAGGCTGTATGTTCCCCAGGCCAGCCTTGAACTTGTTATCCTCTTGCCTGTCTCCCAAGTAGTTGGGATTACAGGTTTATGCCACTGTGCCTGGCAAGTCCTTCAATCTCAATGTTGATCACTGAAGTTACACTGTGGGAATGTTACCCCGGCTCGGTCAGAGTAGAGAAGGGCCTTTGGGTGGTTAGTCTGCAAGTATTTTGGGAAACACAGTGCTCCCTAACCTGCAATGGAAGTGAGTGTCAGAGGAGCTGCTAGTTGGCCCAGCGAGAAATTGGCAGCTACTATCCTCGTCCTCTTAAACTTGCCCACGTTTTGAGAATCCTTAGTGATGGAGAGGGTGACATAGCCCTGAATCAGGGGACTGCTCTCCACTGCTGCCTCCTGATGAAGAGACCCCAGCGCAAGGAGGATTGCTTGAGACCGGTTTTACTCTATACTGTTCACCAGCCCTGTGACCCTGGGCAAGTCACGGCTCCTTCTCAGCTATGGTTTCTGACAGCGCCAGTCTTCAAAGGTTGTAGGAGCAGGAGTAAACAAGATAAAGAGCATCAGAGTGCCTAGCTCAGTATTTGGCCCCATATAATAGGTGCTCTGTAAATATTAAGATCCGTGTCATTCCATAACATCTTCAGTCCTGTAAACATGAGGGGCTAACTTTGGTGGGGGGAGTCGGGAACTTGTAAGATCTTAAGAAATTATCTTCCCTAGAATTGGTGGAAAGAAATTTAAGATACATTTTCCCAATTTTTCTTTTTTGGTACCAGGGATCAAACTCGGGTCCTTGCGCTTGCGAGGCAGGCGGCGGAGCCACTGAGCTAAATCCCCAGCCCCCATTTTCCCAGTTTTTAACAGTAATACTTAATAGCACACATGATAATTTTAAGAGTACATCAGACTATACCTGATGCACTTTAGAATTTCTACATTGAGAAGTTTTATCAGTTACATAGTCATGTTACAGAATATTTGCAAAGCAAAGGAAGACAGCTGTACTCAGCACTAGTAGCAGTCTAGTTCCTATGTTCACAGTCAAATGGATTGACATTAGATACTCATCTCTCTCATATCAGGTGTTTATTTCTGGTTCCTTTAAATCTTCCCCCTTCCTTGCCCCTTAAAATAAAACCACTGGAGAAATAAAGATCTGCAGTCCTAAGTGCTGCCAGCAGGACTTGTGATATCATTAGGTGCTCTTGGCTGGCGAGAGGTACCAGCAGCAGTGGTGAGAAAAACAAAGAAAAGGAAGTGGTTAAATGCTAAGAAAGAAGAGCGGGAAGGGGAGAGGAGATGGGAGCCAGGAGCAGGGCTGAGCCAGGGGCTCTGTGTGCACGCGCACACTTGGACTGCTAAGGTTGGTGAGGCAGTGAAGCAAGTTGGAGGGAAGTTGCCTGAGCCAATCGGTGGTTGGGTTTTGCTGTCTGTGTGGTGGCAGCGGCCATGTCCTTGGCTAAGGAGCTTTTTTTGCTACTACCTTCTGAGGTTCTGGTGGTAAGGTTCTTTTTGGAGGAGGGTGATCCTGGTTTTCTGAGACAGGGCCTCTGTAGTCCAGGGTGACCTCAAACTCTCAAATCTGTTACCTCAGCCTCTCAAGTGCTAGAATTGTGGTGGGCACCATCACACCGGATCTGGTGAGGCTTCTCACTATTGAGAGTACCTGGAGAGAGTTCCTGATTAGAGGACCCTGTTTGAATTCTTAAGGGACTGTATTTGTACAAGAGAATAACTGGCTTCATTGTTCCCATATATGTGTGGCTCAGGAAGTGAAAAATATGTGGGGTAAAGATAAAAATAACCCCCTAGTCCTGCTGATGGTTTGTGGAAGCTGCACTTCCCACAGAGCCTCTTACCCTTCTGGGTCTGTAGGGGGCGCTCATGTTACTGCCACCCCAGGCTGGCTGGGGCAGGCAGGGGAGCAGGAGGCTGGAGTGGGCTCAGGTCTTCTGACAACTCAGAGGCATTGAATCTGCCCTGGGAGCATCTCAGGCTGGGATTTGGACAGGGAATCTTTCTCGAAGCATTGGATGAGATGCTTTGATCAGCTGGCATGTGTGTAGACTGTCCTGGGAAGGTTGGGAAGAGCTGCTGCATGGGCTGCTTTCCCTTCTTTGAGAGCTTGGTTCATTTCTGCCTTCACTGCTTGAAGGGCTTGAACTTAGTGTTCCCCAGCTTATGCCCAGCTGCCTGCTCTTGGATGCTGTTTCCTGAGTGCCTGGTGCTGCTCCAGCCAGTGTTCCTGTAGCTCCTACTCAGTTAGCCCTAGTCCTCACCACACTGTGCTGTGGTTACGTGGGTCTAGTGCCCCCTGGACTCTTCACGTCCCCATATGATAGGGACTCTGGGGCTTCGTCCATTCTCCAGCCCCAGCTCCTAGCCGGGTCTTCTTGATGAAGAAAGGAATGGGTCCACTGCTGGGGACTTAAATTTGCTATTTCTAGGCAGAGCAAAGGAGAGAGTGATTCAGAGAAGTCTCTTCAGTGAACTTTGAGCTTGGGAGTGCAGAGTGGGAGTGGGGAGAGGTCTCACCCTGGCAATCTGCCCCACTGTCTTGCAGTCCCATGATACCAACGTTTCCATTATGTTACTAGGAACTATGTCTCAGCCATTGCTGAATATTTTTTATCAGGGTTTAACAAACTAAGCCCACGGGCCAAATTCAGCTTAATACGTGTTTTTGTTAATAAAGTTTTATTTGGAAACACTCATACCTATTTGCTTATGTGTTGTTGTGGCTGTGGATGCTACCATGGCAGAGATGAGCAGCTGTGAGACTGTTGTGCTCACAAAAGCTGAAATATTTACAACCTGACCTTTTACAAGAAGCAAGTCTTGACCTGTTTTAGATGATAAACGTCATCAGCCCCGTAGTTCCCCGTTTTGTGGTGGCTCTGCGATGTGAAGCCGTGGTAAAAGTGGGGTATGTGCATTAAGGGTTTGAAAGGCCCAAGTCCTTCACTGAGCAGCAGAGCAGCTTTAGGCAAGGCATTGGGGCTCTCTTTGAGATCTTTTTTTCATCTGTAAAATGGGCATTGGAAATAATATGCAGCTCCCACATCTAGCGCTCCACCATGAGAGCACTTTGGGGCTTCACAGTAGGCCTGCAGCTTGTTGTGGGCACCTTGTGTTACAGCTGCCCTTTTCTCTCTCAGGAGGAGGAGGCCAAGAAGCTCGTGAGTGAGGCCATTGCAGCTGGCATCTTCAATGACTTGGGGTCTGGGAGCAACATTGATCTGTGTGTCATCAGCAAGAACAAACTGGACTTTCTTCGCCCATTCTCAGTGCCCAACAAGAAGGGGACCAGGTGAGTGAGGGGTGACCTTCTTCCAGTGTGCCCGAGTGTTTTGAGTCCTTTTCCCTGGGGAGGAAAGCCGGTGTCCCAAACCAGCCTTACACACAGACCTTCGAGCCAGCATTTGCGTTGTGACAGCCGACCACTGCAGGGTGTGGAAAAGTGACTTAAAGCAGAGAGTGATGGTGGGAGAAGGGTGGGCCTCGGAGAGTGCACTCAGGCAGAGAGCTGGGATGCAGGGGTCCCAGCGTCTCCCTTTCTGAAAGGAACCACACTACAGAGTGGAGCTGTGAGGAGGTGTGTTTATCCTCACCCTGGTCCAAGACACCAAAGGTTCTAAGCCAGTGTCTGGGAGCATCTCATTGTGGTCTTGAGCTGACCATGTTTGTGACACCAGAGTCGTGCCACTGTGGCATGCACACACCAGTGGCTCATCATGGCAATGCAGGCCAGGTTTAGGGAACCAGGGTGAGGTTCTAGTTGATGTGTGGAACAGACAGTGACGTGTGTGGACCAGGTCCTCAGCAGTTCCTCAGGGGTGTCCAGCTGCTGAGCCACCTCCTGACCTCTTCCTGGAGCATGGCTCCTGAGTTCTGCTTCCAGCCATGTTTACTAGAGTGAGCGAGCAGTGTCTGTGATCTCTGCGGGGCCAGCTTGCTTTCATTGAGTGCCTGCTCTTACCGCACTGCAGATCTGAAGCTCCAGTACTCCTTGAAAGGCAAGGGTGAGGTATCACTGTGGGTGCTTGGTGCATCTCCATGGGCCAGGGTGTCCCAGCAGCACAGAGCTCTGGGGAGGCTGCTGGCTGTCTCAGTACCTGTGGGCATCAGTCTTCCTGCACTTGAAGTGACGGAGCTGGACTAGGTGATCTCTAAGAAGCCCACAAAGTTGGTTGGGCCTTGAGCAGGAAGGGAAGCAACTATCAAGCACAGAACTTTTGAGGAGAGCAGGTTTAAGCCCAGCTCCCTGAAGATGGGAGGCAGGGAGTGGTGGGAGAGGGGAGGGTGCCACTCCATCTGGACTGAATAGTGTCCTGGTAAGGCTCCTGCAGGCCCTGTGCGAGCCATTGGAAAGCGGTTTGTATGGTTGAGAAGGGAGCATAGTCACAGCTTGTGTTTCTCACCTAGAAAGGAGACCATACATTCGGACAGAAACAAAGTGACCAGGTGTTCCAGGAGGGCTTGGCAGTGACCTGCCCCCTGGACAGGGCCGGTCTCCTCAGTGCCTAGGGCAGAGGGCACTGCAGTAACAGTGTCCACACTGGAATCCCACTGACATTCTCTGCCAGTGACTGATGATGGGGGCGCCACCTGGGTGAAGCAGATCCTTTTCAGAGTGGACAGCAGGTGAGGGCAGAGCCAGAGGCCCGGGCAGGTGCCAGTGCCACTGTGGCCCTTGCCCTGTGGGCCACTGTTGCTGCTATGCTGTGCCGTCCACCATTGCAGGTAGTAGAAGCCTGCCCCGCACAGCACAGGCCCTCACAGTGGGGCGTCTTGTGACTGTGCCTCCTGAAGACATTGAGGTGCAGCTCAGATGAGTTACACACACACGGGCCATTGGGCTGTGGGTCCATGATTGCATGGTGCTGCCGAGGCCCCAGCAGGGTAGGCTGAGAGACATACTCAGACACTGGGGCAGCGCAGGGAGGGGTCATTTTGGAAAGTGCAGCTGCTCGGGCCTCTGCAGAAGAGGGTGGGTGGGAAGGTTCTACAGGAGTAAGGCAGGCCTGCCCTTCTGCCCCAGCTCCAGAATGTGATTCAGAACTATCCCTGCCCACTTTTTTGGCTTCCTGTTCCCTCTGTGAGCCCAAGAAACCATTTGAGAGGATGACTTTTCCAGGTGGAAAATGGCCATGGCAAAGCCAGCAGCCTTCCATTAGTCTCTGCCAGCTGGGGACAGACCAGAGCACAATTGGGTGTATGCTTCTGTTTGACCGTGTCAGAACTCCTGGCCCCTGCGTGAATTAACAGCTCACCTGTGTGTCTGATGACTGCCTTCCAACTGCACCCCAAAAAGAGGTTATGTCCTCGTGGTGATCCATCGTGTCTCTGCAGGGGACAGTTAATCATGAGAATCATGAGAGCGTGGGCTAAGGTGACAGGCTGGGAATCTGGCTGCGGACACTTTATGGTTGGTGCTTCCAGACAGCTTAGCGTGCAGAAGATGGTGCCTGAGCCAGCCTTGTTTCTGAGGAGAGCAGGGTGATCACGGTGGAAAGGAGAGGCTTTACCTGTGCAGGCTGCTAACAGGCACTCGGAGGTGGAAGCCTGCAGCCCCAAGGCCCAGTGTTTTCCAGCATGTATGGGGAGGGGTGGGGGTGGGGGACACTGGAGCACACACTGGGCAGGTGGTGTCTGGATTTCCTCTTCCATGTGCCAAGATTGTATCCCTCCCACGTGTCCATTTCTTAGCAGTGGTTCCTTGGGGGCAGTGGAAAGGGATCCCTGGGGACTTGATTCCCCTGGGCCGAGTGGAGTGTGGACTTCAGGCCCCTGCTTGCTGCCTGGCCAGAACTCTGCACTTTCTAGCTCTCTGTCAAGCACCTGGAAGAGAATCCTCTCTCTGCCTTTGTTTCTCTCACTAGGTTTGGCCGGTACAGGTGTGAGAAGGGAACCACTGCAGTCCTCACCGAAAAAGTCACCACTTTGGAGATTGAGGT
This sequence comes from Heterocephalus glaber, assembly GCF_000247695.1. The sequence continues at coordinate 10,737,848 of NW_004624760.1, forward strand.
GCTGGAGGAGACTGTCCAAACGATGGACACTTCCTGAAGGGTCAGCAGGTGGCTGGGTACTGCCCTGGAAGACTGGGGGCAAGGGAGCCCTCCAGAAGATATTCATTTGGTCATTTGCTGAACGGAGCTCAATAAAAATGAAAACCACAGTGGGTGCCTGAGGTTTGAGGACTGTGTGGTTTTTGATCAGGCCTTCCTTTCAGGCTCCTAATCATTCTAGGAGAATCATTCTGGTTGGGTGTCAGCAGTGTGGCCTCCCTGCAAACAGGACAGGCTGCCTGTGGCCCACAGCTTTGCGGTCACTTTGGTTCCTCTGCTGAGGTGTGCAGGCCCTACCCAGGGCGTGGATGGTCCTGACAGATTGATGCAAGCAGTGCAGCCTCTGTCCCAGCAGCCAGGCAGGATTGCAGATGAGCCTCGGGCTGGGGGTATCGGTAGAGCAAGGCCCTGGGTTCCATCCCCAGCACTACAAAAGAGTAAAGAAAAGTTTCCCAAGTTTGCATTCTCAGGCCCTGCCCAGTTCGCAGTGCCAAGAGTTGGGCAGGACAGTCGGCTTTCTCATAGCTGCACTAAGCTGGCTGAGCCCACGGTGCCAGTTTCATGGACATCAGAGGAATTTCCTGGGACTTAAAATTGGGATGTGACCATGTCATAAGCCCTCAGCCTGGGAACCTTTGGGACAGTAAGTTCCATCGGGCAGATTGCTCTGGGGTCGGGCAAAATGGGTGGCGTGTGGCAAGCAAGTTCTCCGTGTGCTGAGGCTGCCTGTGCCAAGGGACTCTGAGATCCAGAAGCAGAATTATATACAAAAAAAATTCTGCCTGGAATTGGGAAAACTCTGAGTGGCTTGTGTTGGGCAGGAGACAGAGGTGCCAATTCTCCCCCACGAGAAAACTCAAGGATGTGCCCACCTGAGCCAGCTCCCCTTGGGAACAGCTGGGAGTGGGCTGGGGAGATGAGTGCAGTTACTGATGCTGCCACTTGGCTGACGGCTGTCAGAACCATTTGGGGAGCTCAAGAAAATTCCGAGATTACTCAGAATGTCCGGAGCCTGACAAGCTGTTTTCCAAACCTCCTCAAGAAGTTGTGCTGCTGACGTGTTACAATCTCCCAGCTCAAGAGGAAACTGTCGGAAGCTGTTCTAAACCCCCAAAGCACTCCCTTCACAGAAGTTCCCTCTCCCCACTTTATTTCAAACACGAGGGCATGGACAGCAGAGGCATCTGGAGACAGCTCTGAAGCCTGAAGGTGTCATGCAGAGCAGAGCTCAGCTTGGAGGCAGAGCAGCGGCCTCCAGGGCCCTGTCAGCCAGGTGAGGTCAGGACGCACCTGACCGAGACACCAGTGAAGGTTAACTTGCATATAAAAACACAATTCAAACTACTTCTAGAGCTTGAAATTCCTTAAATTCACATTTATAAATTAGTTTTCACAGTTAATCCTATTGGGAACAAGCAATAAATGAACATATTTCTGGTTTCCTACACATAATACAGTTGCACTTTAATTCTGACGTGCATGGCCCATGGGCTATTTTCTGAAGAGTGGATGGCTACTGCTTTGGGATCTTCTGCATCGTGCTAACTGACCTGCATCTTTTATTTTAAATTCTGTCAGCAACCTGAAGGTAGATAGTATCAGTCCCATTTTAGAGATGAGGAAACTAAGGCTCAGAAAGGCTAAGAAACTTGACCAAGGTCACACTAAGAAGTTGCAGAACCAGAATTTGCCAAGAGCCCAAGGACAAAGCTTGTAGCCCATGCTTCCTTCCCACAGAGGGAAATGCTTGACACTGGTCATGACAGGAGCCACCACCACTCCAGGAGGTGACGGGGAGCCCAGCACATGGCAAGGGTTCGGGAGATGAATAACCAGACCGCCCAAACCTGGCTTTCAGGTGTTATTTGCCTCGCAAAGCTCTGCTCGATGCTGGATTATCGTCATCACTCATCAAGTTATAAAATGCAGATTAAAAATATTAGTGAAATCTCTATGCTAGTTTAAAAAATTATTTCCACTTTATCCCTTTACAACAGAGTAAATTGAGCACACAGCTTGATTGTCTGGAAAGATACTAAGAACTAAACTGAACGTGCTGCTAACCATTGTCAGAGGCTCACTGCACAAGTCACAGCGTCCCCTGCAAGTCTCCTGTCAGTGTAGACTTGGACAGGTCTCAGAATTCCCCAAAGATTCACATTACAGTCCAGATTCAGGGGACTTTGGCGGCTCGCTGAACACCCCCTTGGCAACAAGCCAGCTGAGATGGTGCAGACAGTACAGAGAAAGAACTGGGATTTGACTGTTGCCTGGTGTTCAGCATCTGCTGCAAAGGCCGGCCGCCTTTGGGGGACCCACTGAACCCTCTTGTCTCAGCTGTTCAGGCTGCAGGAGGCTGCTTCAGGAGAAGACTCAAGTAAGGCAAAGTGGTGTTGGCTTTTGATGCAGCTCAGTGCCTGTTCAGGTGCTGGACATCCAGACGTGCATCTGCTTGGCCACCTGGTGCACGTACGCGATGTCCGGCCTCTGGTCGGGGTCGGGGTAAATACACATACTGACCAGTTCTCGAAGCTGCAAGGAGAAAGCAGTTGCTGTTGTTAAGAAAGCAGCCTTAGCAAGCGTTCCTGTCGGCATCGGCACATCCCATCCTTACAGCACCCAGAAGGTGCTGCTGTTGTCCCTATTAGAGGTGAAAAATGATGTTACGAAAGGCTAAGTGATGGGTGCACAGCCACAAAGCTCCCAAGGGACAGCCAGGGCCACTCCTTGGCCTGTCTGGCCCCAAGGCCATGCTTTGAGACCGAGAGTAGTTATTTCCAAGTAATTTTGAACTCTGAATTGGGTGCATCTTTGGGCTGATGTGTGGGTGTGGGTGTGGGTGTGTGTGTGTGGCTGCTGTCAGTCACACAGAGGCCCAAACCCGAGGACCCCACTCAAGGAAAGGGCTTATTGATCATAATAAATGCATTAACATGCAGCAGGGCTGCGGTCTGCCCACCCCCTGGCCTCTTCATTGTGCTCATGAAAGACAGCACTTTTAATTACACAGACGCTGAGGGCTTCGCCTGCCCGGGCTGGGGGAGGGGCGACTTGAGCCTCCGATTGCCTCCCCTTCTGATAGCTCGGGTGCCAATTATTTTAATGGTAATTAAAATAATGACCTTAAAAAGCCCGTGTCTTAACTTGCATGGCTGGGCTCACTGCAGTGTTTTCCATTTGAATACCTGCTGCTGTGGGGGCTGGTGTCCCTGCTGTCTGTGGGGACAGGAGAGGTCCTAGACCAGAGAGGGCCGAGTGGCCTCAGTGGTCACTCCTGCGGGTCTGCAGCAGGGCTGGAGGGTTGTTCTGGAGTCCCAGGGGCTGCTACACACTCCCCTGGCTGAAAGGCTGGGGCCCAGGCATCTGCAGTCAAGGGTTTCCTCTGCACTGGACTCATTCTAACTGGCCTTAGAGCCTCGGGCAGTGCCTGCCACCTCTGTGGTATTTCTGGGTTCTTTCTCAGCACTGGGAGGCCCCAAACCTGACAAGGAAGATGCAGCCTGTGCGGATGCCTCTGGTGAGGTCATCTACCGTACACAGCTTGAGCAGGCAGCTGGGTCAGTCTCTGACCCTCTGACCCGAGTTATGGTGCCTGAGAAAGCCAGGTTAAGTTGGAGTCTGTGACCACACAGTCGGCAATAAGTACATGTTTGAGGTTTTCGGAAATTAAGAAACAAAACAAAAATAACTGTCTTTATTTCTAAGAGGTCGTGGGCCATACTCAGGAGCCCCTGGCTAGGCTCAGGGCCTGTAGGTGCTGCACACTGCTGCGGATGGTAGGCACCTGGGGCCCAGGTGTCGGAGAACAGCATGGCTGGCTCTGGACAGGGCCAGGGGCTTTCACATCAGCCTCGGGACAGAGGCAGAGGGGACAGCACCCCTTTGTGGACTGGTGCTGAGGCACAGATTAGTTGAGATTTGTGCCCAGTTGCGTGGCTCTAAGCTTCTTGCTTCTGAATGGCACAAGATCCAAAGTTAAACAAAGGCGAGAAAGGAGAAAGCAAACACAGCCAAGAACTTTAAAGAAATGAAACTCGATTTTCCTTTCCTGCCAACTTGCACTCCAGAGCACAAATACTTCCTCCAGAGGTGCCCATGAGAACTCTGCCAGCCGCTGAGGCACAGTCAGGAGAGGAGGGAGGGCACTGCGAAACTGCCCCAGCCCTGGACCTGCCCCAGGAGGCGGCAAAGCCCAGGGACATTGCACAGTGTGCTGTGAGGGGCAGCCAGCCTGGACACTGCTGGGAGCCTACTCTGCCCCTCGTGCACAGAGCAGCTCCTTCCAGGTCTCACCCCTAGACGCTTGGCTGCTGTAGAGACGTGCCACCGAGACAGGATGGCATTGTGGCTAGGGGCAGGGGCATCAGTTCATTCTGTCACCTTGCCCAGGTTCTTTTGCTGGGCTGGACCTTGGTTTCCTTACTGAGAAGATGAGGGGACAGGAGTGGGTGTGATCACGGACAGTGGGCCTGCAGGTGGGCCCGGGAGGGCCTCAGGCTCACCCCCACAGCATGAGCCTTCCACAGGTGGAGCTGGAAGCTGAGCAGAAGGATGCCAGTGGCTCCATCTGCTGGCTGCTGCCTTTGGGGGCTGTACCACATCTGTGAGACTCCTCCTGTAGAACTTCCCCCATGGGCCTGGCGCCTCCCAGAACTCCTCCCTTCCCCAGCCTGCAGAGTGAGCCCAAGCTCCAAGCTCGGCCTCCCGGGGGGGCCCCCATGGCTGCCTGGGGTCACCAGGTCGGGCTCTGGCCTCCTGACTCACCTTCTCCGAGTAGTGCTCCCCTGGGAGTGGAGGGTAATCACATTGCTCAATCTTCTGGCAGAGGGAGAAGAGATTCATTTTATCTCCATAGAAGGGGCTCTGGAGGGCAGCCATCTGCAGGGGAGAAGACAACAGGTCAGTTCCAGCCTCAAGGCCCAGAAGGACTCCGGACGGGGCCGGGTCCTCCGGTCCACACTGCAGGGACTGTGCAGAGGGCCTTGGCACTGGGACCCCCAAGGAATCCCTACTTGACCTCAGGCCAGGACAGAGGGCCAGAGTTTTGTCTCGGGGCCGGCGGGAGCCAAAGGAAGTGGGCTTTGTGGGTGCCTTCCGGGTTCCCCCATCCTCTTCATACCCATGCCCATGGGCAGTGTCCTTGGGTATGCAGGTGGCCTCAAGGAGGTAGCATTTTGGGTTTCCTTAGGCCAGGTCCAGAGCCTGTGCCAAGGCGGCACCTGTGAGCCCAGGCCCCGGCCTGGCCACATGCCTTTGGGTGGGTGTGTGGGGCAGCATCACCGCTTGCTGCTCCCATGACACCCCCTCCTCACCCCTGCAGGAAAGGCACCTGGCAAGGGAGGGGACCTGACTGGGAGCTGGCTTTGCCGCCCAGTCTGCTAATGGCCTGACGAGGGCAATGCGTCTCCAAATGTTTAAATGGGAGCCTCGGGTGCCAAGGGTTAATTGGGCAGTTTCAAAAGGACATCTGTTGCCACAGGAGAGAGCAGCTGGGGCTCTAGGGCAGTCACGGGGTTGACTTGGGTGCCCCCTGAGTCGTGGCTGGAGGATCCAGATGGATTTCGCTGGAGATGGCTTCTGTTTGGGGTAGACAGGGCATTTAATGTTGGCCCTGCCAATGCGAGCCCTAGTTTCTTATGCAAGGGACCCGTTGTCCTTCAGCAGGCCAATCTGATCTGATTTTCACAAACTTGGCTGCTTGGGACTCCAGGAAACTGGAGGCAGGAAGCCCCCACATCTGCACTCCCTTTCCCAGCACCTTCGCATAGCCTTGTCAGGAACCTTTCTGAACAGGGTCAGCAGTGGGCTGTACCACAGGGCCCTTGGCTTCTCCACCCCAAACTGCAGATTCCCATAGAAGCAGCGTCCCTCTCCTCCCTGCTGCCCCCTCCAGCTGCCAGCCTCGGCCTTCCACCTACATCAGGGCAGCGGGCTGTGAAAGAACCTTGGGCTGCCAGCAACACTGGGATTAGGACGATTACCCAGGATAGCGAGATCCCCAGCTCTGGTGGCCACCCAGCCTCTGGCTGGTTGGAGCAGATAAGGAGCTGTTTGGGGCTGATGCTAGTTCCTCGTTAGAGCTGCCAGAGCCATGGCTCTCAGCGCTGCGCGTCCTCAGAAAACATTCCCTCCTGGGAGTTATTGGGATGACATGGCCAAGGCCTAGGATGGGTGGGCGCTTGCCCGGCTAGGAGGGCTGGGAGAAACTGGTGCATGATTGGAGATGTCGGAGAGAGAAGGGGGAATCAGACTTTAGCAAGAACAGGGACTGCATCTGTCAAGGCCCCAGACACCCATCTTGTCACCCAGCACTTCTCCAGCACATCCTGGAGAGAAGGGTGGCCCAGAGGCCACACAGTCTTCAGCCCTACTCCCGAGGGAAGGGCACTGGCCACTCGGCTGCCTGGGCCGGAATCCCAGAGTGCTGTCACATGCCAGGCATAGCTGAGTTCCTGCAGCCCAAGTCCTTTCTGGGTCTCCATTCTGGATGGGCCCCTCAGCTACTGAGAACTACCCCCCCCCGCCCCGCCCACGGGTCCTGGCAATGAGCATGCCAATTCCCTCAGCTCCAAGCTCAGAGGCGAGCTCCTGTGTAAATAAATGAATCCTGCCGAGACTAGGTGGCCCGCTGGGTGCCTCTATGGGCTGCACTGGTAATGAAAATAAAGCACCAGGCCCTCCAAGGCGATTCCTGTGGCGCACTCTGGCGTCCAGGCAATGTCGCTGGCTGGCTGGCTGGCTGGCTGGCACAGTTCTCCAGAGCCTGACCTCAGTGCTCCACTGGGCACCCACGGAGGACACGGGCCAGGGGTGTGGTGGTCCCTCACTAGCCATGAGTCAGTGTGGGGATTGTGCGGATGGGATGAAACCCAGGCTCCCGAGATGGGATGTTATCCTGGACTCCTAGGAGGGCACCATGTTACCACCGCGCCCTGATACGGAGGGCAGAGCAGGCTGAAGAGGTGCTGGGAAGCAAGAGGCTGCAAGGTTAGGACCGGGGGCCATGAGATATGGGCGGCCTCCCCATTTTCCACAGAAAGGACATAGGACAGAGTGACCCCAGAGCCCTGTGGGAGCTGCTGCCCACACCGACTGCAGCCCCGTGAGACTGGTGGTAGACTTCTGGCCTCCAGGACTGAGAAGGCAAATGCTGTGTGAAGCCATCAAATCTACGGTCATCTGTTGGCCACTACAGAACACTGACTCAGGCCTTTGGAGATCGAAGCCATGCCGGGGCCAGGGAGGCCCTGTTGTGGGACTGTGTGCCCCTCAGGCCCCAGCCCATGTTCCACCAGTACCACCCAGAGTTCTCAGTGGCCATCTGGAAGGGTGGGGACCTTTGTCACAGCTCCGCAGGGGGCACCCCAGAAGGACAGACACCACAGGCTGCCGGCAGCAGAGGCTGCAGTCGTGACTGCGGGATGTCTCCTTCCAATTACACAGCCCTGGGCCCAGATGTGCCCCACCCTGTCTGCTGGGCAACATCCACTTCTTCCCTGTGTGCTGTGGGAGTGGGGAGGGGGTGCTGCCCCATCGCTCTCCAGGGGCCACCACCAATGGGAGCCATGAGGACGGATGGCCAACCCCAGGGGACATGGCTGATTGATTCCATTGACTTCTCATGGCTGATATCCCCCTGGCTGTGAACAGCACCACCCCACACACTGCCAACAAATCCATCAGCCGGTGCAGGGGTAGTGGGAGTCACTAAGGGGGACCTCTGCCTCGGCAGACATGAGGCAGGTGCCCAGCGGCAGTTCGAGTGTTGACGAAGACTGTTTCTTGGGCAGAGGGAGCCAGATGCCTGGTAGCCTAGGAGATGCACACAGTGCTCCTTCAGCCTGGCTGGCCTGCTTTTATGTGCAGGGACCCCCATGGCTCACAGAGGGCAAGAAACAGCTTCCAGAAAATAGGAAACACAGAGTGGAAAAAGAAAAGGAAAAACCATCTGGACCAGGGACAATATACATGAGGATAGGAGGACAAAGGAGACTCCTCCCTGGGGACTGGAGCTGAGCTGCGTGGTGGTTTCCCACTGGCCAAAGCAAAAAGGGAAACGGCAAGGTGCCACGGCCTCACCTCCAGAGGCAGGCAGCAAGCGACAACCACTCAGCTCGCACTGGGTCAGTGTCCTTGTGGACAAAGTGAGGGCTGGCTCTGGGCCATGTAGGCACCATGCCATGGTCTCCTTCATGCCTCACTGCAGGCAGGCTGGGACCCATGCCAGCGGGGCAGTGCTGACTTGCCCTGGCCTGGCACTGGGATTCGAGCTCAGGTCCCTGTGAGTGCAGTCTGGGCTCCTGCCTGCCACTGCATCTCTCCCCAAAATGACACAGGTGTGAGTCACACTTATGAGTTCACAATCGCACTCACCTTGCCCTCAGTGCTGAGGGCACTGGCTTGGGCTTTGAGAGCCCTGGAACAGCCGTCCCTACCCCACAGGACAATGCCCACTCAGAGGTGGCCACTGTTTATCTGCTGATGTGACAGGATTTCAGGGTGGCTGGAGAGACCCTGGACCCATGACTCATCTTGGATGATGGGTGCCACTGTGACCAGTGACTCCCCCACCACTGGCTGTGCTGTGTTGTTGGTGAGACACACACAACCTTCTTGGGCCATCCTGAGTGTCCCTGCACACAGGCATCCGAGGCAGGCAGGGTTTTTCCTGTTGTCCCCGCTGAGGACAGTTCTGATTTTCATCTCTTTGCCCCTCGTGCTAAAGACACTGACTTCTGCAGCTGGGCACAGTGGCACACACCTGTGAGGCAGGAGGAGCAGGAGTTCCAGGCCAGCCTGAACCACACAGCCAAACCCTATCTCAAAAAAATAAAAGTAAAGACACTGACCTCCTTCCACATTCTGTGTCCACTGTCTGCTGCCAGGCTCACCCACCCACCTGGCTCAGCCAATCCTGACTCCCAGCCCACCTAGGAGCCAAGCTGGGGAGAGACAGGATGGGGGACTGCACACCCCACTCTGAGGCAGTCATTGGGTGGGCACCCCAGCTAGGCGTTACTTCGGTCTTCTCCACCTGATGCCCTGCAGAGTCCCAGAGAGGACCCGTCTGTTCTTGTCAGTTCCAGGCTATGGGCTTACAAGGACTCTGCGAAGTCTGAACCTAACAGGAAGCACAGCTTGATCTCATGGTGTCCACCTGGCACTTGGAGGGAAGATCCTGCTGTCTAGAGACCCTGGGCCCGAGGGCTGCCATGTCGTGTGGCATGGTACAAGGGTGCCATGTCTTGGGCTGATGCATGAAATATGGGTGCAGTCAGAGCTGCCCATCCCCAGGAAGCAAAGGAAGCAGTCCTGGACACTGTCCTAGGCATCACAGACTGTTCCTAGCCATGCTGGCTTCATGGGGAGGTCCCTTCAGCTGATCAATGCCACATCAATCCACGAGGACTCCAGGGAAAGCAGAAAATGATCAAGGTTCTAGTTGTAAAAACCGAAGCCCTCTCTTGCCTGACATTTCATTATCAAGGATCTGACAATGCAGGGCAGGAACTACCGCTCCCATTCTACAGATGGGGACTCTGGAGCTCGGCAAGATGGTGTACTCCTGCAGCTACCAGTACTGGGTTGCCAGCAACACAGAGACCCCAGAGGGCCCGGGTCTCCCTGTTGTTGGTGGCTGCAACGGCTTCACAGATGAGGACAGTCCATGCTTCCCACTCCCCCAGCTACAGGGTCCCAGTGTGGCCAAAATGCGTGTGGCTTCTGTGTACTTCTGCCCACTGAGACTCGGACATGGTGCTGTCCCTCAGTCCAGCCAGCCCTGAAACGGGCTGTCTGACAGCCCTCAAACGGGCTGTCTGATGTGCCCTTTCATGGTTCAGGGTGGGGGCACAGGCCTTCTGAGAGACGTGGATGCCTTCAGAGGGGAAGTAACTCAGAGGCAGGAGGCAGCCCTAATTCCTCTCCTGTCCCCAGCACCCTGGATGGGGCCTGACACATCACAAATAAAGAACATGGAGCAAAATCATCAGCAGGTGGATGTGGCTGCCAAGGAAACCGGGAGGGGTCCTGGGGCAGGCACTCGTCGTCGTCGGGCAGCTGGATCCCCTGCCCATGCTCCCTCAGTCAGCTTCCTATCTGTCCCCTCCCCAGATCCAAGCAGCCCATGAGTGAGTGGGCCCCAGCATGCGCTACCTCCAGCCTGACGTCACTGACCAGGCCACATGGGTAGTGGCAAGGGTGTGTCCCAGATGGTCTGATACCTGCAGCGGACACGTGCTGCTCCGGTGCCCCTGAGCTGGAAAGTGAGCCCTACCCACGTGGGTGCTCCCCAAAGGCCGTGGAGCCAGGGAACAGAGGCTCACCTCGTAGAGCAGACAGCCCAGGGACCAGATGTCGGACTTGAAGTTGTAGCCGTTCTCATGGATCCTCTCTGGTGACATGTAGTACGGTGTCCCAACTGAAACACAGCAAGGTGTGGGACTTAGACCTGGGCCCAGGCCGGGGAAGGAGCACGGGGTATGGGGGTGGGGGTGGGTGGAGACCAGGCAAGAGGGCCAGGCAGATTGGAGGTATCCAGGCTATGCAGCCCTGGGATCTGGAAGTGGATTCCAAAGACTCACCCAGAGCTGAGCATCAGGGTGTGGCTGGGCATGGGAATAAGTAACCAGAGTCCTTTAAGGAGCCTGATCTGGAAGAGTCTAGATCAGGCTCTCAACAGGGAAAGGAAAGCAACCATGGCTGATGCTGACCAAGCCTTCCACACTGCCTCACTCACGTTCCTAACAGCCTGTGAGGCCGTGTCCTCATTTGACAGGTGGGGAAACTGAGGCTCGGTGAAGACGCTCGCATAAAAGCAGCAGGAATAGGTTCGACCCAAGATCCAGGAGCCCCAGAAAGTGAACGCTTAGCTACCATCCACAGCCAGCTCTGGTCCAGTCTTGGGGTTGCCTGAGAGTTTCATCTCCTGTGTGCCCATCTATCCACCCCCCTGTCCCGTCTGCCCACCAATGGATGCATCCATCCATCATGCATGCGTCCATCCATTAGTCTGTCCTTCTCTCCAGCTAGGTCCATCCATCCATCCATCCATCCATTCCCTGCTGCTCATCCATCTACCTTCATCCCTTGTTAAAAAGGGCTCCACGCTGCTGGGGCCTTGCTGGCGTGGACCCCTGGCGAGGTCAGAGCTGCCTTCCTGAAATGTCCAGGAGAAGCAGCTGAATACGGGTATCAGGAAAGGCTGGGTGGGCCTGTGGCCACAGTCAGGGGGAAGGGCTTAGTAAAGGTCTGGCGCCCCAGCCAGGCCTGGCATCAGAATCACCAGGTGGAGTTCGGACCCCTGCCCCTCTCGTGGGCTCCTGGGAGTTCCTGACCTATCTTCTAGATGCAGAGGAGCAGCTGAGCCCCACTCACTCCTTCAGTCAGCTTCATACGCTGGGACAAAACACCTGACCAACCCAGTGGAAAGGAGAGCTGTAATTCGGGCTCAGGGTCTCTGAGGTTTCAGACCGTGGGCTGCTGGCTCCAGGGCAGGACCATCTTGGAAGCCTTGAACGCCCTGCCCTTCCTGAGTCTGTACCCAGAACGCTCAGTCCATGGTGGCCAGAAGCAGAGAGACTGGAAGGGCCAGAGAGGAAGGGGCAAAGGACCCGAGTCCCCAGGCCACGTCCCATGACCCAGGTAGACACCCCCTGGAGTGTGCTTTACTGATCTAGACATTTCTCAAGCTGACAGTTGAGACTGTCACACTTGCCCACCCCCACAGTCTTTCAGACACTCAGTGGACATCTCTGGAACAAGCCCCGGTGCACTGGAAGTGTTAACTCCGGGACGTTTGGTTCACACCGCACCCGGCCCTGGGTCCTCGGGTCCCTGCCCCCGGCGCATTCTCCTCCCCAGCCGTGTCCCCTGGGTCGGTGCATCTTAGGGTGGGGTGCTCTGCCTCACCAGGGGCACCTGCCACTTGTGCCGGGGTGTATGAAGCTCTCCCCACTAGGCCAGCTTTGTGTAGGCCTAAGCCCCGCACACCTGGGTTTTCTGCCACCAACCAACGCTCAGGCGTGATGGAGCACAATGTGCCACTTGTGTGAGTTTTCAAGATGAAACAAGAGACTTCAAAGAAACCCTGCGCTTTCCGCGGGCCACTGAGGATGGCTCCCCAGCCCCCAGGGAAGTGGGACCTCCAAGGAAGCTGGGGGAAGCTGGCAGGAGGCAGCATCTGCACAGACAAAGGCACTGCCTGGGCACCTCTGTGGGCAGCACGGCTCGCCTGGTGCTGACCACCTCTCGGCGCCATGCCCAGAGCCTGTGCCACCCGGGCCTCAGTCCCTCCTCACAGCAGGGGATAGCGTTGTACACAGGAGAGAGGAGCCTTGCACGGCCGACCTTCTCCAGTCTGTACCCAGAACACACGATTTCAAACCCGGCAGATATCAGAGGAGGATGCGGGGCCTCAGAGGGGGAAGCTGATTAAAGTGCCCGCTTCCCTTCCCGGATGTGCCGCTCCTGTCAAAACAAACATTGCTGTGTTTTGAAATGCTCACGGTGCTGGAAACATGTTCATTAGATATGAAAAAGGAGGATTTCACATGAAGGAGAGGCTGGTGTCTGCAAGCTGCCCTTTTCCCAGAACGGCGCTTTTGAAATGGGCTGCAGAAATGAGCTGCAGCATCCGTGCGCCAGGCAGGGGTCCCAGCTGGGTGTCCCTGCTGGGCACTGGTCCCTCCCTACAGCCAAGGGTAAGACCTGGCGCTGGAGCCAGTGGGTGTGGCCACATCAGACGGTCCCTAGTGGAGATCAGACACCCTGCCCCAGCCTGTTTCCCCATCAATACAACAGTGTCCTCCCCCCGGCAGCTTGCTCTCTCTCTGGGACTCGGGCAGTGGTGCTCAGAGCTGTGTTTGGGTCCAGGTGAAGAGTACACTCGTTTCCTCCAAGGCAGGAGGTCCCCTAGGACAGAGGCCAGGTCAGCCTTCCCTGAAAGCAGCACTGGACCTGACACAAGTCTGCTGAATGAACGAGTGAATGAATCAACCAATGAATGAGCTCTACTTTGCAGTGTAGGACTAGTCTGACTCCTCACACGCTGCCTCCTAAGACCTTCCTCACCCCACTCTGGCCACAGCGCCTGTCTTTCTAGCAGTTAGTGCCCCTGAAAATGCCAGGAAGGTGGGTGGCAGAGCAGCCATGTTTGACCTCCCATGACCTCCCATCAGGCACCAGCTGAGAAGCATAGCTGAGCCTCAGGCCTGAGGTATGCCTGCTGACACAGGTGTACAGGCAGGCTTGTCCCTGGGTGTCTGTGCTGCTGGGATGGGACCGGGCAGTGGGAGGCCCAGGGCTGCATCTGCATGGGCCTCTGCCTTCGTGACATGCGTCCCTGGAGGTGTCTGGCCATGAGGACTCACTGCTCCTAGATGTAGACATGTCACAGTGCAGTGTGGCCAACGAGGGAGCAGCACTTGCCTGTGTGCAGGGCCCTGTGGGAGTGGCTCTGCCTGTTCCCTCACTAGGCCACCTAGCACTGCCCGTCACTGCCGAACACAGGGAAGGCTGCAGAACCGCATGTCCCCTGTGCCCACCCTGGGGCTAGAAAGTCAGCTCCGCAGGAGAAGGAAGCTGACAGCTGGTACCTGACTGGCTGCCCCCAACCGCCCTAGCTCCCCAGGCCCGAGTCCACGTGGCACCCTACTTGGCCCTGGGTGTGCGCTGGCCTCCCCTCCCACCCCGATCCCCACCAGCGGCCGCCCTGTCACTACTGCTGAACGAATGGCAGGGCCTGCCCTCCTGCTCTCCAGCCCCACAATTTGTCTTGCAGCTGCTGCCGTTGCTCGGAGCGAGACACTTGCTTGTAGCTTGTGAGCTGTGTATAGGCAAATCTTTCATTTTTCTTTCATTACGGCGGCGTGTACTGTCACTTAATTTTTATGTATGCAATCCTTCCTGACAAATATGATCTGCTGCCTGGTAATTCGTCTGACGCTCATTCTGTTCCGCGCTCTAATTACGGATCCTATTCCTGACACTGAGGCAGCCGCTCTGCCACTGCTGGGTACCGCACCTGTCAGCCCGACCATGGCACTGACTAATGCCCTTTCATGCCAGCCTCGTGTTAGCAAATACAGAAGCGGGAGGGGGCTGGGGCAGGGGAGGCAGAGGAGATGGGATTTCCATAAGCCTAGCTCCTGGGTCAGCAGCCTTAGGAAGTAAGGTGGTTGCCAGGGCAACCGGCTACCACCAAGGCATCAGCACATAGTAGGTGCACACCATACATGGTATATACATAATTCATACCCACATACAGGGTGTGAAGGGGCCCCTGCCCCATGGCCCTCCAGAGTCACCTTGCAATAGCAATCAGTTCAATCTCTAGCCCAACCCGATGTGTCTGTAGGACTCAGTCAGCTGTTGGCAGAGCCTCGCTGTGGATGGAGAGTTCCGGTTTCCAGGCTGCGGGTGTGCACTGTTATCAGCATGGAGACCGGGTGGGTGCAGGCAGGCTGTTGGTTCCCTGAACACGTCCATTGCACCAGGCCTAGCAAAGACCCCGTGCAGGCCCTAGCTCAGTGGTGTCTCTTGGACGCTGGGCACATGGCCCAGGGCAGGGACAATCCTTGTGAAGGGCTCTTTGCACCCATCATGTGGTCTGGTTGGCCATCCCGAGACCTCAGGAAAAGCCTGGCTTCCGGGGGTGGCCTTTTCCCAAGTTCCAATTCCTTCTCATTAATACAATAAGTGCACCAGCCCAAGTGGATAAAATTGCACTGTCGGAGGAGCCTGTATCTCCACCTGTCCCTAATGATGCAATCCTAACTGGCTCTGATGGAGCACCGGTCTTCTCCCCGGAACTTTGGCGGGCTCAGGCCTGATGAAGGCGCCCAGGAGGCAGCGTCGCACTCCCCTCTGACAGCGTCCCTCAAGAGCTCTGGCCTTCTTGAAGCCAGACAGCAGGGTAGGGCTGCAGTGCGCTTGTGCAAGGTCCTGGCTTGACCCCCAGCACTGCAAAAAAACCCAAAAACCCAAACCCAAAAACACCAAACTAGGTAAACAGCCCAACCAACCAGAACACTGTGTTTTTCAGAAGAAAAGTATCGGAAGGGACTGGGAAAGACAAGGTTTCCTTTCAGTGACAGCCAACGGCCGGAGTTCCCAGATGAACCCCAGACAGAGGCGCAACATCATCTTCCCAGGCCCCCGCCCAGCCTCTGGAAGAACCTCGGGCTCTGGCCCAAGCCGCTCAAGTTCCCATCCTGCCTCAGATCCCTGTGACCTCTTAAAAGTCACTCCAGCTCCTGTACTTCAGATTCTTCCAGACCCCATGGACCCCGAGGGCTACTGGCGAATGGAGCAGCCTCAAGTCCCACGGACAGACGGTCCTTGCACATCCTTCCCACTGCAGCCAAAAGAGGCACCTGGCCAGGTGTCCCCAGGCTTGGACAGGGACACAATCCTCCTCCACAGCTAGGAGCAGCTCTTACTTTGCTCCTAAGTGTGTGCCCTATGCTGAGGCTAAGGGGTCAGGACCTGAATGAACAGTGAGTTTCCACAGGAAAGAAGATGCTGCTGGCACACACAGCCTGCCACAGGCACCCAGGGGTCGGCGGACAGGGATACCCTGGTCTAAGCCATGGGGCTCCCTCTGGTTGCCCAGGGATGTGTCTGCCCAGGGCCAGGCAGCACGGGGGCTGCTAGGAACCGGCTCTGGGGAAGTGGGGTCTCTGGGGACCCCCACCCACCTTGTGTACTGCACAGGAGACCCCACTGCTGGTCCCACAGGGACTGACTCTTATATCCTAATCACCGTCCCAAGTCTCTCGGTGTTCTGTACCAGGCACCTGGACTCAGCTGCCATGGCTTCACCGGACCAGTCTCTCCCCGTGCCCAGCCCCTCCACCTTCCCCAAACTGCCAGGCCTGCTTAGCCCACCAAGCTCGGCACTCAAGGCCCTGCTCACCTTTCTTGCTACACCCAGCCACCACTCAGCCTGTTCCCTCACCAGTCCCCACCCCCACCAGCTGTCCCACCAGCTCCTGTTCAGCCCCATCCGCAGTCCAGCTACGAGGTCACCACCACTGGGTAAACAGCTGGATCTACAGTTTCAAAACCCGAAAATCAGGAGCCAGCTCAAATGTCCACCTGGGTGGAAGGGACCTTAGGGGGAGCAGCACGGAGCCCGGGAAGATGGAGCAACAGCACAGGACAAATCCTGCTGGCCTCCCTGGGGCAAGGCAAAGCCACCAGCCCCTCCAGCCTATTTTTCCCCTTGAGTCTGTTCTGAAAGGATGAGTAGACTCTGGGCTCAAAAAGGCATTTCCAGCCAGGTATGGTGGCACACACCTGGAATCCCAGCACTCAGGAGGCCGAGGCAGGAGGATCCCTGGGAGTTTGAAGCCAGCCTGGGCTACATAGTGAGTTCGAGGCCAGCGTGAACTACATGAAGAGACGCTTTCTTAAAAGAGCCAAAACAAAAAGATTTCCCTGCACTGAGTGGCTGAAGGGCCCACTGGATGTGGGCACCTCCTGGCACAGTTGCCAGGACTGCAGGGCTGCAGACAGACCGGCTCTCTTACCGAGGGAGTGTGCTGCCGTGGTCTCGGAGCTGAAGAAGCGGCCCAGGCCGAGGTCACCGAGCTTCACGATGCCCGTGGCCGTGATGAACACATTGGCAGGCTTGATGTCTGCAGGGGCAGGAGAAGGGTTGGTGTGGGGAGCGGTCTGGGAGGCCCTTTAAGGGGACAGTGCGGCCAACTCCTACTGAGAGGTCCAAACCCACAGGGAAGTTCCCTCCCCAGAGACTCTTCCGGGGCTCTGCCTAGCACCACTGCTCACCTGTAAAAGGGACCTGGCATCTCCTATCTCACGGGGCTGCTATGAGGTCCAGGAGGGCAAGGATTTGGTGTTCTTGTTCCCTGTTTTTACAGCTGCGTCCCTGTGCCTAGAATAGTGCCCAGCATACAGCAGGCTCTCAGTGGAAATTTTATAACCAGTGACAAAGCCGTCAGTGAGGTGACCCGCACTGTACCCCAGTGACTAGAGCAGCACCTCACAAACAGGTAACAGGAAAGTGCAGGGATGAAAGGAGAGATCAGTGAAGTGAGCTCCCCAACTTGGGGTGACATCAACTATTGGGAACCACTCCTTTGTAAGTGTCTCACCTCCTCTGCTCAGCCAAATCCTATGCAGACATCAAAGCTCACATGAAAGTTCCCTTCTCTGGGGAGAGCTCGCAGCAGCACTGGAACTGGCTATACCTGGACTACCTGTGCTGGCCCTGGGCTGGAACTGGGGACTAGACACTGAGGGTGGCCCCTTTCCTAGAGGTGGGGGCAGTTGCATGCTGGGGTTCCATGCCCCCAGTACAGGCGCATACCGCGGTGCATAATGCGGCGGGAATGCATGTGCTCCACGGCACTGCACAGCTGCACAAAGTACTTCCACACGGTCCTCTCAGGGATAAGCCGCTGCTGCTTCTTGAAGTACTGTGGGAATAGGATGGGCAGGTTTTGTGAGCGTCCTCCAGGCAGGGACTGCAGGGCGCTGCCCATACCTTCCTCAGCGGGCGCCTGAACGGAGAGGTTGTGCAGGCCCAGATCAGCCCCGGCTAAGCCTTGGGTGGGCGGTGGCAGGGGTTCCTCCCAGAGCAGCCTCTGGCCTGGTGAGGAGGCAGTGTGGGAGGAGGGACTGCACCACCCTCACCAGGTACAGCCACCGTGCTGGGCCCCAAGTGGGCAGGACTGGGGGCACTTGACAGATGAGACGCCAAGGGCCACACAGCGAGGCACTGAGTCACAGCCAAGGGCCAGCTCTTTGGCCACTTCGCTGACACCAGCAGGCGGTGGGAACAACGGACCGAGCTCAGAGAGGTTCAGGAGTGGGCCAGAGGCTAGCAGCAGAGCTCTGGATCTGGGATCCGGTCTGGCTGCTTCAGGAAGTAAAACCTGGCCTTGAGGGGACCTCAGGGCAGACCGTCCTGGCACCCTGGCCATGCCAGGCCCCGAGGTGGGCTGGCCAGGTGACATTATGCTGTGATGTTACTCAGTCCTCATTACTGTGTTTATGCGGGCACAGGCACAGCCGAATGGTGACTTTCTAAATGTCACATCCTCTAAGCATTGCCTGACATTTAGAGGGAAGTTGTGGAGTCTCTGGTGGGTTCCAGGCGGTAAAGGCAGCTCAGCTCCGGGTGTCACCATGCCTCGTAAATAACACGGCACCCAGGCTGTAGTGGCGCTCCTCGGCCTCTGGGGCTGCAGCAACTTCAAGGCCAGCAGGACAGCCTAGCAGGGGCCCTGGCAAGGCCTCTGTTCCCTGGGGACCCAGAGCCAGCTGGATTCCTAGCACAGCACACTGTGCTGGTGTGGACAGACAGGGACTCCGAGGTACAGGGCCCTGCCCGGGGTCATCCACGTTTGTGTCTGACGGGGCCCTGCCTGGCCTTGCCGGTGGGCACACGTGTGTCCTTGGTCACTGCTTGGGATCACCTCCTCCAGGGAGTCCCCCCTGCCTTCCCCAGCCCTGGACTTGGGCTTGTTCACAGGTTTGCCTTCCTGTGGGAATCTGGGCTCCCCCAGGACAGCGCCCTCCAGGTCCGGACATGGGGCTGGTACTTGCTGGGATGGTGGTGCATGTGCGTGCAGTGACAGAATGACATGGAAAGGAGAAACTAGCGGGGAGGGGGACATGATATAGCACATCTGCTCCCACCGGGAGCTCTGCTGAGATTAACATCCCTGCAAATGCATTAATATGTCAACAGAAATATAAAAGCAGGTGATAACAGCTCAGGCAATGCCACTTCCCGGCGACGCTGTATTCCTAGGGGCCAGATTTTGGAAGACCAAGTGCCGAACGATTGCTCAGTCCCCAGTGCCTGCTGGGAAGACAGAGAAGCCACGTCTGGCTGCTTCCAGGCATGGCTGGAGCAGGCAGGGGCTGCAGCAAGGCCAGGACTCCCTTGAGGACAGACCCGGGTTAGGGGTGGAAGGCCGTGGTCCTGCTGCCAGGCTCACTGGGAGCTGCTCCTGGGCCCTGGGCGGGGGACTGGGGGGAAGTTCCTAAGCAGTGGGGACACAGCAGGGCCCAACCTGGGTGACTAGGCCCCACCTGGGAGTGACGAACCTAGGCAGTGGCCACTGAGTGGAAACACAGATTCTCTCTTAGGGCTGGGGGTCACCCTGGGGCGATGTCCACTGAATCAACCCAGGCCAGGGAAAGCGACCTGGGCATAGATATGCTTCCTTCCCTATGTTGGGGACAGTCGCAGGTAGGTCTCTTAACCTCCCTGGGCTCAGTTCTCCCTTCTGCACGTGAGGCAGCCTGTGACACTTCTTGGGATCCTGTGGGCTGGGGTCTGCCCTCTGGATGGGCTGAGGCAGGTGGGGAGAAGCCTGATGACAGGAAGGCAACGAGACCCCAGCAATGAGGCTGGATCGGAGCTGAAAGGAGCAGCATCAGGCCAGCGCTGAGCCCAGCCAGTGGGGTGTGCACTGCCTGACTTGCCCGCACCCCGGCTCCCCACCTTGATCATCTGTGAGAGGTCGCCCGCGTCGGCCAGCTCCAGGACGATGTTCAGCTCATTGTCCTCGATGAACGAGTCCAGATACTTGATGATGTTCGGGTGGTTCAGTTGCTGTGCAGGAGAGAGAGACAGAGAAGTGGACCAGTAGCAGGAGGACTGGCCCAGCACCTGACTGGGAGCCTCAGGATGCCCAGGGCCAGCATGTGCCGGGGAGGCAGGTGTGGGGTGCCGTTATGAAAGCTGTTTGTCACTTGCAAGTCTCAGTTTCTTCACCTGAGAAACAGGCACAATGTTCTGAAGAGTGGCCTGAGGAGCAGAGGAAGTGAGGAATGGCACACGCCAGAGCTAAGCAGGACCCAAAGGACCCTGCCCCCGTGTGGTCAGCCCTGTCCCTACAACACTCACAGCCTGGATGTGTGTCTAGCTGCGCACTACCTGCATCCCTCCCCAGACTCTAGAAAAGGGAGGAGCCTGGGGGATATATCACAGAGCCACGTGACCCTCCTTTCATTCCTGCATTCCTCGACCAAGGTCCAGATGGGCACTGCCCTTAACCAAGGTCCCCAGGGGCCAGAGGCGGCCTCCGTCACTGGCCCAAACTCACGCCCGCTCCCCCAGGCTGACCCTGCTGTGCCCCAGGACCCACCGCCTGTTGGAGCGTTTGGGCCCCAGCTCTAGCCAAGCCCCAGTGGTCAGGAGGTGTCAATGGTCTCCAGGTGGCTCTGCCCCCCATTCATACCCTGCACCTGTGCTCCACCTCCTCTCCTGCCACCCTCAAGTCTGCCCACACTGCCATGTGTCACTGTGGCCTGCACACTTGGATTTTAAGTCCACTCTGGACTTAAATCAACTACCCCAGGACAGGGCCTGTGCCCCTGTCCCCTCCTGGGCTACTGTGTGCTCCTGCCTGTGCCTGGTTCACTTGAGTCAGGGAGAGGAAGTCCCCATCGCAGGAGGCTACTGCCACCAACGGTCCCTGTCCCCACCCAGCCCAAGCAGGGTTCTAGCAGGCACCCGTGACTGCTTCATGAATGTTCCTGGGAGCTGGGAGTGAGCAGAACAGGACAGGAGGTGCCCAGGAGCTGTCCTGCCCGACAGCAGGGGTCAAGGTGGTGGAGTTGGGGACAGCTCATGCCAAGACCCTGTGGCAGGAGGGGCCCAGCACATTGCAGTGGCCGACAGAGAGCTGCTTGGGAGCTCAAGTGTGGGTACACAGGCCTTCAAGATCCCCTGAGTGCTCCGGCCGCTCACCAGAGAATCAGGGAGCTCTAAGGCCTGCAAGGCTCCAAGGTACTTCCTCACTGGGTTTCTAGCCTTACAGTGCTGATCTGTAGGAACACATTATGTATACATCCTTTGTCAGACAAGGTGTCCCTGCTGTTTCTTCTCATCTTGCCTTTTCGCTTTTGGATGGTGGTTGTGATAAATGTAAACTATTCCTTTCGATGAAGTCTAATCGATCACTTTTCTCTTTATGGTTAAGTAATGTTCTTTGTGTCCTGCCTAAGACACCTGCGATTATCCTCAGGTTAAGAAGATTCCCTCGTTTTCTTCCTTGTTTGGTTTTTAGTAGGGTCTCGCTGCGTAGGGCACCCTGGCCTCTGGGAGCACAGGTGTGCACCACCACGCCAAGTGTGCCCCCCCATTTTCTGCTCCAGTCTTTACATCGTAGCTTTAGCTTTGACGTTTACCCTGTGATCTATTTCATATGAAGTTTCGTGTGTAGCGTGAAGCTCACCTCTCTGCACTGGGGATGCCCGTTTTTCCCAGCACCCGGAGTGTAAAGTCTTTCTTTTGTCTGCTGAATTGGCCTGGTGATTTTGTCAAAAACCACCTGGCCCTGGTTTTGTTTCTAGAAGGTTGCCTAGGAGGTAACACTGGCTAACCCAGCATTGGCCTGCAGTGCACATGACCGTTTGTAGGTGTCAGTCACTTACAAGAGCATTGAAGCCTTAAAACCCATAAAGTGCCTCCCCCAGTGTGGGCATGTTGCTATGGTGATGAAGCAGGACCCTGCTCCTTCCCCTTCTCTTGACTCAGCCTCAGTTCTTCCTGGGATCTTTGCACCCTCTCAGGGGGCTCCCCCAAACCCACCCTGACACCACGGTTTCTCAAACAACTTTGAAAAAAGCTAGAGAGGGGAACTAGGAGGTTTCAAGCCCTGGCCCCTGGGGCAGTACCTGACCTGGTAGGTCTGAGGCCAGGAGGTTTAGCTACCCAAACACCCTGTCAGTCCACAAAGGCTCAGGCAAAGGGGCCCCCAAGGTCAACTTGGCCAAATCCCCAAGGCCCAGGGAGGGGAAGGGGTTGGCCACAGATACAGCAAGCTGGGGCCAGGCTGAGCCTATAGCCTTGTCCACACAGCCTTCACTCCACACAGCCTCTCGGTGAGTCCAGGAGGGTCCAGGAGGGGACATGCTTGGGAGAGGGACATAGAAAGTGCTCCAAAGGTTTGATACGGTTGGGTTTTGTCTGGCTGCAGAGGGATGGACAGAAGGCCAAAGGAGTGGAGGGAGGCTGGGCCCATGGATGAAGGATCCCCCTTTCTTTGTTCTCAAAACCATGGCTCCTGCTAAGAAAGGCTGTACTTGCCCATAATCCCAGCTCTTGGGAGGCTGAGGCAGGAGGATCATGAGTTCAAAGCCAGCATGGGCTGCATAGCAAGTTCAAGGCCAGCCTATCCTACATAGTGAGACCCTATCTCAAAGGAGTCACTGCCTCTCCAGATGTAACCCAGAATGCGTGTCTGTGTGTGGTCTGTCTTCCCCGCAGGTGGCATCCGTGTGCAGCACTCAGTGGCGCTCAGAAAGCACGATGACACATGCCATTCCCATGCTTGGCAGCCACGTACCCCACTGGCCCATGCATTGGGAAGTTCTGGCTTTGGGGGGTCTTGGCACAAACAACAAGAACAACATTGGCCAGGGGCCCCTCAAGAGCCACATTTCCCTGTGTTTTGCAGGAAGCACCTCATGCCCTGCACATCCTGTTGACGTCCCAGGGCAGCCTGGGGAGTGGGAGCAGCACTCTGGGAAGGGGCTGGTGCGGCAGGCAGAGGTTATGACAGTCACAGCTGCAGCTGCCGTGGATGGTGCTGCTCCAGCCCCCAGGCAGTACACCGGACCTGGGACCCTTCTGAAGAGCACTGTGGCCTTCACACCCGCTTCTTATGGTGCTGGGATGAAACCCAGCTCCCCGTCTCTTCCCACATTCAAGCCGGCTATCCAGAGCCGTGCATCTGGTCTGCTGACATCTCCAGGCTGTGTCAGTCACCTCCCTCTCCTGGTCCCCTAGGGCAGGGCCATCTCGGCCATCTGGATGCGGGGACTGCGCCCTGGCCTCCAGGGCTGCCCAGGAAGCAGGTCCCTGGGCTCCATGCCAGCGGGCCCTTTCAGGCATGATTTATTTGATCCATTCCACCCTGTGAAACAAGTTGTCTCACCACTGAGCCAATGGGCAAACAGGCTCAGGGAGGTTGTCACTATTGAAGGTCACACAGCTTGGAAACGAAGAAGAGATCAGGACAGGAACTCAGGCCCCTGCACCTCCAAAGCCTGAACTTTTCCCCCTCTCAGCTCCTGAGACTGCTGAGACCCCAGGGAGAAACCAAACCCAGGTAGGGAGGAGTCCCCAGGAGAGAGCAGCCCAGTCCAGGGCTATGATCTCCAGGGAGGTGAGTGTGAAGGCCAGGGCCACACAGCGATGCCCACTACAGGGCACTCAGCCCTACCTGGGCCCTGGCACTGTCCAGTTGCCCAGAAAGGGCTCCTGCCTGCCCGCGATGCTTACCTTCAGAAGGCCGATCTCCTTGACACAGTCCTGCCTGGCCTTGGCGTCCATCATTTCAAAGATCTTGGGGAAGGAAGAGACAGAGTGGTTAAAACCAGCACCCACGGGTCCTGGCTCTGCCTCTCCTCTCAGGGGACTCCAGTGCGAACAAGTCCCTACTTGCCAAGTGCCCACTAGGAGCCCGGCACTGCCTTAACAGCATCACTCTGAACCCCGTGACTATGCCACAATGCAGGAGTGACCGTACCCAACTCACAGAGGAGGGGACCCAAACCCAGAAGATCCAGCAACTGGCTGAGGCCACCAAGCCTGACTCACGGTGCCGTCGTGTGAGCCCCGTGAGAGGGGGTGCAGCACTCAGCTCTGCGTCCTCCCAGCACCTGACTTGTGGGTGTAGAACAAAGGCAGACACCGCAGCCCCATCATGGCCCCAAAGAAGCAAGACAGAGCCAGGGAGCCCCCGGGAGATCAGAGCAGAGCACAGGCCCCGGACAGCGCCTTGAGGCACACACAGGTGGCACAGATCCACGGAGATGTGAGAGGCTTTCTCTCCCCGCTCCCAGGTCTGACCGTCTAAGCTGCCTCTGCCCAGCCTGTTCACCTCACTCTGTAAGGACAAATCCATGGGCCCAGGACGCTGTGGGACTCGATGTTCCTGGTCTGACTCCCAGTTAGGAAGGACAGGGAGGGTGAGAGACGCCTGGAGCCCAGAATGTGTGGCGGGTGCAGGCACAGGGCCAGTCAGACACCATCTGAATCTCACTCTGCAGCCTCTGTTAAGTCTACAATGTCTTCCTCATCTGGAGGATGGGACAATGACCCCCGTCCAGGGGGCTGTTGTCAAGGCTCCACAAACTCCCAGCATGACCCAGTACACAACAGGCTGGCCTCAACTCAGGTTATCCTCTTGTCTCAGCCTCCTGAGTGCTTCAGTTACGGGCGTGTGCCACCAGGACTGGCTTGCTTGCTTTTTTTCTGGTTCACAATGAGCTTCCCCAACCCTGTGTGCACTGGGTCTCTCCACAGCTGGGGAGCTGCCTCTGACTTCCTAGTCCATGGGGTTGGGGGTGGCCAGGGGAGAAGCCAGCTCCTTCGATGCAGCTGGACCCGTGGGGTTGCGGCTCACCTGCACCTTCTTCAGAGCCACTGTCTTCCCATCCAGGAGGCAGGTGGCCTTGTAGACCTCACTGAACTGTCCTCGGCCGATCTTCTTCTCGATCTGGAAGTCGGCCAGCGAGCAGCGGAAAGTCAGGGTATTGAGATGCCTCTGTGAGGACAAGGGCATCGGTGACCAGAGGGCTGGATCCCAAGGCCTGGGCCAGGGCAACTGGGGACCTCAAGTACCCAGCGCCCCTCAACAGCATCCTCTAAGATGAAGCAGTGACTGTGCCTGGCAGCCCGGCATCAGAGCCTCCCCGGGGCTTTTCCCAGAGCCTCACCCTTCTCAACAACCCCGCCGAACGCCGGGAGAAGCAGGCAAGCTGCTCAGCTCCCCACCGCACTCTGGCATCCTCCGGATCATCCGATGACTCCTCCCCAGGCTGGCTCTGGGGCTCGGGGCCTGGCCACCCTGCTCATTCTCGGATCCCTGATACCAGGTCGGGTGGGGCCAGCCTCATGGGACAATGTCAGAGATGCAGGACGAAGCGTCAGGCTTGCCATGGTCCCCCAGCCCCACGGCCCTAACCCCAAGTTCCCCTCCTGGGGCAGCTGGTCTCCATCTCAGAGGAGAAACCGAGGCTCAGCTCTGCAGCCTTTCATCTTGAGCTTGTTCTTTGGAGAAACTGCCCCCACAAGGTGACAGGAAGAAACCAGAGACTTCACGGTGGCTGCAGGGCCAGCAGGGCCTCCACAGGGTGAGAGGAAAGGGCGGGGCTAATGCCAGGCCTGGGCGGGAGAAGAGGAGAGAGGACCCGAGCCTCTGTCTGCCGCACACTGCCTGCTAGCCGGAGGGGTCCTGGGAGGTCTACGCTTGACCCGTGGGGAAACTGAGGCCCGGAGAGGCCAGCCCTGCCTCGTTCTGGGCAGAGGCTCACCTACCCTCCTGCCACAGCCCCACTGTGGGGCAGGGGATCCCCGACAGTGGGGATGGTGTCCCCAGCACACAGACTAGGTCTTGTTGTCACCAGTCCCTTGTAGGTGTGTAGAAACGCGTTAGCAGAGTGGGGTTGGGACAGGGTAGAAACACCAAGCACCCCACCAGGGTAGGGTGTTTGTCAACAAGCAGCAGACACTCCATTCCTTTGCCTTTCCCTCCTTTTTTTTTTTTTGATGGTGCTATATTGAACCCAGGGCCTTCCCACTAAGCTAACATCCCCAGCACTCCCCTTAAAATTTCTTTTTTGTTGTTGTTGATTTTGAGACAGGTCTCACTAAATCACTAAGTTGCCCAGGCTGGGCTTGAACTTGCAATCCTCCTGCCTCAGCCTCCCCAAGTTCTGGGATTTGATTATAGGTGTGCACCACTGTGCCCAGCTAAGCAGCTAAACTTTTAAAAGTGAAAATGTAGCTTCCAAATCTGGCCCCAAATCTGCTTCCAAAAGAATGAAAGACCCAGAGAGTGGGCTGGGTTCAGGAGCACCTCCGCCTCACACTCACACCTGGAACAAAGACCTTTGGATCAATGAGCCCTGAGAGGGGCGATCCTCCTGCCTCAACCTCTTAAATGCTGGGATTACAGGTGTGCACCACTACACCCGGCTACAGGAGATCTTCTGTACCACAATTCCCCTCCACACCCCTGAGCACCTGCCTAAGGGCAGCAAGCATTACTGAGCCCAGCCCTGCTCCACCCTGCAGGCTCCTCTGACCCGCCCCACTGCAATCCCCACTTCAGGAAACTGAAGCTTAAGAGGGGAGGCAGCAATCTCCTCTAGATCCCTCAGCACATGACGGCACAGCAGGGCTCTGACCCAGGACTGAGGGCTTGGGCACCTAAGCCCCTTGGCCTGCACAGGGTGCCCTCAAACCCAGGTCCTCCTCCACCTCTCCTCCAGCCCCCCACAGCGGGCCACTTTCCGCTCCACAGTGCTCCTTAAGCCCCTCCCGTGCCTGACCTTGGGCTTCTGCAGTAGGGGCCCCTTTCTAGGTCCCCGAAGTGTCCCCTGTGCCGCCACACAGTGCTCTGAGTGTTTGTTGAATGACACAGTGGGATGTGCTCCAACAGCCTGGCATCCAGTGGGACTCTGTCCAGGCCGCATCACCCCCTGGGCTGCACCTGAAGCCACGCCCTCAGAAAAAGCCAAGGCAGGGAGAGTTCTCAGCAGGAAGAGTTCTCACACTCATAAAAAATGATGACAAAATGTGATGCGTGAGATGTCAAGTGACTTAAATCTCCTAACAGCACAGAACCCAAGGCCATGAATCCAGATTCGTAAATAAGGATACTGAGGCGCACACACAGCTAGCTGCCAGTGGAGTGGGAAGACTTGAACTTCCCATCTGACTAGAGCTGCCTGGGCTCTTTGTGATAAGGGTTGGGGTCTGGGGTCCCTCTTCTCCCAGGCCTTAGTTTCCCACCTAGTACAGCACTTACAGGAAGTGACCTCCAAGGGTCCTTGCTCTGGGACACCAGGCTTTTCCCTGTGAGGAAAAGGAAGCTGCCTGGAGTCTCCAGCAATCACTGCCCAGTTCCCAGTTCTCCAGCTCCCGGGGCACTGGGAGACCCTTGGCCAGGGCTGGGCTGCAACTGAGCATCTGCATATGGATGACTGGGATTTGCATTTCCTGTCACAACCCATTCTGCTTAATGAGAGGAAGGGCGTTCTGGAGCTCACAGCTTGGGTAGCTGCACAGTCTGAGGCTCTGGAGGCCACCACTGCCTGAAAAGGCTTGGGATGGGGGCCCTGTCCCGACTGGCCCAAGCCCTGGTCTAACTGATAGAGAAGAAAGGGCACACGGCCTTCCCACCCTCGAGGCCAGGCCTGCCAGTTGCGTCCTGCTGCAAGCATCACACTTGCCCCTGCAGCTGAGTGACCCAGACCAGGCATCAGTTCAGGGGACAGGAAGAGTGGCTCTAGGATTCCCCGGAGGATTCCAGATGGTGCAGCTGATGAGTCTTGGGGCTCTAAATTGCTGGGTGACTGGGGGCTGCTCCAGAAAAGCTCACACCACAATGACAGAGTGACCAAGGAAGGGTCATTGTTAACTGATGGGCTTTCAGAAACCAGTCACCTCTTGCTTACTGTCCCCTGCTTTGTTGAGAGCCCCTGCTGGCTCCTGCTGACAAACACACCCTCAGGGCACAGCTGGCAGAGGGGCAACACCGACATGGCTCTTCGAGCTGAGACCCTGACTCCGGGGTGGCAGGTGTGGGTTCGGATCTCGGGCTGACACTTCCAGGCTGAGGGCGAGTCCTTCTCAGCTTGGTCTCCTCTTGTGGTCCCCAGGGAGTAAATACGCTAATGAAGAAAGGACCTCAGGCCTGCCACAGAGGAGAGGTGACATGTGAGTTATTACTGCGGCTATTACTGCTGGTGTTGCTACATCTACAGAATAAAGCCAATGACAGCCGCTACTTCTGAGGGGCTGGGAAAGAGCCGAGATAGGGCTGGTCTGGCCCAGGGGACAAGTATGGGGGCTCCTAGCTATAGTTATAATCAGTACCACCAAGCTGGCTGTGGTGCACACCTGTGATCCGAGCACCCTGGGGAGGCTGAGGCAGGAGGATTGAAAGCTCAAGCCCAGGCTGGGCAACTAGGTCTTAGTGAGAGCTTGTCTCAAAAAATTAAAAAAGAGGCTAGGTGTGTAGCTCAGTGCAACAGCCCTGGGCTCAGTCCTCAGTACAGCAAAGACCCACAGAGGTTCTGCTGACCTGGGGCTAGCAGGGACCTCAGGGCTTCGAAGGTGGCTTCCCCCAGGACAAACAGCAGCTGCCTGGGCTTCCCTCGGGGCTGACTGCAGGCTGCTCACAGGGACTAGGCCACGCAGCCACTTCTGACTCCTGGTGATCCTGCCCCAGTGTGCTGAGTCCCTCAGTTCTCCCTGCACAGAGGAGCTAAGCCTAGGGGTCAGGAGCGGAAGACAGGGTCAGTGGCCGCACACTGTCTGACCCTGCTCTGCTGTCTGTCACCATGGGCCAAGGAGGAGGCGGAGCTGCAGGAGGACATCTAGATCTGAGAGGACAGCAGAGACAATGACCTGAACAGCAGCAGGAGCCTGGAGAATGGGTGTCAAGGACAGCTGAGGTCCTGAGTCACCTCTGCCCCCACTTGCACCTTCCCTGGAAATGCTGCCCGCTTTCTCAGGCTGAGGAGAAAACGGCAGGCCAGGTGGGGCTGGGGCTGGACACCATAGGACGCTCCCACCTAGACAGCTCTGAGAAACCCGGCCCTGTCTCCAAGTCAGATCAAACCAGGCCACAAACACCCCTCACCTTTACTAATTTGAGTTTAAAATGTTTGAACCACAATAAGCCTCAGCCATCGACAAATCCTTTTGAAAAAAAAAAAGGAGCATAAAATTACATGTAAAAAGAATAAGAATACATTCACCCAATTAATTTTCTGAAATCTCATTAAAAAATTTACCCTGACTAAGTCAGACTTCTGACCTGAATTTTAATCATCTTTACACTGGATGGGTCTTTTTTCCCTGATATTTGCAATGCATCATTAATTTTAAGGCAACCGTTTCTATGATTTTAAAAAGCACATTTCATCAGAATGACATTTCCTGTAAACGAATTTCACCTTTAAAGACAGCTGACACCGCGTATCGGGAACTCTTAATGGATTCGGGGTGTGTGAATATACAGAGATGCATTTTAAATCTGCCTTGCACAAACGAAGGGCAGGATTTACAGAGAGTCTGCGTTGTCGGATGCCTTCGGAGGCCAGCCCTGCTTGGTTCCTCATGATCTGGCTAATTTCAATCCAAGTTCCAAGATTCCCTCTCCAAGACCTAGCAACACAGGGACCTGGGCTGAATCCTGACTCTGTCCCTCAGTTGAAAATAGTAGGTCACTCATCTGAGTGTCCTGCCCTGCAGAGTGAAGTCCGGGATGGGACCTAGTTCTCTGAGCTGGGAGGGCACTGGAATAAGTGAGGGGCACCAGGCTGGCAATGCAATCCGCATCACCATTATTCCAACTTGGAAGTCTACACCGGGTGCCCTCTGAGGGCCCATCGGCTCCTGGAAGCAGAAAGCCATTTGGCCCAGATGCCAATGGCAAACTGAAATGGGCCTAACCTGCAGGGGCTCCCCCAGGACAACCCCCTTTGCCAAGTGAAACCCACAAGGAGCTCCCCATTCACTGCAACTTGATCTTGAATGATACAGCATTGGTTGAGGTCTTTCACAGAGACTGCCCATCCTTCTATCTTCTCCCAGCTGGGGTGTATCTAACCTGGCTGGCCTTGTACCTTTGGCCCTGGGGTTTACAACTGTTTTCTTTCCTTTAGAATATTCTCCTCTCCCTGTCTCATTCCAAACTCCTGATCATCCTTTGGGCAGAACCAGCCACCCGTGATAGGTAACCTTAATCATCAATGCGACAGGATTGAGAGACTCCTGGAGAGGGACAAGATCACAGGGCTTTGTGCTCATCAGTAGATTAATCCACTCATGTTCACAGCTGGGTGTGCTGCTAGGAGGGGCCCTGCTGAGGAAGGTGTGCCTTTGGAGGGTGTATCTTTTTGGGCACGTTTCCCCTGTGCTCTGCTCTACCATGACTTTCTGCCACAATGTTTATACTTTGGAGCCTGCCAACCATGGACTGAACTCCCTGAAACTGTGAGCCAACATTAAACCTCTCCTCCCTTAGGTTGTGGGTATCAGGTACCATGACTCAACCATGGAAACTAACACACCGCCTATTCTCTGGGTTTCTCAGCACCCTCTCAGAGGGCTGCTACCTCAGCACAGTCTTCATCTATTTACACATGGGGGCCCCCAATAGACTGAGCTCCTTACTGCAGGTACCAGGCACCAGGTAAATCCCCCAGGAAAAGGAAAAAGACACTTGCTGAATTTGAACCATTAGCAAACACTCTTGAATTTAATGGCCACTAATATTTGGTCATTAAACTTTATGCAAGCACCAGTATTTTTTGGGAAGAGTTTCCCGGATTTTGGTCTGTGCAGTGCTTACAGCTACCCCCACTCCTCTCTCCAAATAGAACGGAGCATGGCCAGTCTCGAGCAGGTTTCCAAAGACTTTCCAGATGGAAGACACATTAGCGAGGGCTTCTCAGACAAGAACACCTTTCCCCTTCTTGGAAATTCATGTGTTCTCTTGGGTCAGCCAAGCCTTGTAGTTCATTCCTGATGAGAACACTCTGTGCAAACTGGTCAAATCACGAAGCCTGGGCACTTTATGCCCCTTTCTCAATTCCTTGCATGCATTCATTAGAAACCCCAATAAAAAAGGCATGTCCCGTTTTGCTAAGGGTGCATGGATTTCACATACAACTCTGCCAAGTTCAGCAAATCTATTTTCACGTGCTAATGCTCTTGAGCTACAAGCCTTCCTGAAGTGAACAAGCAACCAGCCTTGGCCCTAGAAGGTTAACAAAAACCACAGCTGGAGTGTTTGCAGTTTACAATCTTTCTGTATGGAAGGTATTGCCCAGCTCTGAGATTTTTAGCTGTGAACACTACAATGACTTTTTTAAATATAAAAATAAGACTCGTGACATATTGTTTCCTCAACACCTGCAATGTTCGGAGCCACGTTGGTTGTTTAAAGTTTATCATCTCACTTAGTCTTCACAGCTATCTCATGAGGGAGATACAATTATGATCCCAATTTACAGATGAGGAAACTGAGGCTCAGGGAGGTCATTTACTCCATGTCACCTGACTGGTGAGGGGATGGAGTTGAGAAGGGAACCCAGCCTGGCCCACATCAAGGCAATTCAAAGTGTTTTCATCCTACAAGAGGCAATATTCGGCTGGGACGTCTACCCAGATATGGTTTAAACAGCAGGGCTTCAGGACAGGAGAAGAGAAAGACCTGACTGCCCTCCACCACCCAGACCTAGAGTGGGTGCAGCCCAGATGCCGACCAGATGCTGGTGAGGCCGGCGCCATCTTCACTGGGCAGCACTGCCCAGAGCAGCCCAGCGTTGAGGGATCGGATCTAATTACACTTAACTGTGTCATTACCCACTCCAACATGTGCGCAGGATGCCGGGGACATGGCCACCACCATGGCCCACTGCCTCCCGGCCTTGGCACAATAATTACGGGGCCCTCTCCTCTGCCAAATGAGGCTGTAATTAACCATAATTGCTCAAAATGCAACTGGCTGATTCTGGGAGATTAATCAAGGGGGATTCGATTGTTGGTGAATGACTTAGTATGACAAATCACTACATAGCTCGCCGCCTCCCACTATTGGCTCCAGGGCCCGGTGGACTCCTCTGCTTCCAAGGACCGCATCCCCCTGCATTCCAGTCAGTAACAGGCAAGGAGAGTAAGAAGAATATAGGTATCCGTGGGCTCTCTGCATGTTCGTGGGCACACACACAAGCACATGCAGTGTCCTCTGGATCATGTGTTGCCTTTTCCCTTAGGTTGATGCAGCTGTGTGTGCCATGGAGCATGGCACGCTGAGAGTATAAGCACAGGAAAAGGAATTCAGACCCACCTGCCTCCTTGGCCAGCTACCTTTGTGCAATGTATAACCTGTACAACTGTCCACAGCAACCCTTAAGTCCTCCAGTAAGAACTAGGAAGTGAGAGGCTGTAGTAAGTCTTCCACGTTCCAGGAATATGGCTGACTCTGTTTTCCCCCTGGTTTAGGTCTCACAGCCTTAGAACAAAAAGTCAAACCCAGACAAGAACTCGTCATCATTCCAGGCTGCTCACAGGCCTCCGAGGATCTGGCCCCCAGCCAACATGTCCAACCTGTCCTGTTGGCTTTTGCCTGCCACTCCCTTGAGAAACCTCTCTGGCCCCCAAGTGTGGGTCAGGTGCCTTGCGGGAGGCTCCAGGGATCCCCAAGTTTCTTCTGCTGGTTTCTTATCTTTTCCGTGAGGCTGGGTCCAGTAGAAAGGAGGCAGACCCGAGCCAGGCGCCCAGCAGGAGTGACCATGGCTGTGCCCGAGGCACTCACACAGGAGCAGCAGCAGCAGCTTGAGGCTTGGAGCAGAAGTTGGCGGGGCACAGTGGTTCTGAAACCCAGAAGCCAGTGCCACAAAGGCTCCCCATGGCTGCCTGGAGCCCCCCAGGACCTGTGGCGAAGGCGGAAGGTACAAGGAGACCCTGGTATCCAGAAGCTGTTGTTCCAGACAAGAGGTGGAAGGGGAGTTGGACACAGTTCCAACCAGGAGTTCCAGGAGGCATAAGATGGAACTTTCTACCCATTCCCTGCATTCCACACTGTACACGGTGCCCTGATATCTCCTAGAGAAAGCGGTTCCACTTGTGAGGGCACTGTCCAGGGGTGGGGCGGCCTGCATCTCAGCTGAGTCTGGCACAGAACGGTTTCTCTGGGTTTGCTGAATTAAGTAAAGGGCTCGCTACACTGGCTAGTGAGCTGCCCATCACCAGAAGCATTCAAGAAAAGGTCCTGTCTAGAGTGCTGAGGGGCTTCCTCCGGGGCCCATAGCATGAGTGGGGTTGCCTTGTTCCTTGGAGGCTCTGCAGTCCACTGCAGACAGCAAAAGGCTTACCTGTGAGTCAGGAGGGTGCGCAGGCCCCGGAGTGTGGCAGAGGCTGTTCGGGCTCCCTCCGTGGGGCATGTGGCTGGGCTGGCCCGCCATCCTGCATGCCAGCTCACGAGGGCTTGGGCTGCAACAGAAAACAGGTCTGGTCACTTCCTCCTTGGGCAGAAGGACTCAACACCCCATGGGACACACTTTCCTTCCATTCTGCCATCAGCCAGGGGGCTGGGATTATCCCTGACGGAAAGGGGAAACTGAGGTTCCCAGCAGGGAGCATTCGACTAGCAGTGCCTGGGCCAGCAAGGAAGGCGCCAGACTCAATCCGACATTTGCCAGGCGCCAAAGCCACGAGTTGGGGGTGGCGTTTGGTCCCCCTGTCCGCCATCATCACTTTTACATAAGCCCAGGCTGGAGGGAGAGAGAACTGAGTCAGACTCCGGCAGCAGCTGCAGGAAGGACCCTGTGTCCCCGTTCCCCGGTCCTGCTCAGGGCCAGAGGCCTCTGCACAAAGAAGCAGCTGCTCAGCCTTGGGGCTGGAGCTGCCCAGAGAGTCAAGGGTGCTGTTTAGTAGTTGCCACAGAAACTGCAGCAGCTGTCCCTGATGAAGCACCTACTAGGTACCTGAGCCAGAGGGCACCCCATTCTTCCCAGTGTCACACCTACTCCTGGAGACAGAGGAGCCTCTGGCCTCCTCCATCAGACAAGCACTTCCGGAAGTTTAGGCACAGAACCTGCAGGGCCGAGGGCAGGGGTCCCAGCCATCCCATGTCCTCCACCTGGGAGACACCTGCCTCCACTCACACGCTCTTCTCAGCCCTTCCATGGGCCGTGGCTGGGCCCGGGCTCCCACAGTGTGCACAGACGGCAGGCAGGTGGGGCTCCTGCGTCCGACTGCACTACCTCCACAAGCCCTGCCCTGATGTCCCACGCCTGCACCCCCAGGAAGCCAGAAGTCCCAGGACAAAGGGGCTCCTCAGCACCTAATGCCTGAGGGGAGCACAGGGGAGCCAGGACCCCTGATGGGACCAGAGATGGCAGCCTTGCCTGACCTCTTCTTGTGCCTTCCTAGTGCTCCTGGAAGCCAGCCCTAATGAATCCCTGCCCCAGGAGCTCTGGCTCCAGGTCGGCTTCTGGAGAACCCAACCTAAGAATTCATCTGTGTTAGCCTGTTTTTCGTTCCCCTAACAAGATAACAAGATACCTGAGGCAGGAGGTCAGCCAGCCAGCCTTCCTTCCTTCCTTCCTTCCTTCCTTCCTTCCTTCCTTCATGCTAGGGGTTGAATCCAGGGCCTTTTGCACTGAGCTATATCCCCAGCCCCACTTAAAAAATTTAAGACAAGGTCTTGCTAAGTTGCCCAGGTTGGGCTTGAATTGTGATCCTCCTGCCTCAGCCTCCCTGAGCACCGGGATACACTACCACACCGGGCAGGTTGGATGCATTTCTAAAGAAAAGAGTTTTATTCAGCTCACAGTTTTGGAGGTTCAGGGCCTGGCACTGGATGGGCTCAGCTCCCGTGGGGCCCCATGGTGCAGGACAGTACAGTGAGGAAGGGGGACACATGGCTAGACAAGAAACCAGACAGCAATTTGAGGGTCAGACCTGGGCTTTTACAGTAACTCAATCCCTTGAGAACTAACTCAGACCCCCCAGAAACACCTTAATCCCTTCAAAGGCCATCCCCAATGATGAAGAGCCTCATGGGGCTCCACCTCTTTAAGTCCCGCTGCCTCTCAGAAGCAGACTGCTACTCTGGGATCGTGCTCCCATGTGTAGGGACCCCAAGCCACACCCCCTGGTGCATGTCCTCAGAGACTGGGTCATTGCCTGGTCACCTGCACCCCAGCCACCCCACCACCCATCCCAGTGGGTCACAGGCCTGCTGTGTGCCTGGATGGAGACCACCACTCCCCCTGCAGTCTGACCCCGACACCCAGGGATGACTGTGACTTCTGCGTGGCAAAGGATGTCCACCAGCCAACCCCGAGTCAACCGCTGAGCAGGACCTTTGGGCTTCCCAGCTCCCAATAACTTGCACCCAGCACCAATGCTGGATAAAACTGTACTCTGTCACACAACACAGAGGGCAGGAGGTGAGGCCACCAGGGGACGGCATCGATGACAAAAGCACCTGACTTGCAGATGCAGGGGGCCCTGGCAGGCCGTCTGCAGTGCAAGGGTCATCTCCTGCCGAGCATGCCTGGGAGGTCTCCTGCTCATGATGCTGACCAATGTGGAAAGGCTCTTTGGCATGGCTCATCTTGCTCGGCATAGATACACAGGCAGATGCCTGGTCTCTGTGCATGCAGTGCAATTTCAGATTGGCATCACGAGGTGGGCATCGTGGGGTGTGCCTGCCCTTTAGGGGCCTCACATGTCCCCACACCCCTGCCTCTGCCACCTGCAAGCCTGTCTCCCACCAGGCCGGCGCTCTCCCTGCCAAGCCCCCAAAGCAGATGGGACAAGGTGCCCTCAGCATTTTTCTGCCATCTGGCTGAGCCCAGCAGCGGAGTACACACCCCCAGGGTGACACAGCGGCGAAGGAGCAGGGGGTACACAAAGCCCCAGGATAAACAGATAAACACCGTGCATCATCCTCAGGCACTGCTGTGACTCTGAGGGGCAAAGTGTGTGACAACAAACCGGGTAGGAGTGGGAGCAGAATGTAAAATGCGCATGAATTTGAAGATGAAACCGGAGACTCCTGTGGGCTCGACAGCTGCTGTGGGCTGTACCCCCAGACCCCTCCGGGTGACATGTTCACCGTCCTCTGCCCTTAGGGAGGCCTCTGGGGAAAGGTGGAGAGCTGTCCTGGGGAGAAGGTTCCTTCTCTATCTCAGGAGTCTCCAGGATCGGCCCACACCACCCCATCCAGGCCCACACATGTGATCGCTCACCTGCCCCTGGGTCCCCTGCCCCGAGCTTCCCACAGGCTGGAAACCAGCAGCGTCTGCCCCTGCATTCCCCTTCCCTCATCTGTCCTCCCTCCCTCACTCAGGCCCAGTTCCAAGAGCTTCAAGTGGGCCTAGGTTTGACTCTCTGTCCAATCACTGCCCAGCTGGGGCTTTCCAGATCCCCCAGGAGAAACCTGGCAGGTGTTTGCAAGTGTCATCTGGTGGTGACAGTACCCTCTGACAGCTGCACTCTCAGGAGCTCACCACGGCCACTGCAAGGGACCAGCCACCCCAGAAACAGAAATGGTCGTGACAATGATAGCAAACAAGTGCTGAGCCCTTATCATGCTGGCCCTGGTCCGAGCACTTCACCCCAAGAGCCTTGACACCCCCAAGAGACAGGGTCTGGTGCTGGCCTGTGTTACAGCTGAGGAAACGGAGGCACAAGGAGGTTAAAGGTCTCCCTGGACGACCTGGATGACAGGTAGTAGGGCCAGGACCCTGTCCTTTTATGCAGTGCCGGGTGTCAATCCTGGGCCTCACATATGCAGGAACGTGCTCCACCCAAGCTACACTCCAGCCCCAAGACTTGAACTTGCACCTGTCTGAAGCCACCACACTGCACCCCCTGCATCAATCGTCACCTTCCTATTCAGCTGGCTCCTCACAGAATGAGCCCTCTCTCCACTCAGACATGGGATCACACTGATGCCAAGGCGAGGGCCTGCAAGGAGCCTCCATGGACAGAAGCCTCCAGAGACCTCGCCCCCTGACACCACACTCAGCTGCTGTCCACACCACCTTTGCTGTCAACCCCTGGGCTTTGGTAAGCCACTGTGCAGAACCAAATGGCCCCTGCTGTACTATGCGGGGGTGAGGGGAAGGAGGGAGGAAAGACCCCTTTGTGTAGCCCATGTCCTTCCTGTTCATCCTCAGGGCTGTTCACAGACCCATTTTACAGGCAGGAAGCTGAGGACCCAAAAGGGGAGGTTCAAAACCATTTGGCTAGGAAGCTGTAGAGGGATTCAGACTCAGATCTCTCTGACTCCAAGGACTCCTCGCATTCCAAGTGCTCTGCTGCCTCTTGGACTCTTCTGAGTGTAAAATCAAAGGGAATTAGCATTCCGCTTATTCCACCCCAGCGGAAATCCAAGCTCCTTAATGCCAGAAATTGCTATCAGAAACCCCTTCTTAGGGGGCTCGAATGTGGGAAGACCACGACAAAGGGCACTTGGAGGGACAAGACTTGGGAAGCAGGGAGAAGACTCACAGCACATGCGTGCAGGCACCTCCGAGTAACACGAGGAGCCGCCGGTCCCCAGATCCCAGGGCTCCTGCCAAACTGCAGAACAATGAGGCAGTAGCTGCCAAGCCCAAATCAGGGGCCAAAAATCCATGGAATGCAAGACCCAGAGCCACAGGCCACACTGAATACCACCTCAAAGAGAGCCTTTCTTCTGCTTGGAGCCAGGGCCCTACACTCCCAAAGGCTCTGTAGATGTACAGTGTGTCCTCCCAGCCCAGGTTCCGGGCTTTCTTGTGCACGGCAACAATACGCTGCCATGTGCTGCTGTCTCCTGGGGGCCTAGGACTGGACCAGGAGCAGCCTGGGGTTTAAGAGATCAGCTCAGGAGCCAGACTGCCTTGGTTCAAACGCAGGTCCAGTTCCTTCTAGGCACACAGAGAAAACGGGCCTCAAAGTAAGATCAGCCTCGTAATAGTAACAACAGAGCCTGGTACCTGGAAGGGCCGCTGGAGGCTCTGGTACCCGCGGCATTGTTTGTGCTAACATTGAACAGAGAAGTGAC
Organism: Heterocephalus glaber; assembly: GCF_000247695.1. The sequence goes on from NW_004624760.1 coordinate 10,775,464, forward strand.
CTCCTCCACGTGACAGTCATGGAAACTGAGGCTCAGAAGGGGCAGGCCTTGCCCTGGGCCATGCAGTTGGTGAGTGCCAAGGAAGGGCCGGTGGGCCCCAAGTCACGGATTCCCAGGCCACCCTGCGTGTCCTCATGGCCACAGAGGCTCCGCTCAACTCCCTGGAAGGGATGGGCTGCGGCACAGGCCTGGGCTCAGAGGCTCCAAGCACCTTTCCCACCAAGACTGTCGCCCGGCCCTGGCCTCCCAATTTCTAGAAACTTCATCTAGGGGGACGTGCTACCTTTGCCTCCCACCAAACAGCGCCCCTCATGGCGGCTGATGGCTCCCCAGGCCCTCCCGTGAAAGATGGTGCAAGGCACAGGAGGGCTCCAGCCAAGGACCTGCCTGGAGCAGATGCAAAGGCCTAAGTGTGCAAGGGCATGTGGGTGCACGTCCCCGTGGCGGCGTCAGTGCATGGCCTGCCTGCTGTCTTCTGCACTCACACGCACACACATGCACAGCCAGGGTCCGTGACGTGCACAGGCTTCGAGCCCACGACATCCCCACGCTGTCCTTCAAGGCTGGGTGGAGGTGGCCAAGGCCCAGGAGAACCACACAGATGGCCCTGGAGGAGGCTGTGGCCGGACGCTGTTCTCCATGCAGTTTCCCTGAGAAAGGCGCTGATTTAGCCCCCAGCCTCCCACTCCTACTCGAGATGCCGCACACTCAGCACCCTGGGCTTCCTTCCTTCCCCAGTGAATCGCCCACCACAGAGCTGGGGATCTGAGGCTCAGCAGGGAGACATCAAGGCTCACAGTGCCTGGTCACTGGACCAGCGTCAGCACCAGCCAACATCTGCAGTGATTTCACATCCCCTAGGAAACCTGGGCGCCATCGCCCCTCCTTGGCGAATACGGCTCTCCAAGGAGCACCGTAACTCGCCAAGTCCACACTGGAGGGAGCTCCCATCGCTGCTTCTCAGATGGACATGACTGAAAGCCACAGAAAGAAACTCAGTGGACCAAAGAGGCCCAGCACCAGCTGGGGGTCAGGAAGGCCCCGCCTATGTGGACCAGCTGATGGGGCATCTGATAATAACAGTGCAAACAATGCTCGTGTCAGGAGTGCATCTTGCAGACATATCAGCGTAGCTGCTCTAATACTACCACGCTGAAAAGGAGGAAATGAAAATTCAGGCAGATCACACAATGTACTCAAGGTCACACAGCAAGTGATAGGCAGAGTTGACGCTTGAAGTCGAGTCTGCCTTGGTCCATCCATACCACCATGGAAGAGTTTTCGAATGAATGAATGAATGGGATGGAGGGATGGGTGGATGGATTCTGCCCAGAGTTGCAGTTCAGGTTGCTGTGCCCTTCTCCAGCCCCGGGCCCCTTCTCTTCTGGTCCTGGGATAACCAGACATTACTCATTCATCACTTGACAGGAAGCAGCCAGCTATCGGGCCAGAGTTGTGGGGGCCTGTCAAGCTAAGGGGATGAGCCACAGAAGGGGTCCGGTTTCTGGAATGGTCCTGTACCCTCCCCCTCTGATGCCAAAGGCCACATGCACTGCTCAGGTTCTGTGGCTCCACAACCCGCAGAAGCCTGGTTTCTCTGAGGGGCAGCCTAGACCAGAAGCCATGCCCTGGAAGGAGAGTCCAGAGGTTCCTAACTGTCCCCTTTCCCTGGTGCAGCAAGGACACCCAGGTGGGCGAGCAGGACCTGGAGCTGGCTGACCTGGTATCCACTCGCCTCCCTGGCCACCCTGCCCCACTTGTCCTCCCAGCTCAGCTCTCTTCCTCCACTGCCCACCCTCATCCTCCTCTCTAGACTTCAGCTATCAACAGCCACAGGCGTGGCAAGCTCAACCTGCCTGAATTGGAGCTCGGCCCGACCTTCCCTGGGTCCCCATCTTAGTGACAGAGTCACCTCTGTTAGGTGAAGGACTGGGGGGAACCCAGGTGTGGTCTGACTCCTGTCTCCCTCATGGTCACACCTGGTCTGCATGCAGTGCTGCTGATTCTTCTCCAAATGTCTCCATCCTAAATCCCCTGCTCTCCCCATGCTCCCCTCTGGCCCCACCTCCAGCCCACCATGGAAAATTTCCTAATACCGAAGGCTCCCCACTCGAAGCTCACAGCAAAGGCCACCCCCACCTCAAGCTCTTACGGGCTGGCACTAGGCTACCAACTTCATTTGCCCCCAACGGGCCCAGGAACCATGCCAAAGGGCCTTGCCTCCCCAGTGACAGCGCCTGGAAGACCCATCTCCACCTTCACTGGCCAACTCACACTCATCTGTGGGGATCAGGTCTCTGGGCCTACTCAGGCTCGGCACTTCTGGTGGGGTCTCGGGAAAGTCCCCTCCCTAAGCCTCAAGGTCCTTGTCTGCACAGAGAAGGGATGGCCGGACCTCAAAGGGTGGCTGAGAGGACTCCAGGCACAAGCAGGCAACCCAGTGCCTCCCTTCCCCAGGGACAGTGTCCATACTAGCTTTCCTCCCAAATCAGGCTGCTGGGGCACAAACTGCTTCCTTTGTCACTGAGTCCTCCTCTGATACTGGCCTTGAAGGGCACAGACTGACCACAGCAGTCACCTCTAGACCTCCTGCGCCTTGCCCAGGACTGGCACAAAACAGGACCTAGTGAGAGCTGGACAGACACGATGCCCGGTAGCAGAGGGGCTCTTCCCAGCCTCCTGAAACCCCAAGAAACCTCAGGACCGCCCAGTCACAGATCATACAAGTCACCTGGAGATTCAAAAGCAAACCACACCACACACTGCGGGGCCCCAGGACCTTTTCTAAAATTGAGAAGCCTACTGATCACATTTCACTTCCTCGTCCTTGGGTAATAAAACCAAATTCTGGAAGAAAAAGAATGCAGGGCTGTAACCATCTTGTGTGTCACTTAAAGGGGCAGAGAGGCACCGGGGATCTGGCTGGGGGGCCCGGGGTCCAGGCCTGCCCCCAGCCCCTGGGGGATGCGGTGGAGACCTGCGGAGTGCTTCCTATCAGCACATTCCTCCATTTTACAGATGAGGAAACCCAGGGACCCAGAACTTGGGAGACTTGTTAAGCTCATGTGGCTCGTCAAACCTGTCCTGATCCCAAACCCAACTTGTAGGGAAAACTGGGGTCTTCTCCTGCGGGGAGCCCCAGACTCTCTAGCATGCCTACAGTCCCAAAGACCCCTGCCCTCCCGGAAATGAACCTGCTGCACCCTGAGAACCTTGGCAGGCCCTGCTTCCCTGCCAGAGGGAACTGCCGTCCACCACACCTTGCTCCGCCACACCTTGCTCTGCTTTCAGGGCCACCTGGGAGTCTCCTCCAGGCAGCCTCCAGACTCCCCGGTTGGTCTGTCCCTGCTCTATAGCCCTGGTCCTTCATGCTGGCTCTGCCTAGTCACATGTCTTCCTCTCCTTTGATATGGAGATTTTCTTGAAGGCAGAGAACTAAGAACTACCTATGCATCTCCACAGCCCTGCAGGTGTGGACAAATTTTTTGTTTTGTTTTGCAACAGTAGTTCAAATGCTTGCTATGTAGTTCAAGCTGACCTCGAACTCACAACGATCCTTCTGCCTCAGCCTCCTAGTGCTGGGATTGCAGGAATGTATCACCACATCTGGCTCAGAGCAGAAATTCTCAAGAGCAGGAAGCCTTCTCCTCCTATCTCCTGTCTCAGACCACAACTACTCCTTGCAACCACAACCAGAAGGAAGACAGCTGCAGAGCAGCCCTGAGGAGGCTGGTAGGCAGCAGTGTCTGTCACCAACTTGCCCTGGGCCCCACTGGTTCCTATCCAGGACAGTGCCCAGCACCCCAGAAGGAGAGCTGTGCTTTCTGCTGCCCTCACCACTTCAAAAGCTATGGCCCTGCCCGGCATCACTCAACCCAAAACCTGGTGGCAGCAGCCGCCCTGCCCGGGGGAGGTGGGGACCAAGCAGAGGGTGGCAGAGGTGCAGCCAGGTCAGGTGGCCCAGTGAACACAGGCCCTGGGGGTCTCTCGGGCCTGGCTCCCCTGTCCCTTGCTGGGTACACTCCCAGAGGGCACAGGGAGCAGGAAGGGATGAGGGGCTCCCCACAGCAGGAGTCTGCCAGAGGCTGCATACCTTTCACAGCAGTGCCCAGGCAGCTCCGGGAAGGTCTCTGCTGGTCTGGGTGGATGGCGGGAGTGCGGTGCTGGGGACCTCCAGGAACCTGACAGTCTGTGCCAAGGCGGGTGAAGGACAAGGGCTACTCTGTCTGTGCACGGGACTTTCCCTTCCCAAGACTCCAGTCCCCAGGCAGCACCACAAGGAAACCCCCTACCACACACTGCTCCAAAAATAGCTCCGCTGCCACCTCTATGGCGAAGGCAGCTTGTCAGGGCTGCCCTGGAGCCCACAGCTCACTAGGAACCCTAAGCTGACAGCAGTGGCCATGGGCTGGTCTTGGAGCCAGCGCAACTCGGAATGGAAGTAAGGCCCTGCTCCCCTATTTGACCCACAAGGAAACTGAGGCAGGAGGGCACGAGGTTTCCCAGGGCCATGAGCAGCGGAGGGGCAGGACTGCCCAGAGAGCGGCTCCCTTAACCGATGCCACACCCACACGGCTCAGGCAAAGGGACTTTTGCAGGTGGCCAGTCTCCCTACCTCTCACCAGGCACCTGGACAGCAGAAGCTGGCCTACGGTTCCTTTCTTTCTCCTGTATTCCCGGCCTGCTTGCCCCCGCTGGGGCCAGCAAATGCTAAAAAGCACAGAGTCCTTGCTGCCCCTTCAAACACTGAGCCCTTGCTATTCCCTCCTTTGCACTTGGGGCCAAATGTGTCTGTTGTCCATGGCGATGGGAGCTTGGCAGGCAGCAGTCCTGGGTCCAAGTTCCAGCTCTGCCACATCCCCACTGGGTGCCTGGCATCCTCACAAGGCAAAACAAGGGCAAGAACAGTACCTACCGCCTCAGGCTGCTGTCGGTTTCCGTGACATTACAAGGGTCAAAATGCTTAGCCTGGCACCCAACAGACGCCCACAATAGGTCATTGTTTGATTCTTGTATTTGCCTTCAGGCCCCAGCTCCACTCCACAGGCCCAGGGACTAAGGAGTCTTGAGTGCTCCCCCTCCCCAGCAGCACCAGAACTGATGCCTCCAGGATGCCACAGACAGCCCAGCCCTCATGATGTCCACAGGACAGAACCCCAGGACAGACATCCACAGCCAGAAAAGAGCATACGAGGGCTCTAGGGAGGGAAGGCCATGGCACAGGCAGTTCCTCACCAGGGCAGCGACTGAGGGTGCCCAGATGGACAGCTGGAGTGGGCTGAGGGAAAGAGAGCTCAGGGCATGGACCGAGGGGGTTCCCTGTGGCACACCTGCCTCCACCCTGCACTGTCTCCCCACCTCATCTGCAGCTCTACCACCCCAGGGGCTGGCACAGGCATATGGAAGTTGAGGCCCTAGAAGACATGCAGAGCCAGACCCTGTCACCAGGGCTCGGCCCCCTGCCAGCACACCTTCCCCGATGCTAGCCGGGGACAATTGCTGGGCACATGTCAGGTGCCTGTCCCCTGGGTGGCTGCGGCTAGGCCCAGGCTCACTCCAGGATGTGGTGGCCACACACCCTTGACTCTAAGACCCTGTAAGGTAGGCACTGGCAACCTCAATTCCTAGAGAAGATTCCAGGTGGGCCAGGCTGGGCCTCCTGAGAAGCACACCAAGCCCCAGTCTCATATCCAATCAGCTGAGGATGGCTCGGCGTGTCTGGACGACACTGTCTCCTCCACCCAGTCCTGCCATCCCCATGGGGTTACAGGGCTGGCACATAATCAGCGCTTCGGTGACTTCCTGTATTACCTTCCTGACCAGAGCCTCCCTGGACCCAAGTTAGGCCTGGGACATATGTGGCCACTTCTAACTCCTCCAGAAAAATTTTTGCTCTGAGCCATAGCATGTGTGGACTGGTGGCCAGGAACGCATATGACTTGGATAAACCATAACCCACCTCTGGCCTCATTTTCTCCAAACACAACATAAGTGGATGGGGCTCTACCGATATGTTTTATGAGGCTGATGGGGGATTTTTATCTTACTGGACTTCCCTAAAGCTGAGCTGGGGAATCTGGTATCCAACCATGTGTTCTTTCCTGGAAGAAAAACCAGATCTGGGTCTGGAACTGCTAAGAGGATTTGTTCCCTGGCCTGGGAACATTTTTTGAGCCCTCTGCCCTCCCTATGGTATGCCAGGGCTCATGTGGCTCCAGAGTTCCCAGACATGGCCAGGCAGGTGGTGTATCAGGAGGGGACTCACTCACAGAACACCCCTAGATGACCGATGATGGGCCACATCCTCCAGGGACACTGGCAGTGTGTACTCCAAAATCAACCCTGCAAGGTCACAGTGTACCCATTTGACAGATGAGCAAACAGAGGCAGAGCTTGAATGAGCACACAGGCTTGAGCCCTCATCCAGACCCCTCTGCAGTGCAGACAGGGCTCCTGCCTGCAGAGAAGCAGCAAATGGAGTGGGCTCGGCACCAAATGGGTGGGGGGGGGGGCAGATCAAAACGCTCATCTGTGTTGTGTGGGGGCAGTCAAGGGGGCTTCAGGGAGACAGCACATGGGGGGACAGTAGGTGACCAGAGAGGAGGCCAACAGGCAGCCTAGCAGAGGCTGAGTCTGAGCCCGGAGTTCAAATCCTGTGCTGCCGCTGTCTGCCCATGTGAGGGTGAGGCAGGCCCATGGTCGCCTCTTTGCACACAAGGCCCTGGGAGAGAGGTGGCCCCGAGTGGGCCTAGGGCAAGACTGAATGACAACTCGCAGGTCAAGGGCTGGCCTGGGACTGTCAGGATCCGAGGTCACACAAGAGCTCGGTGACAGTGGCTACCACGGCACTGTGACTGGTGTCATCATAAACCATTGGGGCTCCTTTAAGAGACTGCTCCCGGTGTAGCCAACCCTCACTCTCTGGGGACTCCAGGCTCCCCGACAATGATCAGGGCATTGGCCCTGCAGAAGCGGCCCGACCCCTCACCCAGAGGACGGGAGAGTCCACCTGGCTCCTGCTTCATCCTCCCAGAGGCTGGGAAGCAACGGCAAAGCATTTTACAAAATTACCAGGCCAAGGAGCCCAAGCCAATCCCTTCCCCGCACTCTCAATAAAATAAATCTTGGCCTGCCTGCGACTGGCAAGAGACCCTATATATTTACTTGACAACTGTGCCTCATGATCACGGGGCCTGTGGTTCTGGCAGGCAGCATGTGGCAGGGATGACAGTGGTCCTAGGACAGTCACTATTTTCCAGTGACTTTTATCGTCCATTATATCCCGGCATTTACAGGGCTCTGCTCCGGGCCTGGCAGGAATATCGCACTCAGTGGGGCTGGCATGTCTGAATATTCTAGCCACGGTGGTGCAGACCCATCCTTGCGCCCGAGTCTTGTGTGGTATGGGGACCCCAGGGAGCTTCAGGGACTTAGGTGGGGAGCGGTGGAGGGGTATCTAGCTCCAGCTCTAGCTCTGGCTTGCTGGGGACACTAACTGCGGTCTTCTGGGGCCTGGGGTGCTGTGCACAGGGAATATGGGGGTGCATCAGAAGCTGGCACATGGGGCTATTTTTAAAAAAATTTTGACACAGCTGATATCACATGCTTGAATTGAGCCATGACAAGAATATTTACACTATGGAAACTGGAAGATGCTACAAATATGGGGTTTGTACAAATCCTCCATGGAACTGTTTGTTAAACATTCCCTGCGGAGGGCGTGCCCCACAAAGTGTGAATCTTGGCTTCCTCAGACACTGGCCAGGGGGACCTACGTTATTTCTCTCTTTGAACCTTGGCTTCCTTATCTGTAAAATGAGCACAAACCCAAACGCTAGGGCAGGGTAGGAGGACGAGAGAGCATCTTTTGGAAGTTTCTCTGGGTCATTCTTGGTATAAGTAGGTGCTTTATAACTGACAGCTGTCATCACTCATCTATTCAACACTCGCTGAGCACTTGAATAAAAGAGATACAAAAAAGCCCCAAGGAATGACAGATGACAAACTCTTCCCATTTGGGAAGGTCCTGACAGTCCGCAGAGCGACTTCTGCCCCCATATCTCACGGGACCTCATGACATCCTGCAGAGGCAGGCAGAGCAGGAATGCTATCTGTGTCTGAGATGAGGAAATGGCTCAGGGGTGAGCAGGGGGCAGGAGGCCCCTGTGAGGGGCTCAGCCTCAGGCCCCCCACTTTCTACTCTGGGCCCACTGTGGCACCCGCCTATGAATCCCACCCCCAGCCAGGCTGCCCCATTATGACGCCAGGCCACTCAGGAAGAGGGGGTCTAAGATCCTCGGTTCTAGTCAGGGCTCAAGGCCTCCTTGCTTTGAGTCTTTCTCCTTCTGTGCCCTGAGTGCTCATCAAAAGGCCAAGAGGGCTGCACCCTGGGCTCCCCTGAGGCTGGTAATCAAGGGTCTGTTGCCTCCAGGCTTTCTGGCCAAGTCAAGTGCCCCTCTGTTCATGAAGTGGGGGAGGACACGGGCACATCAGCATCTGCTGTGCCCAGCAGAATCCCAGGTGATCCTGGGCCTTGGGCAGGAAGGAAGAGGGGAACGAGCAGGGCATGGCTCTCATGCACCATGCTGGGACTGCCCTCCCAATCCACAGATGAGGAAACTGAGGCTCAGATCAGGGAAGTTCCTCCTGCAGTGTCAAGAGCCCAGAAGCTGGCTTCACACCCAAGGCTGGCAGTCTTCAAAGCCTGTGGCTGAGTGCCCAGCAGAAATCAGGAAGCCACCAAGCCCTTTAGTTCCGACGACCCAGGGATCCATGGAGGGGACGCTCCTGGCCAAAAGCCTCAGCACTTCAACAAAACAGGACAGTGAGACAAGTGTGGGCAACCCTGATGACTCAAGTAACTTGTGAAAGCAGGAGGCAGGCGGAACGGAGGCATTGCTGGGGGGTTTCACCTCTCTTCCTAGAAGGATGTGTCACCAGGGTCTGGTTAGTCAGTGCTCAGCCCGGCCATCCACCTCTCGGCTGGCCGTCCCTGCAGCAGTCGAGGGCTGCAGGTGGGGCCACCTTCTCATTTCACAGACAGGAAAACAGGCTGGGGAGGGGGGCTGGGTGCGGGACACGCAGCAGGGTCTTAAGCCTTCAACCCCCTTGCCAAGAGGTTAACTTGGCCATCTGCAGGGGCAGGGAGAAAGGACCCCACAGAGCTTTTAAAAAGAGAGAGAAGGGGGAAAAAAAGGATCAGCTGAAAAGCAGAGCAACACAGCCCCCAGCCAGCCCGAAGAGGCTGCAGACGTTTTGTGCAGTCTGGATTCCTGTGGGCTGAAGGGTCACGCGATTTCCTCTGCAAAAGACAAGGTTGAAAAAGTCTGGCTGAGGGGTAGAAGAAGGGGAGGGAAGTGGCCACGAGACTGGGAATCATGAGTTCAGCCCTGGCTGCCCCACTGAAGAGCTGGAGGAGTCTCTGGCCCCCTCCGGGCCTCATTTTACCCTTACTTATTTACTCTGCACCAAGCACTGTTCTGTGGACTAAAGTGATATTAACCTCTTGGTCCCCGTAACAGCACATTATTATCTCCAGTTTACAGAAGTGGAAAATGGACATAAAGGTAGGTTGCCTAGCACAGGTGGAACTGGGATTCAAACCTAGGTAGAACAGCTCCAGAATCTATGCCCTAACCACTAGGCGGCACGGCCCTCCAGCCTGCAGGGGCGCTGGCTGGTCCCCAGCATCGTTCTGTCCTAACAGGCCTGGCACCTGTGGCACCAGCAGCCTGTTCTGGAGAGACTGAACCATCCTCCCCCGTCTCATGGCTGCTCCTGTCTGCTGTCTTTGCAGTGAACTCTGGTTTCTTCAGTTCACTCAGCAGTCTTTACAAACCACAGCCCAGAAGCCCCACAGGAGTCCCCCAGGGTCACTGCGGCCATCATCCTGCCTCTTTGAGCCTTGCTGAGAGCCGAAAATCCAAGCAGGAATGGACGACCCCTCTGTGACGTCCGTTTTGGAGTTTCACACTTACGTCGGCCTCTGGGACCGCAGGAGGGAGACTGCCATTCAGGCATCCAAGAAAGAGAGAAAAAAACATCTATTCATAACCAGACAGAGACAGCTCTGCAGAAACGATGCTACCAATGCGACAAGCAGCCCGGCTGTGCAAGGGATTCCCCAAAAGCCTGACCCCAGAGCATCCACGTGGAGAGCTCAAAGGCTTGGGTGGTCACCAAGCCCTTAAATTATGCCTGGATGCTCGGCCATGTGACTCCAGACAGAATATGGTTCCGACCCAAAACCTGGGCTTGTCTTCCAAAACAAAATTCTTCTGACAAGACATTTTTTTGGCTTTCACAGACTGCTGAGTTCTGCTTCACTCTAATCTCTGGGGTAAGGGATAACTGATGCGATGGAACAGGCACGGAATCATCCCACACACGGTGCCACAGATCTGGGTCCACCAGCTCAGCCCACGAGCACAGTGTTACCAGCTCCATTTCGAAGATGAGGAAACTGAGGCTCAGAGCAGAGAAGTGAGGTGCCTAAAGACATTCAATTATTTGTACACTAGATCTACAAGCACATACGGGCCCCATCTCATGGCAACAAGGGGGTGAGGCTCTGTCCTCCACAGGGCTCCTGGTTTAAAGATGAGAGTATTAGAAGCCAGGAACCACAAGCCCTGTGACCACGGCCTTGTGTACCAAGGTGCAGTCTGCCTGGGACTTTGGGAGCCAGTGTCTCCTCAGAACAGGCAGGAGCTGTGGGTGGCCATCTGAGGAGCAACTACAGGGCAGGGACCCCAGGCAGAAGGTGCAGCACATGCAAAGGCCCAGTGGCCAGGGAGGCTCAGCTGTGAACCGTGAGAAGACAGAGGCCCCAGAGAGGAGAAGCTCGGGGAATAGGGTTAACAGAGCAGCAGGACATGGCGGGCACGGAGTGCAGAGCCAGAACTACAAGTCAGGGCTCCAAATGCCCCTCCCAGTGCTCCATCCAGAACAGGGGAAGGAAATCCCTACAGAACCCCCTTCTAGAACAATGCTATGTTTATGATCCGGGCTCCAAGGTCTCACTTATTGCACTGATTGAGCACCTACTGTGTGCTGGGCACAGGAAGGATTCACAAAAGTTGCCACAACCTCTTGCTGCCCTTCGTACAGACTTGGCCCAGGCTGCAAAGTCACTCCTAGCTCACAGGAGGGAGCAGTGAGTGTCTGGCAGGCGGTTCTTGCTCAACATCACTCAGGCTGACAGGTGTCAGGGCTGACTCTCACCTGGAAACGCCAGCCGCCAGCCACAGAGCCTCTGCCCGAATAGAGAAGGGTCCCTGGGGGCCAGAAAGGCCTGGATTCCCTGCTTCCTGCCCACAGGCTGCCCTTTATCCATGAGCAGGGAGGCCTGGCTGGTGCAGCAGGATTGCTGGGTTCAGCAGGGCCCTGTCATTCCTGGGCAGGGTCCCTTTCCGGCCCCAAGGAGCCAGGCCAGGGCTGGCGCTTGTGCTGAGCAGGGAGAAGCTCAGATCTCAGGTGTCCTGGCTGATGTGCCAGAGGTCTAAGACTAATCTACTGGCCTACCTGTCCATAACACCCACGCTCCAGCACATGATCATGCCCAGAGTGCTTGGGCTCTGGAGTCAGCGACCCTACTCTCACGAGCCCCCAGGTCTATTCAGTGGGGTGATGTGATCTGTCCCCGTGGCTGGCCTGGCCGTGCCTCTCCTGTCTCCTCCACAGGATCAGCACCTGCCTCCCCGGACCTTCAGGGCCCGGTCTCCTCACCCTGCACTGACTGGATGGTGTCAAACCCACGTCTACCTGCAACCTGGGAATGCAACCTTACCTGGAAGTCCAGACAGTCCCTGGCTTAGGATAGTCCTAATTTGGGATTTTCTGACCTCACAATGGTGCAAAAGTGCTAAGCATTCTGTAGAAATGACACTGTGAATTCGGCTCTTTTCCCAGGCTAACTGTAAGGAGTAGGAAACTCTCATGATACCAGCTACACGAGATCACAACACTCTACAGTGTGCTGTGTGATAACTAGCACATCCGGTAGGTTAGTATGCTCCATAGTGTGCTCCATGCATATTTGAACCACAGTATTTCCAATTTACAGTGGGGTTATCGACATAACCCACAAGGGAAGGAACACCTATAGGGTTTTTGCAGGTATAAAGTTGAGGTCAGGTGGGATGACTAGGGTCTTTACAATATGTGAAGAACGCCACATAATGACAGAGGAAGAAACTAGTGCTGTGTCTGTACTCAGAACCCCAAGGACCAGGCAGCCACCAGCAGCTGGGGAGCAGCATGGAATGAACTCTCACTCAGAGCCTCCAGAACTGTGAGCAAGTGGATTTCTGCTGTGGGGGCTCACACAGAAGCAAATCTGCCATTCCCAGGCCTGGCGGCTTCGCAGGTCTGCAAAGCTTCCCCCAAACTCTGAAGACAAATATAACTTTTTCTGGCATCTAAGATAAAATTTCCATCTCGTACCATCTTTCATTGAAGAAAGGACACCAGATATCAGAAGGCAGCTAATGCTAGGCCTGGCCCAGTCCTCAAGACCCAGTGAACTCAAGCCACCGGGCTTGGTGACTTCTTCCATCCTCACTGGGGACATGCAGACTGATTTCCTCTACGCTCCTACAAGCACAAAAAAGCTATGATGCAGGTTATCTTAAAAATGTGATGGGAGCCAGGTGTGGTGGTGCACACCTGTAATCTCAGCAGTGGGGAGGCTGAGGCAGGAGGATCACTTTGAGTTCGAGGCCAGCCTGGGCTACATAGAGAGACCCTGTCTAAAAAAGGAGGAGGAGGAGGAGGAGGAGAAACAAAAGAAAAGAACGTGATGAGTATGTTCCAGAACCGGCATTATTCTGGTTAAGCCCCTCTTTGGAGTGGCCGATCTCCTAGGCTAAGGCAGGAGGCATCCCCGGCCATCAGTAAGGAAGACAGCTCCCTGGTTGAGGGGGAAAGAAGAGGAAAAGCAAAATGCAGAGAGAGAGAGAGAGAGAGAGAGAGAGAGAGAGAGAGAGAGAGA
>NW_004624760.1:10788581-10923906 GCF_000247695.1 Heterocephalus glaber
GAGGGAGAGGGGGAGACAGGGAGAGGGGCGGGGGGAGACAGGGAGAGAGAGAGAGGCCGGCCTTTCTCAAGCAAAGCAAACTGTGAAAGTAGGAAATGTGCAGACGTGAGGGCTGGTGACTCCAGCTCTCTTCCACGTCACCTCATCCACTTGAGCCTGGCTGCAGAGTGAGTGGCCAGATGCTGCTGCTCTGGGAGGAGCTTTCCAAACATGTGGCCCTGATGGCCCAATGACCCAAAGGACGATAGTCGCCCTGAGCTCTAAGAAGGTCAGGTCACACCCACCCACATCTGCCCCTCAGGTTTTCTTCCTGGGAACTCAGGAGCTCTGCTCCAAGCTCCGGGTGCTCCTGACAGGGGACAGGAGGGCTCAGGATGACGGCCGGGCCAGGACAGCCTCAGATGATAAGGTCTGATGTTGCTGGCATCTCTGGCACCTCCTAGGCCCAGAGCCGGGCTCCCCTCCCTCCTGCTCAGCACGCCCAGGCAGGGGCAGGGTGGGCCCCGTTCTCAGGAAGCCAGGAAACACACTCTTTTCTGGGCTAAGTGCCCAGATTCCTGGAGCAGTCACAGGACACTTTTTCTGAGCTGCTCCAAAGCCACAGGCGTGGACTAGAAGTTTCTCTGGGCAGCGTGAACCTGCAGGGACGCAGATGGGCACACCTGGAATCCAGGCTCCAGGCTGGGCAGGGGGAGGGGGCCCAGCTGACCCCAGACCAGCAGGAGCACCAATCCTGCCCCTGGGGGCACAGCCAGCCGAGGCACAGACTTATCCCTTGCGGGCCTCGGTGTTCTTTTTGAGAAAATGGGGGTTAGTTCCTTCCGCCACCATTTGTCAAGTGTGTATCGAGAGGCCCACAGAGCCTGGCCCTGTCTGAGGGGCTGGGACACAGAATGGACAGGTAGGGAAGGTCCTGCACTCCCAGAAGTCTGGGAAGTCAGGAGGTGACATGGATACGGAAGCAGACAGACTCGGTCACTTGGGAGCAGACACAGCCAGGAGCTGGGGGGGCGTACAAACAACGGGACCTGGCCTCACCATTAACTTAGCTTTCGCAACAAACTGCTTGGCATATAATCAGGCTAACAGAGAAATGGGGCTCTCCCGTCCTCCTGCTGCGCAGACAGGGCAGCCAAAACTAAGAGGATAACTGCATCTGGGCATGGGACCCATGCCTGTAATTCCAGCACTCTGGGAGGCTGAGGCAGGAGGACTGCAAATTCAAGTTCAAGCCTAGTCGGGGCAACTTAGTAAGACCTTGTTTCCAAAAAAAAAAAAAGGAGCAGGGCTGAGGGTGTAGCTCAGTGTGAAGGCCCTGAGCCCAGCCCCCCAAAAAAGGAGGGGGCCCCAGTGTCCAGTCAGTCACAGACAATGCCTCTGTACCTGGATATGGGGCCACTAGGCTGAGTCCAAGCCCCACAGGAGCCATGGGGTCAGCCTAAAGGTGAGAGGGAAAATGAGAAAAACCTCAAAGCGACAATGAATCCCCACGATAATCACGGGGGCTGTGGAGATCCCAGGGATTCAGGCTTCCCATGCGTGCCAGAGCCTCCTGCTGTCCCCAGAGTTCCTCCAGAGGGGAAGTGTCTCAGCTTGACCCTCCACCACAAACACCAGTTCTCTTAACAATATGTTGTTATTAATACAGAACTATCAGCCATCTTTTAAAAACATCTCTCATCGTTATTGTCTTTATCAGAGCACCCACCAGCTGGTCCTCATTGTAAACAGATCAATTTTTTAAATGAAACCACAACTCAGAGAGGTCCAGCAACTTACCCAAGGTCACAGAGCAAGGCTCCTAGCCCCCATCTGCCTCCTCTGGAAGCCCCTGAGCTGATCTCTTCTAATCTCAGCAGGTGTCAGCCCACCAGGTAAAACATGAGGCCACCGGGTGCAGCTGCGGAAAATGTAAGAGGCCCCGTGGAACCAATGTGGCAGGTGACAGGTGTCACCTGGGACGGGGGTTGGAGGGTAAGGAGGCCTTAGGTGCTGAGCGCAAGAGTGGCTGCTTTTATCTGGAAGCCTTAAAGGTTGATAAGAGGACAATGAGGTCAGACGGGTTTTAGGAATGTGCTTCCCGGCAGGGTGGAAATAGGCTTGGCGCAGGGGGTGCTGGGGTGGGAGGACCCTGGGAAGCTGGCAGGGAGGCCCTGACGACACCGCCTGTCAGTGTCGGGGCCTGGCCTGGCGCCACCCGCCCCCCTTCCCTGCTGGGTGCTGGGTGGGAGGCCCCTCACCCCGCACCCTCAGCCTCCCTCACAGCTTTCCTGCGAAAAACAAGGCCTACGCCTGCCGACTTGCTGGGGACAATGTGAGAATTGATGATAAAATATGTAAAGCTTGCCTGCAAGGGAAGAAAGTGCCACGGATGTGTTATTCTCCCTAAATCTGGATTTCTGTGTGTCATTTTTTTTCCTCCCTTGTCAGAGAGGTTGTTTTGATTCCCAGGGACGAAAGAAGCCAGAGTGTACAGGAGGGATCAGCTGAGGCCCGGGCTGTACGGGTGCCTGCCACGGAGCACATTTATTTCCCGGGTCTCAGGGTGGGCTCATTAATCTCTGAGAGCCTTGCTTCACACATGCTTTCTGGGGGCACTGCGCGGTCAGTGACTGGCTCCAGCAGTCAGGGGTGACTCCACGGGCCACGGCGGTGGGTGGACAGTGCCCGAGGATGAGCTGTCACCAGGAACAGAGCACCCATTGGTTCCCACGGAAATGAGGCTGCCCCACAAGCCCCTGCTCACTCCCGCATGGGGGTAGAACACAGGGTAATTCCAGAGGAACAGGGTTCTGCCCACCAGCCAGGGGTGTGGCCCAGCCTTGGACCCGGGCCCAACTGAGAGGCAGGCAGAATGTTCTCTGGATGAATGAATGAATGGATGAGAGGAAGGAGACTAACAAGCCACATCTGGCTGGACAACTTCATGTATCTGGGCTCTGGTCACCAACAGACCCATTTTACAGCTGGGGAGACTGAGGCTGATCTCATACCTCATCTGCCTCTTCAGGCTCCCTGCAGCAGTTAAAGCCACCAGGAAACAACAGTCTTTCTAACCTCCAGCCCAACTCTTCCTCCACTCCTGCTCCCAACCAAAGGCTTCCCAGGCAGGAGCCCAGAGAGCTGGCTCCAGGCCCCTCCAGTCCCTCTGCAGGCTGCTCCATCCCCTGCCATCCTGCCATGGTCTGCCCCAGCCCCTGCCATCCTGACCCCAGCCTTCACGAGCCACGTCCCTGCTTCAAACACTTCTGGATTCTCATGGCCCACTGGATCAAGCCCAACTAGTGTCCTCTAAAGAACTGGCCATCAGCCTTGCATGGTGGTGCATGCCTGTAATCCCAGCACTCAGGAGGCTGAGACAGGAGGATCGGCCCAAGTTGGAGGCCAGCCTGGACTACACAGTGAGTTCAAGGGCAGTCTGAACCATATAGCAAGACTCTGTCTTGAAAAGCAAAAACAAAAAGAATCGGCCATTGCAGGCACAACAGGCATGTGAGTCACAGTGGTTCTGGCACATGGGACAAGTGCGGTCCAGCCAGCTAGCCTATTTACCCTTGAGAGTCTGGGGCTTTGGATATAGCCTCTCTGTCCCTAGCGCTCAGCTCATAGGAACAAGGCCTGAGGAGCAAATAGCGGTGCCTCATTACCATCACCAAAGGCTGTGCCACACGGGGGGGGGGGGCGCCTCATCACTGGGTCTCAGGACATGGGGGGCACACCAAGGGAGGGGAGCATGGCGGGGCTGCAGGGGCTCAGAGCAGAGGTATCTAGGCCGTGTTCAGGAGCCAGAGGAGACTCAAAGCTGTGGCACTGAAGAAGCAAGAAGATAGGCAGTGCAGAGGAAAGGGCCTAGCAGGCACTAGCGGGTGGGTGACAGAGACAAGTGCAGCTGCCATTCTGGAATGCCACCCCATTGCTGTGAGTCTGGGCTCCATGACTGTCACCTCCTCAGTCAACCCTCAGCAATGTCCTATGGGTGAGGAACGACCTTCACTTCCGAGATGAGGACCAGCCAAGTGGTGACATGGAGGGGAAAGTCCTGGTCTCAATATGTGGGCACCCAAATCTCATCCCTACAACTTTAAAAACATTCTTAAAATCATTCACTGTAGAATTCCAACCCAGGGCTCTCTCAAATGGCAGAGCCTCCATCAATCCTTCCTTCTGGTATCTGTGGAATTCCTACTATGTGCTGGGCTCAGGTCTCACCCTGAAGTGTACAGTATGGTGAAACCTGCAGTTAACTAAGCCTGACAGTGCTCAAGGTCAGAGCTCAGGTTAAGAATTTCATTCACTGGCCGGGGATTTAGCTCAGTGGTTCCACCGCCTGCCTTGCAAACCCAAGGATCTGAGTTCGATCCTCGGTACCAAAAAAAAAAAAGAATTTCATTCACTTAGGTTTGGCCCTTTTCATGCCTGTTCTCCTCATTCGTCTACACAGCAGACATTGCTAATCGATCCCACAGTCTCTCAGGCAGCCACGAACAATCTATCAGAGCTAGGACTGGAGATTATAACTACCGCTGTTCCTGCAGCAAGTGGACAAGCAGCAGGAGCACAGAGATTGCTCCGTGCTGCCCTCCTTCAATCTCTCAGGCCCAGACCCTTGAAACTCTATCTGGTCTCTAGACGGAACATCTGATGTCCGTCATTGCCCTGGGCTGGCATTCTTGTACAACAGCAAAGAGCCCTGGAGCTCTGGTACATGGGATGGAGATGAATGATAGGCAGTTGGACTGCGAGGCCTCACTGTTGCTTCCTGGAGCCTCCAGGAAGGATGTCCCTGGTTCCCTGGGGGACAGATTAGGGCTCAACCCTGAGCCACCATGTATGAGCTACGTGACCTGAATCAAGCTTCTGTGTTCTCAGGGCCTCTGCTTTTTCACATGAAAATGGCCCAAAGATACCCACTCCTCAGGACTTACCCAAAGGGACCAGGACAGTGGGGGTCAGGCGTTAGCACTGCACAAATGCTGGGTCCCCTCCTTCCCTTCCTTGGCAGCAGGACCAGGTACACAGAGCCATCACAGGCCCTGTCACCAAGAAGCTCACGGGGGATGTGACCAAGAAGCCAGGAGCAGGTTGGATGGGCCCCTTTCCTCCACAGCTCAGGTCTCTAACACCCAAGGAACCAACCAGCTGGAAGAGTTTCCTCTCACAGGCTTGCTTTTTTTGCTTCTGCCCCTCCCCCTCTAAGCAAAACTGGCGAACAAGCTCGCCTCTGTCCCCGAGGCAGTTCCAAAGGGCCCATCTTGTCCCACAGAAGTGATGGCAGTAATTCCATTAATGGGAAGCAAGACGAATGGTACCCGGTGCCCAAAGTGTAGGAAGCAAGACAGAATGGGGGGGGCCGGGGAGGGGGGAGTATTGCTGGAACTCACCCTCCTCTGGGGCCTTATTAGGTCTTGAAAGAGCCACCGCACTCGCTAAAACCTGCTTTTGCCAGCAGAAGCCTTGTTTTACAAATAAACAACAACAAAAAACCCGTAAATGGGAAGAAAACCCTGAAGACTACGCTCCCCTGCTGCAGCAAGGCAGCGAGCAGCTCAGAGCTGGGGTCTTTAGCCTCCCCAACTCCCACTTTAAATAAATGGGCCTAAATGCCAGCTCACCATTTTGTGAACACAGAGCGCGGCTGTCCCTTGCTGTTTAAGGACTGTTTGCAACCGAGGGATGGGACAGCTCAGGGACACGTTCTTTTAAAATTCTTGTCTATCCCCTGCCATAAACCCTGTTGCCCGGTAGCCCCAGGAGAGGCTGGACATGGGCCCCCTCTCCGGACGTCACAGACACACGGCCTTCAGCCTCCTCCTGTCCTGAAAATTTCAAGGTGTTTTCACTGTGGGGGTGTCCATTTCCACTCCCTCCACTCACTGTCTGGGGTAAAGCTGCTGACCTATTCCTCTGGCCTCGGTCTGTCCAAATGCAAATTGAAGGTGGGAGCTGAATTTGGAGGCAGCTGTGAGTGTGAGAGACAGAGGCAGTAATGTGGAGTTGGGCCCCCCGGGGCTGTGTGACCCAGCAATCTGTGGAACCTCTCTGGGTCCCAGCTTCTCATTCTGATATGAGCCTAACCCTACCCACCCAACGGCCTGCAAGCAACAAGTAAACATAGCGCCAGCCAATGGAACACCCATGGCTGGCTGTTCCTCCCAGAACCCAGCACCCTGCCGATGAACAACCACTCCTCTGGGCAAAACCTGTGCCTTTCTGCTGCCCAGAGTAACAAAGACATCCATTCACACCAGACCTCAGTGGTTCAGGGACTGCACTCTTGGGACTGAAGGCCTGGGTTCAAATCTTGGCTTGGATGTGGACCTATTATACACTGTTGAACAACTGACCCAACCTTGCTCAGCCACCCTTTCCTACTTTACAAAGCAGAACCGATAGGACCTACCTCAAACAGGCTCCAGGAGGTCTCAGTGTGATTGTACACAGTCAGCCCGGCCCAGGACAGCCTCTGGGGCCAGCACACAGTGGGCAATGGTGACCCTTGGGAGAGTGTAGGGGACCCCCCACATCCCAACTGGGAAAACCATTTTCTCACAGACACCCTGAGAAGCAAAGCCTCCTAGGGCTCCTGGGAGCGCTGGGACCTTAAAGACAGGCAGGATGCATTGTCCCCAGGAGAGAGACAGAGGGGCTCCATTCCAAGGGCAGCTGGGGACACCACACTGCCCCACACTGCTGTTCCACATTGGCACCCAAACAGGCACAGCTTTCCCCGGGACGCATCCCCAGTGCCCTCTGGTCAGTAACCCTGAATCCCTTGTTTATGAGCCAGAGCGCCAGCTCCATGGGGGCAGGAACTTTGCCCCTGTGCCTCCTTACTGTGTCTTCCAGCAGTGAGTGGCTCGTTCAGATAAATGAATGACTAAACTGGGGGGCGGGGGTGAACTCCAAGAAGAGTAGCCCTGAGCTGTGACCTCCCACCGTCCCAGGCTGGGATGGTGCTCCTGAGTGTCACGGGGGCCATCAACCTCCAATCTTCACCCCCACATACCGTCACTGATTATCAGTGTAATAACAGTCACCGACTGCTGAACGCCAGCTCCACACCTGGCATACAACTCAGTCCCATGCTTGCTTACCCACTGCATCATAAAAATTCCCCAAGGGGCCAGTGTGACCCCTCACTTCACAAACGAGAAAACCAAGGCCCGCACAGGTGTTGACAAGCCCAGGGGACTTGCTGGTCAAAGGCAGAGGTTGATCTGCATCCAGCTGGTCTGACCTGCCCCCTCCCTCTCTGGGGGTGAGAAGGGCTGCAAAGCTAGCTGGGTCTCACAGGAGAAAAGCTGGGGTCACAGCCCCAAGGCCCGGACTCTGTCCCACTCAGCACCCCCTTGGAGCAGGACATCCAGCCAGGCAAGGACTGCAGCACCTAGATGCACCTGGCTGCCCAAAGAGCACTGGCTTTGGGGTCGGCTGGGCCTGGGTTTAAATGTTTCCAAAACGTGTGGCTTAGGGATTTGGGGAGTGGTGTCCTTTTAGGAACCTCAGTTATCCTCTTCTGAAAAATGGAGTCAGCCCAAAGTTGTCATGACAATGAAGCAGGGAAACAGAAAGCACCTGGCCAATTCCACGGTGCATAGTAGGTACTGAGTAAGCTTTCTCCCCCGAGGCTCTCTGTGGTTGCCCAGCCCCGATTTCAGGGCTGGAAACAGTGTGGGGCAGCTGGGGAAATCCAAGTTTCCCATTCTCTCTGATCTCTGAGCACCACCTGCTTGGCACTTCCCTGAGCCAGCAGGTCAGCAATCTTGTCATTTGATCTCCGACCCTTGTCAATGCACTATAGGAAGTCCAAGGGGATGGGTTTCTCAAGGCAGTGATAACCGCTCACAATGTGATAGGCCAGGATGTCTTTGGCATGAGAGGCCCAGACGAGGAGGCTACTGACAGAGTCACCTGGGACAGCAGTCTACAGATGGTGCCTCAGAGCACAGCTCTCCCTTCCAGCAAGAGCGGGCCCCAGTCCCTGTATGGAACTGACATGGGAACCGTAATCTGCTGGATATGGTGTGCGATGACAGGCCAGCAACATATACAAGTCATCCCGACCTGCCCTCTGAAGGGAGGTTGAATGTGGGGAGTCACACGGTGTCCACCGTCCTGACATTCCTGATATGAGCTCTGGATGTGGAACCACGGAACATGTGTTGGAGTTCAGAGCCTCAGCCCTCTGCTGCACCCTTCTCTCCTCCCCAGGGCCTGGGTGGGTCAGGGTGGGGCACATGCTCTCACAGGGTCCCGGAGTGAGGCCCCAGGCACTCGAAAGCAGCTGTACTTGCCCTGAATGTCCCTGTGCCCAAGGGAGCAGGACACTAACAAACATACAGGACAGGTGGAAAGAGAGATTGCAAAGGAAAGGAGGAAACTTGTTACGTGTTCCCTCCTGCTTTTGGAACAAGGAGACTGACAGTCCCGTTGGCACTGGGCCCCACCAATGGCATAGGTTGGTCTTGCCTTCTTCCACTTATGTGACCCCCCTGACATACCTTGTCTGGCTCCACGGCCTTTGGGGACACCCCTGCACAAGTGAAAGACACCACCAGTCTGTGACTGTCACTGACTGAGAGGCTGCTCAGACTCCTAGGTCCACCAGGGGCCTTGTTCATTGAATTTCCATGTCGGCCTTTGTTGCTGTCTACGTGCCGGGCCCTGTGTCAGGTGCTGGGGATGTGACAAGTGTCCTCCTGACCCTCTGCTCTGGAGCTGCTCCCAGGACTATGAGTCCAGTGAAACAGGTAGGATAGACGAAGTCAACTTAGGGACACGGCACTTGGTGCATCCAACAGGTGGCATCAAGAAATGGCCCCCCTGGGTGGCACCCTCAGGTGGCTTGCTGAAGGGAGGGATTCTGGAGTCAACTCTGGGAGACACAGGAGCCCTCCTGTTTCAGGAGGACGCCTCAACTTCACTGACTGGGCTCTCCCTCAACTCCTGCCAGGGATCTGCAGGGAAAGGGTAAGGCTGAGGCTGGGGACCCAGGATACTTCCAGGGGGACAGTATGCAGTGAAGTCACTCCATGACTTCGGAAGGAAGGGTGGAACCAGCATTTCTCGTGCCGGCCACTGGACCATGGTGGCGTGCCAGGCTGCTCACCACGCCATCGAGGGGCCAGCCCCTCCTGGGTTAGATACCATTCCTGGTGGATTCTACTCCTGCCTGACATTTTATAGACATGGCCCTCCTTCCCTGGGATTTAGACAGCTCAGTTAGTACTGAGCGAGTGGTGCCCCAGGCAGGAGCACAGGACCTTTCTGATGTGACCCATCACACACAGAGCAGAGTAGGGTTACCCTGGGCCAGATCCCGGGCCACTCATTAGCTGTGGGGTCTGGGCAGATGGGGGATCTGCCTTGGGCCTGTTTCCCCCCTGCCACACGGCATTACTAACAGTCCCATCTTCTCGGGGTTGCTGTGATGATTAAATGAAATGATGTTAGTGAGGGATGTGGCAAGTGCTCAACAAAAGCCAGCTACTGCGAGTGCCCTGATACCCCAAAACATCACACGAGAAACCCTGGCATCGCACGATGCCTCTCAGGATGGAGAGAATCTGCTCCCTCCTATCTAGCATCTGCCGTGACTCTGCTCCCAGACAACCCTCTCCCCCATTGTCAGGTCGCATCAGCCCATAAATATTTAAACAACATGTCATCAGATTATTATAACATATGATCTATAGCACTGATGTGCTGCAGTTCTGTGCATTTGGGCTTCATTTTCAGAATATCAAGACATAAAATATTTATGTATTTAGCCAACCACGAGATCTCACATTCTGTCTCATAATGCTGGGTGGTGGCGAGGCGCTGAACTGAGATGCGATGTGTGAAGGAGATGCCTTGTTCTCACGTCGCTTCCTAGGGCATCTGGATGGTTTCTGGTTCATTCTGGGGACGTCATCACGTGGCCTGGGGGGTTTGTCACAGCAAGCAGAGGCCAAGACTGAAAGAACCCATGAAAACCACTACAACTGGGGTCATTTTTATTGGTGTCTCCTTGGGCCCCTAGATCTGCACATAGTAGGTGTTCAGTAAATGTTGCCCAGGAAATAAAAGGATTCCCCGTGAGCCTGTGGCACTACCCAAGAGGCTGGCACACGGCAGGGATTCGGTCGTATTTCCGTTTAGTTCCCTGTACCAGGCCAGGCACACAGTGAGGCCTGGAGAACACAGCTAGATGGGCAGCAACTGAAAGGGACTGCCAGATGAAATTGTGACCAGATAAAAAACTTAATTAGCTCATAAACTAATGAGGGATAATGACTCTCTATCTGCTTGTCCGAATTAAGCTGTGCAAGACCCTCCTCCTGAGAAATACAGGCTCTCTGTAACCTGTAGTGGGTAGGGAAATGAGTTTTTCTGCATAATTAAATATCTTGATTGCTAACATTAGCACATCAGAGTGACCATATGTCCCGGAATTTTCAGCAGTGTGCAATTTCAAGGCTGCTGCCCTGTAAGCCGTTCAAGCATCCAGGAACTTTTCGCACACCAGCGACCCAAAGGCATCTTCCAACTCTCCTGTTTCCAATTGCCACTAAAATACTTTTACAGATCGCTGCCCTGGGGGGAATTGGGAAAGTGGGGTTAGCTGGTGCCTAACCTGTAAATGATCAATGCCTGCAGATACCACAAAAGTATGCCCACGGGGAAGCAGCTGGCTTGCAGTGTAGAATCTCCTCTGCACGCTTCCCCAGGAAGGTGGAGCAGGACCGCGTCAGATGCCTGTTTACCCCAGCAGCCTGCTCTGGTCTGGGCCTGCACAGGTGCTTAGCGGCCCCTTGCTGAGCAGCACTTCGAACCTGGCCATCAGTCTTATTCAGGTTGGTGATCCCAGTGCAGGCACGGCCCCTGGGAGGCACAGCACCCACTGCCCATCACCCCTTAGAGAAAACCACAGAACTGTCACAAATGCCATGCTGTCACCCCTGGGCTGGCTCCAAGAGCATGCAGTCCCCACCCCTGTCCCCAGCCTCTGCAGAGACAAAAATGAGACCGTCCTCACTTCCTGCTAGGCTCGCTGAGGAGGCTGGCATTTCAAACAAACACAAAAGGGCACTAAAATTCCTGGAGGAGACGAACAAAGGAAATGCACACGCACTGAGTCAGTGCACACTGGGGTCCTCTGTAACCGAATCCAGCCAGACTCTGCTGGACCGGCCAGGCCCCCGGGGATGGGCTCCCCTCCTCTGTGCCCTGTCTGCTGCCATGTGGTGCCCAGGGGTCCTGCCATCTGGGCTCCCACCCTGGTGGCCCACCAACGTCACATCAGCAAGGGTGTCACTACCTCTCACAATGCTGGTTTTCCTGTGTCTGGGTTGGGGAAGAATTCCAGATCCTGCTCATTTGCCAAACAGCAACCCTCCCCTTCCCCAGGCAAAAGATAGGCCCAGTAAACCACACGGCATGCTGGACAGGAAATGCAGCTTTCGAGCTTGGTGTGTAGCTCAGTGGTAGAGCACATGCTTAGTGTGCATGAGGCCCTGGGTTCAATCCCTGGCACCTTAAAAACATGCAGCTCTAAGACATGGCACCAACCATTCCAATCATCAGAACCCTCACACACAGACACTAAGAGCCACCTCTGCAGAGAACGGAAACAGGAGGGAGCCCCCAAAGCCATGGGGCAGGTGCTTCCAGGGTTACGTTCTTCCCACAGGTGAGGATCCCTTACCTGAAATGCTTAGGACCAAAAGTGTTTTGGATTTCAGAGCCACTCGGAGTTTGGAATATTTGCACTGACTTTGAAAATCTGAAAATCTCAAATGCTCCAAAATCTGAAACTTTTGAGTGTCATTATCATCAAGCCACTGCTCAAACAGTTTCAGATAATTAACTGGCTTCCTACTATGTGCCAGGCACAGTGCTGGGCGCTGAGGATACAGATGTGGTCACAGGCCGTTCGGCACCATCCCCCTGCTGTGGCTTTCCTTTGTTGAGAAGCCCAGGGGCAGGGCCATCAGAGGACCTTTGTGTCAGCTGGGTCTTAGTAAGTTGCTAAGTTGCCCAGGCTGGACTCAAACTTGCCGCCCTCCGCCTCAGCCTCCCAGAGTGCTGGGATGACAGGTGTGTGCCACCATGCCCAGCTCCGAGGTATTCGTTGAGTGAATGGATGTCCCACACACCGCACACAGGCAGCCCTGGTTACCACAATAGAGTCTACTCAGCCCACCGACGATGGCACTGTTTCACCCACAGCCCAGGCCCAGAGGCCAGGACACCTTGGCCTGAAGCTGGGAGAGTGATGAGACTGAAGCCTCGGAGCAGCCACAGGTGTGGATGAGCCCTCAGGCTGGTCTTGGTTTCTCTCTCTTCCTCAGTGTCGCCATCTGGAAAACGGGAGACTTTCATGCTCTCCTTTTTGTATTAACCACCAGAATCCTGGTTCTTTTTTTCCCCAAATAACATAAAATTAATTTTTTTTTTGGTGCTGCTAGGGATTGGATCCAGGGCCTTGCACAGGCTAAGCGAGTGCTCTACCATGAAGCAACACCCCCAGGCCCAAATTAACAATTGGTTCATTCACAAAGCTATGCACCCATCACCTTATCTAGTTCCAAATATTTTCATGACCCTGAAAGGAAGCCCGAACCCTACCTCCTTGCTCCTCATCCTCCCAGCCCTGGTCACCACCGATCCACCTCTGTCTTGACGGGCTTCTCTATTCTGGAGATTTCCCATAAGCACCTTCTCTTACAATGACTCCTGGACGAAACCTCCTTATGTAAACAGGTGACCAGAGGGCAGGGTGGCTTTCTGTCCCCCTCCCCAGAGCTTACACCCCTTATCCTCAGCGGCCTTTCAAGGGAGGCTCTGCTTCCAGGCCCCTTACTTTTCAGAATTCTATTTCTAGGCAGGCATGGTAGCACATACCTGTAATCCTAGCACTTGAGAGGCTGAAGCAGGAGGACTGCTGTGAGTTCGAGGACAGCCTGGACTACATAGTGAGTTTAAGGGCAGCCCGAACTACATAGCGAGACCCTGTCTCAAAAATCAAACAAAAATCCCCCAAAACAAAAAACCACCAAAACCAGAATTCTATTCCCAAGGTTAGGTTTCTAAGCCAAATCACCCCAAGTGGTCCCTAAGAATGGAGGGTTAGGATGTCACCAGCCCATTTTCCAGGCAAGGGGTGGAGTCTGAGCCCACGTGTGACCCTCACATGAGGTGGGGAGGTGTCCACAGCCTGCTGCCCTCTCCTCACCACACAAGCCACTGGGCCTCAGGAGGGAAGAGCTGGAGTCCACAGAAGTCACCTCAGCAGGAGCGGCCATGTCTGGGGGACAAGGAGCTCCTTTCTCTCTCAGGGAGTGCTGGCCTGCAGGAACCCCAAACAGTTAAGCCCCAAACACAACGGACTCACTCAGGCCTCAGGTACGGAGCCTCTGAGGACTCTGGTGGGACAGGAGGGACAAGGTCGCACTGCCCCATGGCCTGCCTGGCTCTGCGACGGCCACTTCTCTCAAGCAGGGGCCACTGTGCAAATAATTAACAAAACATCTGCCGGCTTCATAACACACCAAGCCGCACAGCTCTCCGGGCCTCCACAGACCTTCTGGTCCTCGCCAAAACTTGGGGGGTTCGCTGTCCTCCCCTGGTGGGGGGCAAATATCGATTTGAAACATTTTCCTGAGACACCACAAGGCCCCCTGGCACTTAGTCCCTGCTCCTTTCCACATGGCCACTGTCTCTTTCCCGTACTTTGAGGTAATCATCAGAGAAAGTCTGTCAGAGGCAGCTGGAGGGGTTCCTGTCACCCCTCAAGACCCGTCGGGACCTCCTCAGAGGCACCAGAAGGGTTCCTGGCAAGGAGTTGACCCTCCTGGCTGTGCAATCCTGGGCAGGGCTTTAGTAATGAAATCCTCTCTACACCATTTCAGGGAACGACCCTTCAATACTCAGGAGGCGCTGAGCACTTCACTTAGTCCTTCCCCCCACTCTATGAGGTCATAAAAGTGTCCATTTTCTAGATGGGGAAACTGAGACTGAGCACAGTGACTGACCTGCTCATGAGTGGCAGGCCTGGGTGGAACTCAATCCTCACTCCATTTGGTGCTGAAGGTCAAGTTCCTGATGTGATATGACTGCCTCCTGGCCTTGGGGGCCTCAGTTTTCCTTCTATAAAATGGGCAACTAGGATAGATGGCAAGTCCGAAAGTCTACAATACATGGTCTTTTTGTTGTTGCGGTTGTTTTGTTTAGTTTTGTTTTGTTGAGACAGGGTCTCATTATGTAGTCCAGGCTGGCCTTGAACTCACAGGGATCCTCCTGCCTCAGCCTCTCCAGTGCTGGGATCAAAGGCATACACCACCCCCCTCTCTCTGGCACAGTGACTCTGGATTGTGCACCCACCAAATTCCTCCTTGAAGCTTGGACTGATCAGAACTGAAGGTCACTGGTAAAGTAATTGCCTTCCTTTGCAGGCCTCTTCCCAGAAATGCCAGTTTCAAAGGATCTGAGCACAAGGAACAGAGCAGGCAGGTGCTGGTAAAAGGCGCCGTGAACAAATTCCAACTCCGCCGCCTACCTGCAGTGAGGGCGCCTCTGAGGGTCTGAGGGATGAACCCCAGCAGCCTGATTCAAGCTGGGACAAGGTGGGGGTTCCTTAAACGGGCCTCTGTCCACCAGGGCCAGGCTGATTTTGAAGTGCGAGGGTTAAAGAGTTTGGGGAAAAGGCAGGCAGCAGGCTTCCCATGGCTGCTTCCCTCCCCACCCCATCAGAATTCCTTCACACTCTATGGAATTCCTACACAAAGCCCCTTTTTTCTCTTCTATGAGGTCAGCATCACGCAGATGTCTAAGAGAAAGAACAGCTCCATGTGAATCGGGCCATTGGAATGGATGCATTTCAGACCCTGGCAGCCCCACCTCCGCTTCCGATGGCCCCCGCCCTGTGCCCAGCTCCAGACAGAGGCCTGGGCTGCGACCCTGCTGAGTGCAAGCCAAGAAGCCTGGACATAAGTCCAGTGCCTGTGCCACCAAACCACACAAGAAATCTATGGAAAAAGCCAGAATTGGAGACGACAGTGCAGCCTGTGTTGTGGGTCTGTTTTCACACAGGCCAGTCCCGCTAAGAGGAACAACATCAAAATTCAAGGACCGGGGATTTTGCTTAGTCCTTTGCAAGCACAAGGACCTGAGTTAGATCCCTGGTACCAAAAAAAAAAAAATTCAAGATCACACTCTGAACTCCAGTTCCCAGCGCCAGCATCACAGGAAATGACACCACTGACTGACGAGCCCCAGCGCCGTCTCCATCTGGACGTGGAGCTGGAGGAGGCCACTGGTTTAATGCAGGTTTGGCCAAAGGACCAACTATGTGTACGTCACCCGCCACAGAGAGAACTGGGTGACCCTGCTGACCTGGTTGTTTTTTTTTTTCCTTTTTCAACTAATATTTTCCCCCAAAGTTACCTTGCCATTACTCAGGAGTCAGAAATGAGAAGACGGCCAAATGCCAAAGTGCCACCAAGGCCTGTCACAGTCAGCACACCTGGTGTCCCTTGCTTGCTTGCTTCAAAGCCCTCTGCAGATAGGACCACCCCTCACATCGCAGCAGCCCAGAGCTCCAAGTTCCCGAGGGTTGGCTTGTGAAACTTCCACGGCCCATGAGCTTCACTTCCTAACAATGACAACAATGACGTCAGCAAAAAGAAAAAAAGAAAAAAATGTAGCAACAAGGACTATTTTTACCTCCCCAAATCACAGGCCAGACGGGAGAGAAATCCATCAATGCCAGAAATACGGCTGAGCCTTTGCACAAGATCTATTATTTCACACCTTAAATTAACGAATCTGGAAGCAATTTGCAAATGTTCTTCAATCTGCAGAGAAGACTTGGGAGAAAAGAAGAGAAAAACCTTTCCCCTTTGACACCAAAGGGCACTGGGTAGGGGCACAGCACAGCTCAAGCCATGCAGGTCCTCCTATTCGATGCATCGTCTCAGGTACAAGGCATCAGAAACCGAGATGGAAATGAGAATGAATGAGGAAACAGACAGGCCCAGGACTGAAATGACAAGTGACAAGAAGCCTTTAGACCCGATTTTGTCGTCAGATACTGTGGACAGAGTGCGGCCCAGGGCAGGGCCTCTGCCATCCCCAGGGCTGGAACACTGAGCTCTTCCTGAGGCAGCGTCCGGCTTCATCCCACACAAGCCCGGAGGTGGCAACCTGTGTCTAATCTTGGGTCATTCACCAGGGCCCTCCACCCTCCACCTCCCATGTTTGGTCCAATGCAAGAAGAGGAAGGAAATATTACTCTCTTTTTGACAATTGTTTTGACACTTCCCTTATGAAACCGATCCATGGCACTTGGAAAGGAAAGAAAATATGTAAACGGCAGCCCCTTCTCTCTGGTAGCTCTGGTCCTGGACACTGGCCATTTGTACCAGAGGTGGAAGAGCAGGAAGAGAAGCCTGCAGTGCCTCAGGAAGACCAAGCCAGAAGGCTGGAGCCCGGGGGCCTGAAGGAACCTGACTTTGCAGTGCATCGGAGAAGAGTACAAGCCAGCCAGACGTGTTTCACATTAAGAACTTTAATCCTGGAGTTGAAGAAGTGGGTTCAAATCTTGACTTTGCCATTTGCCAGTTTATGACCCTCCCCAAATGACTTAACCTGGCAAGCTTCCAAGTTCATTGGGCAGCCTATGGGCTCTGCTTAGAGAAACCCGAGTTCAAATCCAGAGGCCACTGAGTAGCACGTGACCTTTGACACCTGATGGAATTGCTCTGTACCCAGTTTCCTAATCTGTAAACTGGGCATCATTACATTCATCGTGTTGGTGAGCGGATGGAGTGAAATAAAACACTTCAAGCATTGAGCACCGTGCCCGGCACAAGGCATACCCTTAATAAATGGGGACCCATTTGTTGTAGCACACTCTGTGAGGCTGTTTTCTCATCTGTAAAACAGAGGGAATCCTCCCTATCTCTCAGTGAGAATTAATTGAATGAATGTGCATGAAAATCTTCAGCACCCAGACTGTGCACCTCAGAACTCAAATGTCACATCCTGGGTGTAAAGGAAATGGGAAGGGTTGGAAAGTCACACCAGTGACCAAGAGTCTGGCCACCACCCCCTCTCAACTCTGCCAGGGCCCAGGCTTGACCTCTCCATGCCAGGGAGGAGTGAGACCCCCAGAACAGTTCCCAGCACACATGAGGCGCCCCATAAATTCGTCTCCACCCCTCCTCCCCTGCTCAGTCCCACCCAAAACCCCCACTCCCATCCCCCACAGAGCCAGGCGCTCCATTTCTGGAAACCCAAACAGTTCTAACTTCAGACCGACCTGGCCACTGCCTAAGTCCGAGACCTGATTTTGTGGAGCTAGAAACTACTTTTTAGTCATTTCCAAAGCAGACGGACAGCAGAGGCTGACAAACCACAGGGACCGTTTTAAATCCCGGGCCTTTTCTTCTGGGAAGTTAGGCAAGAACCTTCCCAAATGTTTGCTGTGGGGCTCTCTGCCAGGGAGTGACTCATTCCCGGCTCCCCACAGGCATATTTTATTTGGGGGTGGGGGATCCAGGGAGCCCTGGGCCTTGATGGGGGAGGGGGAGGCAGCATTTCCAGCAAACCCAGAAGGTGGGTTTTTTTTTCATTTTGGGGGACAAAAAAGAAAAAGAATATTTCCTTCCAGGTTTTGTTTGCTGGAAGGCGGCATCCAAAGTTCAAGCTTAAGTCCTCCTGCTGGGAGGAGGCACCTCCAAACAGGCTCTGTGCCCCTTTCAATGAAATTCTTCTTCCATTAGCGACGCAGTTTTTAAACGCGCCTAGAAGGTTCCCGGGCATGCACAAGAAACTCCTGCAACGACGACATTTTCCCTCAGAAAGGCAAGCTGACTTGAACATGTAAGGGAGTGAGGGAGCTCTTGAGTTTCTAAAGTTTGTCTTAAAACAGTTGAGACTTTTGACAAAGACTGTCAACATTTATAAAGTGGACACAGAAAAACTTGTCAGAAAAACTGTAAGGTCAGCTCTTGGGAAACGTGTCCCAAGCTTGCTTTGACCAATTTGTTACCATCTTTGGGGCTCATATTTGGAGCCCAGACACTGTACAAATTAATCAGATCAATATTAAGTACTTAGCAGAACTGGCAGAGAGAAGCCCCCAGACACAAACAAGTGTCTCAGGGCTCCATATTCCCTAAGGCCAGACACTCCCCCACACCTGGGAACCAGGTCAGAATTTGACCTGGCTGGAGACCTGCTGAGCCAAAACAAAGCCAGGGAAACAGGGCGTTTAGGAAACGTGAACAGAAGTCCTCTGGTGTCCCATGAGGTGTCCACCCCAGCCCTGTGTCCCTCAGCCTGTGTGGCCATGGAGGGTCCCGCCAAGGCCTGGCTCCATGGCTTGCACCCCTACCAAGCTCATCTGGGAGTCACCAAATCAGGACGTGCACCCTCCCCGCGCCCTCACCGGGCCCGCTGATCTCCACGGGTTCCCTAGCATCAAGGCAGGAAGCAAGGCACATCACAGCCATTTGGCCTGGTGGGCGAAAAGTGTGTTTGTGGGGGAGGGGGGCTCAGCCTGGAGAGTAAACACACTCTCACATTCCCGCATACAAATGATACCCTCGTAAACACATATGCACACTTTTGCACTCGCTGACTCACACATGTGCACACGATCCCTTGTGAACATTCAGACATGTGGGCACACAGACTCCCAGAGATCCACGCTCGGTCAGGCTCAGAGCGCATACCCCCTGGCCCACTGTAAACACGCGACGCAGGGATAAACAGGGGCCAGAACCGTTTCCCGGGGATACACCAGCAGATCCCCGAGGTGCGCGCGCGCGCGTGCAGCACAACACACACCCGGGACAGATGGACACGCGCCCACGCACGCCGCCGCGCCGCCGAACGCGCCCTGTTTCCACCCGAACCCCAGCCTTGCTCGCTCCCGCGCGGCCCCGCGGCGCCTGGGTGCGCGCCCACGCGCCCACACCCGGCCAGGCCGCGGGGAGACGGCCTCGCGCCCCCTTCCCAGACTCGCGCGGCCCCGGCCCCGGCCACTCACCGGCGGGCGGCGGGATCGGCTGCGGCGGGAGCACCGGGCGCGAACAGCGGGCGCCGGCCCAGCGGCGGGTCCCACACGAGTTGGCGACTCTGCTCAGCCGGGTTCCGCCGCCGCCGCCGCCGCCGCCTGCGCGCGCCCTCCCAACCCCTCCCCTCCCCGCCGCGGAGCCGCGCCGCCCACTGCGCGCCGCAGCCACGCAGGCTCCGGGGGGCGCCGGGCTGCGCGCTTCCACGGCGGCCCCTCCCGCGGCGCCGCACTTGTGGGACCCCCAGTGATCTGCTCAGCCGGGCTCCCCCGCCCCAATTTCACAAAGGGGGAGACTGAGGCCCAGGGCAAGTCTGGGTCAGCAACCCGCCTCTCCCCAGGCTCCAGACACTTGCAGTGAGATCTGCAGTCAGTCAACCCCTGGACCTCTCCAACGCGTCTTTGGGGTCCCATCAGCCAACATTATTCCCATCACAGCTCCGGTCCGACTGAAACTGGAAGAGCTTCCTGTGCACCCCCTGAGCGCAGGCACTGAAGTAGTCTCCAAGGGTGTCCCCATGGAGAAGGCCCTGTTCCCAGCGCTCAGAGCCCCAGCACACCCACCCCCCCACCCCCCATGGAGCAGGGGCAGCAGGAGAAGCCTCCACGGGTGAGAGCTCCAGTCCCCTGCTTCACTTCCTCAGGAGAACTGCCCCCCACACACTGCCCAGAGCGCATGCTCCGTCCTGGGGCAGTTCCTCTTTCTACTTTTGCTGTTTCTGCCACACATTCCTCATGCCAGCCACCCAGAGTGGCAGCTGCTGAATGTGCCCCCACTGCCTGTGACCTATGACGACAGCCACAACCTGTGTGTACCAGACTTGCGGCTGCACACTGCCTGCCTTGTGTTCAGGCCCACAGCACTCTGTGAAGGAGGCAATGTGCTACCCTCTGCCCATTTCACAGGTGGGGTTAATAAGGCTCAGAAATGAAGCTTAGGAAAGCACTTACCCAAGGTCACCTGGGTGAGTGGTCGAGATGGAAGGGAGAGCGCAGACCGTCTAATTCCAGCACCTGCTCATCATGCTGGGCTCTGGGCTGCTGGAACAAGAAGGGGCCTCCAGGACAGCAGCCCAGAGGAGCCAGCCTGGTCTCGGCCCCTGTTGATGAAAATGTGGAAAAAGGGACCGTTCTGCAAACTGTTTAGTCGTTTAGCTGAGAATCTGTTTACAGCCTCACATCATACACACCACAATGTCATACAGACAGAAAAGTTAAATATAAGAAATAAACACCAAAAGATGGGCAGGTTGGCACATGCCCATAGTGCCAGCTATTCAGCAGGTTGAGGCAGGAGAATACAAGTTTAAGGCGAGCCTAGGCAACTGAGTGAGACCCTGTCTCAAAATTTTAAAATAAATACATAAATGAAGGGCTGGGATGTAGTTCAGCGCTCCATGTGTTCAATCCCTGGTACTGTGAATAACTAAATAAATATTGCAAAAAACAATAGAAAGAAACAGAAGCTCTGAGATAGTATACGGCAGGGTTGGTAGCCAAGCAGTGACTTGATTACATTTTAGCCACAAAGAGTTCATTCACTTGTTCACTGGTGACCTGTCATGCACCCGGCACCAGTGTAGGCACTGGGATATAATCATGAACAAAATCTAGCCCCGGCTCTCTTGGGCCCTCAACTTGGAGGAGGGCAGGGTAGGAGGAAGGCACTGGAAGTATCACAGTGGCATCTGTAAATCTGGTCTGGGAGAAGGACTCACTCTGTTCACCTGAGAGTTTCAGGGTTAGGCCGATATTTCATTATTTCTCTGCACAAGGGGAAGAAACACAGGCTTATGCCTTCCTTGTGCCTGGATCTTCGGAAGACATTTATGCTTTGCAATTCTCTTGGTGGTGGTGTCGTGGTTTCTGGGTTGGATGAAGAAACTGAGGCTCAGAAGCCAGGTGTGGTGCCACACACCTGTAATCCCAGCATTCAGGAGGCTGAAGCAGGAGTATCACCATGAGGTCAAGACTAGCCAGTGCTACATACTGAGTTCAAGGCCAGTCTGAACTATGTATCAGGACTCTGTCTTGAAAAAAGAAAAGAAACTGAGGCTCAGAGAAGGAAGGTGGCGTGACCCAGGATTTGCATTTACCCAAAGCCCATCGAGCACTCTTGTCAATAAGTAGGGCAGGGGACTGTGGAGGGGGAGGGGAGACATGGGACTTTTTTTTTTGAGGCACCATCTCATTATATTTCTAAGACTGGCCTTGAACTCCTGGGTTCCAGCAATCCTCCTGCCTCAGCCTCCTGAGCAGCTGGGACACAGGTGTGTGCCACCTTGCCCAACTTTGATAATTGAATTTTGGGTGAAAAAGAGCCCCAGTTGTCCCAGGAGGTATCAACTGGCACTCACCATCCAGGTGTGATTATTCACAGTAGCCCCCTTACTCCAGAAGTGCTTGGCTTGGATGATCAACTTTGAGGCCACCCTGGTTGTATGCAAAGATCACTGCATTGGGGGGGTTCTTTTTTTACATAATGCCAAGTACAAAATGGGGGACCTTTATTGGCCCTGCTACCTGCCTGCTCTTCACCACTCCCTATGTGGCCCTAGCCAGTGTCCAACTGGCAAAAAGGGGCTGGGTCTCCAAGGGCCCTGTCCACCTTGGTCTTGCAGTGTTGCATGTGGCCCGGTGTACCCTGGGAAGTTTCTTAATGATCGCATACAGAACCAAGGCCCCACCCCACACCATTGTAGGGCTCACTTTTTAAAATAGCAAGTCTGTTTTGAGCTATTTTAATGTTTAAAATGTTTATTTCTTAAACAGATACTACTTGACCAAAGTTCAAAGCTCAATAGGTAGAGAAAGATATAAGGTTAAACGTGCCTTTAAACCCCTGCCCCTTGGCCCTAGAGGGAATCAGTGTTGCCAAACATGCTCTAATCTCAGTGTGTTTTGTGCAAGTATGGATGGATGGGTGGACGGGTGGACATACCTATGTGTCTATTTTTTCTTACTATTTTATATAAATGTTTGTAAACAACCCATTCTATCACATACCTTGTATTTTCTTCACCTCTTGGAGACCATTTTCTATCATTCCATAAAGAATTATGCCCTTTTTATGACTGCAGTATTTCAAAATGTGTGTATATAATCTCATGGAACAAACCCTGCTCTGTGGGAGATGATAGGAGTTCTAGCCATGGCTCCTGCCCTTAAGGACTTATGATCTTATAAGGGGACAAGAAAAACAAGACACTGGCAGGGCTATGAGAAGGAATCTTTCCATGCTCATTGTGAGGCTTGCCTTTGGGGCTAATATTCCTCAGTTCAGCTCCGGGCTGTCTCTTCTTTGTAGTGCAAGCTCACATCGGTCTCTTCTCCTTTCTGGGCCTGAGTTTCCTCGTTTGTTAAATGACAGCAGTCAGGCCCTCTTCTGGGATTGGAGTGGTCACCTGAGATTGTATTCCTACAAATGCTTTTTTTTTTTGGTACCGAGGATCGAACTCAGGTCCTTGCGCTTTCGAGGCAGGCGCCAGAACCACTGAGCTAAATCCCTGGCCCCCTACAAATGCTTAAAGGAGAGTAGAATGCTGTGGTCCCAGGAGGAAACGTGGGGAGACTTAGGGGAGAAGGAGAGGCTGAAAGGAATGGGCAAACTCTTTCTCCCTGGAGCATTCCGAGCCCAGGATCTGAGGATGGAGGGTCGCTCGCTCCCCGAGAGAGAACCTTGGACGCAGTTACCGCCTCCTGTCTCTGCCAGCTCCGGACTTCAGAGCAGTAACCCTCACCCCCTGCAGAAGCCCAGACCAGAGGACGAAACAACACAAGTTAACCAGCTTCCAGGGAGGCAGGAAGTCCCTCGGGGGATGGCAGATGGGACTTGTGGAGGCCCCGCAGCCAGCAAGAGGCAGAAACCCTGGCGATGCCATCCCTCCACTGAGGCCCTGCAGCTCTCCATGCTTCCTCTTCCCTGGCTCAGCTCGCAGATTCCACGCAGTGAACACCAAGACCTGCGTCCTTCTAGAACATTCCTTGACTGATCTTTTCAACTTCATTCTGAGGGGGTGACCGTCACCTGCTTCACAGAAGAGGAGATGGAGATGAACAGGCACAGACTTGATGGGGGAGCTGGAGATATCATCTTGGCCTTGAAGGTCTGTCTCTCTTTTGTTAATTGAGACAGGGTCTCTGTATGTAGTTCAGGTTGGCTTTGAACTCTCTGTGTACCCAGGCTGGTCTCAAACTCACAGCGATCCTCCTGCCTCACCTCCCAAGTGCTGGGATTATAGGAGTGCGCCACCACGCCTGGCTTGCTTCAGGTTTCTTTGAGAAGGGGCTTGCAGGGGTCTGGCCACTGCCATCCCAAACCCCCTCTGCGCCAGGCATGGGAGCAGTAGGGACTACACTGTCACCAGGAAAGGATATCCTTACCCTTCTTCACAGGACAGTCTTCAGGACTAGGTCCGAGCGGGCCCCTGTTTAGGGTGATTCCCCATGAAGCAGGGTGGAGTCTGGGCCCCTGAGGATCAGAAAAAAGAAAACCAAATTTGTGTGCATGACACAGAAGCCTTCAGACCTAGGACCCAGGGTGAACTCTCCACTTTGATCCTTTGGTTTCATGAGGAGCTGGCAGCTGTGTAGAAAGGAGATTGGGCGAAGCACCGTGACTTCACAGTGACAGAATGAGGAGGATGCCCGTAAGGCCTGTCTGTTCAGGTTCCTCCTGGCCTCACCACAGCATTGCTTCTTCCTGTGTGTGCAGCAGGACTCCTTCTAGTTTGTTTGTTTGTTTATTTGTTTGTTTTGAGACAAGCTCCCACTATATAATTCAGGCTGGCCTTGAACTCACTGTGTAAGCCAGGCTGGCCTCAAACTCATGGTGATCCTCCTGCCTCAGCCTCCTGAGTGCTGGGATCACAAGCATACACCACACCCAGCATGGACACTTCTGAAATAGGAATCACCACATCTCCTACCAGACAAAGTGGCGGGGGAGAATTCCTTCATGGCTCCCTCCGAAACAGAAAGTCAAGGGAAGAATGATACAGGAAGAGGAATCCTTGTTCCCATGGGCTGCCCCAGGAGAGAAAGCAGGGTGGGAGACAGGAAGGCAGGAGGAGGTCAGAGAGGAAACTGCTTCTGAGGCCTTTGCTTTGGCTTTTAATGGTGTTTTTAGTTTTGCAGTGCTGGGGATGGAACCTAGGGCTGCATGCGTGCTAGGCAAGTACTCTGACACAGAGCCACACCCCCAGGCCTTGGGAGGCCGTGGCTGAAATTGTACCAATGCCTACCAAGTCACAGCCGGAGAGTTTATATGTCCCCACAGGGTGGGTGGCAGTGTCACTTCCTTTTACAGGGACCCACAGAGCTAGCTATTTGCCTCATTTCCCTGCCTGATAAAAAAAGGCTCAGGGAGGTAAAATGACTTGCCCAAGGTCACACAGAGGGGTCAGAGTACAGCTGTACTTCACGGTGGATACGTAGATACAGTCAACTGGAAAGGTAATGATACCGTGTGATACTCCCTGACACTGGCAGATCCCATCCTATAGGCCTGCATCTTAAAACGAGTCCACTTGTTGGCCAGGGATTTAGCTCAGTGATGCTGTCAACTGCCTTGAAAGGGCAAGGTCTCAAGTTCAATCCCTGGTACCAAAAAAACCAAACAAACAAGAATCCATTTGTAAGGTTTGCCTATTTCTGCAGTATACAGGGGTGACTGAAACATACAGTGAATACTTTTTTTTAACACACTTAGCCCATGTTCTTGCCACTTTCTATATGAAATCTGATAAACGCAGTGAATGCTGCTGCCCAGCACCATGCAATGGAAAGGCAGGCTCGTCAAAACAGCACAGTGCTTCCTCATCCACCTTATTCACTCGATCTGGCAGTGTGACTTCCAGCTCTTCCCCAAAGTCAAAATGCTCCCACTATGGCTAATTTCGAGTTACCAACAACCACCTCGCAATTCCCACATATTAAACAAGCCACTTTTTGTGTGTGTGTGGTAATAGGATGGAACCCAGGGCCTTGCACATGTGAGGCCAGCTCTATGCCACTGAGTATAGCCCCAGCCCCATGAGCAGCCCTTGCTTAACAATCAGCTCCCACCAGCCAGTGCAAACCACCTCTAGCCACCACTGGTCCTATCTGTCCCCATCCAGGCTGTATAAATGGGTGGGTCTGTCTCAGAGCCTTAACAGTCAATTTTCCTTTTGCAGGAGCTCAGAAAACAATATCCTAAAGTACTACTTACTGAGTATAGTACTTGAAACCAAAGGAGGTTGGAAGGTCTCGTAGCTGCCTTAGAGCCGGATTTTCTCCCTCTGGCCCCTCTTGCTTCTTTCTCCCGTAAGGCAAGTGGTAGATAATAGAATTCTTCCCTAAGGCAAATCCCAGAAACCAGAATCTCTTTTTTCCAAATCCAAACAGAAACTGCAAAACTCTCCTCACCTTCCCCTGCCTTTCTAACCAGGAGCTGGCCACAAGGAGAGGATCCCTCCGACCTTGATCTGATAGCAGTTCATAAGGCCCTCATTCTGGGGGTCCCATCCCACACCCAGGAGGTAGGAATGTGCACACGGAGACTGAGAAGCATCCGGACTGGCCTGTTTCCATTAGCTCACGTCTTTTTGTCCAATCACATTTCCACACTGCTGCTAGCCGGGGGGCGTGGTGGTGTAAACCTGTAATCCCAGTACTCAGGAGGCTGAGGCAGGAAGATTGCTGCAAATTCAAGGCCAGCCTGGGCCATAGTCGGTTCAAGGGCAGCCTGGATTACAAAGCAAAACTGTCTCAAAAAACAACAGGACAACAAACCACAAAGAAAAGAAAAACATTTGTTCATGCTTCCTTGAGCTTATGCATAAAATAATCATTTTTTTAAAAAAAAATCTGTGTATATTCCCTCGTGTCTTTGAGTTTTCGCTCTGAAGGCTCTTGTGTTCCATAAAACTATCCCTAATGGAACTGTTCTGCTTGTCTCTTGTTAACATGTCTGTTGTTAGGGTGCTGGCTGTCACCCTTGAGGTGGGGAGGAAAGGGACCACCCTATTCTACCCCGTAAGAAAGAAGGAAGGCCGCCAGGCCTAAGCTTTGCAGCAGCACCACCATGACGGAGAAACGAAGGCTCACGAAAGTGATGTCTACTGGCCACAGTCTCTCAGAAACTCAGTGGCAGTGTCAGGACCAAGTCTAGACCGGCATGACAGGACTCTACGAAGCAATACCTCATCTTAGGAAGATGGGGTCTGATGTAACAAGTTGTATCCCCTTCTTGGGCTTCAGTTTCCTCATCTGTAGGAGAAGGAATTGGACACATTCATTTCTCATGTTCCTTTGGAGCTTAATGAGCAAGGACTATCATATTTCAAGAGGATAAGCCAGGTGTGGTGGCATGTGCCTGAAAACCCAGCACTCGGAAGGCAGACACAGGAGGATCACTGTGAGTTTGAGGCCAGCTTGGGCTACATAGTAAGACCCTGTTTCAAAAACACAAAACAAATTTCAAGAAGGTAGAGAGGATGGGGTGGGGTTTATGCCAATGGGGTGCAAAAGTGCTCAGTGGGTGGAATTCATAGTTGAGCAGGGCGGGGTGTGCTGCACCCTGGAAACGGAGGCCCGGAGGCTGTGTGCTGCTATGGAACCAGCCTGCACGTGAACCCCGGCCCCTCCAGTTCCAGGCTGTGTGACCTTGGGCTAGTAGCTTCACCCCTCTGGTTGGTTTTTGGTCCTGCTGTCTGTCCTGTTGTCCAGAAGCCTCAGAGGGCACTGACGGAACACCCTGTGAGAAGCTTAGCACTTGGTAGACATGGCCTTGCCAACTGTCATGACCGCTTTCTTTTTCCAGGCCCTCTCCCTAAGTGGGTTTAAGCCAAAGCCAATGCTCTTCGCTGCTGACCCAGAGCAGCTGAGATGGGAGCAGAGGTCTTAGGTTTTTGTTTCCTCAAAGCCAAAGTGGAGCCCCTCTCTCTGGCTGCCTGGGCCACCTCCTCGGACCTGCACTGTGGGCTGGGCAGCCTGGGTTTCTGAGAGCTGTGTTCCTAGAGGAGACATTAAGCATGGAGGAATGCAGGGGGCCTTCCAGAGAAGCAGTCTGGGGAAGAGTCCCAGACCTGGCCAGCTGCAGCCCAGCCCAGCCCCCAGCAGAGAGAAAGGGGAGGGACATGGAAAGAGGCTGGCCCTCTGCTCCCAGGGGCCTTCCTGTACTCCGAGGCTGAGAATTCATGCACGGGGAGCACCGGGAGCCAAGAATTTAGGCTGGTTGAAAAGTAATGAGGAGATGGTTATTATGGGGACCCAGAATATCCATGGACCAGGCTCCCTGTGCAAGGGCACTTCCAGTGCAAATGGAAGGAGCTGGAAATTTATTGAGCAGCTGCCGCCTTCTCAGCATCATAAAAGCCTATTTACTTGCATGACCCAACTGTAATGGGCCTGTTCCCAGCCAGAGACCAGTCTCAACAGGAAGTCCCATCCCAGAAAAAGAGAAGCAGCCACCACCAGCAAGCTGAGCCCTGGGATCATAAAAGGTTATCTCACCAAATGCAGCTCCAAAATGCTGCAAAGCAAAGCAGCTATTTTCTGAGGTTCTTGGGGGCCCTGGGAAGGGCAATGGTCAGGACATTACAGAAGGGCTTCTGAGAGCCAGCTGAGCACCTGACACCCTGTCTCCCAGGCCCCTCCTCCTGGCACCTGCTTATGCCCCCCTCTCCTGTCCCCCTCTCCATCCTCCATCTCAATTTCTGTGTCTCCAAATTCTCCTTTCCCCAGGACAGCCCAGGTTTATGGCTGTTCAGTACCAATAGCTCCTCCTTTCATGCTCAAAGTGTCCCTGGAGAAAAATAAATGACGGTCCCCTCCTCACTGGCCACTGACGTCCAGCATCAGCAAAAGCCAGGCTGAGCGGGCTTCCTGCTCTACTTTTATTGCCTGTCTCCAGGGCCGGAGTTTCCTTTTAGTCCATATGACACTGACCTTGCCACTCAACTCCCCATTCTGCAGGTGAGGACACAGAGTGCCTGTGGTTAGCACTGAGTTCAACATCCAGCGCCTTTTCGAAGCTGGGATTCAAGCAGCTGTGTTGGTCCGAACCCTTCCTGTTTCCTGTGTTGTAGGGGTGATTGGTGTGGGACATTCCTCATCTCCAAGGGAGAAACTGGCAGGCTCTCTTGTGCTGCAGGCCTGAAGAGAGTTTGTGCCTGATTCAAGGTCACACAGTAGCTGGATATGGTGGTACATGCCTGTAATCTTAGCACTTGGGGAGGCTGAGGAAGGAGGATTACAAGTTCAAGTCCAGCCTGGGCAACTTAACAGCTTAGTGAGATCCTGCTTCAAAATTTAAAAAAAATTTTTAAAAAATTGTTTAAAAGGCTGAGGGTAGTCAGTGTGAAGGACCTAGGTCCAATTCCCAATATTGCAAAACAGAAAAAAAGAAATCAAATAGTGCATAAGCAACAAGCAGGGTTTGTACTAGAATAAGGCATCTCATTCTCAAAATATCCTGAAGTTTTTCCTGTGCAGACAGAAGCCTCAGTACTTCCCACTGCAGAGGTGGGATCCAGAGCCAGGCGAGTCTGGGCCATCAGTGTCTCCACTGCCACTATGTTGGTCCCACCCCTACATCTGCATGTCTGCCTCAGTTTCCCTAAATTCTCTTTAGAGCCCCTTGACTGAGCTGCTCTTCCTAGCCCACCATTGACAGCCCTTCTCCCAAAGATAAGGCCTGGCCTCAGACCCCAGTCCAGCTCTGCCCACAGGTGATGTCACCGGCCTGAGAGGCAAGTAGTGTCCAGACCCCAATGTTTCCATGGCAGTGCCTGTTCCTCCGTCAGTGCTGTGTCAGAGATGTCCTGACCGTGTCCCCTCCACTAGTGCAGTTCAAGATCCTCTCTACACTCTCTCCTGCCCTTCCCTCAGGTGCAGCCATACCTGGCCAAGTATTGAGCTCAGAAATGGTGCATGAGCCTGTAATCCCAGCACTCAGGAAGCTGAGTCAGGAGGATCACTGCAGGTTCGAGGCCAACCTGAATTACACAGTGAGACCCTGTCTCAAAAAAAAAAAAAAAAAATTAGTGCCCAGATTGGGAGGCCCACAAGCAAAGTCCCTCTGACTTTCTCTTCCCCTCTTGTCCCTCACCCACCCTCTTCCCAAGCAAGCCATGGAAACAAATTCCTCTTCCCCAAGGCAGGTCCTACAAACCAGAACTTCTTGTGACCCAAAGCCAGCCATGACCCTAAAAATATCACTGATAACCTGCCTTTCTGTGTAAGAGCTGGCCATGAGTAGTTCCCCACCTACCTTGTTTGACTGTAAGCCATGAGACCCCAGTTCCAGAAAGGGCTGTGCCCCACACCAGGAGGAGAAAACATTAGCCCGGAGGGGCCAAAAAGCATGTGAACAGACAGACATTGCCGGGTTTCTCCACTGTCTGTTTCCAGGAGCTCACACTCTTCTGTCTAATCACGTTTCTATACCGCTGTCCCTGCATCACTCAACCTAAGGGTAAGAATGGATTGTCCAACAAGAGTCTTTGGGGCTTCACACTGAAGCTCTTGCGCCATGTAAACGGTGATCAAATAAAAGTGCTCTGCTTCCCTCTTGTTAACCTGCCTTTTGTTCCAGGGCTGCGTGTCAGAGGAGTGCTTAGGATTGGTGGGAAAGGGATTTATCAGGGTCATCCGGATTCAATACCTGCTGCTCGGCTCTTGCTCTCCCCACCCGTCATCCATCAGGACCCAGGGCACTAATAATTAATTAGCTGGTAGACACAGAGAGGTCCTATAGATGGTTTATAGTGGATAGCCTTTCTAACTCCTCAGAGACTGGACTTCCCTCTGTGAAGTGTTCCCTGGCCCCAGGCAGGGTCATCCTTCCCTCTCCTGGACTGGGCCAAGCTCTGTCCCATGTGCTGCTCCTGATCTGCTTGTCTCCCTAGACCTCGAGCTCCGAGGGCCAAGCCAGTGCCCAGGTGAGAGCTCCGTGGAAGGGGGTTTCTAGGACTGGAAGATCCTGGGCAACCTCTTACTAGCTCCTGTTCTCTGTGGGGAGTGCTTCCTGTGTGTCACATTGTCATGTGCCCTCATATCAGCTCATCCTTTCTGTCTGGTGAGTATCAGTCCCATTTTATTTTTATTTCATATTATTTATTCATTTCTTATGAGATAAGGTCTTGCTATGTAGTTCAGGTTGGCCTTTAACTTACTATGTAGCCCAGGCTGGCCTCAAACTCATAGCAATTCTCCTGCCTCAGCTTCCTGAGTGCCAGGATTGTAGGCATGCAGCATCGTACCCAACTTGGTCCCATTTTATAGATGGAGAAATTGAAGTGCAGAAAGGCGAGGAAAATCAGCCAAGGTCGCACAGCAAGTAAGTGATGTAGAACTAGGTCTAAATCTGAAGTCCTTGCTCTTCCCATCCCTCTCTTTCAACCGCAGGCAGTTTGGGCAAGCGCAGTCTGGGCTCAGCAGACTCTGCCAGGCCTGGAGACCCTGCTCAGGACAGCAGGGGCTCGGGGGAGAGGGACAGAGCCCTACCCCACCCACTTGCTGGGGCCCAGGTCAGGAGGCCCCCCCAGGATGGGCAACCCCTTTCCCTGAGACCCCGTCTCAGGCCAAGCTAATCCTGGCCTTTGGCTGCCCTTCCTGGAAATTCCAGACAGGATACTCGGAAGCAGTTCTGTGAAAGATGTGGGACTTTCCAGGACAAACCAAAAAGAGAAGACACAGTGTCCCTCTCCGGGGGTCACATGAGTGCGGTTGGCTGAGAATGTCCCCTCTGACCCAGACTCCACTCACACGCCCCACCTTTGTTCCTCTCGGGAGGATTCAGCAGGGTGGCTTGATCATGAGATCTGGGTTCAAATTCTAGCCCGGTGCCTTACTTGTGACTTTGAAAAGCTGGTTTGCCTCTCTGACCTTTCATCTGTAAATGAAGGGATTTGGGGGTAAGATTCAACAGTGAGTGCCTGGCCGAGCGTCGATGTTCCTTCCACTGAAAGGGACCAAATTAGTTTCTAGATCATCGCTGCTCCTTGGAGAAAGTCTGTCCTCCCTGTCCTTCCCTGACAGTCCTGGTAACCTACAGAGTCCCCAGGAAAATCTCCAGTTGCCTTGCTGTCGAAAGCTCTGGCTTCACCTCTGGGCTCCGTGGGCAGGGAAATCCCACCTGCCCTTCTCTCTGCTGTCCGGGTTTTCTCCCTCCAAGCCCTCGTGGGAAGCCCTGGCTGCTTTCAGATGAGGCAATTGTCCCAGAGAAAATCCCTGTGCCCTGCAAACCACA
Organism: Heterocephalus glaber; assembly: GCF_000247695.1. The sequence goes on from NW_004624760.1 coordinate 10,819,880, forward strand.
GAGACCTGAGTCCTGCCACCTCCACCTCCCAAGATTGGGCTCCCACTTCACGGAACCTAGCGGAGCTGCAAAGCCGATATCTGAAGATCGAAGTGTACTGAACAGTCTCGGCTGAGGATTTACTGTCACTTGGTTTAAACCGCCAGCTCTCTTGTGCGTGTGGTAAACGGGTCTTGCTTTACAGACTTCAAACTCCACACACCTCCCTGTACCTTGCTAGAGCCACCTTCGGGCCCTGAGGTGCGGGCATTTAAAGAGAACGAGATCTCCACAGATTCATACCCAGTACCTTACCGGTGCCTGACAGGGAAGCCTATCATTCCCCTTTTCCTGTCAGAGAGACTGAGGCCCACGGGCAGAAATGGCTCACCTCGGCCCTGAACTAGAGTGAGCGCTCCTGGGGCTCCTCTCTCTCTTCCTGTCACTGCAGAGTTTAAAGCCTTCTCCCTGCTCAGAGGTGTCCCCTATGGTCACTCTGTGGGCCCAGCCTGGAGTCCACAGCCCAACAATGACACCCACAGTTCCACATGCTGGCCTCCACCCCCTTCTCAGCCCCACTTCCCAGGACCCCCTGGGCCCTTGGATGTGACCGAGACTCGCTGCCCATGTCAGCTCCTCTGTCTGAAAGCTGCAGATGGGGGCGAGCATGGTGGTGACGTAAGGACAGAAGTTATCAATGGACGCTGAGTCCCAGGCCCAGGAGAGGATGAGGCAGGTGAGGCATCCAGGGATAAAATGTGAGGAGGGAGAGTCAGAGTGGCCACTGAGCCAGCAATTCCACGCTTGGTTTATACCCAAAGGAACTGAAAATGGCTGTTCAAAAATAAAGAAAGAAAGAAAGAAAGAAACTCATGCACAAATGTTCTAATGTTCGTAGCGGCATTATTCATGATAGTCAAGAAGTAGAAATAATTAAAATATCCACTAAGAAATGACTGGATAAACATGATGTGGTCTACACAGACAGCGCAACATTATTCAGCCACCAAAAGCGACAGAGCACTGACACGTGTCACAACACAGGGGCACCCAAACACACTATGCTAAGGAAGAAAGCCCATGAAAAGCACCGTATGTTGCTGAGGAGTGTGATCATTACGCCTGTAATCCCAGCACACAGGAGGCTGAGGCAGGAAGATTGCCACAAATTCGAGGCCAGCCTGGGGTACATAGAAGACTCTGTCTCAAAAAGCCAAAAAATAAAAACAAAAATTCACATATTGTATGATTCTGTTTATGTAAAAATGCCCAGAATAGGCAAACCTATAGGGATAAAAAGTAGATTTTAAAAAAAAACCCTATAACTTTAAAATAGTCTAATTGGCAAATTTGATGTCACGTGTATTTTCCTCAAGATGAAAATATAAGCTGCGCTCACTCTCAGGGCCCAAGCTGTGCTGGCTGCCCTGGGCCAGCCCCTCCGTGGACCTTGTAGTCCAAGACCCCGCACCCTATCATCGGGCCCTGGGGTCCACAGCGTGCATGTGGCAAAGGCAGCTCTGGGCCACCTTCTGATTTCTCCCATGCCCACCAGACCCCGGCAGCATCCTTTCTCTGGCAGCTAATGCTGCCACCAGCTGATGCACAAAAGGGACATTTGGTTAAAGCAGGCAAAGATGAGGACCTGGGAAGAGGAACTACTTGGAGACAGCCACAAAACACTGGGAGAGAAGAAAAATACAGAGCTAGGAAACAGAGGAAGGAGAAGAATCACTAGGACCGATGTTTTAAAAAGCTCCTTGATTGAGATATTATCCTCACATCCTACAATTCACCCACTTAAAATGTAAAATTTGGGCCGGGGATTTAGCTCAGTGGTGGCGCTGCCTGCCTCGCATGCGGAAGGTCCCGGGTTCGATCCCTGGCACCAAAAAGAAGTGTAAAATTCCACACTTCAAAAAAGAATGCAGTTTCAGATCTGTGCAGCCATCTCTCACCGTCAACTTTAGGACATTTTCATCAGCAGAAGAGAAACCATCCCTCACCCAGCTCTAGGCAACTAGGAATCTACTTTCCTTGCGCCTGGATTTGCCTGTTTCAGAAATTTCATACAAACGGAATCCCACGATATGGGCTCTTTTGTGACTGACTCCTGTCACTTAGCGTAATGTTCTCATGGTTCTTCCATTAACTAAATAAAAAACTGTCTATTTTCCAATGTGGTTGTACAATTTCTGCACCAATATGTGTTCTGCTTGTTTTAAATCTTCACCAGCCCTTGGTATTGTTAAAAATTTTTAATTTTAGCTGATCTGAAGCTAGAAGGTGGCATATACCTGTAATTCCCACACTTGGGAGGCTGAGGCAGGAGGATTGCTTCAAGTTTGAAGCCAGCCTGGGCTACATAGTGAGTTCAAGGCCAGCCTGGACTACATAGTGAAAACCTGTTTGAAAAAAACAAAACAAAACAATTTTTAAAAAGCTACTCTGTAAGTGTGGAGTGCTAGCTTAGCATGGTTTTAATTTCCATCTAAGAATGGTAATAAACATTTTATGCCCTTATTTTCTAGCCATATATCTTTTTTTGAGAAATGTCTCTCCAGAGCCATTGCTCATTTGCTCATTTTATTACTTGGTGGTTTGTCTTCTTATTATTTATTTATGTTATTTTAAAATTCTGGATACCAGTTATTTACCAGACATTTTTTCCCAGTGTTTGGTTTGTCTTTTCATTTTCTTAACAATGACTTTCAGAAAGCAGATGTATTCAGTTTTGAGGAAGTCCAATTTATCGGTTTTTGTCTTTTATGGTTTATGCTATTTGCATTCTGTTTAAGAAATCTTTTTTTTTTTTTGGTACCTGGGATTAAACTCAGGACCTTGCACTTAAGAAATCTTTATCAAGGTCACAAAGGTATTTTCCTATGTTATCTTTTAGAAGTTTTATATTTTGCATTTACGTCTATGATCTATTCTGAGTTAATTTTTGTATGTTGTGAGGGTTAAGGTTCTTTTGGATTGTTTTGGATATGCATGTCTGATTGTTTCTCCATTATTTATTTTTAAAAGTTCTTTCTCCCTTGAATCACTTTGATCTCTTGTAAAAAAAAAAAAATCAGCGATCCAAATATGTCTTGGTCTTTTTTTGTTTTGTTTTGTTTTTGGTACCGGGGATCGAGCTCGGGTCCTTGTGCTTGCGGAGCAGGCGGCGACACCACCGAGCTAAATCCCCGGCCCTCTTGATCTCTTTTTAAATGCTCGATTTTGTTCCATTGGCCCTAGGTCAAATTTTATGCCATTACTATACTGTTTGGAAATTTTTTCTTAAAAATTTATGGGCCTATTTCAGGTCCTTTGAATTTTCATATATAATATAGAATCCATTTTTCAATATCTACAAAAAAGACTGTTAGATTTGATTAGGATTGTATTGAACATTAATCAATAGAGGAAGAATTGATATAATTCCCTAGAATTACTAATATTTTGTTAAATTATCGAGTCTTCTCCATGAACATGGTATATCTTTCCACATATTTAGGTCATCTTGGATTTACCTTGGCAATTATCTTCAGTTTTCAGTGTACAAATCCTATTTCATTAGACTTAGCTCTTAATTTTTCATGTGTTTCATGCTCTTGCAAGTATTGGGTTTTTATTTGAGTTTTACATATTAGACCTATATCCTGTAACCTTGCTAAACTCTTTGTTTATATTAGCCTTTTTATAGATTTTGGGAATTTTCCTACATAGATGAACATGTTCTCTACAAATTTGGGTTTATTTATTTATTTAGAGATACTGGGTGTTTACTTATTTACTTGCTTTCTTATTTTACTGTACTGGTTAGGACATTTGGGGTACAATGACAACAGTGGAGGTCCTTCCTTGGATTGTTCCCAACCTCAGGGGAAAAACAGGGTGACCTGGAACTCATTATGTAGCCCAGGTTGGCCTCAAACTCCTGGGCAATCCTCTTGCCTCAGCTTCCTGAGTGCTGGGATTACAGGGGTGCACCGCCATGCCCAGTCAAAAGCATTGTCTTTATCACCCCTGAGGGCACCATGAGCTATACTGTAGAGGCTCTTTATCAGTTTGTTGAAGGTCTTGTCTATGTCTACTTTCTATTTTTTCTTAAAAATCACAAGTAGATTTCAAATTTTATCAAATGCTTTCTCTTCATGTATTAAGATCATTTGGTTTTTCTTTTTAAATCTATTGATATGATAAATTACATTGATTTTTTTAACATTGGCCCAAACTTGTATCACTCCTGTGACAGACCCTGCTTTGTCTTAGAAGGGTTATTCTTTTTATATGTTGCTAGGTTTGTTTTGCTAATATTTTGTTGGAGGTTTTGTCTTTGTATTTGTGAGGGGTATGAGTCTCCAGTTTTCTTTTCTTACGATGTCCTCACCATGCTTTAGTCTCAGGGTAATTCTGATCTCATGTAATTAGTTTGGAGTTATACCTTCCTGATCTATGCTCTGGAGGAGCACAGTACTGGTGAAATTAATATTATTCACTGGTAAAATTTGCCAGTGAAGTCATCTGGGTCTGAAATTTTTTTCATGGGAAAAATTTTCCAACTATGAATTTGTATTTCTTCGTAGGACTATGAGGGTTTATCTATTTCCTTTTGAATGGACTGTGGTAGTTTGTATCTTTAAAGAAATTTACTCAAAATAAAAAATAAAATTAAAAAAAAAAGAAATTTACTCACTTTATCTAAGTTGTCAAATTTATGGTCATAATAGTCCCTTATTATATCTTTAATGTTCTTAGGATCTGAAGGCAGAGCCTCTCTTCATTTTTTTTTTTTTTTGGTACTGGGGATGGAACTCGGGTCCTTGTGCTTTCGAGGCAAGCGGCGGAACCACTGAGCTAAATCCCTGGCCCGATTTACTGATTTTGTTGACATTTTCAAAGAACAAAATTGTGGTTTCATTTCTTTTCTCCATTGCTTTTTTTTTCAGTTTTCTATTCATTAATTTCTGCTATTATCTTTATTCTTTCTTTTGTGCTACTTGTTTTGGGCTTAACTTGCTCTTCTTTGCCTAGTTCCTTAAGGTGAGAGCTTAGCTGACTTTGGAACTTTACTCTTTTGGAATAGAGCCATTTAACACTGTAACTTTCCTTCAATTTATTCTGCTTTAGCCATACCAAACTGGCTTTGGCATGTTATATTTTCACTGCAATTCAGCTAAAAATATTTTCTAATTTCCTTCATGCTATTTTTCTATCTATTCGCTTTTTTTGTTTTGTTTTGTTTTGCGGTACCGGGGATGAAACTCAGAACCTTGTGTTTTTGAGGCAGGGGTGGTGCCACTGAGCTAAATCCTCGGCCCTGTCTATTCTTTTTTTGATGTACACAAGTATATTACAATTTTTAAATTGATAAGTAAATGGATACGTGGCGACTTCTAGATGAGGCGATTCCTGGGAGCGAGGGGTAGATGGAAAGGGGAGGGGAGGTTGGTAGATGCGAACAGTGAACACGATTTCATTTTTCTTCTTCGCGCACCTGAGATTACACTTCCCGTGGCTTGCTTTAGCCACTGAAATATGACACTTCCACGTGGAAAACTTCTTAAGCGCCTTTGCGTGAGTTCCCTTGCTCCCTCCTCTGCGTGGTTCCCCCTGAAGACTGGCGCTGAGGGCTGCACCCCTCAGAGAATATCGTGAGTAAAGCCCCTTATCAGTCTTCACCGGGTACAGAAAGCGTGGGACAAATGCACCTTTGCCTTTCAAAGCAACTGAGTTTAGGGTTTTGCTTTTGAACAAATCTGTAGATTCATTCTGTAGGTAGTAGGTATGAGAGTTTGTCATAAAATCTCCTATATTTTCTATATGTTTTAAATATTTAATTTTTAGAGCTGGGCATGACAGCCCATGCCTGTAATCCCAGCACTCTGGAGGCTGAGGAAGGAGGATTATTGTGAGTTTGAGGTCAGCCTGGGCTACATACTGAGCTCAAGGCCAGCCTGAACTACATAGTGAGACCCTGTTTTCAGATAAAAAAGAATAAATAAATATTGAATTTTTAAAGGAAAACTAACATTAGGGAAGAAGAGGTAGATGGGGTCAGGGAGGGGCAGCTGGGTGATGGACTCTGTTTTGCTGCTCCCTAAGTTTTCTCTTGTTCGACCCTTTGGCCACCGGGCCAGTGGTTTGCCTGTTTCTCCAGTCAGGTCATCGTCTGTGGTCATCTGCTTCTCACCCTCACCCTGCTTCTTCATACCCGTTGCCAGCACCTGGCGGATCACACATTTATTCGTGTGGCCATTGTCCCTCTACCCTTTAGAAAACAAACTCCTGGAGGCCAGGTGATTTATTTCAGTGCCTGGCACACAGAAACCACCTAACACCTGTTTATTACACGACCACATGCAAAAGGTTGCTTCCACCCTCTGTGTGCCCCTGTCCCTGTACCACACTCCTTCTGAATCACACTCCCTGCAAGGTAGCACACCAGGGAGTCAAGGAGAGTGTAAGCAGCTCTTTACCCAGCAGTTCCTATGCATGTTCCAGACTCGTGTTTGTGTGGCGTGTCTGGGCCCCTGTGTCTGTCTGTCTGGAGGCTCTGCTCCTTGTGCAGCCATCTTCTACTCTGTTCCCTTCTCAGGAGAGAAGCTGGTTAAGTACATCCAGAGAGAGCTGGTGTGGTAGCACAGCACTGTAATCTCAGCACAAAGGAGGCTGCGGCAGGAGGATCCCCGTGAGTTCAAGGCCAGTCTGGGCTACATAGTGAGACACTGTCTTAAAAAGAAGAAAAGAACCTCCAGAGAGACACAGACAGCATCTGCTCCCCAGGTCTGCCCTGCTGCCTCATGCAGGGCCTGGGGCTCAGCTTTCCCCAACAGACACAGAGAACATGGTGTGAGGGTCTTTGGAAGCCTCTGCCCCTTCCTGGCTGCAGCAGTTTCCTGACCACTGGGCCCCAAGACACTCTGGCTCCAATGGCCCACGCAGAAGCCTGAACTCCTGTAATTAGACATAATGACCCCCCACCCCGGGCTCCCGGCATCCCCTGCACACCCAGATCCCCGTGCATCTGGGCTGCAAGGCTCTAATTAGGTCTGGCGCCAGCGGTGGGAGATCCAGGGCCAAGGAAGTGAGGAGAGAACCTGGGCCATGTCATCCTGGTACCTGGTCCAGTTTGGTTCCTTGTTAGCTGCAAGGCTTTGGACCTGGAAGGTCTGTTCTCCAACCTCCAATTTCTCACCTGTAAACACCAGACCCATTGTCCCAGGCTGGAGCCTGGTCCTGGCCAGGGGACCTGGACAGTGTCCCACTCCACAGGCCAGTTTGGCAACAGGTAGCTCCAATAGCTCATGGAAAGACCCCTGGCCGCATATCACCAAGTTGACTGATTTTCCAAAAACTTCTTTTAAAATATTCTCCTTTTCTTATGTCCTATGCACATTTTTCAAATGGACATATTCCCTTCTGACCAGCGTTTCAAGGATTATCCAACTTGTCCAAAGCTAAGTATCTTAAGGTATCTATTTATTTATTTATTATTTGAGACAGGGTCTAGCTATATAGTTCAGGCTGAGCTTGAGCTCACTCTGTAGCCCATGCTGGCCTGGAACTAACATTGATCCTCCTGCCTCAGCCTCCCAACTGCTGGGATTACAGGTGTGCACTACCATGGCCCAGTCAGGATGTTAAGATATCTACTCTGCTACTACAGCATTCTTACATAGTATCCCGTAGATAAGCTTTCCAGAATTTTGCATGAGAATTTTTCATTTTAGTCTGATTTTTTTCAAAAATCTCTGTGCTGTAGTTTGGATCTAGAATATCCCCCAAAGGTGCATGTGTAAAACCTCAGTTCTCAGCTTCTCAGCTTAGTTCTCAACTTTAAGAAGTGAGGCCTAGGGCTGGAGATATAGCTCTATGGCTGAGCATTTGATTAGTACGTGTGAGACTCCAGATTCAACAGCCAGCACTGAAAGAAAAAGAAAGAGACAGGGTATTTGGGAAGATTTTAAGTCATTTAAAGTGTGGCCCAGACCATGGGACCCAGTGCCTGCCTGCCTGCCTGTCCATCTGTCTTTCTGTCTGTCTGTCTCTGCCTCTGTCTTTGTCTCTCTTCCCCCTCCCTGGTCCTGGCCATAAACTGTGTGGCCTCCTCCTCTGTAGAACCAACCAAAGGTGGACTAAAGTAATGTGCTGAAACCATGAACCAAAATAAACCTTCTTTCTTTGTGAGTTGATGATCTCAGGTATTTGTTACAGTAGTGGAAAGCTGACTAACACATTCCTGAAATAGTAACTTTCTCTTTTAACAGCTCTTAAGCTTCTGAGGGATTCTTTTTCAAATTTTGTTAGTCAAGTCAACACATTGTCCAAATATATTAAAAATATAATTTCGTATTTTGATTTTACTTTTATTAAAGTTTGACATGTGCTTTATTTGGCAAGATTTATAGTGAAAAACAGCTGTCTCCTGTCTAATTTGCCTTTACCCTCAATTCCCAGCCACCAGAGGCAAACATTTTTTTAATAAGAAACAAATTTGTTTCTTACTTCTATCCTTATTCTGTTATTTTTAAAATTTTCAGTTTAGATAAAAACTGCTGTCTCCTGACCTTGGAAGATGAGTTTCCTTCCTATGTAACCCTTCCTTGTGCATCTTCTGATATCATTGTCCTGAGAAGATCATATCGTAATTTTTGGTTTGATGGATATTTGGGATTGATTTTATTTTAGACAGGGTCTTAATATGTTGTCCATGTATTGTGGCACATGTATTGTGGCACATGTCTTACTATGTTGTCCATGTATTGTGGCACACATGCTGTAATCCCAGCACTTAGGAGGCTGAAGTAAGAGGATTGCCACAATTTTGAGGCCAGCCTGGGCTACATAGTGAGTTTAAGACCAGCCTGAACTATATAGTGGGCTTTTGTCTCAAGAAAAAATTGTCCATTTTCCTGTGTCTCACTTTCTTGATTTCTAGGTGCTCACTCCAGTTTGCCTTAAACCCTGCCCCAAAAGATGGGTTTATCATAAGCTTTCTGCTTCCTTTTTTTTCCTGGAAACATCCATCCAAGAGCTCCTTTAACATTACAAAGTTGTTACCTGGGATTAAAAAATCATTTTGTTTTAAGATATTTCAAGTTTCAGAAAATATGCAAGAACAGTACAAAGAGTGCCAATGCCCCCTGTCCTGATTTCCCAATCAAGTCTGCCCCATGAGATCACTTGAGAAAGAAACACAAGCTAGTGTCAGATGCTGCTAGGTCAAGCACCCTCTTCTGCTCATCTTGCCTCTAGTTCCACACCCGGGTGTTCGGGAAGATAACAGGGTGCCATTTTTTGCAGGATTTCCCATGATTATTATGCATTCTAGGTAGAACATTACAGAGGTGATGCCACATTCTTCTCATTGTACCTGATCAGGCAGTGCCCAGCCTAGACGCCTTATTGCTGTGGTGTGAGCTTTCAGCATCTCACCAGTTTCCTCCACTGTCAGTTACTTTGTTACTTTTGTCACTAATTCACCCTGGAAGGGAGATACTTTAGCACTGTGTAAATCTCCTGTTCATCATTTCTTCGGCCCCTTGAGTATTAGCATTCCTTGACGTTTCTTACTTGAAATAATAATTATTGCAATCATTACAAAAGGTGATTTTTTTTATTATTTGGTATTCTACTTCAGGGAAAGCTTTCTCTTCTGTTCATCTGTGTATTCATGTGTTTGTTTAGCAGTGTGGATTTTATTCATTGAGTTATAATCCATTGCTATTATTAGTTATTTTGTGTTCAGATTATACCACGTTGGCCAGGAGAAGCACCTTCTAGCTGGCTCCTGTCTTTCTGACACTTTGCCATCTTTCTTTTTTTTTTTTTTTTGCCATCTTTCTTTGATGACTTCCTCCTCCTCCTTTTTTCTGTTCTTTCTTTCTCTTCCTTTTTCTTTTCTTTTCTCTTATTTTCTATCTTTGTTGTTGTTGTACTGGGGGTTAAACCTAGGGCCTTTGCATTGAACTACATCCCGAGCCCTTTTCTAATTTTTTGTTTTTTAGACAGGGTCTCACTAAGTTGCTAAACTGCCCAGGCTGGGCTTGAACTTGCAATCCTCCTGCCTCAGCCTCCCAGAATGCTGCTTTTGAGTACTTCTTCACTTTCTGGTACAAGATATTCTGGGCTCATCTGGCCCAGCCTTGGGAATCAAACACTTCTCCAAGAGGTCTGATTGCCTTAGAGGGGAGAATGGAGTGCCCAGTGTTACCTTCTTGGTGAGCAGAACTGGAGAACACACACACACACACACACACACGCACGCACTCACGCACTCACACGCACACACACCAGGGAGAAAGCTGGCCCCTTTCATCCATGATAGGCTCCTCATCCACTCCACCCCTGTGTAGACCTGTCCCTGACCCTGACAGGCTGCTACCCCATGCCACTGAACCCCAGTGTTGGATGAGCTGAGGAAGAAAGGCAGCAAGGCAGGCAGGCAAGCCTGGCCTGAATAGCTCCAGACAGCTAGGATTTTCAGGGCTGTCCAGTCTGGCTCTCCCCCATGTCCCAGTGGCTACTATGGGAGGGGACCAGAACCCAGACTGGGGGGAGCCAGCCACCTACTTGTCCTGACTTGCTGTGGCCTTCAGGGCCTTGCCAACTCATCTTAGGCATGGTGTTGTTGGAAAGTTCAAAAATTTAAAAGTTGGTGATCTCTGGTGGCAGCACGATCTATGATGGACGTAGCCACTGTGGGTATGCAGGTAGAGGTGCTGCCCACTCCCACACTCGGGCGTCCTCACTCTGCACCCAGAGTGGCCCTGTCCAGCTGATTCGAACTCTCAGTCATCTGTGTGATCTTTTGACAAGAGGGTTAGGAGAGAATTGAGTCCCGTTGGGCTCCACGCTGGCTGGGTGACCCCAGTCAAGCCCCCTTCCTACACTGGGCTTTGTTGTCCAGGCCAGAAGAGGAGAGGTGGGGCTCTGAGGCCAGTGCCTGTCCATTTGGGCCACAGCACAAAGAACCAGGGCCACTAGTTCCCTGGGAAGGGAGGGAGGACCTGCCTGCCCTCCTCACCCTCTTCCAGAGAAACAGGTCCCTGGCTGGGCCTGCAGCCAAGGGGAAGCTGGAGACAATAAACTGAGTCACTCAGCGGCCCAAGCAAGTTGTGCAACTTCCCCTCAGCTCCTGCAAACAGGACTTTGGTCTGCAGACCTTGAGCTCTGAGCAGCCCCCACTCCTGGGATGCAGGCCACCACTCTAGGGGACAGGGCTGGGGATGGGTCCTCAGGGTGCTCCCTTAGTCCCAGGGACCACCAGGAAGGAAGCCCTGAGTTCCCAGGGGAGGGTCCCACAGAGAAGGGGTCAGAGCACATGGCTGGGGGAAGAGGGGCTGGTTAAGGGGATGCTCCAGGTGGGGGGCAGTGGGCACTGCCAGTTGGGGCACAGAGCAGAGGCCCACATGTGAGATTGTGCACTCAGATGTGAACCCATGGGGGCACGGGTGGGTGTGTGGCTGTGGATATGCAGTGATCCACATGCATGTGCACAGGTGATGTGTGGGTGGTTGGGTAAATACTGGTGCAGGACACATCCCTGGGGCCTTGGTTCAGCGCTCCGTGTGCATCACCTCCATTGCATCCCACCAGCCACTGTGGCAGCTTTGCTCCCATTCAGTCTCATTCTGAGCCTCGATTCCCCCACCTGTATCATGGAGAGCAAGGCTGACTGGGTTCTCAGGCCCCTCTCAACTGCATGGTGGCTTGGGTACAGTGCTGTCTCGGTCACTTTCCTCATAACTGAAACACAATACCCAGCACCCACAGCTTAAAGGAGGAGAGGTTTATTTTGGCTCACAGTTTGTAGACGTTTCAGTCCAGAGTCCAGTGGCTCCCAGGGAGGACAATATGGTGGAGGAAAACTGCTCAGGTTGTGGCATCCAGGATAGAGCAGGAGTCAAGGGGGGAGCTAGGAAGAGAGAATCTTCCAGGTCATAGCCACAGTGACTGCTTCTTCGGTCAGGCCCCACCTCTTACCAGCAAGCCAGCTGTAATGTCCCACAATCTAATCACTGCCCAAAGGCCCCACCTATGGCTGAATGAGGCTTTGGTGGGGGGGTCATCTAGATATAAACTATAACAAGGATCCCCAAATACGCAAATATGGGCAAAGTAGGAGCCCAAAAAGTCTAGAATTTGTCCTTATCCTGGGGGAAGGGGCAGGAGGCTTTGAGTGACAGAACCAGGGACCTAGAACCCAAAATGACAGACCCAGGAAGGGCCAGAGGGATTTGCTGGAGCCTTCCATCTGGCCAGCCCCTGCTGGGGACAGGAGGCAGCTAAAGTTACCTCTGCCCAGGGCTCTGGAAGAGCGGGAGTGAAGAAACCAAGACAGGAGGATCTCAGGGAATAGTCCCTGAATGGAGTTCCATGGTACCAGGTGAGAGGCAGGACCACTCCTCTTGTCACTGAGGGGAGTTGGTCCCTGGCTCTCTTGCTTCTTAAAGAGTGAGCCCTGGGACAGCTGTGCTGGTGTGGAATAATCCTGGTTCCCTTCAGGGCTGGCTAAAAATGAAAGACTTGGCCTGCGTGTCAGGGCAGACCCTGAGGGAAGGGAAAAAACCTTGTGGAATCCTCCCAGTGCCAGGCTTTCGGAGCAGGTGACAGGTGGGCTCTTTTTTGCCTCCTTCACTGCTTTCTTCTCTCCCTTCACTTGGACAGCACCTCATCCTGTGAGTCTTTGGGAAAGGCTGAGGGAAGAGGCAATGTGACATCTCTGTCTATGCCACAGACACAGTCAATGCTGGCAGAGGAAGCTTAGCTTGCCTGGGAGCAGGTGCACTGAAAAGGACTCTATGGAACTAGTACCTGCTGCAGTAGGTCCCATGGGTGACAGGACCACAGGGGCCCATCTGTAACCCTCCAGGATGCAGACTTGGGAAAGAGAAGGAGGATGTCCTGGGGCAGAAAGAAAGCCCTAGACACCCACTGTACACATCTGGGCCAGTCAGACAAATGGAAGCCACTCCAGGTATTTCACACAGAGGGATTTAATCTAGGGAATTGGCTGAAGGAAAAAGGAAGAGCTGAGAAGTCAAACAGCAAGTGGCAATTCAGTGCCCAGCAATGACAGGAGTTGCCACCACTCCAGGGCTTGCGGACAGGAGGAGGTAGGGAGATTGCTGGGGGGAGGTAGGAGCCATGGGAGGAGCTGGAACTGCAGATGGATGGGTGCCTCTGCAGCAACTGAGGAGATAGAGTGCTGGGAAGGTGAGACCACTGCCACTCACTAGGAAGACAGACACAGAGAAAGACAGAGAGACCCGGCTTCTCCCTGCAGTCTGGCATTCATCCAATGTACCAGGAGGCCAGAGAGTGAAGGAACCTAGCACTGGGGATCGAACTCGGGGCCTTCCCACTGAGCTTCAACCCCTAGACCTTTTTATTTTTCATTTTAGATTTTAGGCAGGGTCTCACTAAGTCCCCAAGTTTCCTGGTGGCACTTGCTGCCTGAGCAGGCTCTGTGGCATCCCCACTGTGGCCCAACCAGGACAAGGCTCCTCCCATGCTGCAGTTGAGGAACATGGGAGGAACACAGTGTGACGGCTGAGGACAGGACTTTGGAGCCCAGCAGCTTGGTTCCAGTCAGCTCTGCTCCTCACTGTTCATGTGACTTGGTCTCTCTGTGCCTCAGTTTCCTCATCTGTAAAATGAGGATGATTGTGACAGTAGTAGTGCCACTTAACAAACGTCTCACGAGAACTGAGGCTTATATGGGCATCGGCTAGAAGTAGTGTGTGGTCCTTACTTTGCCCCTACACTCTGCACAGGTTATCTTATCTAATCCTTCAAAACATTTTAATTCTCATTTTACATCCAAGGTTCAAAGCTCTGAAACATAAAGCAGTTAAATGAAGTTGGTACTAGCTAGAAGTAGAGTGTGACTGAAAAGTGACATTGCGAGTGAGTTGTACCGTGCCCTGTTTTGTTTCTCAGCTCTTCTATCACTTGTGTAACAAGCCCCTGCATTAAATCCCTCTCTTTGAAACCTAGACATTTCAGTCTTCTTGACAAGACCCTGCCTGACAGCTGGACATAGTGGTGTACACCTGCACACCAGCACTTGGGAGGCTGAAGCAGGAGGATCGATCATCTTGCATTTGAAGCCAGCCTGGGCTACATAGTGAGTTCAAGGCCAGCCTGAACTATATAGTGAAAAACTGTCTCAAAAAACCAAACCAAAACCAGAAAACCCAAACCCGCTCTCTAACATCCTGCTCTAGAGGTAACTGACCTAGTCTCCGGAGAAGAACATTGATCCCTATGTACCCAAGTACCCCTGCAAGGAACCACTGACTTAGTGCCCTTAGGCTGGGTCTGAAGCCTCAACACGGGTTTTGGTTGGGACAACCATGCTCCAACCACAGCACATGCTCATTCCATGGGTGGAAGTAGAGGGCCAGAGAGGAGAAGCTGCTTGCTGGGGTCCTGCAGCTGTGAGGGGCAGGCCTGAGGCAGAAGGCCAGGCCCTGAGCACACCCAGGGCACCCCACTGCCTGCCCTGCCATTGGCTGTCAGCCCCCTACCCCGCCCGTGGCTGTCCTCGCAGCAGGCAGTTAGCCTCTGTGACCTCCCAGGAGCTGGCTCCTTCTGTCCCCACTTGCAGACTAATTTCTACCCCTCAGTGTCCTGGGCATTCTCCAGGCCCAGCATCTGGGGAAGGGCTGGCAGGTGGCAACCAGACTTCCTGGCAGATTTGATGAGGGCTCTTCCCCCTGGTGAGGCCTTTGCCTGCCCACTGTGGCTGGTGGCTCCAGTCCCTCCCAGGGGACCCTTGATGACTCACCCGCTGCAACACTTTCACTTCCTTCTTCTCTGGAGGAGGCTTTAACCTGCTTCAGCTGCCAAGAGGCTGCATGGGGCACCCAGGGGCCCTGCCGAGGGCAGGAGCCAGGCCTGAGAGGTAGCGGGAGGGTTCACAGGGTAGTCACCCTCGCACTTAAACAGGGTTGTCACTGACCTCTCGTACTTCCTGATGGCATGGAAGGGCCCCATCTTAATTCTTTCATTCATTTACTCATTCATCCATCCATCCATTCAGTCCTTCATCCATCCATCCAGTCATTCACTCATTCATTCACTCATCCATCCCATGTTCATTCATTCATTCCTTCATTCCCTCATTTCCTCATTTAACAATCTTGTACCAAGAAGCCAGGCTTTGCTCTCTGCCTGTGAGGAGCTCACCGTCCAGGGTGCATGGCTAGGCTGGGGGTGGGTGTGCAGATCCAGAAACAGAAAACCCCAGCACGGTGATAGTGGGGCTTTAGGGGATGCACAGGGGCAGACTGTGTGGTGGTTTGTCACTAAGCACAACCAGAGTAGATCTGGGGCTTGTGGAGCCTGGTTCTTCGGTTGTGGGAGGTCCTCCCTTTGAAATAGAATATAAAATTAGAGTCAACAGTGACTATTTATTTACAAGAAAAGAAAACCCAAGGCAATCTTGAAACTTGGAGATACTTCTGAGATATCTTCACACAGTTTGCCAGAAATGTTTACACAGAAGTGCGTTCTCATTACCAGGCTTCCCCTCTCCCTTACAGCACTCTATGGCTCCCAGCTACCCAGGACACAGGCCAGGGCCAGGCTGAGGTTGAGCTTCACTTGGGACCACAGTGCAGGCTCGTTGTGCAGGTGTGTTGCACAACATTCACACCTCGTTGAAGAGGAGGATGCCTGGCTGAAGGATCCAGCTGTGGGCTTAAGTGTGGTTACAAGCCCCACTCAGTCATTCTGAGCTGCACAACCTGGGGAAGTGGTTCATGGTCTCTGAGCCTTGGTTTACTCACCTGACAAATGAAACTACTGATAGAGCCATGGGTGGTGTTTTTGTAAAAATTCTGCGAGGTCGTCCACGCAAGGCGGCACCCACGCAAGCTGGAAACACCAGGCACCTGGAAGCCGCCAGTTGTCGCACTGAACACCGCTGTGTACAAGGAGGGGCTGGGGTCCTAATCCTGCCTGTGTTCTTGCGTGTGGATCCAGCGTGGTCAGGGAAGGCTGCCTGGAAGAGGCCATGTGGCTGTTGAGTCCTAAGGGAAGGTAGGAAAGGTATTTCAGGCAAAGGTTGGTGGTGTTTGTTTGTTTGTTTGTTTGTTTTGAGACAGGATCTCGCTTAGTTGCTAAATTGCCCAGGCGAGTTGAATTTGTGCTCCTCCTGCCTCAGCCTCACAGGCTGAGATCCCAGGCTTGTGCCATCATCCCCACATGGCCTGGAGAAGGATTTCATTCAGGGTGGCTCCATTGGGCTGGGCCCGATCTCCCAGGCCCTCCTGGTCTCAGGCCTCAGGGCTGCAGCCTGGCTGGGCCCAGTGTCATGTCTGGGTGGGTGGGGGATGCCCCAGCATGGTCTCGGCCTTGCTGACAGCAATTGCAGCCTCTCCCCCGCCCCCTCCTGTTTCCAGGCCTCCACTTCCTTCCCCTGCCCAGACCACAGAGGCGGTTCAGAGGAAGCCATTGCTTATTTTAGCAGCAATCCCTGGACACCCCCACCCACAGCTGCTCTGTCCCTGAGTCATTCTCAGACCCACAACCCACAGCACTCATGGGTGAGGACCAGGTCCTGCCCCCGGGCCAGCCCTTCACACCTCTTCCTGGCAGCAGAACAAGGAGCCCTGGTCTTGCAGCAAGGAGACTTGGGTTCAAGTCCAGCTCTGACAGTAACTCACTGTGTGATCTTCTATGAGTCCCTTCACACTTCCAGGCCTGTGTCCCTACCCGTGACACAGGGCAGAGTGTGTGGGGGGGGCTGACTGCTCTGCAACACCCCATAGTTTACCTCTGTGTACCCCCTGAGGCTTTGGACAACAGCCCGGGTGGGGGGCAAATTGATTTGAGGACCTGAAGCTTACGCTTGACAGGTCTAGTGTCTCCCCTGTGTTCTGCCTCAGAGCTATACCTCCAGCCCCGGGATGTCCATCTTTAAGAAAAGGGAATTTTTTAAAAAAAAGTCAGACATGGTGGTGCACACCTGTAATCCCAGCACTCAGGAGGCTGAGGCAGGAGGATTGCCATAAGTTTGAAGCCAGCCTGGACTACACAGTGAGTTCAAGGCCAGCTGAACTGTGTAGCAAGACTCTGTCTCAACAAATTACAGAAGAAAAAAAAAAGTAAATTTGTATTTGTGATTCTCTCTCTCATCTTTCTCTTTTTCTCTTTTTGTTTTTTTCAGTCAGGGTCTCACTATGTGGCTCAGGCTGGCCTTGAACTCATAGCAATCTTCTTGTCTCAGCCTCCCAAGTGCTGGGATTATAGGTGTGTACCACCACACCACACACATTTACTTATGATAGTGGATTTCTACTTAGAAGGAGCCTATGTAATTGAAGAGCTCTGAAGTGTAAGCTTTGTCCAGAGTCATGGAAGATCTGCCCTTGGAGGGCCAGGGATTTGGAGAATTTAGTGGCACTGTGTTTGCCTCACAAATGCAAGGTCCTGAGTTCGAGCCCCGGTACCAAAAAATAAAATAAAATAAAATCTGCTTTTGGAGAGTCCCCAGGATCCTCAGGGGATGGGAGAAAACTGAGGCCCAGGAAACAGATAGCATAGGCCCAACCCAGTCTGACAGCTGGTGAGCGGCAGGCTTTGGTATGAACTCAGATTTGTAAAAGAAACAATGTCCATGTTTTACCCTGTAGCCTGTGGTAGCTGCACATGGCAGAGAGAGCATTTAGGAAGAAGAGAGACAGAGAGGCAGGGACGAGGGAAGCACGGGGACACAGGCTATGTGGGTGGACGAGCCCAGATGGAGTCCCAGCTCTGCCCCTCTCCGAGCTGAGTGGGGCTTCCTGAGCCTCAGTGTCCTCCCCTGCACAGTGAGGTGCCAGAGGGCAGTCGCAGGCACTGCACCCTTAGCACCTGGTGCTCCTTCCGCCCAGGCCCGCTGAGGCCACTCTGTACCGTGCTGTGAGAGTGACTCGGGGTGCTGGCCTGCTGCTCACCTCGGGCCAGACTGTTCTCAGTGCCGCCATTTAACACATTCCCTCCTCAAGCCCTCCTGGCCTCGTGAGGGGTCTGTACAGTTATCTCCCCATGCTCCAGATGGGGAGACTGAGACACATGCTGTGTGACCCAGAGATGTCTTTGATCTTGAGTAGGCCAGGGCTGGCAGGGGGCAGAGGTGTCAGACCCTACATTTATGATGACACCAGAGCGCTGCCAGTAAGTGTCATGCTTGGGGCCCCAGAGAAGTCCCCAAAGGAAGGAAAGGATTCCTTTAGATTAGAAGGCTGGGTGCCAAGGTATTAGAAGGCATTTGAGCCAAGTCCTCATAGATTCTAAGGGGTTTTTCTGGGCTGATTATAGTGGAATTCCTGGCAGGAAAAAGCACATGGAGAGTCAAAGAGGCACAGGGGTATGTGTGGGAAGAAAGAGGAGCCCCAGGAGTTTGCAAATCTGGGGTGCATGGCCAGGAGTGCATGTGTCTGTTCACCCCATGTCCATCCGTGAATCTGTCCCTTCAACACTGACCCGGAGTGGGTGCAGTGACAAACTGCCCATGTCCTCTCTGTCCACTCCTGAGTCCCCTGCCCTCTGCTTCCCAGTTTGGCTCTCCTTGGCACCATGGGAGCCCTCACAACTTCACCCTGTGCCACTAAGAAGCCAGGACCACTGGAAGTGTCCCTCCCCCAGTAAGGGATGGTGATGGTGAGAAAACACGGTGGCCTGCCCTTCCCAGGACAAGACAACTCGAGGCACGTTCTGTGCAGCCACTGATTGTTCCTGGGATCGAACCCCAGGTGCCCACGAGGGGCCTGCTCATGTTGGCTTTCTCTTCCCCATCACACTCCTCCCCCATTCCTATTTCCTGAGATCTTCACTGCTCAAATAGGCCACCACACCCTGTCCCCTCCTTCCTGCTCCTTCATCTGCCTGAATCCACACTGTGATGCTCTGGGTCCCACTCTGCCTGACCTTTGCTGGGGCTGAGGAGCAGAGCTGACATGGGCAAAGCCTTGCCCATAAGACCCACAAACCTGGGGGGCTGGAGAGGGATGCTGAGGGTACCACAAAGCTGGGTCCTTCTGCCATTACCCCCTTTCCCTCTGGGTGAACTGGGGCAAGAGGAGGTTAAATGCTGAGGGAAGCCTTTTCCTCAGTCAGCCATAGTGTCCCTGGGAAGGTTCCAGAAGCCTGTGCCACAGGAGCAGGCAGGCAAGAAGGAAGGAAGGGAAGAAAAATGGTTAACACCCGAATTCACTACCCATGAGGTACTTTCCAGGTATTAAGCCATTAATCTTCCCTGTACTCTCTGAGACAAATGCTCTTAGTGTGAACCTCCCTTTCCACATGGGAAAGCAGGAGCACCAAAGGGCTTGCCCAAAGTCGTAGAGCTGAGACAGGCAGCTGCCCTCAGAGCTGAGCTGTAGCCTCTGTGTGGCTCTGTGCAAGGGAGGAGGAGGCAGACAGGGGCTGGCTCGGCCAGAAGAAAGGCCTTGGCCACACACCAGGGTCTGGGGAGAGGCACAGAGGTGCAGGAACACATGCCTGAGCACACATGCCACAGCACGTGGGTACTGTGTACACAGATATGCATCTGTATCCAGATAAGTGTGTGCATACACACATTTCCAGCACACTCAGGGATCCATTGGCACACATCTGGGCATCCACAAGCTTTCACACTCACATCTGCATGGATAGACATCATTGTGCAAACGCCCAGACAGACACTTACATGCACATCGCACAGGTTTGCACTCGTGCCTGCCCCCATCCTTGTGTATGTGCCCTCATGCACACTGGCACCACAAATATGAATGAATGGCCAGCTCGAATTCTTTGCTTAAAGAAAACTTGTGACTGTATTAAAAACCTACGACACATCGCCAAATAATTAAAGTGTGGTGCGCAGCAATGGGACTTCTCGCCTCTCTCTCGGGGCCGCCTGTGTGAGGCTGCGCTCAGCGTGGCTTCATCCTATATATTTGAGGAAGAGGCACTTTATTACAGTAATTTATCACCCCCATAAATGTGGCTCCTCGGTAATGCAGAATAATTTGGGAAGAAATATGTTTTAAAAATTAAAAATGCAGTCGGCATGCGCCCCGTCAGGTCTGCAGGGAGACATCCCTGCAACTCCGGTAACTGCCTGTGTAGCTCTAATACCTACAACTTCCATTATTTAAAGTGTGATTATATTTTTCCTGCTTGGAGCTTTGTCAGCTATAAATAAAAGATAAGGGTGAATTGTTGCGGGGCCTAGTAAGCACTTCCATTATTGGTACTTAAGGGGGCTGGGGGATGGAGGGAACAGGCAGGGTGGGAAGGGAAGGGGAGGCCATCGGGTGCTGACTGGGCCCGGAAGCCAGGCCCATGGGGTAGATGGGCCCAGACCTTTTCTGGTTGCCTTTTCCTTTGTTTTTTGTTTTTGGTACCAGGGATCAAACTCGGGTCCTTGTGCATGCAAGGCAGGCGGTAGAACCACTGAGCTAAATCCCTGGCCCGCCTTTTACTTTGGATCCAGGGTGACACGACCCTGGGAACTCTGGTTGTATTGCCCACATACACCACGGACCACAGTGAAAACCACTAACAGAGGTTACTGCCTATGACATCTCCCTACAGGCCTGAACCCTCTCCCAGGGGCTCTGCACTCAGGGAACACAGGGCAGGAGGGTCCCATAAGAGAAAGTGATGTATCTACTTGAAGTTGTTTGCTATCCCACAACCAGTAGCTGCTACCAAGTGAGTCCAGAGAGACGCTGGGTGAGGGAGGAGATTCACAAGACAACCCGTGTGTGCGTGTGTGTGTGTGTGTGTGTGTGTGTGTGTGTGTGTGTTCTTCATTAGCCAAAAGTAGGTCATTGACTTTGCAGTCAGAGGTTCTTCCAATTACACAGCGAGTACCTGGAAAGGAAGGGACATTCCTTCGAGAACGACCAGATTGGAAAACAAATTTGTTCATTTTGTTAAAAGGAAAAAAGGATCAAAGCAAAGCCCAATGAAAAAGGACTGGAAATAGTCCCTTTGTCCCCAACTCCCAGACATGCACATTTCTCTAAATCTGAACGCTTGGGCTGGCATCCCGGCTGTGCCTGTGCACAGATTTTTACTTCCTTGAGCCTCGGGTTGCTCATGTGGGATTTGGGTACAACTGTTCCTGTTTTCAGGGCTATCACGGCAATCAAACTGAGAAACTTACATTGAGTGTTGGGCCCAGCTCACACAGAGGCCTAGCGATTGTGCGTCTTGGTACTGTATTTGCCAATAACTGAGAAGCTCCTGTCCATGCAAAAGCCTGCCCACAACTATTCATAGCTGCTTTATTCGTAACTGACAAAACTCGGAAGCAATCAAGATGTCCTTCAATAGGTGACTGGATAAACAAACTGTGGCACAAGCAGACAATAGAGTGCTATTCGGTGATAGAAAGAAATGAGCAATAGGGTTGGGAAGTTATTGTGGAATTTCAGTTTAGGAGAGAGATAGTGGTGAAGATTGTACAATGGGAATGTGCTTAATGCTCCTGAACTGTACACTTAGAAATGGTTAAAATGGAAACTTTTATGACAACGATGAACGAAATTAATCCATGAAAAGACACAGGGAAAACTTAAGTTCATATTACAGAGGGAAAAAAGCCATTCTGAATAGGCTACATACTACATAATTCCAACTATATGACATTCTGGAAAAAGCAAAACTATAGAAACAGTAAAAAGGTTGGTGGTTGCCAGTGGTTGGGGAAGGAATGAATAGGTAGAGCACAGGGGATTTTTAGGGCAATGAATCTATTTTGCACGCTACTGGAATGGTGGATACATATCACAGCACATTAGTCATAATGCATACATTATACTTGGGCCCATTAGTCATTCTACACTCCACATTTCTGTCATACATCGAACGTGCAACACAGAAATCCTGCAGTAACTATGCACTTTAGTTAATAGTAATAATGTATCAGTACTTGTTCATCAATTGTTAATAATGGGGAAATGGTGGGAGTGGACAGAGTATATGGGAATTCTCTGTACTTTTTGCTCCTTTTCCTGTAAATGAAGAATTGTTCTAAAATGTAGCCTCAAAACATTAAAGTAGAAAGATCCAAATGTGGTGGTGCATGCCTGTAACCCTAGCACTGGGGGAGGGAGGAGCCTGAGGCAGAAGAGCTTGTGCAAGCTCAAGCCCAGCCTGGATTACGTAGTAACACCCGGCCTCAGCATTGCCCCCCCCAATAACTAAAATTAAAAAATTAAAGTTCTAAAAAATGAATAATTAAAAATGTTGGATGGAGGCCAACACTGGTTTTTTCCTCAGCATTTCAAACTCTAGAGTGCCAGGGTAGGCACCATCTTAGCAATCCTTCCACCCAGTGCTTTCCATTGTGTTTCTCCCCTAGTAAAAATGTATCGGGTTCCTAAGATGCTTAAAAAGCTCACTGTGAACAGAGCTGACTGGATGGAACCAGCAGACCTACCGGTGGGGGCACCCTATCCTCTATCCTTGGTTTTAGCCACACTGGGCCAACAGAATTTGTCTGAAGTAAGTAAATCATTGCCTCTGATTTAAGCCACTCCACGCTAGTACTGGCTGGTTGAATCTGCCAGTCCAGACAACTTGAAATGGTTGAAATTGACTTTTGCTAAATACAGCGATTTACCAACAGAATATCATAAAGTGATGAGTGTGCTAATCCAAGAGAGGAAGGAAGGAAGGTGGGAGGAAACCAAGGGACAACGAGTGGGGGTGGGCTAAGGGACTGGCCGTTTCCCTGAGATCCGAGAATTCCAGTGGTGGTGCTTGAGGAAGGGGCAGGAGGGGGCGGGGCAAGAGGTATGGTGTATGGTGGGGGGGTGGATTACAAAGGGAAGCACTGAGCACAAGCCAGGGTGGACTGATCCAAGGTTGCGGTTATCTGTGGCAGAAAAGAGACTTCTGGCTCTTGGGCTCTTCCTAAGTCATTTACTCATGTAGTCAATGCATTTCCTTTGAGGGGTAGGTGCACTAACACCAAGACCAAGAGACCCAGCTCCTGTCCTCAAGGAATTCGCGGCACATGGTCGTGAGATGAGCTCGCCATTCAGTCATTTCATGGCTTCCTGGTCTAAACATGTGTGTCTGTGAACAAAACCAGGCTTCATGGAGCTCGAAGTGTGGGATTTACTCTCTGTGAGATCTTGGGCAAATGGCTTCATATCTCTGTATCTTAGTTTCTCATCTATAAAAAGGGGCTCTTTGCAGTCACCTGACAGGGTTATCACAAAGATGAATTAGTAACAAGGAAAGTGCTTAAACATTGTAAGCTCTCAGTAACTTAGCAATTTTTTTTTTTTGGTACTGGGGATCGAACTCTGGTCCTTGCGCTTGCGCAGCAGGTGGCGAAACCACTGAGCTAAATCCCCGGCCCAACTTAGCTATTTTTATTCTTTAGTAATTTCAGCACATGCGATTGTGTACTTTCAAGAGCCCCATTGCTAAAGAAGTTGTGGATCCCCACCCAGATCACTGAGCACGCCTTCTAGAATGTGTCGATGGTGCCCTATGCAAGCACCTGTGATTTTCAGCCTGAGTACTTCCTCTTCACTGTATTGCACAGCTGGGTGGGTAAAGCCAGGAATAGCATTTAGCCAATGGTGTGCAGGAGTGGGAGGATATAAACACCCCATGCCTCCTTGAAGAGGACAGCTTAGGGCATGTTTTTCCTCTGTCAGTTCCCAAGGGAGACTGTGCCTCAGTGCCTGCCTCAAACGAACAAGGTCCCAAGTTCGATCCCCGGTACCAAAAAGAAAGAAAGAAAGGTAGGAGGCAGCAGGAACTTTAAGGAGTGTAGAGTTGTTTGCTGGAGGTTAACTATAACTAAAGTCCACAAGAAAGAAAGTGACAGGTCAGCCAACCATTAACTCAGGACCCAAGGTGAAAGCCAGAAGGCCACCAGGTAGTGCTTAAACAGACCCTTAATTCCCAAAAAGTGCTGCCAATCAGGTGCAGCGTCTGATAGAAAGAGAAACAGCCATCCACGGGGCCTAACCTCACAGCCCCAGAGGACTTCTATGACTAAGTCAGAGAGCAACAGAGAAAGACTGGTGTCCTGAAGCCTGACATGGGAACACTGGGGTGCATAGGCCTCATAAACCTGAACCTCAGAATGTGCTAGAGGACAGCAGCCTCCCCTTGGTGGAGACCATGCAAAGCCCTCTGGTGGAAGATTCTGGAGATCATGTGGATTCCTCCCCAGCATGCCCCATCCTCCTGCTAGTCAGACCAATAACCAGGGTCTTGCATGGTCTAGGGTTTCCTTGATTGGGAGGAAACAGACTGTGCAGGAGCTGGCTAATGTGTACCACCCAGAGCCAGGAGAGTCCCCCGCAGAGTGGATCTGGAGGTTCTGCATTACAGCAGAGAGGTCAGAAGGCTGGATACAGAGCACTGTCCTGGTCTCAGGAGTCCTGGTCTCATCCTACTATTCTGCTGGGATGGCTTTCAGGCCATGGGCATGAAGATGGAGATGACCAAACTCATGGCAGAGTTCCGAGGAAGGATCAAGCAGCTCAGCGAGGCGGATATGCCAGAATGGACTGCTCCCACCCCAGCCATGAGACTAAGTCAGAAATGATGGTGCTTCTCAGGAGGGCTGGCAGAGATTAGAGTCACACTCAAAGACTGAAGGCACCCGGGAGTGGCAATTCCTGCATTTAATTCACCAAGAGAGCCCCCACGGAACCTGCTGGGGCATGGCGAAGGATGGTGACTTGCCACAAGCCTAACTAAGTGGCTCCTTGTCACAGCTGCTCTGCCAGCTGTGGGACCTTCACAGAACAGATTGGCACAGCCCATGGCACTTGGCATGCAGCTCCGGATGGGTGGAATGTGTTGTTTTCCATCCCCAGCAGAGAGGAGGGTCAGAAATTCACACTCAGCTGGGGCAGAAGGCAGGATGCGCTCATTGTTCATTCCCTGCTCTCTGACACAACATAATCTAGAAGAATCCTGATTATTTGGACTGGATGGCTTTGGATTATAATAATTTAACTATGCTGAAACCATAGTTCCCAAATCCCTTGCTCTACCCAGCTCTGGGGTGGTGTGAGTCACAGGACCTTTTGAGAGAGACGCAGAAGACGGAAGTGAAGCGGCAGTCATGGGCACTCTGTGCTTGGAAGGTGGCCGCCTGGTGCAAGGTGCCATGACAGCTCATGTGTGTGGTCACGTAGCGACCAACACCTCGCTGGCATGGGGAGAAGCACATCCACTGCTCTATGGCCTCCTGCCACTCTGTCCTAGTGCCAATGTGCCAGGCACCTTTCCAGGCTCTGGGGGCTGGCGAGACAAAAGGTCTCCACTTCCATTCTTGTCTTGATGTCTCTCTTCTAGGCTTGTGGCTACAGAGGACACAGAGGACCTGCTCTGAGCCTGTAGCGGTGCTTATTTCTGAAACACGAACTTGGGAAGGAGGGCTTTCCTGTTTGGTTTACACACAACCGAGGCACAGAAGGCTGTGCCATGTGGCCAAGCTCACGGAGGTCGAGCTGATGATGCCGTGATCTCATGGCCAGAGCTCGCTTCCTGAAGCCCATTTCTGCCCATGATTGGCATGGCCCTGGGCCCCTCTGGCCCTGGGGTGCTGCCCAGCCCCCAGACTTCCAGCCTAGACTTTCCCCTGAAAGCCCCGGGGGCCGCCGTCACTGCCTTCCCCCTGACTGTTGTCAGGGCGCGGAGTTAGAACTTGGCTTCTGGTGGGCGGCAGTGGCAATGGCTGTGGAAGAGGAGAAGTGACTTTCAACTTCTAGGAACCAACTCCGATGATCAGATAGGACTAGGGCTGAGTCACCGGCAGGCCCCCGTCCGTCGGGCTGGGTTTCAGTCAGGTCAGATGGTGGCAGCGTGTGGGGGCAGTTGGGGTGCTGGGGCCTCCGGTTCCTCTTCCTCCCCGGAGGCCCAGGCTCTTCAGTCCTCTTTCTGTCCTCAAGCTGGGGAGGACTCCTCGCCTGGCAGGTGTCAGTCCAGGCCAGCTGTGCTAGGCTAAATTTAGGTCCTTGACTTTGCAGCTGTGAGGATCCAACGTGTCATTTTGCGGATGAGAAGCAAGAGACTTGCCCAAGGCCACACAGCAAGTTAAAGTCCCAGCTGGAACTCAAATTTGGACCCAAAAAATCACCCTGGGACTCCAGATGCAGGTTCTGAGCGCAGGGCCTTGGGCACTGGCCTGAGCCCAACCCTCCGGATACGGGGGGGCAGGATGGGGCTACTGCCCTGCACTTGGGACCAATTGTGGAGGCCAATCGTGGAGGAAGACTTTTGGTCCCGCATCCTGGCTCTATTGGTTGGGTCAATTGCTTAGGACTGAGCAGATGCTCCATTAACAGAAGCTCTGTTTCTCTACACAATGATGTCATAACTCATTTTGGCAGAATTTTGGGGGGTTTTTTTTTTGCAATGTCTCGGGGGTCCTGGGTGAGAGGAAGTGAAGAGGAAAATAAAATAAATGGGCTTCGAGCTTCCCCAAAGTGTCCCCACAGCAGGCCCGCTATGAACCAGAGTACTTCTGCCTGTAACTTTTTAAAAAATTTGTTTTGTTGTCTATGTTGGGGGTGATGGTACTGGGATTGAACCCAGGGAGCACTGAGTTACATCCCCCTTCTTTTTAAAATTAAAAATTATCTTTTGATATAGAGTCTTCCTAAGTTGCCCAGGGTGGTCTCAAATTTGACATTTGGTGGTCTCCTGCCTCGGCTTCCCAAGTAGCTGGGATGGCCGGTGTGAGCCACCACACCCTGCTGTACCTGTTTTATATTTTTCAAAAGGACTCTGCCCCATCAGTCCATCTCTGCCTGTGGGTGAAGACCAGGGGACCTGAGGACATCGGGGAGCTCAGAAGCGTCATGGTCGCTGGGCCAAGGCCAGGCGGTCTCCCATGGGATTTGCAACCTCCCTGCGGGGAGAGGCTGTTGTCACCATTTCACAGATGAGGAAGCTGGGGCTCAGAGAAGGGCAGGAACATTGCGGAGATGCAGGGAGTGGAGGCACCGATTCAAGCTGGGCCAATCAGCTTCTCTCCACTGTGACTTTGGCAGGGAGACCAAGGGGCGCCAGGCTGCCCTCCAGGTGGCTTATTGGGAATGGGGCATAAAGCCAGGTTGGGTGGCAGCATCGGGACACTTGCTTGTGGAATGGCAGAGAGAGGACTCAGTGCAGAGGGGCTACATGTACTGTGCTGATGGGGGCGAGAGAGACAGGGACTAAGGTGGCACGGAGAGAAAGCCAGCCACGCAGAAGAAGTGGGAGAGAGAGGAGAGAGAACAGAGACAGGGATGCGTTTCTCCAAGAGGCAGAGATTGTGAGAGAAAGGGAAAGAAAGGAAAGAGAGAGGGAGGGAGAGAAAGAGGCCAAGACAGAGGGAAGTAGAAAACAGAAAAGAGAAACACATATGGGCTGTTTCTAGCCACAGGTTCTGTGCTGGCAGATTCAACCAACTAAGGTCAAATATATTAAAAAAGAAAAAACAGCTGTATCTGTACCACACATGTATGGAGTTTTGGGTCATTATTTCCTTAGAAACACAGTATAACAACTCTTTCCTTAGTGTTTGATGTTATATTAACTGTTATAAGTAATCTAGAGATGATTTGAAGTGTATGGGAGGAGGCCGGGTGTGGTACACACACCTGTAATCTCAGCACTGGGAGGCTGAGACAGGAGGATTGTAGGTTTCAACCCAACCTGGGAAACTTAGTGAATTAGCAAGTCTCTTTCTCAAAATAAGTAAGTCAAAAGGGCTGAGGATGTAACTCAGTGCAAAGGCCCTTGGTTCAATCCCCAGCAACACACACACATGCAAATGCACACACACACACAGACACACATGTGAGCACACCCACTCACACACAGAAGTGAGCATGCGTGCACATGGGGATGTGCGTAGGGTTCCATGCAACTGGTATGCATTTTGTACAAGGAATTTGAGCATCTGTGGACTTTGGTATCTGTAGGGGCCCTGAAACCCATCCCAGTCCCTATAGATGTGAGTGAGGAGCAGTTGCAGTCACGAGGAGCCCAAGCAACTTTTTGAGTCCCTGTCCCTGCCTCCTGGAGGCCTCTGCATGCCCTGCCTGGATGGCTGCTTAAGGAGGTGTCTCTTACGATTAAAAAGTCCCCACCTAGGACAAGGTGCAGGCAACCTCTGTGGGCAGGGGACCACGGCCCCTGGAAGTTCAGAGCTCACAACTGTCATTCAGCCTATGAGGATGGAACCCGGAGGCCCAGCCCCTGCAGTGGTGTCCCCTGATGGTTCCAGCCCTCATGGAGGTGCTGGCCTGCAGGTCAGAGTGGCTTGGCACAGAGGCCGTGTCTGTGATGGAGCTGAGCAGGGCACACAGCTTGGGGGCTCCCAGCGCTCCCCACCACCTCCTGCTGCGGCTCCAGCCCCTCCTGGATGCAGGGCTGTCTCAGCTCAGGCCCCGGCCAGGCCAGTGACAGCAGGGAGGGAGAGCCCCAGGAGCAGGCCCTGGAGGTGACAGTTCTTCGCATCCTACCCAGTGTCCCTGCCCTGCTCCTCCTCCTCCTCCTACACCTCTCTTCTCCACCTCCCTCCTCCAACCTCCAGTCCCTGCCCCCTGGAAGAGTCGCCCCAGGAACCAGCTACAGTGAAGCCTTGCCACAGGGTGTCCATCCATTCTGACTATCAAAGACGTGGGACAGAAAGGACCTGGGGCATAGGAGGTGCCTCAGTGAGAGGCTTTGGGTGGGAGGGCAGGTCTCAGAGAGACAGTGTAAGCACTGTGTGTCTTGTGTGATTGGAGGCCAGATCAGCCTCGTCCTCCTGAAGCCTTGGTCCAGGGTTTTCGAGGTATTGAACAGATGGTACCCAAAACCGTGGACTTGGGCAAGGCTAAGGACAGTGGGCAGCGGAGAACAGGAGAGGCCTCCAGGGTGAGCCTCCAGGTGCAAGCATTTAGAGGTCAGTCAAGAAGAAGAGTCAAGGAAGAAATGCAGAAGGAGCCAGAAACATAGAAAATCAGAATGAAGGAAGCCAAAAGGGAAAAGTCTATTTCAAGACTGGAGAATTAGAGTATGGTGGCACACACCTGTAATCCCAGCACTTGGGGAGGCTGAGGCAGGAGGATTGCTATGAGTTCAAGGCTAGTCTGGGGTACATAGTGAGTTCAAGGCCAGCAGGAACTGTATAGTGAGACCCTGTCTCAACAAACAAACAAGCACACACTGGAGAACTGTTTGACAACACTAAGTACCTCCATTGAGAGGTTGTGGGGTCCATCCATTGACAGATGGGCATAGCTCAGCTTTGTTTGTTGCTGTAGATAGTTCTTCCCTTTAATCTTTACATATGTATTATTTTTCAATGCTTCTTTGCAGTGCTGGGTGTCCAAATATGTATATTATTATTGTTATCCTGGTCATGACTTAAAGGTATTGTTCTTAGAGTTTATTCTTTATTGCAATGCACTGAGCTGGGCACTTTATATTTGTTGTTGTTATTAGTAGTAGTAATAGTAGTGGAAGTAATTGTTATTTTTAAAATAGAAAGAGCTACTGGGTGGATGAACAGGCAGAGCACAGAGGACTGTAGGGCAGTGGAACTGTTCTATATGACCCTGTGAGGGGGACACATGGCACTGCACGTTTGCCTAAGCCATAGTATGCACAACACCATGAATGAACTCTAAGGTAAACTATGAACTTCAAGGGGTAAAGGTATGTTGATGCAAGTCCATCAGGTGGGGCAAATACTCCACTCCCATGGGGAAGCTGATAACAGAGAAGGCTGGAGGTGTAGTGCAGGGAGTAGGCTGGATATTTACAGACCTTCTCATCAGGTTTGCTGCAGACCTAAAACTACAATAAAAAATTAAGAAAGTGGAAATAAGGAGCTAATGTTTACTGAAGGATTGCCTGTACTACACATTGGGCCAGGTGATTTGCACGTACTACATAATTTTATAAATGAAGAAACAGATTCAGAGAGATTAAAAATCTATCCCATTATTGTACAGTTAGACCTCATAGGGACAGCTTGCAATCTCAATTCTGTTCCAAAGCCCTTATCTCATCTAAGAGTGATGATCAAATACATAGTGAATGTATACATTTTAAAAGACAATTGCCATTAATCTCTCTCAAAATACTCCCCCTGGATTTGAACACACTTATCCCATTATTCTTGCCACTTTCTGAAGCTGTTCTGGAAGACACTTTTGAGTATCAGTATGAGATGTGATAAAAAAAAAAATACAGTGAATGTTGCTGCCAAGTGCTCAACCAAAAGGCAGGCTCAGAAAATACCACAGTGCATCCTCATCCACCTTATTTACCAGATCTGGCACTATGTGACTTTTGGCTCTTATCCAAAATAAAAATGACCACAAAAGGTAAACGTTTTGAATCCGTTCAGGATACTGAGGCAGCCATGACAGCACAACTAAAGACCCTCACAAAAGAGGACTTCCGGAACTGCTTCAGAAAGTGGCAAGAATGGCAGGATAATTGTGTTCAAACAAGGGGAGTACTGTATCTTGAGGGGAATTAATGGCAATGTGTCTTTTACTATAAGAAAAATTTAAAATGTAAACATTTGTTATATTTTCCATCACAACTCATACTATTCTATGGACTGATGTTTCTCAAATGTTCCAATGAGAAACATGATCTGAGACGCCTATTTAAAAAATAGCTTTTCAGGGCCCACCTCTGACTCAGTAGCTCTGAAGTGGAGCTCAGTCTCTATATTTTTATTTTCCACCAGAAGTCCTTACCATCAGGCAAACTTGGAAACACTGCCATAATACTTAATGATAAGATTGGGGTGTATGGTTTCATTGTTGACGATTACTCACTCTCTTCCCTGTAAGAGGGTTATTCAGCCCCACCCTTGCCCTGCCTCCTGCTAGGCAGGAGTATAGTTCCTAGAACCATGGCCTGGGGGCAGTATGGTTTGGAAAGTGAGTGACCTGACCTCCACATGCCTGGCATAAGCTTTGGGCACAGTTGCATATCTCAGCATGTTCTCTTGCAGTTCTCGTGTGTGCTGTGAAAATGACAGGTCCCAGAAGGAGACTGGGTTTATCATTCTGGGTTTAAGAACAAGACACGAGGGACATTGCTAACCTGCAGTCCTTGTGAGAAATAGAAGCTTTATTGTGAGCCATTGAAATGGGGGGGGGGTTGTTTGTCACACAGCACAGCTGACTAATACAATATTTATTTATAATATTATATAGCAATTGTGATATCTCTCAAGCACTTTTTATGTGGGAAGCTGTCTCTCTATGTGATACATACATTCTAATCTTAGCAAAAATAACTCGTAAACTAGGGATTATAAGCAGATTATAATCACCATTTTGGAGATAGGGAAAGTAAAGCTCAAAGAGACAGGGTGGTTTGCCCAAAGTCACACTGTCAGAAGTGGGAGGGCCACTGTCTGGCTGCAAAGCTCTTCACCCCATGACTGAGCCCTTTGTCTTCACCCCTCCTGCTATTTGTCACCTCTCCCCTCCATTTTCTGCTAGCATCGGTCTCAAGTGCAACCTGTTGGCAGAAACAGACATATGCAATATTGAATTCACTTTAATTAAAATACATTTTAGTGGATTTTTTTTTTCCTGGGCCATAACTCATTTTGATGGGAACCCATTGGATTTTAATGGGAAACCCATTAGAGGAGCATATTGTGATCTCTAATGAAGCAGGGCTGTGTGGCGAACCACCTACAGGTAATTAGAAGCCCTCCAGGCCCTTGGGGAATAAGGTGAAATGAACTTCGGTTTGTTTAAGACAATTAGTACAGACAATGATCTGGGAACGAATTAAATGGTCCTTGATTAGGAGCAGCTGCGCAGGTGGCGTCCTCAGGAAAATGGGACACACAAGTGGGGCTTTTAAGAAAGGGTAATTATTAGTGCTTATCTGTTTATATTGGCAGCGGCACTTCCGCCAGGCGGCAGTTTGATAGGGTGGCTCCTCCCGACCCGCCTCTCCCTGCTGCCCTCCCCCCTCATTGCTCCCCGCTCCTTCCGGGTCTGCCAGGTGTCTCCAGGGGCCTCCTGGGCTCTGGCAGCAGATGGGAGCATCTTTATTGGCAGAGCTGGGAGCTTCTACACTCACGCCGGTAGCTGCTCCCGTGCTGATGGGCGCTTCTACACTGGTGGGACCTGGAGCCTTTGGTACCCTCAGGGATGGAGGTTTCTATGCTAATTAGGACAGGTGCCTCTCTGCTTACACACACTCGTGTTTTTACACTTGAGGCTGCAGGACCTTCTGATCCTCAAAGGAGGCACTGCTGGGGTCTGCGATGGGCACGTTCATGCTGGGAGGAGTCATCAGCAAGGGCACAGACTGGGCCAAGTGTTTGTATACTGCAGAGATGGATTCATTTCTCCTTTGCCCTGAGCCTTCCTTGAAAGAACAGGAAGGCTGCCCGGAAGTATGGGCATCTGAGATGTCGAAAGAGGGTGCCACTAAGGTGACAGGACTAGAGCTCACCGGCAGGATGCTTCCACACTGAGCAGAAGGGAGGCGAGTGTAGACGTCGAGCTGGGAGTGTCTACAGGACAGGAATGGGTGTGACTATCGTGGGAGATCTGCAGTGCACACTGGCTAGGAAGCGTGCTTGGCAAGGGTAGAGATGGGCACTTCTACACTCACATAAATAGGGCCCCCGTATTTGCTAGGACAAGTGCTTCAATGGGTGGGTGTGTCTACACTAGCAAGGATGGCTCATCTATACGGGCAGGGTTGAGTCTGAAGAAAGGAGGGAGCTCTCACAGGGAGAGGGCTGTTTCTTCTCTTCTAAGCCACTCTTTGACATTTCCTGTCTCTCCCAGTACCACCAGATTTATTCTGCTGATTTCCCCCTATGCCTGACCATCCCCTGAGCTCAGCCCAGGGCTACCCCACCCACAGATAGAGGGGTGGCATGGGGCAGGAGAGACAGTGACAAGACGAAGCAGGACCCCTGGTGACCTACCTGCCCAGGAGTGGTCTGGCAAGGGAAGGGCCCCATCTCCAGGAGAGCCCAGAGCCCAGAGTGGATTCCAAGCCAGTGTCCTGGTATCCAGGACCAGAGAGGCCAGGGAGGGTGGCAGCCTGGACCCCCGGCAACCCAGAGCCCCTTCCCTAATCCCTCACACCCCAGCTCCTGGCAGGGGCTGCTTCGAGATTCCCCACGCAACCCTGACACGGGGCTGTAGCTAAAACATTGGTCTGGCAGTTTTCCCTCTTTAAGTCGAAGTGTGATGTTGGCAGGCAGTGAGCTGTGGTGGCAGGCTGCCAGGGGGAGCATGTGTTGGAAATCCTTGCTCCACGTTGCAGCAATCTGGGGCTCCCCCACCCACAAACTGCTCCAGAGCCAGCCAGCCACGGGGGCCAGAGCCTGGCACTGGAATGGAGCAGCCACTGAGATTAGGGGGTGATGAGACCGAGGGCCAGGAGCACCAGGACAGAGAGATGAATAGAGATACCTAGAACTGGGATGGGGCCATGGAGACATAGGAACAGAGCCACAGCTAGGGACAGAGACTCGGAGAGAGAGACGCAAACACAGCCAGAGAGGAACTGAGGGACATAGAGGACCAAGATCAAGCAGGTGCAAGGAAGACAGAAAGATGACAGAATTTAAAGAAGATAAGCACAGCCAACCATGGTAGCACAAACCTGTAGTCTCAACTACTAAGGAGGATGAGGCAGTGGTATCTCTTGAGTCCAAGAGTTCAAGGCCAGCCTGGGGAGCATAGTATTTTTTTAAAAATAATTTTAAAAGAGAAGATAAACACAAAAGATTGGATAAAAGACTGGGTACACAGTCCTGTCACTAAATATCTCATTATAACAGAAAAAAATACATGCACTCATAAAAGTATGCCATCCATAACAGTTGTTGAAAACAAGAAAGTCCTCAGTAGACCAGAAACTTTGAGAAGTTCCAGAAAGATGGAAAGTAGAAAGGGTTGGCTTAACTAAGGAGTCCACAGCCCAAAGCATAGGAGGAGAGATTCCCTGCTCATTGTGTGGCCCTGGAGAGGACCGAGGGGTGTCCAGCCCTACGGGGGGCCAGGGGCATCACCATCCGGAGTGTTTGTGTGTCATCAGGCTGCCGGCCACCCCTGCCCCATCCCCAAGTGAGGACTCGAGGCTGAGCAGCTCTCGGGGGAGTTTGCCCACAGGCCAGGGTGAGTGGGGGTGTCCGGCACTGGACTCAGGTTGGCCCAGGGATAGCCAGGACACACCAGGAAATAAGAAGGTCCCATTCCAGCGGGCCACACCCGGGCTCCTTCCCAGTGATTATCAGGGCAAGCCCGAGTCAGAAGCACCCTTCAGAGACTGGCAGCTGAGGGCCATCGAGGCAAAGGGGAGCAGAAAACCAAGAATACCCCAGTCTTAAACAAAATTGACACCATGAAAAAGAGGCATCCGACTTAACAAACAGATGTGAAACCCATGGGGATTGTCCTAAGGAGACAAACACAAACAAAAATCTTTAAAGTCGTGTAATGATTATCCCCGGGGACTCTGGTGAAGTTATCGTGTCCATAATTGAGAATGAACTGTTACTAAAACAAATCACTAAGAGATCTTGGAAATTGAAATTAATTGTTCAAATTGGAAATGAGTAAGTTGGCTGAATAGTGGCATGAATACAGCTGAAGAGGAAATGGGAGGAAACTTACAGGTGTGCAGCCCGGTGGCTCTTCCGGGTGTGTGCTTAGGGCAACTGTTTTGTGTGTGTAAAGAAATATGCATGAGAACTCACTGCAGAATGCTCTGTGATAGCAAAATGTTGGAAACTACCTATGATCCAACAGAAAACGGATAAACAAATGTTTTGATCCTATTATAGAACCCTGTAAAATGAATTACCCAGTGTTATGAGTAACCACAGGAATAACTTTTAAACATGTAATGCCTAAAAATAATTGTAGAATGACAGATTTGTACAATATCTATTATATAAAGTTTAAAACATAAAAATAATATTATATACCTTTTTAATACATTCAGTATAGCAGATTATACTTCAGTAAAATTCACATTAAAATACATATGAAGTATGGATCACAAGTTTGAGCCCAGCCTGGTTAAGACTGACTTAATGAGACCTTGTTTCAAAATAAAAAATTTTTTTAAAAAGGGCTGGGAATGTAGTTCAGTGCGAAGACCCTGGGTTTAATCCCAGGACTGAAAAAACCTTATGCTAAAAGAAACAAATAAAAACTAAAAAACTATATGCACTGTTTGATTCCATTTACAGAAAGTACTAGAAAAGCCAAAACTATAGGGATAGATAGCAGTTATTATTCAGGGCCAGGGAAAGAATAAGAAATCAACTCTAAAGGGGAACAAGGAAATTGGATGAAAGAATTGCTTTATATTTTGATTGTGATGGTGTTTTCACAATTTTAAACAGTTACAAAACTCGTGAATTCTAATTTCTGTGATATCTTAGTGGAAAGGCAATTTAGAGGTCATAAATCGCAAATTCATCATAGATGACCCTGCTGGAGAGGGGAGGGGTGAGTGGAATGGGGAAATGGGAAGAACAAGAGCTTCAGTTGTATTGAAAATGTTTTGTGTCTTAAAAAATATAGAAAAATAAAATAAAGATTGGAAGCAACTATGGGAAAAGTTAAAATCAGACAAAGTTAGGTCACACGTGCTAGTGTGTTTGTTATATTATTTATTCTTTATATTTTTGGTATAAGTGCGGTATTTCAAAACTATTTTTTGAATGGATAAATTAGTGAGTTAAGAATAAGCTGAGTAAAAAAAAAAAGAATAAGCTGAGTGATTTTCTCAAATTGTAGTGCAAAATGACCAAAAAGAAAAAAAGAATAAAAAACCTCAATGGCATAGAGACTAGATACAGACACCTCAGTATTTATCTAGTACTTGATAGAAGTTCCCTAGGAGAAAGTGGGAAAAAAAGAGAAGATAATCAGTCAATAGGAGAATATTTTCCAGAACTGAAGAAAGGTGAGAATATTCAGGTTAAGACAATCAAGCAAGTGCTGAGCTAAATAAATAAGATAAATGGTATAAAGGGAGAAATTCACTCACGAACACAGAGGCAAATTTTTAGAGAAAGAAAAATCTTAATAGCATGATGTGGAGAGAGGAGACTACTTATTCTTAGAGAAATAAGAATCAGGTTGACAAACAGCTTCTCTTTGGCACCACTGGGACACAGCGGAACATGAGTTTTGCATTTCTGTAGAAAATTATTTTGATCCCGAGATCTTACTCGGGTCCTTGCGCCTGCTCAGCAGGCGACAAAACCACTGAGCTAAATCCCCTTCCTGAGATCTTACACCTAACCCAATTGATCTTCAAGAATCAGAGGAAGGGCCGGAGATTTAGCTCAGTGGCACCACCTGCCTTGCAAACACAAGGTCCTGAGTTCGATCCCCGGTACAAAAAAGAAAGAATGATGGGCCGGGGATTTAGCTCAGTGGTTTTGCAGCCTGCTATGCAAGCTCAAGGACCCGAGTTCAATCCCTGGTACCAAAAAACAAACAAAAAAGAATGAGACCAATATGAAGATGTTTTGGACAAACCCTCTCTGAACAAATTTACATTAATATAAGGAGCTACTCAAGAACATGCAATCCTGCCATGTCACAATGGGGATCTCCAGTGTTCTGAGAAGGGCATCGCTAGGGGATTTTGTCACGTGACCACCAGAGAGGGATTGAGACAGATGCAGACCCCGAAGCCCACTCCACACCAGGGTTTGTAGTACAGCGTGTTGCTCCTGGCTTACACACTCGAACAGCGGGTTGCTGTACTCACTACTGCATGGGTGTGACACAGTGGTAAGTATCTGTGCATCCAATATAGGAAAGGTACAGGAAGAATACAAGATGATAGGATTTTTTAGGATTGCTGTCACCTCTGTGGTGCATAGTTGACCAAAATGTTGCTATGTGGTACATGATTATCATCAAGAAAAAGAAAATGACTAGGAGACAGAAAGGAAGGAAGGAAGGAAGGAAGGAAGGAAGGAAGGAAGGAAGGAAACACAGGAAACAGAGTTTTAAAAAACATTAAAATTTTAGCCAGGCGTGATGATGTTAAATCACGTCTACTTTGACACAGGAGGATTGTTGAGTTTGACACCAGCCTGGGCAACTTTGCCAGACCCTGTCTCAAAATAAAGTAAAAAGGGCTGGGGCTGTAGCTCAGTGGCAGAGCTCTTGTTTAGCATGTGCGAGGCAGTCGGTTCAATCCTCAGCACTGGGAAACAAAGACTAAAACTTTGTAGTTAAAGCTGACTTTTACCGCATAAAATAAGAACATCAGCAGCGGCAAAGATGACAACAACAATGCAGAAACTAAAGTCCCAGAAAACTTCAATGCGGGTATGTACAGGAGCGAAGATGGGGAATGAAAATGTTATTTAAATGAAAATGGAGGACATAGTTGCCGTGAAACTCTAGACAGATATACAAAGAGGCAAGAAAGTTATGTTAAGTGTTGAAGGGAAGGAGATTTCTGTTTCTGGATTGGTTGTAGTAGGCTATCACAGGCCTAGTCTCTCATTATGTTAACTAGGTAAAAGAGATAATTAGAAAATCATGTTTTTAAAGCTATCCCAGAGCTGTGGTAACGAGGACAAGATGAACTAAAATCCAGAGAAGCCAGAACCCGTCTCGGCAGGGTGATACTATTTTCCTTGCTAGGAACAGTTCTCAGTTCTAGGCTCAGGCAAACAGGCTGTCCTGAGGAAAGAGGCCAGAGGGCATTTGGGTGGTCTCATAGTGCCAGTGTGAGAGTGGAAACAAAAAGGGTTCCCAGTGGATGGCCAGTGTTCTCCACAGGATGTTAGATTGCTAATTGTGGGTCTGTATGGGGGGTTGAGTCAGAAGTTTCTAGAAAATGGAGTGAAAGCCTTGGGTCACTGTGCCCAGTCCCATCAGAGAGAGGGACTAAGCAAACACTGGTGTCCTCCCCATCAGGAGGCTAAGAAAGTTCAAATGCCAAAGGGAAGACCCAAGTGTCTGTTATTTCTTGCTGAGGAGATCGAGATCTTCCATTCTCTCAGTCAAAAGCCCAGCAGCCCCAGACCCTGTATGACTGACTTAAAGATCAGTAACAGGCTGGGGAACATAAAATACAAAAAATGAAAGCAAATATGAATAACAGAAATATAACTTGAAAATACCCCCAAATGGATTGGAATGAAATAATACATTTATAAATAACACTCGAGTCAACGAAGAAGTCAAAAGGGAAATGTTAAACTATTTTAATTGAGGGGCTTGCTGGTATAGTTAAGCGGCAGAGCGTGTGCTGAGCATGCACAAAGATCCCCAGCACCAAAACAAAACGAAACAAAAACCATAAAATAAAAAGTGTGTTGAATACAAGAAACGCAGTACTGAGAGGAAATGTATAGTATCAAGTGCTTAGAAGAGAAGAACTTTTCAAATCAATTATCTTAACTCCCAACTTAATGAACTAATAAAAGATCAAATTAAGCACAAATCAAGCTAATGCTGATGGAAAGAAACAAAAAAGATATGAACAGAAATCAATGTAATTGAGAAAAATGATTAAATGAAACTATAAGCAGTTTCTTGAAAAGGTTACTATTAGCATTCATCAATCTCTAGTCAACCTGGTCAAGAAAAAAAAAGACAATACATGAATTAAAGCATCAGGAATCACAGATAAGATACATCAGGTGCTACATACCTTAAAAGACTAATAAGAGAATCTGAATCCTACTAAAAGACTAATAAAGAGAATCTGAAACTATGTCCATAGTTTCAGCCACTAAGATGAAATGGTCAAAATCCTTGAAAGATACCAACCACCAAAGCTTACTGATTAAGAAACAGAGTAAAAGTCAATCAATCAATCAATCAAATCTGGGCTGGGTGGATGCATCTCTAGTCCTAGGTACTCAAGAGGTTGAGCCAGACAGGATTGCTTGAGTCCAGGAGATCAAGACCAACCTGGGCAACATAGCAAGATCCAAGTGAGAAAAAAGAAAGAGGAAGAGGTGGAAGAAGAGCTTCCACCCAGATTTCAAAGAACAGCCCAGGAGCCCAAGCAAAGTGTGACATCAG
Organism: Heterocephalus glaber; assembly: GCF_000247695.1. Next base: position 10,858,882 of record NW_004624760.1, read on the forward strand.
AGCCCCTGCCTGAAGTCGTGTGAGTGAAGCCAAAGCTGTAGTGAGACCACAGGAAATTGGAGATGCTAGGAACCTGGAATGTCTGCCAAGGAAAGCCACAGTGAGTGGAGAAAGCCCAAGCGAGAGGAGACATGGACTACAACCAGCAAAGCCATGGGGTGGGGCCACCCAAGCCCTCTGGAACTCCCATCTCACCACCATGCGCCCTGATGTTGGATGTGAAGCTACAGGATTTGATGTTGCTGTGCTAGGTTTCCGTCTTGCCTTGGTCCTGTTCTTTTCTATACTCCTATTTCTCCCTTTTGGAATGGGAATGTTTGTGCCGTTGTATCTGGGGAGCAAGGAATTTGCTTTTTGGATTTTATAGGCTTTCACAGATAATGGTTTTTGGAGCAATGCTGGGATTGTTGAGACTTTGTGGGGAGGAATTAGTGTGTTTTTTGTATGCTGGTTAGTTATGTCATGATAGTAGAGTTGTGGGCTTATTATTGTATTTATTTGGCGATTAGGTACGGTTTAAGGAGATATGATTAGGTGTTAAGCTGACAAGGGGTGGATTTTTGTTGGTTAATTTTGATTATCAATTTGACGGAACTAAGAGACTTGTGGAAGAGTGATTAGATTGTAATCGCTGGATGGGCTCCCTGGCCCCTTCTTTATTTCTTCTTCTTTTTTTTTTTTGTTGGTACCGGGGATTGAACTCATGACCTTGCACTTTCGAGGCACCATGGTGCCACTGAGCTAAATCCCCGGCCCTTTATATCTTTTTTACTCTTCCCCTGTGGTCTGCTTTCTAGCCATCATGAACTGAGCAGCTTTCTTCCACCACACCCTTCTACCATGATGTTTCTGCCTCGGAGCCAGCTGGCCATGGACTGAAACCTCTGAAACCATGAGCCAAAAGAAACCTCACCCCCTTTAAGTTGTGGGTGTCAGGTATCTTGTCCCAACAATGGGAACACTATTATAAGGGTTTTCCTACCTTACCTTAAATAATCAATATCATGTGGTCCTATGCTGAGATTCAGCAGTTTATCAATGGAGCAAAATAGAGAGCTCACTTATTTAATGGTAAACAAGGACATCAAAGGAATCCAATGGGGAAAAAATCAAACTAGGACAACTAGATATGCATAGGGAAAGCTGAACGCTGACCCCTGTTCACATCATAAATGAGAATTAATTTGAATTAGATTATAAGCCTAAACATAAAGGTTAGAACCTAAAGCTTCTCCAGGAAGACATGTAGAACACCTGAAATTCTCATATATGGTTGATGGCAAATGTCAAAATCATCCTGGAACCATTGACAAGGTGGAAAGAGCAGTGGTTGCCCGGGACTGAAGTGGCGAGGGTGGAATGGTGGAGCACAGAGGATTTTTAGGCCAGTGAAGATACTGTGGACGATGCTGTGAGGGTGGGCGTTTGTCATCAAACATTTGTCTGAACCCAAGAAACATACAACACCAAGAATGAGCCTACGGTAAAGTACGGACTCTGGGCGATCGTAATGAGTCGATATGGACTCATCAACTGTAAAAAATGTATCACTCAGATGCAAGATGTTTATGGGAGGAGAGGCTGTGCACGAGTGGGTGGAGGTATGGGGGAAATCTACGCACTTGCCTCTCAATTTCGCTGTGAACCTCAAACTGCTCTAAAAGATGAAGTCTTAAAATAACAACTTTGGAAAAAGTTCTAGCCATTTCTTATAAAACTTAATATCCATCTGCCTTATGATGTTGCAATTTCATTCCTGGGTACTTATTCAAGAGAAATATAAATGAAAATCTCCCCAAATAAATGTGCAACAATTTTTCCTAAAAAATCTACTCTTATTGTCCCCAAACTGAAAATTGCCCAAATGTCCATCAATGAGAGAATAAATTATAATGTATTCATACGATAAAGTATTAATTAGTAATAACAGGACAGGCTACAAAGATAACAGTATGGATAAATCTTATTAAAAATCATTATTTTGAGTGCAAAGGCAATTAATACAAACCAGGTACAGTGGTGCACACCTGTCATCTCAGCTACTTGGGAGCCTGAAGCAGGAGGATCTCAAGTTCAAACTCAGCCCGGGCAACTTAGAACTTTTTTCAATGATGATGATGACGATGATGATGACAATGATGATGATGATGATGATCATGATCATGATGATGGCTGGGGATGTAGCTTAGAGGTGGGACACTTGCCTAGCTTGTGTGAAGTCCTGGGTCCTATCTCCAGTAGCACAAATAAACAAAACCATTGAGCAGAGCAGTGGTGGAAAGAGTTGTAGTCATGGATTTGGTTGTTACCGAAAGAGAACTAGAATGAGCTTCACTGGGAAGGGGGATAAGGGAATTTTCTTGGATGATGGCATTGTTATATATTTGCTGGAGGTTTCGATTTCAGAAGTATGGGCATCAATCAAAGTTTATGGAATGATGCACTTAAGATTCGACATTTCATTGTATGGTATTTTTGTTTAATGACAAAACTGTGAACAAGTATTGAACACAAGTTAAAGTTACACAGGCTGGAGTGCTGAAGGGTAAAGTATGCTGACACCTCAAACTTACTTTGAAGAATATAAAATAGAAGACAGATTGATAGTTGGCATTAATATTGAAAAGGAAAGACCAACTGTCACTTTGAAGACAAGAAGAATAGAAAATCCAAGAGGATAATAATGGAAAATTGCTATAAGCAAATAAGAGAATTCAGCAAGGAAGCTAGATATTAGACTGACATAAAAAATTAATAGTCTTCCTCACCATCAGTACTAATTAATTATAAAATTCCATAAGGAAAATCTCACTCACAATGGTGTAAAAAAGTAAGCCAGGTGGAGTAGTGCATACCTGTAATCCCAGTACTTGGAAGCCTGAGGCAGGAGGATCACTGTGAGTTCAAGGCCAGCCTAAACTACATGATTAGACCCTGTCTCAAAGAACAAAATGAGGGCTGGGGATTTAGCTCAGTGGTTTCACCACCTGCTGCGCAAGCTCAAGGACCCGAGTTTGATCCCTGGTACCTAAAAAAAATAAAAAAAAGGAACAAAAACAAGCAAACAAGCAAACGAAAATGCCCCCTTGGAACTTGCTGTGTGATTAGGCCACAATCTTCAGTGATTAAACATACAGCTTTCTGTGACGTTCTTGGTCACACAGTCATGGAGTTTCTGAAGGGAGTGTAGACTACCGCCAGGCATGACAAACCTCTCTGCAGACAAGTGAACTGCAGAAATTCACTACTACACCACCAAGAAGTAAGAGTGGCTACCATGGACACAGAAATGGCAAATGAAATCCAGAGAGCATTTTGCAGGAGTTCTGACCTGGATGGAATAAACCTTAGTGCACTTCCTCTCTATTGCCTCACTATGACTGACTGAAGGGTTGCTGCTTCTTGTTAGAGGGCTCATTTCATTCCCAACATTACTCAAAGTGCCGAGACGTTCAAGTGGAGTATATAGAAGTAGACTTCAGCTTCTTGAATCATTTCTATACAATTTAAAACATTCTTTCAAAGGAGAAACCAATATGGTGAAAATGACCCTACTTCCAAAACTGCTATAGAGATTGAATGGAATCCCAGTTAAAATGCCAATAGCTTACCTCACAGAACTAGAGGAAACAACCTCAAAATTCATCTGAAACCAGAAGAGACCTAAAATCGTAAAATCAATTCTGGGCAACAAAGGCAAGGCAGGAGGCGTCACAATCCCTGACTTCAAATTATACTACAAAGCTACCTTGATAAAAGCAGCATGGCACAGGCAAGAAACCAGACCTGAGGATCAATGGAACAGAATAGAAGATGCAGAAACAATCCCAAACACACTCAGCTACCCCATCTTTGACAAAGGGGCCGAACACCTTCACTGGAAGAAAGATGGCCTCTTTAATAAATGGTGCTGGGAAAACTGGCTTTCCATATGCTGAAGAAAGACCCATATCTCTCACCATGCACTAAACTAAAATCGAAATGGATCAAAGATCTAAATATTAAAACAGAAACACTTAACCTGCTGGAAGATAGAATAGGTAAAACTCTTGAAGACATGGGTGTAGCAAAGACTTTATGAACAAAAGCCAGATCACGCAGGAACTATCACAAAGAATCAACAACTAGGATGACAACATATTAAAAGGGTTTTGCACAGCAAAAGAAACCACCAATAGAGTGAAGAGACAACACACAGAATGGGAGAAAATGTTTACCAGATGTTCCTCTGACAAAGGACTAATATGTAGACTGTATAAAGAACTCAAAAAAATCAGGCCCCCAAATTTAAAAGCCCAATCCAAAAAAGGGCATCTGAAATGAATAGACACTTACCGGATGAAGAAGTGCAAACAGGAAATAAATATATGAAAAAATGTTCGACATCACTGGTCATTTGAGAGATGCAAATTAAAACAACACTGAGATTCCACCTCACCCCAGAAAGAATGGCTATCATCAAGAAATCAACCAATAACAAATGCTGGCGAGGCTGTGAGGAAAAAGGAACCCTGCTCCATTGCTGGTGGGAGTGTAAATTGGAACAATCAATATGAAAATCAGTATGGAGATTCCTCAGAAACCTAAGACTAGAGGTTCCATTTGAGCTAGCTATTCCCATTTTAGGTTATCTTCCCAAAAGAATTAAAAGCATCACACCACAGCGATATATCCACACCCTTGTTTACAACAGCACAGTTTGTAATGGCTAAATCTTGGAAACAGCTCAGATATCCATGAATGGATGAATGGATTAAAAAATGTGGTTTTTATATTTAATGGAGTACTACTGTGGCATAAAGAAGGATAAACTTGAGACATTTTTAGGTAAATGGAGGCACCTTGAGATCATACTTTTAAGTGAAATAAATCAAACATGCATATTTAAATATGGCATTATTTCTCTTGTGTGAGAAACCCAAAAGGGTAAATAAGGACCAAAATGGATGATAGATATTAGGAAGTAGGAAGAAAATGTTCAAATGGGAAGGGGACTAGGGAAGGCACAGAAAGGAAGAGAAGGAAGGAAGAGAAAAAGGAAAAAAAGAATAGAAGGAAAAAATGGAAACAGAGCTTTTGTAAATAAGGAGGGGAAGAAAGGTTGAAGGGAGGAGATGGGAATGGGGAAAAAAAGAATCAAGCTATAACATGTACAGGCACAGATTCCCTATGATGAATGTGATCATTATGTATATCAAAAGTGTATCAATAAAATTAATTTTTAAAAAATTATTTCATGATCCTCTTGAGTGTATTGGGTTTTTTAAAAATTAAATTAACATGGCTCGAAAGAACCACCTAGCTCTGTGGAAGTCGCAAACAAGAGCCTCAGGTTCCTTATTACACACAATCCAACCAATGCGACCTTAAATGTACAAAGGAATTTAAGAAGCAGGGAGTTCCCGCCATAGTGAGAGCACTTGAAGCCACTCGGGATGCTGCTCCTGGGGAGACAGAGGGCTTCCACGTGCTCCAGGGGCCCTCCCGTGACGGGGCACCATCGTCCAGCCGGGTTGATGATGACTGGTTAAATCTTGTCAGAACTCAGTTTCCGGAAGAAGCTGGTTGCTGTGTTGCAGGCCTCGGAGAGTTCCAGGGCATGTTGCCATAGCATTCATGGGAGGTGCAGTGAAATAGGAGACACCGTGCGCGCTTCCTAAGACAAGAGCGGTGTGGAGCTTTCAACAGCAAGCGTTTGTATTTGGAGAGATATTGTCCTGAAACACTCTAGGCCATATGTGGTTTATTCCCTCAGCCGTTTTAACCTGGTAGGGCTTATATGGCTGTTGCCTGCTCACTTTATGCTTAGATCTCCCACATTCATACCAGTATACATCAGATTTGCTTAGCCATTGATTTTTTTTTTTTTAATTACTACCAAGTCTTGTGATTATTTAATGTCTTCCTCTAGGTCTTATTTTGGGAAGTTATAGGAAACCTCTGTTTTGAAAATCTCCATTGTTGCAGAAGCACGTCTTTTATGTCTCCAGACCAACAAGCCTTGCAGTTAATTTAATGCCTGCAGTTTAACAGGGAGGGCCTGAAAAAAAGGATGGGAAATATTATTAGTCAAATGTTGTCTTTGTCTTGTGCAGAACATGTAGAATGTGCTCTTTAGCTTAATAAACATGTTTTAAAGATAGAGATGCTTTGTTATTGTAGCTGACAATTCTTAATCATAAAATTTCTGAAATTCTTGTAATTTTTCCCACACTTATCAGAAGTTGTTTACCAATTTATTTTTGTTTGAAGCGTGATCTTTCTCTTTCTCTTCCCAACCTCTTGCAAAAAAAAGAAGAGAGGGCCGGGGATTCAGCTCAGTGGTTCCACTGCCTGCCTTGCAAGCACAAGGACCCGACTTCAAGCCCCAGTACCAAAAAAAAAAAAAAAAAAAGGAGAGAGAGAGAGGGTTTCTACTAATGAATTGAGCATATTTTATATGTCTTTTGACCTGTGTAACTTAATATTTAGATACTTGATAATTTGTTTTATTATGTAATTGACAAAACGGCAATGTGCACTAATGTTAGTTCAGCCATATATTTATACTGTCTGGAACGTGTGGTTATAGTTCTGTGGGATAAATAATTTTTCAGAATTCACTAGCTTGTAAAAACTTATTGTGAGAGTTTAAACATCTAAATAAATAATGAAATAAAATAGTATAAAGTATTCAGAAATAAACTTAAGAAATGTGTATGGCCTATATGAAGAAAAGTATTCAACACTGCTGATATAAATAAAGGTGTTTTTAAAAAGATAGAATAATATTTTCACAAGCTCATGGCAGAAAACTCACATAAAAAAATACCTGAAAAGAAGCTATGAGTGGTGGCACATGCTTGTAATCCCAGAACCCTGGAGGCTGAGGCAGGAGAATTGCAAGTTTGAGCCTAGCGTGGGGTCACTTAGCAACTTAACAAGACCCCATCTCAGAAACAAACTAACTAACTAACCGAAAGGACAGGCAAAATACCCATAAAATTTTGGTATTATGAAATACAAATTAAATTAAAAGAAAACTAATAGAATGGGAGAGATTTTGTAGCATATATTACAGATAAAAGAAATCCTGGGGGCCAAGGATTTAGCTCAGTGGCGCTGGGTCTGCCTGGCAAGTGCAAGGTCCTGAGTTTGATCCTCAGTACCTAGAAAAAAAATATATTGTACTCCGTATATATCAAAAAGAGCAAATCCATTAGAAACAAACCCACAGAGAAATGGGGGGGAAATCTGAGCAGTAAACTTTAAAAAATATATATATAGGTGATAAACAAAATGAGATTTCAACTTGTTGATGATTATAGAAATTAGCATGAAAATAGGCAAATTTATCTTCATTTTGAAGAAACTATAAAATACTGATATCCAGAGAGGATATGAAGGAAACGGTTTCTTTAATACATGATTGGCAGACAGTGAATTTATAAAATATTTTTGGATGGTGATTTGGTGTTCTCTCTGCAAGATTTAAATATTCATACTCTAGTGGTGCCATTGCCTGCCTCGCAAGTGCAAGGTCCTGAGTTTGATCCCTGATACAAAAAAAAAATTCATACTCTAGCAATTTCTTTTCTGGTAACCTGTTCTGCAGAATCATGCAATGCACAAAGTGCGTACACACTTAAATTTTTACCAGTGGAGAAATAATTAAATAAATCATAAATGCTGGATATCAGTTAAAAATATTGAAAGGAATTTATATTTCCTGACATTGGGGAAATCTTCAAAATGTATTTGAGTATGAAAACATCAATGAATATGATATGATTGCATTTATGTTAAAACAAAAAATATATATATTGTGACTGAAAGGACTAGTTACTCAGCCAGTATCTTTTTTTGTTTGTTCATTAGTAACTGAAGTAAAATATAACTACCTAAAAGAACACAGATCCCAGCCTCCCTCGTAGTTAGCGATGGCCAAATGTTAAAGTTCCAGACAATAATATGTGAACAAGTTATTAGGACAGTTTTCTGAGAAGACTGATTCAAAGAAGCAGGTAACTGAGGCAGCTCTCCTTTTGCTTTTCCATCTTTTCTCCTTCCTTCTGTTTTGAATAAGGACATGATGGCTGGAACTCCAGCAGCCACTGAGGACCATGAGGAACTAGAGGTCAACACTAAAAATGGCAGATCAGAAAGTTCAGAAGAGTCTGGGTCCCTGATAACCATGATGCTTACCTTAAGGATGCTTTTACATAACAAAAAACTTCTACTTTTTTTATGCCACTACTGATTTTCAGTCTCTCTTACTAATGACTGAACACAATTTCCAACTGTATAAACATCATACAAACCTTAAATATGCAGATTACATACACTCAAAAGACAACCGTGGTGCTCCAGCTAAATCTTCCTGCCTCAGCTTCCCTGAGAACTGGTATTACAGGCATGCATCACCACAACCAGCTCCATTTCCCCCTTTAAGTTGTGTATGTCAGACATGTTGTCCCAGTAATGAGAAAGCTGACCAACACAAGAATCAAGATACCCAAGGCCTAGACAAGAACTGGGAAATCCAGGGGCACACGTGTGTGCGTGGAAGAGGGGCAGGTGGGAAGGACAGCCAGAGAGATCTTGAGGCGAGGCTCGGGTGCCCGCCTCCACCCTGCCCCAGTGCCCACCAGGTCACCCATGATCAAGGCAATTCTCATCTCCAACAACTATGGCAAGCCTGGCTCTCCAAATTCTACCAGGCCTACAGTGAAGATGCATAACAAATCACCAGGGAGATTTTCCTTTTGGTACCTAAGAGAGATGAAAATGTTTGTAATTTCCTAGAAGGAGGATTATGGTAATCAGTCTTAAACTGTGTAACTTACTGTGACCTATGGAGTTAAATCTAATTAATTGGAGGATCTGACAACAAACTGATTGATAGACATTATGCAACACTATTTTGTCTTCTGTGTGGATTCTTCAGAAAGTGAACTTGGCATTTGGGATTTAATTCCAGTGTTCATGGAAACATTAGACAAATGTTTTGAATATGTCTGTGAACTGGATTTAATTTTCCATGTAGACAAGGTTCACAATATTGTTGTGGGAATGGTGATGGGGGGATGATACTGGAGACCAACACGAATAAAATTGTTACACAAATTGATGCACAAAATAAACTGGAGAAATCTGAGGCTGGCTTAGCAGGAGCTCCAGCCCATAGTCTATCAGCTATAAAGAATATGATTCTTCCTGAGATCCCAAGAAATATTAACATTGGTGACATCAGTATAAAAGTGCCAAAAGTGCCCCCTTTTAAATAAAATATGAAACAGGGCACTCCCAGGTAAAATCCAGGGGGAAAGGCCATCTAAGTTTACCATACAGTTATTTACCAAAAATCAAGGAGGAGAGTCTTAACTTTTGCTCTTGGATGTAAGTATAGAAGTTGTGTAAAATCAGTATGAAAGTTCAATGTTGCTTTTCTTGCTGAGTGATTTTAAAGAAATTGTATAGTTTCAGTATGATTTTTTTTCTATTCTACACTGCATTCCTATGCCCACCTAAGGCATGCCTCTGTGTATTGGCTATTACAGTATTTCAAAAAGAGGTATTTCTTTAATCATGTACAACCCAACATGTTGGTGTTTTATATGGATTACAAGTGCAACAGTCCTTAATTCTTTCTGCTATTTGTCACAATTGTTATTTAAAGAACAAAGTGTGTATTGCATGAAAACATTATGATTTTTCCCTCTTAGTTTAAATAAACTTAAGGTAACTGGATTTCTAAAGCACTTTTTGCCTGATATCTACTTTAGCAATAATTTTTTTTACAACCCTATGACTCAAAAAAGGAAATAAAGGTATATTTTATCACTGTTAAAGAAATTAAAAAAAAAAAAGAATTGGCAAATGCATAGCAAACAACCCATAGTTACTCATTTTCTACCCAGAGCAGACATCATTAATCAATCTTGGAACAATTTCCTATTGAACCTCTATAAGATTTCTCCCCAGAAGAGCAGTCACTACCAATCAATTATACTTAGCATAAAAGATGAAACCATTTGACACCCCAAGGGTCTGCAATTCTTCCCTGTGGATGTGACCCATGGGGATAGTTGTGAGCTTCCCAGGACCAAAGGCCTCCGTTATCAGATCACCTGGTACAACAGCTCCCTAAGGGCTCTCCTTGGTGCTGGAAATCGATCTGCATTTCCCTTCCAGGACCCAGGACCCTGGACCCTGATGCTTTCTGATTGGCCACCATTATTTACATGGGCCAAATTTCCCGTAATTGCCAGAGATGCACTTCATAGACAAACAGACTCCAGACTCTTAAGGGATGAGAAAAATCAGTTTGGGAGTTAAATACTTCTAAAAGAGATGTGTTAGGATTTGCTATCAGCAAGATCAGAGTCCAGGTAACTGCAGGAGTCAGTTTCAGAGAAGCCATGGTGAGCATTAGATCATCCCACAAATCCCAAGGTTGTCAACCAAAGCTCATCTTTGGGTCTCAGACCCAAAGACAGGGCAGCCCTCAGGGACAGAAGATCAGAACCAAATTCAGGCACTAGCAAAAGCAAGTGAGAAAGAATCACTTTCTCACACTGTAGAATTGAATTGTAGACTGAATGTCTCCATTGTAGGTGTTGTAGACTGAATGTGTGTCCCTGAAATTCACATGTTGAAATCTTAAATCTCATATGTGACGGTAAAAGGAAGTGAAAGCTGGGTGTGTGGTGCAGGCCTGTGCTCCCAACACTCTGGGAGGCTGAGGCAGGAGGATCAGGAATCTGAGCCCAACCTGGGCAGCTTAACAACTTCGGGAGACCCTGTCTCAAAACAAAAATAAAAAAAGAGATGGGATGCAGCTAAAGGCATCATATTACAGTGATAAATGCAGACTCATGTTTATACTAGCACAATTCATAACAGCTAAAGCTTGGAAGTAGCCTGTATGTCCATCAACAGATGAATGGATAAAGAAAATGTGGTATTTGCCCACAATAGAGTAGTACTCTGCTATAAAGAAAGATAACTGAGTCATTTGTAGGGAAATGGATGGACCTTGGGACTGTAATGTTAAGTGAAATAAATCAGACACACAAGCTTAAATATCACACAGTTTCTCTTATATGAGAAACACAAAATCATAAATAATTCAAGAATAAAATAAAAGATAAATAATAAGAAACAGAGATCTTTTGCAAAAGGAAGGGAAACCAAGAGATAGAGGGAGGGGGAAAGAGGAGTGGAAGGGGATGTAACAAGAATTAAATAAGATGTGTTGTGTTATGTGCATGTACCAACTCCCCATGAGGAATATAATCATTATGTACTGCAAACATGGGGTAATAAAAATAAAAATATTGAAAAAAAGAGAAAAGAAAGGAAGTGGGACTTGGGTAGATGAGTAGGCTTGAGTGTGGAGCCCTCATGCATGGGATTAGTGCCCTTATAAGAGGGCCCCTGAAGAAACCCTTGCCCCTTCCACCATGTAAGAAAACACAGGAAGCTGTCACCACAGCCCAGGAAGTGGCTGTCACGTGATAGTGAACCTCCAGGTGCCTTAGTCTTGGACCCATCTCCACAACTGTGAGAAAGAAATGTCTATTGTTCAGGCCATGCAATCTTCAGTGCTCTGTCATAGAAGCCCAAACGCAGCACTAAGCCATGTGGACATTCATTAAATTCTAGCAGACAGAGTTCTGGCGGTTCGTGGGTATTTATTTCTTCATGGATAGTTTTTAGTAGTGTAAGAGGAATGAGTGAGATGGGAGTTAGCATCCCATTGGGCAGTAAGGACAGCAACCCAGAATGGAACCTGCTGAGTCACGACCTCCGGAATCTTACAGACACATCTGCCCGGTGTCTGGGACCCACCCCCACCCCGAGTGGCCAGGCAGGCCACTGGCTCAAGGGCACACGGACCCTACATGGACACTGCAGAGACTGGACTCTGAGAAGTATGTAGTCTCCTGTATAGTAGGGATCATACTGCTTACACATCAGCCTGAGCTCCCTTTAGACCCTTTAAAAACTCCTAGACAAAGAGTCTTCTTGGGTATCCCATCAGGACCCACTCCTGGCTAGAAGGAGCTTTACTTCCTTGTCTTTCCCTCTTTCACTTTCTTGCCTTTATATCTTTTAAATAAATTTATTTGCACCCTACCTCCTTCATCCACAGTTTCATTCTTCATCACTGTGGGGCATGACCCCAGAGTTCTGGTAACAGTAGTACATTTTTTTTCTTCTTTTAAAAATAATATATGGCCATTATAGGACATTGGGAAGAAAAAAGAGTAGAAACAATGGGAGTAGGGAAGTATTACCCATAATCTAAACACAATCATGCTTTCTACTTTGACTTACTTATTTCAGTTTTTTTCTCTTGAACATTGACAAAATCAAACTGATCCTGGTGGGGCTCAGAAAATGATACAGCAAAGTTTAGCTTTTGTTTGTTTGGTTTGGTTTGGGGTTTTTTTTGTTGTTTTTGGTTTTGTTTTTTTTTTTGAGACAGGGTCTTGCTATGTAGTTCAGGGAGGCTTTAAACTCACTATAGATCCCAGGCTGACCTCACAGAATCCTCCTGCCTCAGCCTCCTGAGTGCTGGGATTACAGATATGCACATCCAGCCTGTTCTCTGGCATTTGCACTAAAGGATATCAGAAAGTCTCAGAAGCAAATTCTCTCTAAGCTTTTTCTGTTCTCCTATCTCCTGTCCTCCCTCAAAGTGAATCATAGAAATTAGAATTCCTCTTTTCCTAGGCCAGTTATAGAAACTAGAACCCCTGTCCCCTAAAGCAACCAGAAGTCACTGTGTCTCTTCTCCTTTTTCCCTCCAGGACTTTCATTCCAGAGAAGTCCTGCCCCCTTCCTCAGAGGAAGGAATCTGAACAGACAGGCCTGTGGCAGTTGGGTCCACTCTATGCTCTGTACCTTGGGATCTGGATCTATAGGTTTCCTCCTCCTCTGGCTTTCATTGTAGTTTACCCAAAAGGTAAAAAACCAGAGGGCCAAGGAAAGAGACCACAGTCTCATCTTCACCTTTCTCTTTATTTTTTTAGTACCAGGGATCAAACTTGGGTCCTTGGCTTTCGAGGCAGGCGGCGGAACCACTGAGCTAAATCCCCGGCTGTCTTCACCTTTCTCCTTGTTGAGGCTGTCTGTGTCCCCTACTGAAGTCTACATCTCCTGTCTGATGGTTTACTCCATGCCTGCTTCCTCCCACATTGTTGCCAGCCTAAGGGGACCACACCATGGCTGGTTACTGTTCCTGAACCCAGAGACTTCTGACCCAGACAACCCAGAGTTTGGCCCAGCTTCACAGGTTCAGAACAAAGACTGCCCAAAAGACTGGACTCATTTCAGACACCTGCTATTAGTTTGGGGTTCCCCAAGTCACCCTCTCATGTGACAAGTTGGCCGCAAATCTTGGAATTCCACTACTCCCTCATATTCAATCATTCTAGAAATCTCAAAGGATTCAGGACGGGATTATATGTAGGATTAGCAAGAAGAAACTCTTGGCACTCTGGAAGTCTGAGGCAGGAGAGCCTCAAATTTGAGCTCAGCCTGGGCAGCTTAGTGACTTAGCAAGATTCTGTCTCAAAATAAAAATTTAAAAAGAAGGGCTAGGGATGTAGCTCAGTGTGAATGAAGACCCTCCCTGGGTTCAATCCTCAGTTTTTTTTAAAAAAGAAGATACAAAGAAGAACCAGACAAAGGAAGAGATGCATAAGCAAGGCTCGGGAGAGTCCCAAACACTAAGCTTCCATGGACTTCAGCACCTGTTATTCCCCACAACACACAGTGGTGTGTGACAATATGCATGGCCTTGCCACCCAGGGCAGCCCATCTAGATTACAATGTCCAGCTTTTTATTGGGTTTCTTTACATAAGCATAATTGATTAGCTCACTGGCCCTGTGGCTGACTCACTCTTTACCTCACATTCTGTCCCCAGAGGGAGGGTTCAGGTCACATGGCTCAGAGTCCCAGGTCTCCAATTACTTGGCTGGCCTATCAGGCAGGAGCATCCTCCATCCTGAGTCACCGGCTTAAGCTCTCTAGAGGCCACAAGTCCTCTCCCTCGCATACACAATGTGTCGTGGCCCAGCAGACACCTCCTGAGTAGCAGAAACATGCCTGTCACTGAGGGAAGCCCACGGGTTTGAAGGTCACCTCCCAGGAAGAGGCCTAGGGCATTGTCTTTGCTGCAACACTAGCCGTACCTCTGTAAATCGTCCTTTTATTTATCTCCCCTTGACTTACTCAATTCGAGGGTGGAGCCCCAGTGAGTACAAATGGAACTAAAACACATCATTCTGGCATGTTCCGTCCACTAGAGTTTAATCATGTGCCTATACCCACTGCAAAGGAGCCTGGGAAACAGTCATGATCTCAGTGTCCTGGCACCTCCTAAAACTCTGTAACTTTGGAAGAATGGATGTTATTTGGGGGGAACAAATAGCAGTCAGTTACTCTGTGCTAGGCACTAACATTTTAAAATCTTTCCCAGTCTGTAGGTCAAAGGTAGTGTTTTGTCATTTAACTTTGCAATTATTTTTACTTACTAGAAAAAAAATGTTCTTTCATTCTTTTGGGTTTTTTGGTACTGGGGATCGAACTCGGGTCTTTCCACTTGCAAGGCAGGCGGCAGAACCACTGAGCTAAATCCCCGGCTGTTCTTTCATTCTTTATTGGCCATTCATTTTTATTTGACTGTGATATATTTTTCAGATTTTAGGTTCATTTTTCCATTAATTTTCCAGAGAAATTTTGGAGTTTTTTTTAATCAAATGACCTTCATTAGGATTAAAGATAAGGTCTCTTTTCTGTCAAAGCAAATAAAAAAACAAAAAAACAAAAAAAACCCTTGAGTTCAAAAGCAAAAAGAGTAAGGGCCAGGGATTTAGCTCAGTGGTTCCACCGCTTGCCTCGAAAGCACAAGGTCCCGAGTTCGATCCCCAGTACCAAAAAAAAAAAAAGTGAAAAGAGTAAATACAAAATCTTATTTAAAAAAAAAGACCAGCATCACTGGGCTCCTGCGTCAGGCAGTTCTTTTCTGGCCACTTTTCCAGGAGGACACACAGGTAACTTTCCTTCATCTCTGTATTAGTAACTTTCCCGTTCCTGGGACAAAATACTCAACACCCACAGCTTAAAGGAGAGGTTTATTTTGGCTCATGGTTTCAGTCCATGGCTGGCTGGCTCCAAAGCAGAAGCAGGATGGCATAGGGGTATGGTGGACAAAAAGCACTGTGTCCTGGTGGTCAGAGCGCAGAGCCCACAGGGAGACCAGACGTAGATGACCCTTCCGGGTCACACCCCCAGGACCCTCTTCCGGCCAGACCCCACCTCCTTACCGTACCATCAGCTGTGGATTCCGTAGCAGATGAGTACAGCGCCCCCATCCCCCAATCACCTTCCAGACATGGGAATTTGGGGGACTTTTAAAATCTAAACCACAACAATCTCCTTCTAGTTCCAGGGCTCTCCTGGCAATTTTATGAGCCACCATCTGTAGGAAGTAAAGTAATCATTCCACTACGTGTTCAGATAGGTGACAAATCCTCTCTTCCAAGTTCAATTCCCCTTTGAGGGTCGGGGGAGAAGATGGGCACCTGACTTGCAGCTTGTTTCCCAGGAGCAGGAAGCTGTCCTGACTGGAGGCCCCGAGAGCCTTGTCCCTGTAGCTGCAGTTCTGGCAGCTGCTGGCTTCTGGAGAGACCTGGTTAAGCCACTCACCTGGCCATGGCTTCACAGACTCATCCCCTCTGTGTCTTAGTGTGGATTCCCTCCAAAGCGGAGCATGAGACAAGGACCAGGGAGCTTAGTCATGAGGCCATACCAGGAAACTGGAGCAAAGGAGAAATGAGACGAGGAAGGAGAAAAGGCCAGGGAAAGGAATGGCACTGGACTTGGCCCATGACAGTGGAGTCTGGGGACTTCCTGAGGAACTGTATAGAACTGTGAAGAACTGGGAATTGGTTTCTGAAGGACAGCAGACAGAGAGACACGTGTCCATGGGTTCCCCTCCTGTGTCAATTGGTTCCACCCATTGGGTGGAAGTGACCAAGGGTCTGTTAGACCTCTCTGGGCTTCTGCCCACCTTGGAAAACCCCTGAGCATCCACCACAGCTGCAGGTGAAATGACAGGTGTGTCCAACAGATGTGCTGTGTGCCACAAATAGAACTGGCAAGGCAGCCTGTTTTCCATATGTAAACACCTCAAACACACGCTGAGAAAAATGGCCGTGTTGCATTTTGGGTAGGCAGCAGCCTGGGGCTTGAGAAATGTGAGTTTCGAGAAGGAAGGGCTGGGAGCTGGGCCCAACGGACGGGGGATACACGTGGTACAGAGCACATCCAGCTCAAGTGGCCAGTAGGACAAGGAATGTGGGGACAGGGGGCAATGCGGCTGGATGTAGTCTGCCTGCAGGTGGGACAGGTCTCTTAAGGGCTGGGTGGGCTGACTGGCAGGTGAGACCCCTGTGTTCCCCAACCCAGGGGTGCTGGGAGGGGAGGGAGACATGTCCCATAAGAACAAGGGGCATAGGAAGAGGTTCATCTTGATGCTGTTTGCTTTAACAGTGCAAAAAAGTAAGCTGCAGGCCAGGGATTTAGCTCAGTGGTTCCACCACCTGCCTCCCAGGAGCAAGGTCCCGCGTTCGATCTCTGGTACCAAGAAAAAGAAGAAAAGAATAAAACACGAATAATTTGAAAAGAATAAAAAAAGTAGCTGCAAACAGAGAGCACTGGCCACATGTCATGGCCACATTCAGACTGAGGTCAGCTCGTGGTGATGGAGAGAGGCACCACACAGGGTTCACACCAAGCAACATCCAGACAGCTGGGAGCTACGGGTCAAACGGCCAGCTCCGCTGGCAGCTGCCCGAGTCACAGTGCCATCGGTGGTGAAGGTAGTGTTCACCTGAGAGTTTCAGCCCAGCTTGGGGACCAGGCACAAAGGCTTGGGTCACAGGGTCTGGGTTCAGCTCCTCAAGAGCCACTGCAGGCTGGGTGACTTCAGAAATGCACTTCGTCTTTGAGTCTCAGTTTCATCTGGGAGTACATCTGGGGTTGTGGAGAAGGTGAGGGAGGGTCATGCTCATAAAGTGGGCACAGACCGTCAGCTGCCAGCCTCCACTGCCTGTGCTTCCTGCCTCTTCTTCCCTCCCAGGTACTGCCCAGCATGCCATGTAATCCTTCTTAATGCCAGCTCAATCCTTCAGTTATTCTCTTGATAAAGCCTTTTTTGGGTTTTTTTTTTGCGGTACCAGGGATCGAACTTAGGACCTTGAGCTTTTGAGGCAGGTTCGGGACCACTGAGCTAAATCCCCAGTCCTCAATAAAGCCTTCTATGTCTCTCCAAGGCTGCTCATCCCTTCCAAGACAACATCCTCGAGCCAGCTGTGGTGGTGCACATCTGTAATCCCAGCACTCTGGGAGGCTGAGGCAGGAGGATTGCAAGTTCAAGCCCACCCTGGGCAACTTAGAAAGACCCTATTTCCAAAAAATTAAAAATGAGAAGGGCTGGGGCTGTAGCTTGGTGTGAAGGCCCTGAGTTCAATCCCCAGTACCACGCATAATAAAACAGAATAAAATAAAATACGTCATTTCTTTTTTTTGAAGGTACATGCTTTATTTCAGAACATCCAGATAATTACCTCAGTTCTCTACATTGCTAATTTTAAGAAGTTCCAGGGGCCGGGGATTTAGCTCAGTGGTTTCGCCACCTGCTGCGCAAGGCCAAGAACCCGAGTTCGATCCCCAGTACCAAAAAAAAAAAAAAGAAAGAAATTCCATAGATGAAAAGAATTACATTAATAATCACATTTTTGCTTGAGGGGTAATAAAGAGTGCTGAGTGTATAGTTTGCTTCTTTTTATTTTTTGTGTGTATGACATAAGAAAAATTACTTTGAATATTTGTTCACATTTATTTATACATATCCTATTTGTCCATCTATAAGAAACTTCTTTTTGGTATAGTTGTTTTAATATGCAAATCATAAATATTCTGGATGTAGTTAGCTTGAATTATGAAATAATTATTTTCTTTCAAATGAGGAAGTATAATATTTCAAGATATATCATTATTAGTTTCCAAATTATTATGTAGGCTCCATCATTAGGCTTTGCATTAATTCATTACATTTGAAATGAATTTAAATTTTATAATGTGTTGCAGTTTTGTAATCATCTTTATTTTTTTATTTTATGGGAAAGTAAAAATTTCATAACAAAATAATAAGAGAATAACAATAATGAACGCACTGTAAAACACTTCATTTCTGAGTGGCCAGATGTCCAGGGCTCCTGCATCCTCCCCAGCCTGTCTGTCCCCGGCTGAGGGGCAGAAAAGCCCAAACCCAGGGAGGAGGCCCCCGCACCAGGACTCCTTTTAGGAGGCTCCTTTTAGAGACATCTGCCTGGCTTACGCTGTCCACACCTCTGGAAATGCCTGGTGCCAACCATCTCCCCTGGACAAGGTAGCTGGACACCAGGTGGTGGCCCCAGCTGGTCCAGCTGAGCACAGTCACCTTCAAAGGCACAAAAGACAGCCACCAATTAGTGCCTTTAAGCACATCCCAGCCTTAGGCTGAATTTCCAGAAGTGCGTTCAGGGGGATCCAAGGTAAGCTCACAAGAGTGGGCGCTGGAGCCCCTCACACCTGCCACGCCCCTGCCTTTGGAGCCCCAAGGTCCCCTCCCGTTGCTGCTCTTCTCCCGTTTCTTCTCCCTTCCTCCAGCTCTGTATTCAGTGGACATCTCAGCCTCTCACCTCATGCCCGCTCCCGTTCCCTTTCCTTCCTGCTACCCGTCTAGACCATTCTTAATGCATCACAACTCCAGATCTGGGAACCAGGCTGGCAAATGGTAGAGGGTGGGGCAGGGACGTGACATTGGCCCCTGAGGAAACCCCAAGCCCCACGTGTACACAGGGGACCTGGTCCATCCGTTAGCACCCAGCCCTTCTCTCCGTTATCCTCTTACTCCTGAAATGCGGCTCATGCCTGATTTGCATATCATTACCATATTTGTCCTGGGGTCTCACTGCAATCCCACACATGCTCATAGGAACACACACCTCTGGGCACATGTGCACACACGGCTTCTCCAGCCACACCCATGTGTGCCCTACTGGGAGACTTCACTAAGGCAGACAGGAGAGAGGGGCTGAGCCCACCACTTCCTCCCTGTGGGAGCCCCTAGTTCCACAGCATGCCCCTGCCCAAGCCCCTCCCCCCAAACATATTCTTTCTCTGTGCCCTTCCTGAACTCAGCTCTGCCACCGAGCTCTGCTGGGACCTTGTTATTTTTACAGCTGCAGAGACAAACTCTTGGAGAGGAGGAAGCCTTTGCTAAGAGGCTGGTGCCTCTCGCCCTGAGCCACTGCCAGCCCAGCTCCCCAGGGACAGAGTCCCTAGCTCCACCAAATGGTGATAGTGGTCAGCCAAGACCAGCCCCGGGGCCTGCCAAGAGGTCCTTCCGCTGGCAAGCTGGCCCACTGTCCCCTCAGGGAGGGAGCACACTGGTCCGGCTCTGAGTTCTGCTCTGGGACAGGTCACAGGCCATCAGCCCGAGGAAGGGGGTCTGCCTCAGCAAGGCTGTGGGCAGCTGCCCAGGCATCCTCCTGCTCACTCCCCTTTAGGCGGGAGCTCTGGGCCATATCTGTTTGGGCAGACCCAGGACCAGCAGGGTGGGTCTCAGGACTGGGACCAGGAGCTGGCCCTGGGCCTTTGCCGGAGGGCAGGGGAGAGAGACTTTCAGAGGGAGAACAAGGGGCACTTGGAGACAGAAGGAGAGAAGCAGCGTGTGCTCATCGTGGGTGGAGTCACCTGTCCGAGGCCATCTTGCTCCGCCTCCTGAGCCTCCCATTCACAAACGCCAAGATAGCAAAGGGTTTCTCAGGTCCTTACCACGAGCTGCCACCACATCAGCCCAGCCAAAGTGATGCTCATGCCACCTGCCTGACACCTGGCTGGGAAGCCCTATGTGACATCAGATAGTCCCCTTCCAGGGCCCCTCTCCTGTCCCCATCCACACTCAACATCCAATGCCCTGGGCCTCTGCCAACAGCTGTCAACAAGGTTGAACCAGGGAGCCACCTCTGAGGGGTCCCCCAACATACCCATCCACTCTCTGCTCCAGAGTGGGAATGTTGTGGATTTCAGTGCAAATAACTCATTATTTCTCTTTGCAGCCTGGAAAGCCCCACATGTGGAGTTAATTCTCCATCCCGACACAGGGTGAGTGCCAGAGAGACCCGGGAGTTTGCTCAATGCCCCTGGGCACTGCTCTCTCCATCACGGGGTTAATTAGGCCTCAGAGCCTGGAGCCCAGGGAGGCCGCATTAGACTGGGAATCCAAAGACCCAGATTTCCATCTGCTTTGGCCAACAGCTGGGTATGAGCTGCCTTGGACAGAGCCTGTCCCCTCTCTGATCCTCAGTTTTCCCATCTCCAAAATGAGCAGGTGGCCCCATGTGACCTCCAAAGTCCTTTCCAGCAGGCTCAGTTTCCATGACATCCTGTGACACTGACACTGTAACAGCCTACCACCATCTAGGATGATGTCCTAAGTCATTCTGTGACATTTACAGCCACCTACAGCACCCTATGATGGCCCTGGAAGGTGGTTCCTGAGATCCAATGACATTTACAACCATCTACCTACAGCATTCTATGACATCTTTTGACATTTACAAGAATTCACAGTACACAGTGACATTCTTTGACATTCCAGAGCATTTTGTGACATTCCTTGACATTCAGCCACACACTGTGGCATTTGGGCCACAATATTCTGTGGTATTCTGTGACATCCCACGTCCTTCCCAGGTGGGGCTTCTGTCTTCCAAAGGCCTCCCTGACATGGCTGGAAAAGCCATATCTCCAGCTGGCGACCCAGCCACCCTTCCCAGAGTCCCCTCCTGCCCCAGGTATGTGACCCTTGTGGTCAGAAGTCCTCGACCCTGGGCCTGTAGAACCACTCTGTGGCTCCACACTCCTGCTCTTTGGGGTTGGGGGCTGGGGAGACACTGCAGCAACAGGTGTCTCCTCAAGGTGTCACATACCTGAAAAAAGTCCGTCTCCCCCACTGCCACTAAAATATTCCAATTAATGGCTCCTTCCTTCAGGACAAGGAAGTCTCCTTGGCATGGTATTAAGTGTAAGCACAACAGATATTTGAAATTTTTTGACCCCTGGGAATGGCAATTTTATGTGGTACGACCTAATAGGACATGAAGAATTCTGATCTGGGAATCAAACAGTCCCAGGGACAAACAATAGTGCTATGATTGGTGAACTGTGCAGCTGGGACAGCCTCACCAGACTTCAATTTCCACACCCATATGTGGAGAGAACAACTTCAACGAGGGGCTGGTAGAGCATTTGAGTAAGGCCATGAACTGGGGCCCAAGTACGGAGGCCTGGAAGGTCTTCCTCTCTCAGAGCAAAGGTAAAACAGCTCATAATAGAAGGAAAAAAGAGGACCTGGAGTTTGGCCTCAGCCCAACTTCCTTGACCCTGGGATCTTTGAGAAAATGACTCTGTTCTGGGAACCTCAGCTTGCCCACCGGTGACATGGAGTGGGATAATCGAGTTGAAGGGAGGGCCCCTTTTGGCTCTAGTGGCCTGAACCTCTCTGGCTGGGGGAGGAGTAGGGCAGCAACATGGACTCTTGAAGTTTGGTCTCTGAAGCCAGGATGCTGGAGAATGGGTTAAAATCACAGAAGAAGGAGCAGCCGGACCCAGCGAAGTGCTGCTAAGCATGGAAATGATGGACTTGACCATAATGCTGCTCCTCCCTGGAGTGTTAGAACAACCCCCAAGGACCTCTGCTAAGAGAGGTGAACAAGAACCCCACCCACCCGGCCAGGTGTATATCCTCTCCCGCCCTCCAGGCACTTGAACTGCAGAAAGGACCCAGGCTGATGCGGAAACCTTAAGAGACCGCGCCCCCTGGTGGCCAGATTCTGTCATCGCAGTTCCAAGGCTACAAAGATGGCCTCTCACCTACCGACCTGTGGCTTACCCTCTGCAGAAAGGACACTAGGGTCAGAGCTTGGCAAAAAGGTAACTCAAGTTGAAGCAAGACCACACTGCTGAAGGACGGTAAGGACCCTCCACGAATTTCTTGAACAAATATTTATTGAGCACCTACTATGTGCACCAACTGTATTTTGAGTTCTTGTGCCCAGGCTAGAACACAGGGCCCTTGCTCTGCAAGGAGCTCCTACAGTCCAGGGCTCATGGACGGGCTGAGCACCTACTATGTGCCAGTTTTTTTAATTCTTGGGACTCCTCACAACTATGGGGATGACAGGTGTCATTTCCATTTTACAGTGAGGAAACTGGGGCTACACAGCAGCAAGGGGCAGAGCTGGGACTCAGACTAAGATCTTGGGGACTCCCACGCTGCCCATTCCAAGAGGCCTGTGCAGGAAGAGCCCAGAAGTGGAGTCAGGGAGGTGCCAGGTGGGCTCTCAGGGGTGTGCTGAGGCCCTCACACCGAATCCCCGACCCTGAGCATTGTTCTCTTTGTCTGAGCATCGGGGCTCCTCCTCCCCCAGCTAGGCGCAGGCCAGCTGCCTGGAGAGCGGCCCGGCAGCCTGCTCATTAGAGCCCTCAGGCTCGCTCTCGAGGGCTGCCCCACCCCAGGGTCTGGGCGAGAGTTTGACACGAATCTAAAAATAGCCGCTGTTTTGTTTCTTTGTTGGAGAGGAGGGGCTGGCAGAGGGGTTGGGTCCCCCTAATGACCTGCCCGGCAAAAACAAAGCCTTTTTTTTTCATTTGCTCTGCTTCCGGTGCTCTGGGACCACAGCACGGCCTGGTCTGCGCCGTCCACAGAGACGGAGCTGCATGTGCTCCTGCCCGGTGGCCCTGGTGGCAGAGGCAGGCCCCTGGGTGGGACAGCCCGGCCAAGGCTGGGCCATCGGGGCACACGGTGGGGACTGAGGGCTGTGGGCAAGGCTCTGCTTGTGGGACCTTTTGTGCGATGTCCTCTCACAGGGCACAGCTGGTGGGTGGGTGACTGGATGGCTGGTCACAGACAGGTGACCCTGGAGGTTTGTGTGCGATTGAGCCCCAGGACACTGTGCCCAGGTGACTTCAAGAGCGACTGTATAGATGGCACCAAGGAAACTGCAGGGCCATGTATGTGACACTATGCAAGGGAACAGGGTGTGAACAGGTAAGGGCTCCTGTGACTGTAGTTGTGCAGTTGACAGACACTATGAGTGTCGGCTGTTCCCAGGAAGACTCGCCATGGGCAGGTGAGTATGCTGGGTAGGCCTGGGTCTGCCTGTGCCGGTGACACTCTGTGTGACTCTGTGACTATATTGGTGGCACTGGGAGAGGGCGTCACCATTCAGGTGACATCACAAGTGGCATGGAACCGTACTCAGGTGACCACAGCAGCTCCCAGGGCCCTCAGCAATACAGCTCGAGCCTCCATCCCAGGAACTGGGGTATCTCTCTCTCCTTTCCTCAGCTCCTGCACTTCTCCCACCTCTCTCCCTGCTCCAGTGGGGTTAGGAGGTGTGGCCACCCAGCACGCATTCCATTTGACCATCTGACTCAGGTGCTGGACAAAACTTAGACCAGAGGCAAAGGCAGCATGTTCTGCCATCCAGGACAGGAGGCAGGAGAGGGGGGTCTCAGTGGTATCGCTAAGGCTGAGGTTCAGTTTATTTTATGGTGCTGGGCATCAAACCCTGGGCTTTGCTCATGCTAAGCACATGCTCCACCACTGAGCTACACTCCAGCCTCTGGGTTTATTTTTAGAAGGGAGGACATAAGTCAGGCATAGTGGTCCACACCTGTTATCCCAGCTACTTGGGAGGCTGAGGCAGGAGGATAACAACTTCAAACAGCCTAGGCAATTTAGCAATTTACTGAAACCCTGTCTCAAAATAAAATGATGGGGGGCTGGGGATGTAGCTCCGTTAGAAGGCCCTGTGTTCAATCCCCAGTACCAAACGGAAAGAAGGAAGGAAGGAAGGAAGGAAGGAAAAGGAGGAAATGTATATATATATATATACACACATTTATATATATATACACATTTATATATATACACACATTTATATATATATACACATTTATATATATACATATATATGTGCTGTGTCCTTTTAAAAAAGAATGAAAGCAAACATGACCAACAGTTTTTTGCTGTTACTCTAAGCATATGATTGTGTGGACTCTTATGCCATCCTTTTGATTTTTCTGAACTTTTAATCTCTCAAAATAAACAAAAACAACACATGCTCATGACAGAATTTGTTATACACAAAAGCTAACATTGATGTCAAGTGCTGAGCTTGGGGCTTTGCAGGAATTATCTCAATGAGCATTTACTGCAGTCCTAGGAAGAAGCAGTGTTTCCATCCTCTACTTTGTGGGTAGGGGAACTGAGGCTCAGGGGAGTGTATTAAATCGTCCTCCAACACACGGGGGTGGAGGGGGCCACCACTTTGGCCACCACTTTGGCTCTACCTAGCCAAAGATTATCCACATAGAATTACATGATTCTTGCCATCCTCCACCCAATGCTTTTAGCAAAGAAACAAACATATAAATAAATAATAAGAATAATAGAGTCAAAAAATCAAAAGGATGATGAGTTATGAGCATGTATCAACTCCCCACAAAGAACGTCATCATTATGTAGTACAACAATAAAAATTCAAATTAGAGAAAAATGCAGAGTAATGTAGTCAACACAATCTCCCCACCACTCAGCTTTTGTGGAACTTTAATATTCATTATGCTTCTCTTACTTTTTAAGGAATAAAATATTTCAGGTGTGTTTGAAGAACAAAACAAAACAAAAAAGCAAAGCATGACCAAGCCAATCGCTCAAACTTCCTCTGTGTCTCCCCAGAGAGCATCCTGGTCCCACTTTCTTCCCACCGACTGTGTAAGGATTTGAGGGTGGCTTAGATGACCTAGTGGTGGCGGGCAGTCAGGGTCTCAGGGTCAGTGCCACCATCTGTCCCCTCTGGCCTCTGCACATGTCCCGCTGCCCAGGTTCTCAGGTGGGCCTCTGCCAGCCGCTCTCCGCCCCAGGCTACCCTCTCTGCCAAGGTGGCCCAGCAGCAGGCCTTGGGGCTCTGACTGCACCCTTGATCGGGAGGCTCAGAGAGTCCCTCTGCTGGAAGCCACCTCCACTCAGGGGCTGAGGTCCCAGGTGTACTGATCCAGCTGCCTAATAAAGCAGTTCCAACGGCTATGGCTGCACGCAGCAGGAGCCATTTAATATCTCTGGTGGTTTCTCTGCCTGGGAACTTGAGGGTGGCTGGGCTGGGCAGCTCGGGGACGTCGCTCCTGAGATTTCAGCAGGATGTTTGCCGGCTGGGGCCAGAGGACCCACTTCCTAGCTGACTGATTCACATTTCTGGCCAGCTGGTGTGGGTCCTGTTCCTGACACATGGGTCTCTCCCCAGGGGGACTTGAGCCTTCACACAGCATGGTGACAGATACAAGAGTGAGCATCCCAGAAGAACGTGGTGGTGCACACCTGTCGTCTCAGTACTCTGAGAGGCTGAGGCAGAGGGATTGTGAATTTGAGCCCAGCCTGGGCGATTTAGCAACTTAGCAACACCCTGTCTCAAAACTTTAACAGGGCCAGGGAAGTAGCTCAGTGTGAAGGCCTTGGGTTCAATTCCCAGTACTTCCCTCTCTCCTCACCAGAACAATAGAACCAGGCAGAAGCTATATTATCCTCCCGACTTAGTCTTAAAGTCCTGTGACATCACTTTGGCTGGATTCTACTGGCCGCAAGGGTGGGCCCCAACTCAGAGCAGGGCACTCTCAAGAATGGCATAGGAAATGAGATTTCGCCCTGCGTGTCACCTAGTGAGTTAACCTGTCATAGCCTCTCAGATGCTGAAGGAAACAAGAGGCTCCAGATTCAGACATAAGGGATAGTTTAGGACTCACAGCAGCAGCCAGAGTGGCTGCATTTTTCATGTGCTCCCAGGCTTATGTTCTCACAGACCCTCACAAAGAGGACTAGAAATGACCAGGGTGCACATCGGGGTGTGTCCAGGAGAGGCATCTGCGGTTTGGTTTCCAACAGGTTGAGTGTGTCTGCCTTCCGTTCCAGAGGGACATTATGTCTACCTCCCAAGCCCATCTGTGACAGACTTGAAAATATAATCCAGAACAAAGAGACTCCACACGTCACTCACAAGCCACGCTGATATGAGGCAGCTCTGTCTTAGTCTGTTCGAGTTGCCAAAACCAAGTGCCATAGACTGGGGGCCTCAACAGCAGATCAAGGTGCCAAGCGATGAACTCAGCAAGGGCTTCCTTCCTGGCTTGCCTATGGCCACCTTCTCACATGGAGGAGAAGACAAGGGAGAGACAGACAGACAGACCTCTTATAAACCACCAGTACTCTCAGATTAGGGCCTCACCCTTATGATGTCACCTCCTGACGGCCGTACTTCTAAACCCCCAAACTCTGGCACATTGAGGGTGAGCGCTGCAAGAGATGAATTCCGAGGGACACAGCCTAATCCACAGCTGGTCCCATGGGGACTTGGGATCCACCAGGGACCACCCAAGGTGACCAAGAGCGCCTCTCACAGGCTCGCTGCCATGGCCAAGGTTTGTGGGCACCCTTGGGAGGTCTCTTTCCAAGGCAGCCATGGGGGCTGGAGGAGAGAATGTGGCTCCGTCATGTTAGAGGTGACATCCCTCAGCAGACACCCCTCCTCCGAGTGGGCCCCAAAGGGAATGTGGGATCCTTCTCCCTCATCATGCTGGCGCCTTGTCCCCTCCTCTCCATCATCATGGAAGGCTGTTCCCAGCGTCACCCTTTCCTCCAGCGCTGACCACACGGCCAAGTGTGCAACTGATAAACAAGAGCTACCGGATGTTGACCATTTTCTGGGTGCCAAATCCTATTTTTGGCCACATTCTCTTCTCCCCTCCCCTCTTCCTTCCTTCCTTCCCTCCCTCCCTCCTTCCTTCCTTCCTTCCTTCCTTCCTTCCTTCCCACCTTCCTTTCTCTATTTCCTTCTTTCTCTTTCCACAGTGCTGGAAATGGAACCCAGGCCCTTGTGCACACTAAGCAAATGCTCTGCCTCTGAACTACATCCCCAGCCCCAAGTCCTATTTCTGAATAGTAGACGCTGAATTTGCCTTTCTCTTTTTATTTCTTCTATAACATTCCTAATTCCCTTAAGGCAGATGAATGTTCTCTAACCCACTATTGTAAAGATCATGTATCAGAAATTTAACAAAAAGGAAAGAAAAGCATGGTAGCAATTTTCAAACTATTGGACCCATTTACAGAGGTCCCCCCCCCCCGACACAAGTGAGATTGTCCAATACATATTGTTTTCAATTTTGCTTTTACTCATTTATCTTGTGATGCTGAAGATCAAACTCAGGGCCTTGCTCATGCGAGGCAAGAGCTCTACCACTGAGCTGCACCTCTCACCCCAATTTTACTTTATGCCAGAAAACATATTGTGGGTTCTATGGAGTCTGTGTTAGTAATGTGAATCTACTGCATTCTCTGATAGTGCTGCAGTGTCCCAGAGTACAGATTTTCTACGATTTACTCAGGCATATTCCTCTGAAAGCCATTCACATCATTTCCAAATATTTTTGCATTACCTATAATGCTTTAAGGAACGACCTCACAGGCCTATCTCTGAGTCCGTGTGCCAGTAGGTTCGTAAGCTAGATTTTTTTTTGGTACCGGGGATTGAACTCGGGTCCTTGTGCTTGCACAGCAGGCAGCAAAACCACTGAGCTAAATCCCTGGCCCGTAAGCTAGATTTTTATAAGTGGAATTGCTGGGGTGTGGGACATGCACACTGTATATTTTGGGAGATACTATTAAATTATCACTTCTGAATATTAATTTGTATTCTATCCAGCTGCATGTGAATGTGCTCATTCCCCACACCTTCTCCGTCACTGAATATTATGTGTTTTTAGTTTAGTAAATCTATCTGGCAAAAAGTGGTTTTGCCACATTTTAACTCTCATTATTATTAGAGTACTTAGGCTTCACCTACTCACCTGCTATTTGTAACATGATTGAAACACTTAACTGAGACCGTGTTACTATTTGGTTGGTGTTATTTTCTTATTCATTTGTGGGAACTCTGCATGTTATAGACATTCTTTGTCTATAACATAAATTATACAGACTTATTTCCAGTGAATTTTAAATTTGAATTCTCTCACTGCCTAGAATCATTTTTATAAAGTTGAACCCATTGAACCACTGAGTTTCCCTTTTCTTCTTCCCCTCTTCCTCTTCCTCACTCTCTCCCTCTCTCCCTCTCTTCCTGCCTCTCTCTCTCCCTCCCCACAGGGTCTCACCGTGTTGCCCAGGCTGGCCTCCTGCCTCGTTCTCCTGAGTAGCTGGGATTCCAGGCACACTACCAAGCAGGTGATCGTTTTCTTAACGGCATCCGGGCTTTATGTCTCCCCTTGCCCAAAACCTTTATGATGGTGAGGTATTCACTCTCTCAGTACACGCAGGCCTTGCTTTCTGAACATTGCATGATACTGCAGGTGGTTTAAGGGCTCACTTCTTGCCATCCTGGCACAAGGAGGACACCCCAGAGGGCACAGATGGCGGCTTCAGGGCCCCCGCAGTGATGCTCTGCACACATGAGCTGAGCTCCTGGGACCTGGTCCCTTTGGAGCAAAGCGTTTTAAGAGGCCCCACGGGGGAACCCGGGAGAAGCAGCCCGTGCCAGCGACTGCGGGCTCTTCCTCCTCCCTGGCAGCAGCTGGGAAGAGCTGCGCCTTGGAGAGCGATGCCGGGGGCGAGGACCACACAGTCGCTGCCACCTGCCATCCGCGGCCTGATGAGGACCCAACGCCCTCCGGGCTCCTGGCCCAGCCTCCCAGCTCGATGGGCAGCGAGAAGGCGGCTCTGTGTGGCCCACGGGGTAGGCATTCGCGGGCGGGGCGGGTATGCGGGGCCGCCGGACGGCGGCGTGTGACTGCACCCGTGGAGACGCCCGCAGTGCACACAGACTCGACGCGGGCACACACGGCTGCTCAGTGTACCCAGCCCCACGTGTACACGCGCGCCTGTACATGATTTAGAGCCGGGCACACACGAGCTGCACGGCCCCGACCCCACACGCCTTAGGGAGAAGCTGCAAGCACCGCCCTGGGCGCCGTCCGCCTTCCTTCCCCTCCCCCAGAGCCAGCTCTTTGCTGAGCTCTTTGTTACTCTTGGCAAAGCCCGAATCCCAGCGGGACAATGGGCCGGCCAGGCCTGCACAAATCACCCGCTCTTTGGGGGCCTTTCAGAGGCCTGGTCCGCTTGAGTGACAGCTGAATCGGATCCAGGCTTGGGGGGTGGGGCAGAGCTGGGAGGTCTCCACTGCCTGACCCCCACCTCCACGGCCCCCCCAACCCCCTAACTCCAATCAAAGCCTTCTTCCCCAGGCACATACAGCGCACCCCCAGATCCTGTCCGTTTTACCTTCTTAGTCCATTGCTGCCAGGACGCTCATCAAGGTCTCTTCTCTGGCCTGGACGCCCAGCGGATGAGGGGACCTTCAGCTATGTAACCAAGTCATTTCCCCTCCTGTTGAGACCTTTCCATGGCTTCCCATTCCCCTCCAGATAGTCTGGACTTGGCCCCAGCCCTTGGGACCTTCTAGTCCCTGTGACCCCATTCCCAGCCTCACAGCTCGCCAGGGCCCTCCCCAGGTCACTCTCCGTGTTGACTTGCTTGGTGTCCCCAGGGCCTTTGCACCTGCGACTGCAGAAAAGTCTTCCCCTGGCGTTTCATGTGTGGGGTCTTTCCAAGCTAGAGCTTCCCAGACTAACTGGGGTGGAACCAGGGTTTTTCCTTCCCTTCCAATCCATTCTGGACCCTGCTTTTGAAAAATACAATAAAAATAAACTACTAGGAAAAAAAGAAAGTAAAACAAAGTGAGTTGTAAACACCTGGGAAACCAGCTTAGTTTTTCCTCACGATGTGAAGCACTCACTTGCCATGTGGCCCACCGATCCCACTCCTCAGTTATTAACCCAAAGAAATGAAATCAGGTTCACATAAGAACCTGTCTGAGTATTTTCAGTCCTTTGACCCATAATTGCCAAAATTAGAAGCGATTTAAATGGCCTCCAATGTGAATGGACAAACTGTGGGCCCAAACAAGGGAACACCATGCAGTGACAAAAAGGAAAGAAGCCCTGATACCCAGGACACGGGTGGATCGCAGATGCTTTATGCTGGTAGAAGGAGCCAGACACAAAAATCTACATTCTGCACAAATCCTCTCACACAGGTTAACCATCTCTCCTCTGAAAATCTGAAGTCTGAAGTGCTCCAGAATTGGAGGCTTTTTGAGCACTGACCTGATGGCATAGGTGGAAAATTTCACACCTGATCTCCTGTAACAGGTCACAGTCAAAACACAGGTACGCAAAAAAATATTCCTTCAAGTTCCCTGCAGGCTATGTGTATAAGATGCGTATGAAACGGAAGTGGGTTTTGTCTTCAGACTTGGCTCTCATCCCCAAACAGCTCATTATGTGCATGCAAATATTCCAGAATCTGAAATACTCCCAATCCCAAGCATTTGGGATAAGGGATAATCAACCTGTATGACATTTGGGGAAAAAAACAAAACTACAGGACAGAAATGAGCTTTGTTGGCTGCCAGAGGCTGGGTGGGAGAGGGGCGCTCCTGGCCCAGAAGCCCCAGGGAAATTTTGGGGGTGATGGGCAGATTCTGTGTCTCGATGGTGCTGAGGGTTATGTGACACAGTGTGGTTGTCAACATTCATAGAAGTATACACTCCAGAGAGCGTATATTAAAACAGTACGTACATTAAAACCAACTTCAAAAACTACACAAATACAAGTTCTAGCATTTCTATTGTGGTAAGATAAACATAAGCTTTAACTTTTAAATCCCTTTTCAGTTGGCAATGTAGTAGCATTAAGTACACTCACATCATGGGCAACCGTCGCCACTTTCCGTTTGTCGAACAACTCCATCCTCCCAAACTGAATCTCCATCCTCCTTAGCGCTGACTCTCCATTCTCCTCCTCACGAACCCTTGGTAACCTCTCCCCTACTTTCCCAGTCTTTGAAGTGACAACTCTCCATTCTCCAAATAAATGCACTCACACAGTATTTACCCTTTTGTGGCTGAGTTCTTCACTTTTTTCAAGATTCATCTCTGTTGTAGCAAGTGGCATGATTTCATTCTTTTTTAAGGCGGAGTAATATTCCATTGTATTGTAGACTACAATGTGTTTGCTCATTCATCTCCATAGGATATTTGGGATGTTTCTTCTTGTAGCTACTGTGAATAATGCTGCTATGAACACTGGTGTCTAAAAACAAGCCCTGTATTTTAAAATTATGAGATTCAACAAACATAAAATTACTTTGGCACCTTGTTAAGTAAGTGCTCTCAATTTCAGTACTCATCTCCCTGGTTTGACTTTTGGGTATCACGGCTGGCTGGGCACCTGGGCCGGCAGCCTCTAGCTTTCCTGAGCCCGCTGATTGGATTTCTTCCCCTTCCCAGTCCACTCCACAACTCCCCAGGTTGCATCACAGCCTGCAGGGACAGCCCACTGGGCTCCATAGCTCCTCCAGGTAGAACCAGCTCTGAGCCTCTCTCTGCAGCACTGGGGTTGGGGCCTAGAGAAAAGGCAGCCAAGTGAGGGCCATCCTCCAGTGTCCAGCAGTGAGTAGAGAGGAAGGGCTTGAAGCCACGTCTGCCTAGCTCCAAGTCCACGTTCTTTGTGCTGCACAGTACACGCAGCTACAATGTCCCTTAGTCTTTGGCCTCCAGGTGCAATGCAAGATTCGGGGTCTGCTCCTCTCTACTCATCACACTCAGGATGCCTCAGACTTTCGGAGACTTCTGGCCACTTCCAAGCTCAACATAGAGCCACTCAGTCACAAAGCACTAATCACTGCCAATTGTGGGTTGGCTGAGGTCATGGACCACAAGATGGTCCACGGATGATGGTGAGTGGTGGTATATGCATCCACATGTCCACATATATGTCCACACAGGTGCACCTTATGCATATTACCCGGGCACAGAGGGTTCAGCATGTGGCTGTGTCTATACTCCAGATAATTCAAAATTTCATTTTTTGAGAGAACAGTTATCATCTCTTTTCAAAGGCCAGGGGTCAGGGGAGAAGGTTTTAAAGAGTGTACAGAACTTAAATCTCACAGAGTCTGTCCTGGCATCTGAGTTTCCAGGGGATCATGGGAAGTTTTTTTAAAAGAAGGAGAAGAAAGGAAGGAAGGAAGGAAAGACAGAAAGAAAGAAAGGAAGCTGAAATAAAAACACATACCCACACATATTTATACACAGCCTACAAACTTAACCCCAGACTGGACCATAAATGCATGCTTTGATATACATGGAAACCCACAGACAACCACACACCCGTAACACACAAACACACACACACACACACACCCCAAATAATAATGCCAATGATTATTGTTTCCAATGAATCAAACCTTGTGCTAAGTACTTTACATGCATTGCACTATTTAGTCCAATAAAATCAATCAGGATGGGCATTATCATTTTCATCCCCATTTTATAGATGAGGAAAATAAGGCTCAGAGAATTGAAGAAATTTGTTCTAGGTTGCAAAGCTGGGAAGTGACTGAGCTGGGATTTGAACCAACCACAGTGGGTGAAGGTCTAAGGTCAGTCTGAAAAATTACTGGACTGTTTGCTTACAGACAGTTGCAAACATCACACGCACATGCATTTACTCACATCTCCTATGTATTGACACACTGATGCACGCACATGTGTCCCTAGATGGCGTACTGATGGAGAGAGACACAAAGACACACACATACACATGAACGCAAGTCAGGTATCAGGAGACTCACAGACACACACACATGTGTTGGCCTTGTGCAATTGCACACACTGAGCTTACTGACGTGATCATGCACAGAGCTAAGTCCTAAGCATTCTGGGTCCAGGCACAGGCTTCCCTCCCCTTGCTGCCTGACCCGCCCCTTTTGGCAGGTAAGAGCTTGGGGGCTGGGCAGCACTATGTTGAGCTCTGCCATCTGGTGGCTGAGACCCTTCAGGGACAGGCTGCTGCCTCCCAACCTCACCCAGCAGGTAAGCAGAGCCACCCTTGGGGCCAGAAGCACAAAGCACCACACCTGGGCCCCTCCCAGGAGAGGCCGAGCTCGGGAGACCTCCAGGTGGCCCTCACAATGGCACTCCCCAGCCCTGGCCCATCCTCCCGCTGTCTCTCCAGCCCCAGGTGCCAGTCAGGAGCCAATGATCCCCACCTATCCTGGCTCAGCTTCCTCCCAAGACATCTGCACCCCAGAGTACAGAGCTGCCTATGTAGCCAACCTGGGGGCAAGGACAGCTTCTTGAAGTGAGGGTTGTCTCAGCTGAGTTCATCACCCGAAGGCTGAATAGACATTGTCAGGGTGGGAGAGAGATGCAGCCTGAAGGCAGCAGTGCTAAGTCCTAGAAATGTGAGAAAACAACATCTTTGGGGACTTGCAATTGATTCATCAGGCCAGACAGGAACACAAAGGATGACAGAGTGAACAAAATCATTGCTTAGGGGATACTTTGTGCTCTGTGAGATGGGGCCTTCCTGGGCAGCAGGAATGGGCTCAGAGTCACCAGGACCAGGGGAGCCACTAAGTTCAGGCCTCCTTCTATGGCCACCAGATCATGGAGCTCAGCTGCAAATGGTGTCTCAGACCCAGACACTAGCTCACTCTTCTCTGGTTACCAGAGTTTGTCCAGACAAACCGCTGGCCACGACTGGCCACATGACCCAGGCCAGTAGCACTGACTTTACTAATCCTGCTTCACAAGCAGGGAAACAGCCTGGCAGAGATGACTTTTTAAAGCCAGGACATGATGGGTCCAGAGCTGGGCACGAGGAGGCGTCCTTCTGGGGATGATGAGAGAAAGCAGCCCCAGGATCTGGGGCAGGCAGGAGAGAACACGGGCTGAGCAGCTCAGGAAAGAGAGGCTCAAAGTTTTTGAAGCTGGTTCCCTTGCATGGGAGTTAAACTCTGGTCTTTGTGGTGACCTGTAAGGAGGCTTCTGCTTTGTTTCACACCACTCCCAACTCTGTCCCTTCCCCAAGAGTCCAGAACCCCTTATGCCAATGTGGGCATCCCCAAATAAATCTAAGAATTCTAATTTTAGTGGGCTCCAGTTAATTCCCCTGAAGGTGGTTTTAGAGCTGTGACTGCTGAGATTCTACCTCTAATGAGACAGAAGAAAGGACTCCCTGCTGGCCCTCTCTGCCTGGGCCTAAGGGAGCAGGTGGTGCTAGACACACCTTGGTCTGTGTCTCCTAACCTGTGCTGCTCTGAAAAGGTGCTAGGGTGGGGACTAGCGCTGGTGTAGGGGGTCTCTTTGGCTTCCCCTTAGAGGCCTGAACAACACCACCTCCACTTTATCAGTTAGGGTTGCCTCCCACCATCTCCCCCACCAAAGCCTTGCTCAGAGCTGGAAGGCAGGCAGTGTGTGGTTGGGAGTGAATGGGACATTCCTGCTCTCAGTGCTAACAGAGACCCATAAATCAGCCCCTCGCTAGACTTGGCCCAAAATCACCTGTGGAGTTCTATTTTTCTTACTGGTTTTGCATGGCACTGGGGATTTAACTCAGGGAAACTCTACCACTGACCTAGATTCTTACCCTCTTTGTTAAACTTTATTTTGAGAAAGAGTCTTGTTGAGTATCCCAGGCTGGCCTTCAACATGGGATCCTCCTGCCTCAGCCTCTCAAGTAGCTGGGATTACAAGTGTGTGGCACAGTGTCTGGCTACTCCCTGTGTGTGATGACTGTTCCAGAAACCCAAGATAGACTCCCCACTCTAGTGAGAATGAGGGTTGGGAGGTCTTTGGGGATATGAGGAGGCCACATGGGAAAAGGACTAAATCACTAGCCAGATAGTTCTCGATTCAAACTGCAGCTTTACTGCTGTGTGCACTGGGACAAGACGCTCTCTGTCACAGATCTTCGTGCTTGCATCCATAAAATGAGGGAAATGATGCCCACAATGCAGGCCCATTGGGCAATTTTTCTTTTTTTTTGGTACCAGGGATCAAACTCAGGACCTTGTGCTTTCGAGGCAGGCGCCAGAACCACTGAGCTAAATTCCCAGCCCCCGTTGGGCATATTAAATGAGATGATATATCTATAACATGGACTGGTGCCTGCCATCTAGCAGACGCACTTGATAAATGTCCCAGTCTCGCAGCTGTTAGCTCCAGCACCCAGGACAGCTCCCCAAAGGCGCCAGCTTGGCCGCTGTCCGCGGTGCTGATAAGAGATTCCAATCGCTCTCATCCTTCCTCTTCCTCTGAGCTCATCACCCTCCGCGACATTCTCAGAGGTCTCAAGGACCAAGGGAGGGGGACTCACAGTGTTTTCACAATTTTCTCCTAGACATTTGTCACCAGACTCAAAATAGAGCTATAGAATGAAGGCTATTTTTCCGATGGTTGGTAAATACATTTTTCTTTTTCCTCATAAAATTCCATTGCATGCTTAATAAGTAGAGTTATAACAACAACAAGGACAAGAGAGAACAAAACACGATGATGTTTGCTGACCACTGATTGCTAACCAAGCTTTCTCTTCCCTCCAGTCTCATAAACCACTGTCCAGCAACCCAAATATTTTCAACAAAAGTACTGCAAAAGTACTGCCTCCTCTTCTCCCTTCCAGTTTCTAATAATGTGCAGAAAAAAGAAATGGAAGAAGCACCAGGATTCCCAAATCTCTGAGTTCCCAGCCACCACTCCCAGTTGATCACAGCTGTGGTGACTCTCAGCAGGACCAGACAGGTCCACTCATGGCTGGAAAACAGCACAGCACTTGGAAGCAGTCATACTTGGGTTTGGATCCCACCTCTGTTATTCACCAACTTTGACTCCTCTGAGTCTAAGTTTTCTTACCTATCAGGAAGATTCCTAACTGTACCTCGTCCATAGTTTATGGGAGGGCCAAAGGTGTTTTCTCGAACACGTTTAGCAGCATGTCAGTAAATGCACCCTAAGGTGATTATTAGTATTATTTGGGCATCTGAGTCCAAAAGGAAACATCAATCCCTTTGTGTCCCAACTATAAAGTCAGCTGCAGACTCTTCAATGTTGAAGGTTCTCCTGAAAGGCTTAGCTTCCCTCCCACTCCCATTTCCTGTTCTCCCTCGAGGAGCACCAGCTTCTTCCTCTTTCTTTATGTTGGGAATAACACTCACCCTCCCAACTCTCTGCTCTCATCCACTCTGGTTGGTTCAAGTCCACCTCACCTGAATCTCACAGTTTGGTTGAGTTGAGACAGACAAGCAGGCCTGGGAATGATGGCTTAGCAGTCAGTAGCATGGCACTTACAGGAAGTCACTTAACCTCTCTATCCTGTGTTTCAACTGCAAAATGGTGATGATAGCATCCCCTTCCTCATGAGATTTGTTGCAAGGAACAAAGGAGAAGCTGCCTGTATAGCTAAGTACAGATGTGCATGATGAGGGCCCATGGCCTGCTTGACATTCCTGCTGCTCTTGGTTTCTTGTTGTCTCATGCTAGAGGTGCTCTCCTGCCTTCCTGACTGTCCCCTCCTTGGAAGCAGAGTGCACACCGGCATTTGGATTCCATCTGGTGCACTCCTCTCTGGGTGTGTGAGGAGAGATATGCATGGCTCATTCCCGGTGGATCCTGAGGTCAGTCTCCTAGGGCTCTCTATTCTTGTCTTGAGTTGGCATCATCAGTTAGTGCTTAGCCTTGTGATTGTCCTTGCTATGTTGCATGTGTGTGGGTGTGCGTGTGTGCGTGCACTTCATAAGATTGTGCGTCTGAATACCTGAGAGTGTGTTGGTGGCTTTCACAGAAGGGCACGTGCAATTGGTCTGTGTATGAGCATGTGAAAATGGAAAATGGTTGTGCAGTTGCAGGGCACGATGCCAGCTGTTTAGCCATCTGCAAGCTTGGACGGTGCCTGGCAATTCACAAAGTTGCTGATTGCTGGGCCCTACCACTCTGAGCAGCATTGCTAGCCTGTCATTTTAGGAATAACCATGCTTCAGTGATCCAAAACCCTGCTTGCTCAAAATTTTTCACCATCTGACTTAGGGGGAGCATGATGAAAATGTTGGCCAAGCACACCAATAGTTCTGAAAGGATGATTGGCTTCTTTAGGAAAAAGCTTTCCAATACTTTTATACCTACAGTACTCAGTTTGAACCCTCTTTTTTACAGTGAATGCTTAATTACCAGTGATTTTCATCTGTTTATTAAAGCAACCCTTATAAGAGACCATGCCTTGACAATATGGGGTTGGTCATTAATTCACATTAATTTGAAAATAATACAATTTTGCAATGTTCCATAATTCAGGTTTATCACTAATTCACAAACACCCCTCATTAATCCAAATCAGGAAAGTTCTATTATTTAACAGCAATATATGCTATACTCAAGGGAAATAATTACTATGTTGCTATTTAGAATTCAATAGTTACAACACAACACAATAAACCCTTCATCAAAACAGAGCAAGGTTTTTCCTTCTCTCTCTTTTCTCTTCTTTCTTTCTTTCCTTCTTCCTTTCATTCTTTCTTTCTCTCTCTCTTTCTTCCTTCCTTCCCTTCTTTCTTTCTTTCTTTCTTTCTTTCTTCCTTCCTTTCTCTTTTCTTCCTTCTCTTTAGCTTTCTTTCTGGTGCTGGGGATGAGAGCCTCACGCATACTGGACACATGCTCTACCACTGAGCTATATCACCACCCTAGGGCAGAGCTTTTCAAAGCACTTAACCACTGTTTTATGTGGTCCCATTATGGCTACCATTTGTCAAAGAGGAACGAATGCTTGTAGTGATGAAGTGAGCTGAAGACCAGGCTCACAAAGCCAGTGAGCAAAAACTGAATCCAAATTAAATACAAATTAAATCCAAGGGGCTGGGCAGGAGCCCAGTGGTAAAGCACTTGCCTAGCATTCAGGAGGCCCCAAGTTCCATCCCCAGCACTACCACCAAACAAAAACAAACAGAATGAAATCCAAGGGGTCTCAGCGGTCTCTTTTTCTCAAATAACAGTGAGATGCCCCAGAAAAAGCCCGAAGGAACTGTCTCTCTTGGCCATGGGATCAGGAAAGATGTCATCGTTCTCAGCAGCCTGTCATTTCCTCTACCCCAGGGAGCTGTACCAGGAGATGATAAGCAGAGGTGTTTGGCAGCAGGAAGGAATCCCTCCACAAACATGTGCCATTCTCCCCCCTCCTCAGACCTGCGCCAGGCCTGGTGCTGGGCCCCCTGAGAGGTGGAGGCCCCCTCGTGGGTCTGAGGGCTGCACTTACAGACCCACAGTCCCAGGAGAGCGAGAGACACGGGCACAGTTATCTCAACCAGCTTGATCTGCAGGGCAGGACGGGCAGTACCAGGCACGTGGGAGCCTGGAAAATAATGGACAATGTGGCCCTGGGGTGGGGTGTCAGGAAAGAGGGCGAGATAGAGCTGAGCTAGCCAGGCCAGGTGTTAGGGGCTGAACTGTGTCCTCCTCAAATCAGTATGTTGAAGTACTAACCCCCAGTGCCTCTGAATTTGACTGTATTTAGGGAGAGGGCCTTTATAAAGGTAATTAAATTAAAATGAGATCATTTGAGCGAGGTCAGGTCATCAGTCTGGCTGGTGTCATTGTAAGAAGAGGCAGTTTAATGGGGAAAAAATAAGAACCAAGATGCACCATGTAAAGGTACAATTCCCAATGAGAAATGTAATTGTGTTGTATACCTACAATGTACCAATAAAAGAATTTAATTTAAAAAAAAAAAAGAAGAGGAAGTTTGATGCAAACATGTAGGAGGGGAGGCAGTGTGAAAACACCGGGAGAAAGACGACCATCTGCAAGTCAAGGGAAGGGCCTGGGGCAGATCTTCCTCTCTCTGCCCTCAGCAAGAGCCACCAGCCCTTCCAGCGTCTCAATCCTGGACTTCCAGCCTCCAGCATGGTGAGAAACCCAGTCTCTGCTGTTTCAGCCACCCTGTCGTGCCCTCTGCCATGGTGGTCAAGCCAACTGCCGTGGGGGGGAGAGCCTGGGGCACCGGAGGTTGCAGGTGCTCAGTTGGCTGTGGGCTATCGCTGGTCAGGGCAGATGGGGGAGGAGTGCTGGGGTCTGAAGATGAGGGCTGGATGTGCCAGGGTGAAGACTTTAGGTGTCTCCCAGTGTCTTTCTATGCAAGACAGAAACAGCTGTTAAGCAAGAGAGAAGCAGATCTCTTAACTATAGGTACCCAAAAGAAAAAAAAAGAGTTGAGCCAAGGATTTAGCTTAGTGGTGCCGCCACCTGCCTTGAAAGCACAACGTCCTGAGTTCGAGCCCTGGTACCAAAAAAAAAAAAAAGAAAAAGAAGAAAAAGAGCTAAGGCCACACACGGTAAGCATGGGCTATGCAGACTAACAGATCTGGGTTTGAATTTCAGCTTCACATTTTATTCAGGCACTGCTGATTTTCTCAGCTAACGTGTGTTTACGGAACACCTACTGTGCGCCATACACTGTTCTAGGCACTGGGAATACATCAGTGCCCGAGATAAGAAGCCCCCTCCCCAGGAGCTTCCATTCTGCCATCCACAGTAACCAAATTCCCAAATCCGTGTTTGCCGTATCTGGTGATGAGGAGTGAGGCAGAGAGAATCAAAAGAAAGAAAGCATCCAGAGAGGAGAAACACTTTCCAGTTCAAGTGGTCAAGGCAACAGCAGCGAAGCAGGAAAAGGTGGAGGTGAGGGATTGATTGGGAGCAGGAAGCTCCCGGCAACGGAGCAGCAAGGGCCCAGCATGTCCTCTCCTGAGGACCTGCAGGATGCCAGCTGGGCAGTCAGTGCGAGGGGGACAGTGACAGCTGATGGGGCAGGCAGAGGCCACGCCAGTGTGTGTGGTGGACAGGCCTTCCAAACCCTTCCAGAGAGAGAGGCCGAAGATGCCGCCGTTCCCAGACACCCTTGGGGAAAGTGACCATTCTGTCCCCCAGGGTGGAGGGGACGAAGGTCTGTTCTGCATAGGCCTAAGCGTGAGTGGGAGAGGACAGGGGATGGTGACTTTGTCCAGCTCTTTCAAGAAGCAGTTGCTGAAAAGGAGCTCCAGGCATGCGGTGGACCTAGAGCGGGACAGCCTGGGAAGGTTTGCTCCCGGGTCCCTGGCCAAAGTCCGAGTGACCATGGGCTGGATGGGTGGAGGGAGAAAGTGGTGGGCGGAAAGGGGGAGAGAAGCCTGCAGGGGTTGGACCCCAAAGGGTGCAGGGAAGGGCTCTGGGCCTGCCCAGGAGCGGGGCAGATAGAGGAACAGGTGAACAGCCAGGCAGGAAGGCTCAGAGCCCGGGTGGGTGCGGCCTGGGAGTCCTGGGGCTGGCTGCGAATGCAGATGGTCCACTTCCGGGAACTGTGGGGGCCTGGAACAGGCCATGGTAGGCACATCCGCACCAGGGAAAGTGGCTTGTACTTCTCTACACAAGCGCTTTAAAAAAAAAAAAAAAATCCAGAGAGCTGGTTGTTACACGTTCATGTTCCCAGTGAAATAACAAAGGGAGGTCATCAGCTCAGCAAGAGGAGGAAGGAGAGAAATTTGAAGGGAATGTTAAGGTATATAAGGCTCATGCTGGAGTCAGAAAACGGTCATCTTGACCAGGAAGCTTTTGGAGTGGCCCCGGCAGGTAGAGAGATCTTGTCTTAAGCAAGTTGCCTGAGACAAGATCCCTGGCCACTTGGAGCCTCAGTTTACACATCTGTAAAACAGGAGTCCTGAGGCCTGCTTTAGCAGGTGTTTGGAGCAAAAGCAAGACACGTGAAGCACCTGCCCAGAGCACCAGCCATGACCTAACTGAGGGAGCTGTGCTCTGGGTCTTGAATTCGCAGAGGAAGGAAAAGCTAAGATGGCTTGGGGAAGAGGGCGGAGCCCCCCCTCAGCCTCCCCTCTGTGTCCTCTGTGAACTGGGATGGGAGGAGCCAAGCGCCATTAGGGGGACACATTATCCCAACTTTCCACGCTCTACATATTTATCGCAATATAGCAACTGCATAATTTGAAGCGGGTGTTAAAAAATATTCCAATGTGTTATGTGATTTTTGCATTCCTGGGTGAAGAAAAATTACTGCAAGAAGGTGGTTAATTATTTCAAAAGACAAATTCTATGAAATAAAATAAAAATAGAGGCGTTGTCCAGGGAGAAAGTGAGAAAAAAAAAAAAGAGTGAGCCATAAAGAATGCTCCCCTCTAAATAGAACGTGGCTGTTTCTTCAAGCAGTGGGTACATGATGAGGGCACAGGCGATCCTTGGACCCCTGTTACCTGGCTAAGAGGGGACAAAACGGGGGGCATGGGGAGCCACGGAGGAGGCTGCGATTGTTCGAGAGGATGCTGTGCAGTGGTCGGGGCTGAAGAAAGTGTTGAGGGTGGAGAGAGAGGTATTGGTTGAACCAGGGGTGTGGGAGTGAGGGGAGGGGTGAGGCGGGCTCTTCATTAAAGGACAGGGTGGGTGCCAGCGCCTTTTGTGGAGTCTTTTGATAAGCTCCAATGAAGAACCACTCCTCATCAGGTGAGGTGGTATGTACCTATAGTCTCAGCTACTCAGGAGGCTGAGGCAGGAGGGTGACTGAGCCTAGGAATTGGAGGCCAGCCTGACATCATAGCTAGACCCTGTTTTAAAAAATTTAAATGAACCACTCTTCCCTACCCAAGCCCTGATTGATTTAAAAAATGAAAAGAAGAACTATGAAGGCCAAATATCACCTTAGTCCCTGATGAAGGCCAGGGTAGGACATAGCTTTGGATAAGAGTCAAATGGGCCTGGATGCTGAACCCCAGAATAAGGCTCATGTACCCCTTGGCAAGTGCTGAATTCCAGCCAGAAAATTCTAACGACATAGGAGAGAAGAGGGTTCTTGTCCCCTGTCGGCAGCCTGCTACCATGGATAAAAGGAAGGCCCAGGGTCCATTCTGTTATTCCCAAACCATCAAGAAAAGTCCCTCTACCTCCTGTGAGGCCATCAGGCCCAGCTAGCTCCCCAACTCAGATTTGTCTCTGTTCCCTTCTCTCTCCTGTGCAAGGGAGTTTTGAGTGTTTGTTGAATGACTGAATCAAGTTGATCATCAGCAGACAGAGGGAGGCAAGCCCTTCTCAAGTCTGGAACAGGATTTTCAGGATTTTCAAAGTTTCTTCTGGGATCAGATGGGCTTATCATCAGGTACAGACTTGCTCTCCTTGCTGCAGGTAGTAGTTGGGGCCGGTGCCTCAGTTTCTCCTGTACCTGAGGGGCAGCCTCGGGCAGGTGACAGAGATCCACCTTTCTGAACACACTGATTGGCCTGAGGCTGCGGCAGTCAGCAGTGGTTTGTGCTGATGGACTGAGAGAGGAACACGGTCTCGGTGCAGTGACTGTGAGTCAGCTGGCCTGGGAGGGCTCAGAGCCCTGAGGAGGGTGCTGGAGGTGCAGGTGGGCAATTCCTCCGCCATGGTGGCAGGGCCTGCTGTCGCCCAGGCGGGACCTCGTGTGGCCTCCACACAGAGCCACTTCCTTACAGTGGTTCCTCACTGTTTCCTCGGCCGCTGAAGTCCGTTAGACTCAGCAACTCAGAGCAGGAGGATTTGGGGAGAATGAAGGAAGAGGATGGCAGTGCCAGGGGCTTGGGAGGGAGCTGGACACGAGGACCAGAAGCCACAGGAGAAATAGGCTGCTGTGTCAGCTTGCGAAAACCCCCTCTGCCCAGGGTGAAGGAAGGGGACTGGGTTACCTTGACAGGCAGGGCCAATGTGGCGGCAGAGGCAGGAGGGAGGCTCGACCCATGGAGCAGGGGTGTGCACAGTGTTAGACATCAAGAGTAAGGGACGCCCTGACATCATGAAGGCCTTAGAGGCCATGGGCAGCTCTAAGGTAACTCACAAGGCTGTGACATACGTCATCCCTACAATGACATCGCTACCACTGGGTTTCTGTCAGGATTTCTTGATGGGACAGGAAGGGTGGGCATTTCAGCAGTGCTGCCCCTCAGGGTCAGGCAACATGTCCTACATCACAGCTGTGACAGTGCAGACCAGGTCATGGGACATGGACACAGATATAGACAACAGACTAGCATGGGCAGTGGACCGGGTCCGGCAACTCCCTGGCCGCTGAGAGGCACTTCCCATCCATCCCGGAGACCAGCAGGCATGAGTGACCAAGGCTTCTGTGTGCCTTGTGCCGAGGAGCCACAAAGAGACAACACAGCCTCTGCCCTCGGGAAGTGGGATCTGGTGTGAATCTGCATGGTGCACGCTTGTGGGGTGCAGGTCTACTGGGGGGAGGAGCTGTCTGAAGAAAAGAAGGCTGGGGAGGCGTGCGTGACTGAGACAGCACATGGGCAAGGACACACGCATGCCGCGTCTGTGCTAGTGGGTGTGGAGGCTATGGTGTGAGGGTGTTCAGGGGGCATTGGTGTGTTTGTGTTTACAGGTGAGTGGGCCTGGCCTGTGCTTACACGTGGGCAGGGAATAGACCTCTGTGTGTGAGGACACCCACTTGCGAGTGTAATTGTGTGTCCACATGTGTGTCTAACAGTGTGTGTGAACATTGATCATGAGGTCCACTAAGAATCCGGTTGTTTTTTTAAATGTGCATGCCTGGAAGTATAAGCATGTGGGAGTGTAAGCTGTACACATCTGTTCTAGTGACCAGGCAGCACTAACTGCGAGAACTTGGGCAAGTTATTTAAGCCCCTTGCCTCAGTTTCCTCACCCATGAAATGGAGATAATTCATATCCATCTTACAGGCTGCTGCGAGGTTTGGGTGGGCTGTGTGTATGAAGCATTTAGAAGGCTGTGTGTCACACTAAATGCTCTGTCAAGATTGGCAATTCTTGCTCAAGTGTGAGTTGCACACCTGAACATTCCTGTGTCTGTCCATGAATGTGCGTGTGCACGCGCATGTGTGGGGTGGGGAGCGCTGCATCTTAGATGGGTGACCCTGGGTGGCCCCAAGGCCCGAGGGCAGGTGTAAAGCTGGAGCCTGAGGCTGGCCCAGGCCAGCTCTGTCCCAAGGCCAGAGCTCCTTCCCCCAG
Organism: Heterocephalus glaber; assembly: GCF_000247695.1. The sequence continues at coordinate 10,902,918 of NW_004624760.1, forward strand.
CCTGCGGCTCCTCCTGCCCTGCCTCCTGCCCTGCTGCCTCCCCACAGGGCTGCTGGGAGGTGGGGGCTGGGGACAGCAGCCAAGAGACCGGTCCCTCCTGCTTGGCAACCTGACAGCTGTGGCCCAATTAAAATCAACAGTTCACAGGTGTTCCTGGTAATGACTCATACACCAAAAGCTCCACTCCCTTTAGGGCTGTTTTAAAAAAATTTAGAGCTCTTTAAATTTTATTCATCCACAACATCAAACCCAGGGAGGAAGTAATAAAAGAGGAGGAGGAGGGGCACAGCACACACATGTGCACACACATTTGCTCACGCATAGATGTGTTTGTTCACACACAGACACATGTATGTACCAATACTGACTCACACATTCACACTCCTCGGTCACTTCAACACACACACACAAGACCTAGACGTGTACTTGAACACACAAACACATTCAAACAGGTGCCATCCAGACCCACACCCACTGCCACACCCCTCGAGCAGCCACGCACCTCGCACAAGCACGTGTGTGCCTAGTGGTTGTTTCCCTATTGCTGCATGCAGATACCACAGACTTCGGAGCTTAACACTCGGTTAGGATCTCACAGCTTTCTGTGGGGGTCTCAGGAGGCTGCAGTCAGGGCTGCATTTCCTCTGGAGGCACTGCTGGGAGACCCCTGCCTGACCCACCCAGGCTGCTGGCGGAACACATCTGTGGCTGTGGGACTGGGGCTTGTGCTGGGTGCTCTGGGCTGAAACTACCCCTCCCCCATCCTCCCCCGTGGGCTTCCTCCATGTGGCGCTTGCTTAACAGGCCAGCAAAGAGATCGCCGGTTCATGCTAGCAAGACAGCCAGGCAGATGTGTGTGTGTGTGCAAACACACATGTGGGTACATGTGTGCCTGTGTGTGCATAGTATATGGATAGATCTATTTCTGCATACATGTAAATATATGAATGTCTATTAGCATATGAGTACCTGCATGCATGTGTCATGTGTGAACCTGTGTGTATATTTATCCATGCATGTGCATGCATGTGTGTGTCTACATGCACATGTTTATGTACATGTGTGTATATGCTTGCACCAAGCAGTGGTCTCTGGGTGGTCTCTCCCCAGATGCACTACTGAAGCATCTTTGGTTTTGCTGTAAGCATTTTTCCAAAGCTTTGGCTTCTCCCCAGACTCAGGCTTCACACCCAAGTTCCCACCTTCCCCTGCTCTCCGGAGTCCTTCCTGACAATGCGGCTCCATCCCCATGCCTGATCTCTGGTAGCACCCGTGGTGTTTGTGCTGATGTCCCTGCCATCCATCTCCTCCTCCTCAGCTCCACACAGCATTATTTTCATAACTTCCTCATTGAGTGTCTGCTTCCCATAAATTCTGCAAGCTAATAATCAGTCTCAGCTTTCCTATAAATTATTTAACATCTATTGTCGAGGGGAAATGCAATTGGTCAGATCCGGGTGCTGCTAGGAGAAGCTCAGGTGCATGAGAACTCACCAGTCCTCTTGGGGTCCAAACTGGGAATGCTGGGACTGACTGGTGGCCTGGGAAAACCAGGAAGCACACATTTGAGTCAAAAGAGACAAAGGTTCTGGGAGGCTGAAGCAGAAAGATTGCAAGTTTGAGCCTTGCATGGGCAACTTATTCAATGAGACTGTCTCAAAATAGAAAATAAAAAGGGCTGAGGATGTAGCTCAGTGGGAAGACCCTGGGGTCAATCCTCAGTACCAGAAAGGGGTGCAGGGGGAGAAAGGCAGTGTGAGCTCCACTCTGTAGGAGAGAGTCACAGTTCCTGGCTCTGGGCCTGGGTGGCAGTGGCAATGGGAGGGAAGTGAGGGTCCATTGCTATGGAACAGGAATAAGCAAACTTGTCTCTGGAAAGTGCCATGTAGCAAATACTTGAAGCTTTACAGGTAAGATGATCCATAGATGAATGGGTGGTGTTGCGTTCCAATAAAGCCATATTTCAGGGTCCTCTGCCGACCCCTGATATGGAAGCCAGTCTAGGCCCTGAGCCCTTGGCAAAGGCTGCTGTGACTGCATCAAGCCTGGAAGCCTGAGGGAAGATTAATCATTTCATACCAACTGCTGCCTCCTGGAATGGGAGTGACTCTCAGTCCCCATCCCCTCTTCAGCCACTCGGGGAAGGGGCTCAAGGGACCCCAAATGGGAAGAGAAAAACAAATGGGCCCCAAGTCACGGAGATGGCAGGCAGGGGTCATTCAGACCCCTTCCTGTTACCTATGCCCCGTTGTCTTCCTGTGTCCTTCACCTCTCCTGCCTGCTTCAGCACCATTCTGGTGGGGCCTTGTCATTGCCCTCCTGGATAACTCCAGTGGCCTCTCCTGGCCCCTGCACAGTCCTCTGGGTCACCACTGCAGTGATCTTTCCTGAAGCCAACATCCTTGGTCTACACAACCTGCTGTACCTCCCCGGTGCTTTGTTTGAAGACATACTTTGGTTTAGTGCAGTGGACACTTATTTGGTTGCCTAGCTCCTCCCATTTCTGGGATTCTTGTCCTCCTTACGCCAAACACACACACACACACACACACACACACACACGATTATGGCACAAACGTCAGTCTGTGTGACCTCATCCTGAGCTATAGTTGATTGGTCCAGGGATAAGCATGTGTTCATGCTGGACCAATCAGAGGCCTCCTGCAGCTGAACTGAGAGTTCAGGTTCTTTGGATGACTGAATGTTAGGACTTGTAAACTCAAGAGGCCTTTTTGGCCATGCCCTGCCATGTGGATTCAGGAAGAGAAAATCAGCTGTCAGAGGTTAAGGGACGACCAGAGCGCAGACAGAAGTAGGACATGAGACAGGGAGAAGACTTCCTGGGCTGGCCACTGGGGCTTTTAGTCTTTCACTTGAGCACCCAGCCCATGACCTCAGCCAGATAGACAGGTGCTTCAATTCACCTGTACTTGGACTTGCGTTTCCCAGAGGTGACTCCTATGACTGACAGGATTCCCAATATTTGACAGCTGGGCTGCGTGACCATCAGCTCCATTCACCCAGGAATTGGGTTCCAAAGGTCCTGTGGTATTCCCAACATTAACCCATTAGTTTCTAGAGAGTAGAGAGATCCAGATGTTCCTGGGGAGGGCCAGGGGGACCTGGGATCAGGGATGGTAGTGGGGCTGGCAACTATTTACCAACTGAGCAGAAGCCTTACAACATCTCAAGAAGTTGCCAGCTGAAAAGAAGCCCCGATGCCAGCAGAACTCAGCTACCACACAGCCAGGCCCTCCCCAGCCAGACTCTGCCACAGTAGTCTGCTTGGGCTGCCACAAGAAAATGCCACAGGCTGCATGCTTCAAACAATAGAGCTTTATCTTCTCAGTCCTGGAGGCTGGGAAGTCTGCGGCCAAGGTGCTGGTCAAGACTCCCCGGGGGGCTCTTCCTGGCTCACAGGTGGCCATCGCCTTGCTGTGTCCTCATGTAATGCATGGTAGAGAAGAAAGAGCAAGTGCCCTCTATCTCTCTCCCTCTCTCCCTCTCACTCTCTCACTCTCTCGCTCTCTCCTGCTTTCTGCCCCTTTTGTTCCTATTGCCGCTCATTCTGCCCCACCAGAATCCTCTAGAATGCACCCATACAGATCTCCCTGTCCTCACTCCCCTCCAGCCACACACAGGTGGAGAGCTTCCCAAGGCCTGGGGTGGGGTTAGGGTTATCTCCAGGTCTCCCGCCAGCAGCCAGCCTTGGGCTCTGCACACAGTAGGGGCTTTAACTGCCCCTCTCCTTGGTCACTGCTAACCCAATTTTACTCTGTGGGTGTGCTTCACTGATGGTGGCTTGGGGAGAAGAAGGGCAAATGGAATGAGTGATAATCCCACAAGGCAAAGCCAGTTCCCTACACATACACACCGTTTCCTCCACCCATTTCCATCAGGATTATGGCTATGTCTCCCAGCCCAGCTCCTGCTCCAAGCTCCAGCCTCCCCTGCACACTCCAGTCACCCTGCTCCCTGGCTCTCTTGCCTCTGGGCCTTTGTTCCTGTGATTTCCCTCTGCCTGCATCTGTCTCCCCAGCCCCTCTCCCCTTTTCTCTGGCTAACACTTAGCTTGCTCCAGGAAGTCAGACCTGATTCCCTACCACCCCACTCCCAAAGCCTCTCCCTATGGTCCCCTGCACATTCCCAGAGGCCTCTGCACTTCTCTTTCTGTGATGTTTGTGACCATTATCACCTTTTTAAATGTCAGCCTGCACATAGGACAGATGTGGGCAGCGGCTCTCTGGCAGGGCAGACTCGGTGACCTCAGGACCCACCAGAGTGCCTGGGACTGGGCTTTGCAGCACCACTGCCCAGGTGCTCTTTCGAGATGCAGCTCTTAGCAACTCCAGTGCCCCTGCCTCCTCTGCTGGGATCTGTATGTGGACAAATCCCAGGGGACTTGTACACACACACACACACACACACACACACACACACACACAAGTCTGAGAAGCACTTATCTAGGTCAGTTGTTCTCAAACTCGGATGTGCATTGAATCACCCAGGGGATTTTGAAATCACCAGTGCTTGGGTCTCAACCACAGGTAGCCTGATGTACTTGATCCAGGATCAGACTTGCTCCCCAGAGGATCCTAAGGTAGAACAGGATTTAAAAACTCCTAGTCCAGTGCTAAATTAACACTCATTGGATAAGTGAGGCAAGATTTCTTGAGTATTTCATATAATCCTCTCAAACAATACTAAATGAACTAGTATGATAAGCCAAGCATAGTGGTACACATCCATAACCCTGGCACTCAGGAGGCTGAGGCAGGAGATTTCCATGAATCTGAGGCCAGCCTGGGCTGTACAGTAAGTTCAAAGCCAGCCCCATCTCAAAAAAAAAAACCACAAAAAAATAATTTAAAAACCAACTACCATCATTCCCATTCCTCAGGTGAGGAAAGTTAAGAATCACCAAAAATGAGCAGCAGAGGCCAAAGCCCATGCTCTTTGCCCCATTCCAAGCTGCCTTCCTGGACAAGGACAGAGCTCTCAGGACTCAAACTGGGCTCCATCCTGGCTCCTCCTTCTCGAACAGGCAGAAGCCCCTGTGGGCACCAGGGAAAACAAGCCCCTTGGGGCATCAGGAGGCAAAAACACACATAAATAAAACTTGAACCCCAGTGCCCGCTGTGAAGATTAGGCATATATTTATAAAAATCACCAGAGCCACTGTTCCTCGGTTTCGTGTTTCATTTACGGTGCACACAAATAGCTTCAGCAGGAATATCTGGAATCAAAACAGAGCTGCAGGTTCCGGAGCATCTGTGCTATAGGGGGTGCAGTATGCACTGAGATAATTTTAGCCAAATGTGTTATAAACAAGATCTGCAGAACTGTGCGGCGGGCTGAGTTTTGAAAACTTAAGATTCTAAATGTATAAATTGTTTGGAACATTTAACATCTAGTCATTAGGCAGTCACCCCCTTGCCCTCCGTTTTCAGTGAGAAGCTTGCAGCATGGCAGCCTCCAGCTGACACCCCCTTCCCACGTATTAAATAGGGACCACTAGGCTGCAATGCGTGTGTGTGTGCGCACACACATACACACACACACACACACACATGCACGCATACACACACCAGCTGGTCTAGACCATTCCTTGGAAGGCAGAGCCGCACCGAGGCAAAACATCCGCTCACCACTGTGCCGCGAAGAATGTTTCTCAGGGACAGAGGACTTTTTTTCCTACTGAATTTACAAAGCCAGTCTTACACCTCAGGTTCCAAACACTCCCCTCCAGTGGAGGGAGAGAAGGTGGGGGAAGGCAGACAGAGAGGGAAGAAGGAGGCCCTGGGATGCTCATACCTGATCATGAAATACTTGGCCAGGTAAGGATATTGTCCCTTTTTTACAGGGGGTGAAACTGAGACAGAGAGAAGTGACACCCCCAAATCAAAGAGCTGTCAGGAGGCAAAGCTGGGGTCCCAATGGAAGAGGAAATTGTTGTGATGGAAGTCATATGGTGGACAGGAAATAGTGACATCCACTTGCACTGTTTCTTCTGAAACCTTAGAGCCCCCTTTTCATTAAATTATCCCATTGGACCCATAGCACTGTATACACCTGGTAACAACACAGATAGTGTGAAGGAGTTGTGATCAAAGCCAAGAGCCTTCCAGCACTTCCTGTTATCCAGACTCCAGGCCCACCCAACTTGCGAAAAGTCATTTTATTTTTTTCCAGTACCAGGGATCAAACTCAGGACCTTGGGCTTGCCAGGCAGGCGCAGTGCCCTGAGCCTCACGCCCGGCCCAGAGTAACACTTTAAAAAAAAAAATTTGGTTTTCTAACTCTGTCAGGTAGATAACTCCAAATAACTATTTAATTTGCTTTTCTTTTTCTATTTCTTGGTTTATCATCTTTATACAATATCAACTCCATGATCTGAAAGAGAGGAATTTAGCTCATTTAATATATCTTTCTTTTCTTCTTTTTCTCCCAATGTTTGAAACTTAAATAATTACTTTTACATCTTCAATTTTTTTACTTTTGAGACTTTAGGGGCATGTACATAGTTTACTTAAAACTATAGTTTCTTGTTCACAACACTTTAGTTCATGTTTGCAGCATATGATTGCATCCTTTGTGGACAGCTGGTACATATAACTGGCGCATCTTAAATCTTTGTACATCCCCTTCCTCTCATCCCCTCTTCCCATCTTTGCTTTCTTGGTCCCCTTCCCATTTGCAAAAGATCTGTCACCTTGTTTCCTTTTATCAATCTTTTATTTTGCTCTTTATTTGTACACTGGATTACTCAAATGAGAATTACAACATTTTAAACCATTTTTTAAAATGTGACACCTTCCCAGCTTTTAACTTGAGGATTTTCACACCGCTGGCTTTGCTTCTCCCTTCTGTCAGCTATGGTTCTTTTCTAATTATAAAGATCACTGGTATTTATGTACCAACATTCAACCACAACCATACATCTATGCTTTCCCCATAATTTGACTCTAAAAGTTGAAAGTCAATAAACAGCATTTATGTTATCATGGTTGTGTAAATTTTATTTATTGTTGACTCAGGTAGTGTCTTGGAATTCTATTTATACTTTTAAAAATCCATGGGTGATTGGTAGAAGACTCTTCCTAGCATTATGGTCTATTTGGTTTTCTTTTCTTTTTCTTTTTTTCTTTTTTTTTTGGTACTGAGGATTGAACTCAGGACCTTGCGCTTGCAAGGCAGGTGTGGCACCACTGAGCTAAATCCCTGACCTGGTTTTTTTTCTTATGATTCATCAAGCACTCAAATCATTGCCACATTTCAGTTTATGTTTGGACTATGACAGTCTTACATATTTTTGGTTTTCCTGGAGTTTTTAATTGCCTTTTGTTTCTTTCCTACACTTTATTATATTTTCAAATTTTTAAAAACTTTCTACTACTCCTGTAGTCAAAGTCCCCATTTCCTCAGAAACTTTCTTTTCTCATTCATCCATCTTCTTCCTTCCTTCTGAAAAGTTTGCTCTCTAACTCTCCAGCCTCACTGTTATCCTGAGATTTCCCATCACTGTAAGCTTGGGTTGTATCCCTCATTCAAGAGCCCCACATCTTCCTCTTTCTAGTTTTTTTTCAATTTGATAGGATAAATCTTAACATGATGAGTGGAAAATAATTTCTCTTCAGGATGTTGATTATCCTTCATCTTTTAAACCCCAGCCTTGCTGATGGGATGGCTAGTGCCAGTCTGATTCCATTCCTTTGTTGGTAGAACACTTTTTCTCTCTGAAAATCTTTAGAATACCCTTTCATGAAGACGTGCCTATATGTGGGTGTCTTAATCACCTATCAAACTGGGCACTTAGTGAGCCCTTTCAATGTAAGACACTGTCTTTCTGGTCTGGAGAATCCTCTGCTGCTATTTCTTTGACTATTTTCTCCCATCTTCTGCTCACTCTTTCTGGGGCTTGAAATGATACATAGAGATCTCATCTTTTGTAAATTTTCCAACTCTTTCACACTTAGACCTGTATTCTTGAAGACATCTTCAACTTTATGTTTCAGGCTTTCTGACTAATTTTTTTTACTATGACAGTTTTACTCCTTTATAATTACCTCTATTCTCTCAACTGTTCATTTCTCATGAAAATGTGTCTTTGTTTTATGGCCATGTTATCTTCTAATTTGATTTTCTGTCCTCCAAATTAGTTCTATTTCCTCCCAGGTCAACTTTTCTCTTTAGCTTCAGCTTTCTCTTGCTTGATGCTGACTTTTCCTTTCAAGAGGAATCTGGTCTTTAACTGTCTATTCATATTTGTGAAAGGACTGGATAGCTAGGTAGGTTTCCTCTACTGCTCAGTAAGGAGGATTAGTTTTCTAGTTGGCCTTTCACCAACTGAAGATTTTGACTGTGATGTCTGAGTGGGAAGGATGGGCCATGTGACTGGCAGGCCTTGTTATAAGGTAAGGTCTACAATATAGGTCACCAAAATGCATTCCAGGAGTCTTGGCCTTCTTAGACAACTTCTTTACTTTCATTAGACATGAGAATTCTGCTTTATGGCCTAGGGGCAAATGCTGCACCCTGCTTCCTGCAGAAGGTAATTGTATTAGTCAGCTTTCCCATCATTGGACACAATAGCTGATACTCACAATCTAAAGAAGGAGAGGTTTAATTTGGCTCATGGTTTCAGGGGATTCAGTCCATGGTCCACTGGCTCCAAGGGAGGAATATCATGATGAAAAAGCATGGCAAAGAAAAGCTGTATAGTTCATAGCAACTGGGAAGCAGAGTTGGGGAACAGTGCAAGAGAGGAAGGGACCATGGACCCAAGGTTATTCCTCTATTACCCACCCAGACACATCCAAAATATGTTCTACTAATCTCTTGGGTGGTTCCCAAGCCAATCAAGTTGATGCAGTTAAACTTAATCATCACATTCCACATCTTGTCAACAACACCCAAACATATCTCCTTAGACCATATCTAATCTTCAAATAAATATAATAAGTTAATAATTTCCCCTAACATAATACAACTGTCCCTTGTACAATGAAAAATACAATAATCCCTTCCCCAAAGTTTCAGCAGCTCCAGCATTTCTCAAAATTCCAACTCAAAATCTCTTCTGGAAAAAAGCTCTTAGCTGTGAACCTCTGTAAATATAAAAAACAATTTACATCATCCCAACGTACAATGGTACAGGGTAAACATTCACATTCCAAAAGAGGGGAAGGAAGAGGGCTAGAAAAGAGTAGAACCAAATCAATACTGAAATCCAGCAGGGCAAACATTAAGTCCTGTACTTCCATATCCAACACCTGGGGCACACAGTGGTAAGACATAGTTCCAGAAGCCTTGATGGTTACAGCCCATGCTGCCTCTCTCTTGGGCTGGCTCACAGCCTGCAGGTTTCCTCACAGATGTTTCACTTTCCTGATATCGCCAACTTCTTGGAGTCTCCACTGGACCTTTGGCTTCATTCCCATAGCTTCACACATTGCCCTTTCAGGTGCTCCTTGCCTGGTCTCTCAAGCTCTCCTTTGAAGTCTGAGTAGAAGCCTCCCTGAATCCACAGTTCTTGCATTCTACATGCCAGTAGAACCAGCATAATGTGGACAACACCAAGGTCTGCTGCCCGAGGAAGCAGTACCCAGGCCCTCTTGCATCATGGCTGTAGCAGCCTCTGAGTACCTGGATGGCTGATCACAGTGGAATGAATCCTGAGAAACCAGTTCCCTAGGAGGCCTTTCTTGAGCAGAGCTCCCAGGAACTCTTTTTCTCAAATGAAAGATGTACACTTTTGCACTATGTGGGTGGGAGCCTGCTAATCTATGGTGGGTGGGAGCCTGCTAATTTCTGAGATGCACTCAAGGCATCTTTCTTCTTGTCCCTGTACAAAGTACTTGGTTGCTTTTTAATGGTGCTAATCTCTTTAGCAACTACACCTCCTTTGTTCCAAACTTTACGCATGATTCCTTTTGGGCCAAAATTTGTCAAAAATTTCTGCTCTACTTTTTGCCCCCAATTCTCAGTACAAATCTGGCTAAAACCAGCCAGCTGTACCCATGCCACAGACTGAATGCTGGGCTCCCTTGCAATTTCCTCTACTAGATCAATTAGTCCACTGCCCTCAATTATAGTCTCTTGCAAAGTCTCAGGATATAGGAAAAATATAGACAAATTTTTTTGCCAGAGTGTAACATACATAGCCCCTAGTCCAGTTGCCAACAAAGTCCTTGTTTCCTACTGAAACTTCCTGAGCCTCACCTTTACTATCCAAATTCCAACCAGCATTCTGGTCTTCTGAGCTTCAACCAGAATTGTTCACCAGGCCCTGTCTACCACATTCTAGACTTCTTTAGTGCACATTCCCAGATCGTTCCAACCTCATCCTACAAACCAGTTCCAAAGCCTTTTAAACCACATAGTCAAGTATATTTAGAGCAATGACTTCACTTCTTTGGTACCTATTCTCTGTATTCATCAACTTTCCCATCACTGGACACAATACTTGACACCCACAACTTAAAGTAGAAGTTTAATTTGGCTCACGATCTCAGGAGATTCAGTCCATGGTATACTGACTCCAAGGCAAAAACATCATGGCAGAAGGGCATGCCAGAGTAAAGCTGCTTATCTGTGGTGGCCATGAAACAGAACAGGGAAACAGTGTCAAAAAGGAAGGGGGCAAACAAGGTCATCTCCATAACCCACCCAGACATACCCAGAAGTATGCTCCACCAACTTCCTAAGCCAATCAAGTTGAAGCAATTAAGTTTAACTATCACAGTAAGGAATGGGACTGGAGAGATAAATAGCTATGATGTCTTATAGAGGCCTGCACATAATATCTTGCTATCAGCCCTCTTCTCTCCTGACTTTCACCAAAGCTGCTGGCTCCAGGACAGAATCTTTTTTGAGGTTCCACTCCCACCTCTCTATGACCCTCCTGGAGCAAATTCTAGGCTGGGTCTATTTCATCTACTAGCCCACTCCCATCTGTTTTCTATCTTTCACACATTTGCTGAACTCTCTTATTTCAAAAGAAAAGTAGTGAGGCTTCCATCTCCCACATTTGTTACTGTAGTCTTATTCCTTTTTTAATGTCTCTACTTTTATTTTGGTGATGCATCAGGAGCCATAGGAAACAAAGGCTGAGCCTACTGGCCCATCTTTACCTGGGAGCACCGAATGCTGCATTCCAATTGGAGGGACTAGAAGGTGCTACATTTTGCAGATTTTAGATAGTAATAACTACATGAAATAAAGTCATTTTGACAAGGCAATTTAATATTGTACAGTTTACATTAGGGAAAAGAATTTCCACTAAATGGTAATGCCTAACAATTTTTAAATAGATTTAAGGTAGGTCCTAATTGTAATAGCTGCTGGGAACTACATTTAAGAGATTGCTTTCCTTTTCTCACTACAGTTGTTGCTCATAGTGACCCAGCAAGGTAGGTATCAATGCCCATCCTTGGCAAATGAGGGAACTGAAGGTCACAGAGGTTACTTGCACAAGGTCACACAGTCCAGAAATGGCAATTCCTAGGAAAGTCAAGGATTTAGCAGGGCGAGATCAAGGTGAAATCTGGACAGAGATTCCAATTTAAGAGGAAATGGTGATAAGAAAACATTTCTCAGGCTGGGGGTGTTAGCCTAGCATGCACAAGGCTCCAAGTTTGATCCTTAGTACATGGGGGAGAAAAAAGGTGGGAGGGAGAAAGAAAGAAGAAAGAAAGAAAGAAAGAGAGAGAGAGAGAGAGACAAAGAGAGGCAAAGACTTCTCAAAGGAAGAAATTCAAATACATTTACAAAACAATGCTCAACATCATTAGCCATCAGGGAAATGCAAATCAAAACCACAATGAGATAACATCTCATCCTAGTAAGAATGGCTGTTAAAAAATAAATAATAATAACAAATGCTAGTGAGAATGTGGAGAAAGAGGAACTCTTGCACACTGTTGGTGGGAATGTAAAGTAGTACAACCATTATGGAGAATCATATAGAGATTCTTCACAAAATTAAAACTAGATCCAGAAGAAATAATAGCAGCACATCAAGACAACACCTGCACACCTATGTTTATTGCTACACTATTTGCAATAGCTATGATATGGCTTCAAGCTAGAAGCCCATCAATGGAGTGGATAAAGAAAATTTGGCATGTATACACAATGAAATGTCATTCGGCCTTAAAAAGAATGGTATTCTATCATTTGCAGCAAATGGATGAAACTGGAGAATATTACATTAAATTTTAAAAGTCAGACAGATTGAGCCAGGTGGGGTGACGCATGCCTGTAATCACAGCATTCAAGAGGCTGAGGCAGGAGGATGACTGCAAGTTCTAGGCCAGCCTGGGCTACATAATGAGACACTATCTCAAAAAACAAAACAAATAGGGCGGGGGATTTATCTCAGTGGTTTCACCGCCTGCTGTGCAAGCACCAGGACCCGAGTTCGATCCCCAGTACCAAAAAATAAACAAGCAAACAAACAAAAAGTCAGACACAGAAAAACAAACACTAAAACTTCTCTCTCATGTGTAAGCTAAAAAAATTTGATATGAAGGTAACATAATCTTAACTAGAAGCTGTGAAGGAGGATAGAGAGGTTGGATTTGGGTATCAAAACAGGAGCTATAAGTTCTGTTTTAAAAAATAATATTAATAGTCTTCATTTAATAAATGATTACTATTTTATCATTCATTCAACAGTCAACAAATATGTGTGAATGTGGCAAGCAACAGGTAGGGCATTTGTGTGTATATCTTTAATCTTCACAAAACCTCATAATATTAGAAAACTGAGGCTTAGAAAAGAATAAGTTGTCCAAGAACCCTCCCCATAGGAGTAACAGAATTAAGATTCGAACCCAGGTCTGTGGTCCTGAAACTCTCACAAAGGTCTCTCCTGCTCCCAAGTAAATCTTTCCCCTTGTATCAGTATCTGGGTTTCCTCTTTTGTTGTTGTTGTTTGTTTGTTTTTAAATTTTTATTCTTATTAGTACATGCTTGTAGTACATACTGGTTACATTCATCCCCCCTCTGTCATCTCTCGGTCCCCTTCCCATTTGGAAAAGACCTATCTCCCTGTCTCCTGTTATCTGTCGTTTATTTTACTCTCTAATTTATTATACTTTGGTTTTCTCGTAAGTCCTAGTGTTTTACAGCACAGTAAGGTAACTATGGCTCACAATAACCTATTACATATTTTATGAGTAACTAGAAGAATTCCAAGGCGCCAAACACAAAATAATAATAATGAGAAGGAAATACTAATTATCCTGATTTGATCAGGATGAATTGTTTACATGTACTGAAATACCATACTGCATGCACCATAAATATACACAGTTACTACGTGTTAATAAAAATTTTTAAAAAACAATGTTTAAGGGGATGGAAATGGTCACTCTCTTGATCTGACCATTACACATTGCATGCGTGTATTGAATTATCACCCTGTACCCCATAAATACATGTAGTTAAAATAATAATTTAAAATGAAATGTTTTAAAATTTAAAAAGAAACTCACAAATGGAAGAAAATATCTGCAAATCATGTCTGATAAAATATATGCATCCAAAATAGAAGAATGCTTACAACTCAATAAAAAAAAGGCAAATAACCCAATTAAAAATTAGATGAAGGATCTAAATAGACATTTCTTTAAGAAAAAAATGCACTAATGGCCATATATATATATGTGAATTCTATCTCAATAAAGTTGTTTAAAAAGAAGGAAAAACAGATGGGAATAAAAAAGGAGGGATGAAACCAGAACATCGTCACTTCGTTGTGCGCCGGTCACAGAGTGGATGGAGTCGGAGGACCCCACCCAGCTGATGCTGGACTGGAGGACAAAGGGACCTTGTCAGGAATAGACAGCTTGATGGAACAGGAAAAGACCACACCAAGAGGGCAAGTCTGCCAGTTCTTTACACAAGTACCCTATCCTGGAGCTGGGTATGCTGACATAGACCTGTAATCTAAGCACTCAGAAGGCTGAGGCAGCAGGATTGCTGCAAATTCAAGGCCACCTTGGACTATAGAGGGAGTTCGAGCCCAGCCTGAACTACATAGTGAGACCCTATCTCAAAAATTGAAACAAACCGAAAAATGACCCCATCCTGTACCTGTCTTAAAGTGACAGTGATCCTGGCCTTATTGTGACCATGGCCACCTCCCTCTGGCAGGGGGCAGGATGGGGTCCCCTCCAGGAACCCCCCACCCACCCTGCCTTCCAAGAACAGGCTCCACTTACAATAACAGCTAACATTCATGGCAGGCAAAAGGATATATTTAGTAATATTTTGTCTCCTATACAAAATTTCAAACACACACACACAGACACAGGATGATACAGCAAACACCCAGCACTCACGTCCCCGCTTCAACAGCTGTGGCTGTTTTGCACCGCCACATACCGCTGTCTTGCTGAATCCTCACAACGCACCTCTGAGGTGGGTGCTCTCTTTAGTTCCATTTTCCAGATGAAAAAACCAAGGCTCAGCAGGGTATCATCACTTGCCACGGAGGTAACAATGCTGGAATTCACACTCAGGACCACCTGGTTTAGACGCGGTATTTTTGTACTATCTTCAGCTGCCTGAAGAGAAAGATACAGAAAGATCCCCGACTCCAGCAAGCCTCAGTCCCAACCCTGAGCCTCCTCTGGTCCCTCATTGCCAGAGAGGAGGCCCGGGGACCCACCTGGGAATGAGTTGGGACTGGACGGGCTAAGAGCTGCAGGTGCCCAGATGGAGGCAGCAGAGCCCAGCAGCTCCTCTGTGACCTTGGGTAGTTTCCTCGTGTCAAACAGGATTAACACCGGATCTCAGTGACACAAATAACGAAAATGCCTGGCACACAGCGGGTGCTCTGCAAATAGTGGCAGTTAATTCTCCTCTCAAAGTCAGCATTGCCAGGAGTGGTAGAGCACACCTATAATCCCAGCACTTAGGAGGCTGAGGCAGGAGGGTCACCATGAGTTTGAGGGCAACTGGGCCACTTAGTGAGTTCAAGGACGGCCTGAGCTACATAGTGAGACCCTTTCTCAAACGAAAAAGAAAAATTCAGGAAAACCATATTGACTTTTGGAGTATGTCATAGGATTTACAGGCAAATCTAAGCTCAAGAGCCGGGCGGTTGGCAGGCATAGGGGTCCTCCATATGAGAGGAGCCTGCTTGGTTGAAGTGGAGCCTCTTTAGAAATCCAGAGACCTGTCCCCTCTGTACTGTCGCACTGGCCATAATGTCCCAGTGCTGGGAACTCAGGGTGCTCCCTCTGGACTCCATTCCAGCCCTGGCAGGAGAACAACAATGACTCCAACAACAGCTGCCCCAGGCGAGGCCTTTCCCAGAGCCCAAGCCTGTGGGCTGCAGGAGAAGGGACACTGTGATTTCCAACACTGGGCCTTAGGAAACCTGTGTGTCCACCTTCCTCTCCTGAAACGCTTCCCCGGGGAGCCCAGCCCCTGCTGCAGGGGGGCCTAGTACCCACAGAAGAGCCCGGATGGGGGAGGAACAAACCCTCCAGCCCTGTAAGAAGGCAAGTTCGGATCCTACATCTCCCAGAGCACCAGCTTACACCACATGCAGCAGAATTCCTGCCTGGCCAAGCCACAGGACTTTGAAAAACTATAGCTCTTAGTTTATTTTTTGTTTGTTTGTTTCCAGACAGGGACTTCTATGTGGTTCAGGCTCAATTTGAACTCATTGTGTAGCCCAGGCTGGCCTCAAACTCACAGCCATCTTTCTGCCTCAGCCTCCCAAGTGCTAGGATTACAGGTATGTGCCTAATTATCTGTTATTTCAAAGCTGCAAAGTTTTGGGCTGGCTCTGACACAGCAGCAGCATCATTATCGTGATGTAGAAATGGAGGCTCGGACCCATTAACTAGCAAGCTCAGCTAGAATTCACAGAATCTCGATTCAGTCCAAGATCAGCCTAACTGCAAAAGCTGGGTCATCCAGCCAGGTGCACACCTGTAACCCTAGCATTCTGGGAGGCTGAGGCAGGAGGATTGCCGTGACTTCAAGGCCAGCCCGGGCTACATAGCGAGGCCTTGTCTCAAAAAACCAAATCATCATCATCATCATCACCATCATCATCATCACCAAAAATACAAACACAAAAAAAGGGCTATGGATGTAGCTCAATGTGAAGACCCTGAGTTCAATTCCCTAGTAGCACAAAAACAAGAACAGACAACTTGGGTCATCTTAGCACACAACATTGCCTCTACCACTCAGCCCTTAGACTGTGCTGGGACTGACAAAGTGGCACCAGAAAGTGGCTCTCTGCCAGGCATCAGGCCCATGAGAGGAATGGCCTGGATTCTATGCCTGGGGTGGGAAATCCTCGTCCATCCTTGGGGCCGCATCTGTGTGTATCTGTGATGTGGGGCTGTCTGTGTGCAGAGCAGAGTGCTCTTGTGTGTGTCTCCGGATGATGTGTGTCCATGAGTGAGTGTGCACGTGTGTGTTGTCACTGTGTGCTGATCTGTGAGGTGCGCACGGGGTTGCATAGTGTGACACACAGTCCGTGTCTGTTGTGGGGCAGAGGTGCAGTGCACTGGGTCCGTTTGTGTGAGATGTGTTGTGTGTGAACCATGTGGCTTAGGGCCCAGTGTGCGGAAACAGGGGCGGAGCCTGGTGCTGGTCCCGGGCACGTGCTTCCTCCCTGGCGTCCCGGCATATGACACTGATCTGGGCCCGTGAACATCTTTTCTGAATAAACATGATGTCATTTCCATTCCATTCAGCCTGCGCTGGGACAGCTGCTGTCAGCATCGCTGAGGGAAATGCCACCTCGGCCCTGACAGCTGCCACTTGGCACACTTTGTAGAAAGCTTCTCTGGGAAGAAAGAAGCCAGCCAGTCATGCAGATGCTATTTAAAGGATGTTGCATCATGATGAGGAGTGGAAAGGAAGGCACGGTGAGCAGAGACGGCTGGGGACCTGGGCTAGAGGAGGAGGCGTGGGTGACCACCACACGGGTTCCCAGGATCTTGAGCTAAATCCATCCCTACCTCCCACTCTACAGATGAACAAACTGCACACTAGAAAGAGAAAGGAAGGCCTGGCATGGTGGATGCCTGTAATCCCAGCTACTTGGGAGGCTGAGGCAGGAGGATTGCAAGTTTGAATCCAGCCTGGGCAACTTCGTGAGACCCTGACTCAAAGTAAAATTAAAAAAAACTGGGATCTGGGTATGGTGGTGCACACCTGTAATTGCAACACTTAGGGAGCTTAAAGCAGGCTGATCACGAGTTTGAGATCAGCTTGAGTTACATAGCAAGATCTTCTCTCCAAAAATAAAAACAGAGGGGATGGGCTATACCTTAATATTGCAAAAAAGGGTGGGGCTAGGATAAGGGGTTTACCTGAAGTCAGAAAACAGCTCAGAATAGAAAAACACAAGCACTGGATGTCACGGTCAGAATCTTCAAGTCTAAATCCTGCACTGTATCAATGGGAACTCTTAGACCCAGAATGCAGAACCAATTTGCTCGAGTCTCTGCAGAAAATCAGCGGCAGGGCTGGGATTAGAACCTGTTGGGTGTCAGGCTTGTGGCATGAACATACTGACCGTCTCTGTCCTGTATACAGTAGGAGCTAAATAAATACAGATGGTCCTGATGTGTGGTGGACCAACTTAGGATTTCCTTCCTCACAATGGCATGAATGCATCCTCAGACAACTGCTCTGTTGTCTACTCTCAGTACAGTAGTCAGTAAATGGCATGAGGTATTCAACACTTCATTATAAAACAGGCTTTATAACTGGGCGTGGTGGTTCATGCCTGCATTCCCAGCACTTTGGGAGCCCAACCATGGGCTAATGCAAGTGTTCTGAGTACGTTTAGGGTACAATGTTCAGTCAGGTGCATTGAATACACTGTGGACTCACAATACTTCCAACTTGCAGCAGGTTAATCAGGACGCAGCCCCACTCTGTGTTTGCTAATGACTTGCATGGCTTTAGATGGCCTGGAGCTGCACTGGAGTCCTCATCCTCACTGCCTGTCACACCTGGTGCTGGGCACTCCTTGCACTCTGGCGTTGGCTCCCACTCCAGCAGGAAGCATGAGATGCTTGGGGCAGAGAAGAGGGCCTCATGGTCTTCATTGGGTGTCTTGCACGTCCAGCAAACCTAGGTTTGAATCTGACCCCTACTATGTAGCAGATTTCTCCACCTCATCCAAGCTCCTTTCAGTGACATCAAGACTTCCCCTGCTCTGGGCTGAGGATTTAGCTCAGTGGTTTCGCCGCCTGCTGCACAAGTGCAAGGACCCAAGTTCGATTCACAGTACCAAAAAAAAAAAGACTTCCCCTGCTCTGCCCTCTTTCTACCTTTCCGTGCCCATTCCCCATCTCTTTCCATGAACAGCAATATTGTAATTTCTCATTTTCCCTGTGTAAACTGCTTTTGCCTAGAAAGACTTTCCCTGCCTGTCAAACACCTATTTATCCTTCAAGACCCCACTCTGCTATCAAGTCCTCTGTGGAACAGAGCAGCTAATTTATGGCTCCTGGTCACTTAGCCATCCCTTGGTACAGATTCCCCTACAAGATCAAGAGCTCACAAAAGGCCAGGACAGACACTGAGCAATAGCTGTATCTCCAGTGTCCACCTCAGAGGCTGAAATAGAAAATGTTCTGAAAAAAATGTTTGTTGAATGAATTGCATTGAGTTGCAGACCTAGTTAAGAAGCCAACCTCTAGTAATTCATAGAATTCAGCTAAGTTGTCTTCAAGGGTCTTATCTTCATCCTTTCTGAGCCAACTCTGCTCTCATACTGAGTCCTACCACCTCTCTGATACCTGAAGCATCCATCAGTCTCTCTCTCTCTCTCTCTCTCTCTCTCTCTCTCTCTCTCTCTCTCTCCTCTAAAATGACTTATTTTGCTCTTAACTGCCAGAAAAGTCCATTTCCTCTCACTGAGATGAGATGGATCATCTTGGATGATGGGAAAGAAATCTGATTCAAAGTATCCATAGTAACACCTGAAAGAGCTGGGTGTGGCTCCCAGCACTCAGGAGGCTGAGGCAGGAGGATCACTTCGAGCTGGAGGCCAGCCTGGGCTACATAGTGAGTTCAAAACCAGCTTGAACTACATAGCAAGACCTGAAAAAGAAAGAAGTGAGACTGTCACTTTAAGGAAAATAACTCTTGGTATTTTTTTTCCACAATACAATTGGAGCTTTCAAGAGAAAACTGAGTCCAATATCTTCCTTATGCTGAAGGTATGATGAGATATTTTTCATTGCACATTGAGATGTGTCAATATTTGGAAGATCTGCATAATTTAGTCAGTCAGTATTTTCCAACTGACAATACAGGATGTTACCAAATCATTGGTGAAAGATCTATCCAAAGGGCAACATTGGGTGGGGTACAGCTCAGTGGCAGAGCCCTTGCGTGTCGTGTACAAGGCCCTAGGTTCCATCCATTGCCAAAGCAAAGAACAAAAACAAAGGCAAGATAAACCGGTGGGTTTCTTGAAGCAATATGGAAACTTCAAAAATATGAATCAGGCTACATGCCAGCTAATCTTTTTTTCTTTTCTCTTACTTACTTATTACTTTTTGTACTAGAATGAAACCAGGGGCTTTACACTGAGCTATATTTTCAGGCCTTTTTTAATTTTTTTAAATTTTGAGACAGGGTCTCAGTTGCTAACTTGCCTAGGCAGGGCTCAAACTTGCAATCCTCCTGCCGCAGCCTCCAGAGCACTGGGATTACAGGCATGCACCACCATACCCGGCTTCCAACTAACTTTGGGGTTTTTTTAGTACTGGGGATCAAACTTGGGAACTTTCGTTTTCCAGGCAGGCAGCAGAAACACTGAGCTAAATCCCCGGCCCTCCAAGTAACTCTGAAAGGACTTCTACTTGTCAAGTTTTGGTATAGCATCAAAGAATAATATCCACAATCATCTAAAAACACCTAGTATTAAAATATAGTCATTCCAACTACATATGTGCATGAGGCCAGATTTTTTGCATATACTTCAATCTAAACATATCACATCAGACTAAATGCCAAAGCAAATATAAGAATCTAGTTTTCTCTAATATTAGAGAGATTTGCAAAAATCTAAACAATGCACTTTTCTTTTAAAAAAAGTGCTATTTTTCATTAAATTTTTGCTTTTATGTTACAGGTAATGGACTTACAAGATCATAAATCTTTAAATTTTTAATGTTAATTAGTTAATATCAGTAAGTTAAGCAACATGAATAAATTTCTGATTTATAATTTTTTGAGACAGGGACTTGCTATATAAATCAGATGGCCTTGAACTCATGGTGATCCTCCTGCCTCAGCCTCCCAACTGCTGAGATTACAGGCCTGTGTCACCACAGTCAGATTTGATGTTATAATTTTTAAGAATAGAAAGGGGTCTGGAAACCAAATGTTTGCGATCTGTTGAATGGGTTATTATGGCTACTTTACAGACAGGGAAACTGAGGTTCTGGGGGGCTATGTTCCTTCTGGTCAGTCACCCCACGAGTGAGCGGTAAACCCAGATGTGAGCTCCTCCGTGTGATTTCAGAGCCCGATCTTCCCCGGCACTCTCCACTTTAGCACCTCAACATTCAGTGATCAAACAGATGCAGGAACCCTGCTCCTCAGCTTTCAACAGCTTTGACTTCTGCATTCGCTCTGGTTATCATGACGGCTGGTGAGGCCAGGATGATTGCCATCCACTCTGGGGGACAGGGAACATGGCTCTGAGAGGCATCGTGTCTTTGCCCGAGGCCCCAGATGGCAGGGGCAGGGCTGAGCTTGAACCTGGATGCTCTGAATGCAGAATTCGCCTTCTTCCCACCGTCCTCTGGCTACCCAGTGGGTGTATCACACCCACAGCTTCGCAAGTTCTCGCTGCTAAAGCACTTGGTTTCAAGTCACCCTGTCCCATTTACCTGAAATTTGCTTTTGAGTCCCAAGTTCGATCCCCAGTACCAAGAAAGAAAGAGAGGGAGAGGGAGGGGGAGGGAGGAGAGGGGAGGGAGGG